>OY390741.1:9577384-10268853 GCA_959613385.1 Geotrupes spiniger
CAAAAATTGTGGTGGTGGTAGTTGGGTTCGGTTGAGTTGGGTTGGGTTGTTTCGTGTTGGGTTGGACTATATTTTTTTGTGGAACCCAACCATTACTCTCAAAGATAAATATCAATGACTGGAAGCGACAAATTTGCCCTGATTTCTTGAAATTGATGGAACGTTATGCCTGGACGAGAAAACGTCCCAGCGAGCACTCTATGCCATTTACTTTTTTTATTTCATGAAAATTTGCTCTGGATTTAATTATCGACTTCTTTGTCACATTAGAGAAAAATAATGGTGACAAAACGTTTTTGTTGATGCAACTAAATTATATTGCAATTATCTGGTTTTATTATATTATAGCATTGGTTGTACTTGATAATTTTGAGCAATTGATGTAGGGAATAGCTCTGTTTTTGTATGATGTTTTTATTTATGTGTAAGTCGCCGATGACAATCGTTCTTATTTACGTGATTCTAAGAAACATCCTTTTCCGGAGACGCTAGTGAAGTCGATTCAGATAAAAAAACGATCTACAGGGTAATGTTTAGTGTGGGGGTTGAAAGCGGTAGAAGTGTGGGTGTGGGGAAGGCCAGCGGGGGTTGCTAGGCAACGGAAACCAAGGGGCGAATTAGTTGATGTCGCGACTGTGTTTGCCATATTTACTGACGCATTTTTTTAATTAAGGGTTTCAATTTAGCAAATATTTTCAATGATATTTACAGTTTTAGTTTATGAGCGTATAAATGATGTTTGGTGTAAATTGTGAATTGTGAAATTCCCAAAATTCCATGGAGTAGATCGGTTATAAATTATGCTTTGATCTAGAATTTGTGCGAATTATAACATCGCACTTATAAATAAAAAGTGCGAAATTTCTTTAATATTTTTGGTTAAATGTAGCCAATTAAATTGTTTTGCGTTTTACATTTTATTTAGTTTTCGAGGAAGACAACGTCCTATTTTGAGAGCAATATCCCAAGCTTTTTCTACCATTTTCCATATCGAAACAATCGGCATCGAAACAATGTTCTTATAAAAGTTAAAGATATTGAAATTTGAAACAACTTTTATTCGAAGTTTTTTTCGAAAAATCTACTTGTCATCGCTCGATATTAGAAATTTATCACAGTATAGGAATGTTCAGTGCGGAGCACTGCAGGCTTTTTACTTCCTTATACATTTTTATAATTTTTGACCTCGAGATTTTAACGGATATACACGTTTTGAGGTCCCTTGAATCAATTCTGACTATTTTCGGATTGACGTCTCTGTGTGCCTGACTGCGTAAGTCTGTGTCTGTGAGCCTGGGCTCTACCGCTAACTTTCTTATACTTAGTTATACAGAATTCATCGAAAAAACTTTTCAAATGAAAATTGTTTAAAATTTCAATATCTTTATTGAAATTTTAAACAACTTTTATTTGAAAAGTTTTTTTAGAAAAATGCTGTATAACTAAGTATAAGAAAGTTCAGTGCGGTCCACTGCAGATTTTTTTGCAGGAATCCTGGTATGAATATTTTGTACCCTTGTATCCGTAGTAACTTATATAAAAATGAGGCACGTATAATCAAGAATCGTTTCTGCAATTAGTAAAGACACGGGTGCAGTAGTCAGCGGTACTATTTTACTGTGAGGATATTTTTGCAGCGTGTTTATAAATCGCAATGTATGAAGAAGAGGAAATCCGACCGGAACCCGAGAAGTTGAAAAATGATTTATGCGCAATAAAATCGAGATATTCCAAAAATTAAATTTCCTAGTTATCTACTAGCAATTTTCTACATCAGCGGATATTACATCTGCAAACGGTTACAGGTAACACAATTTCAATACGAAAATGTCGAGTCAAATGCACACCAACTACACCCGGTCTGGGACAATTTAAATACGCGTTTTTTTGCCCGATAACATATATTTATATATTGAAAATGTGTCTTGTCAAATATAATAGAAAAATACAACATTTACATGTAAGGTGGACTAATCTTACGTCTAAATGGTGTTGAGTTAAAACAGGTTAAAATAGGTCCATGAAGACTAACTGGTGGATCGCTAGACAATACTGTTTCTGGGTTACTACCCTTCGTCAGTAGCGATTACCAAGAACCGTAGTTGTTGCAATACCTTTACATGTAGTGGTCATCAAAACATCTTGGCGTGAGCTAATCACTCCTAACGAACCACTGACAACAGAACACTGACAAGACGATACCCTGTCTAACACTTTGCGGAGACTAAACAAGAACGACTGTCAAATGTCCATAACACCATTGAGGTGTAAGATTAGTCCATCTTTCATGTAAATTTTACATTTTTCTGTCACAGTTGACAAATTGTATTTATGCGAACTGTCAATTTTGACACATTACTCTAGTTACCAAAATGGTACGATACATAAGTGAAAAGCAAATACTAAAAATTTTAATGATGAAGGGATATGGAGACAGATATAGAACACAAGATGAAGTTTGCGAGCTCTTTAACAAAAAATATCCAGAGCAGGAACCAATTACAAGAACAACCGTATACAAAATTTTAAGAAAGTTTTAGAGTTCGGGCATGTAAGAGATCTCCCTAAAGTTTCCGAAGATGTTCAGTTAAATGTTCTACTGGAACTGCAAGAAAATCCCCATAGAGCCACACAAGAGGTGGCTGCAATTTATGAGATCAGTAAATGTTCGGTGTGGAGGACATTGAAAAAGTATAAATGGCATCCCTATGAGGCAGTTTTAGTGCATGAACTTAATGAAGACGATCCGGAGCGCCATATAGAATTCTGCGAGGATATGATGCACAAGCTCGATGCACAGCCGATTCCGAATTTGTCAGTCGAGTAATATTTTTGGACGAAGCCACGTTTTGCCTTAATGGAGCAGTAAATCGGCTGAACTGCCCATACTGGGCTCCCAAAAATCCGCATTGGATGATGGAGCTCAACACGCAGTTTCCACAAAAAGTTAACGTTTGGGCGGGAATTGTTGGAGATCGAATTTTGGGATCATTTTTCATAGAAGGAACGTCGACGAGTGATAAATACTTAGATTTTTTGAGGGATGGCCTGATGAACCCACTCTTGCGATGCTTTATCCCAATGAAGAAGATCCAGACTTGCCAAATAATAACTTATGGTATTAACACGATGGAGCGCCTGCACATTTTTCGTTGGATGTGCGCAATTATTTAAATCAAGTTTTTCCCAATCGTTGGATTGGTAGAAGGGGGTCAATTGAGTAGCCTGCACGGTACCCTGATCTTACCCCCACTCGATTTCTTTTTTTGTAGGGCTGCCTAAAAAGCAAGTTTTACTTCAATCGGCCAGCTACAGTTGACGATTTAAAGAACAGAATTCGAGCCGAAGTGAGAGCAATTCGTCCAGAAACCGTCCAGAATCTTCTACAAGATTTTGAATATCGCCTAGGATATTGCCAAGAAGTAAATGGGAATCAGTCCGAACATCTCATTTAGTTTATTTTCGATAATTAGATTGCCAACTTATCCGTTTCTACAATAAATTAAAAAAATGTAAAAAACTTAGCGTTACTTCAGCTTTTTCATTTTCAAATTTTAAGCTCCGTTATCTTGTAAACTATCAAGGCCAAGGTTATACTTGTGCATATTTCTATGTTCAGAATTTCAAGGTCTATCCAAATCTATCGAAAAAACATAAGTTGTCATTAAAAAAATCCGATGACGTCATAAATCAAAAACAAAAGACGATTAAATTCAGTTGATTTAAAAAGATGTCTTTTTAATATCAAAATTGACCTGTCCGAAGCAATATCTTAACCGGAAGTGATAGATTATTCTTACACCGTACGTATTATCAAAAAATATCTTACAAAAGTTAAAGATATTTTAAAGTAATTATAAGAAAGTTCAGTGCGGACCATTGCAGATTTTTTATTTCGTGATAATAAGTTGACAAATCTATTGAAATAAAGACAGAAGATATTTTCCGAAATTTTTGAAAATTAATTCGTTTATATCAAATTACATGCGTAAAATGTATTTGGTAATCATTTATATAATAATTATAACGTAATAAATATAAAGTCCTCTTATAAAATGTTGTCAAATGTGGTTACCTTGTTGGGGATATTTATATACTTAGCACCTGCATCAACATTTATTTATAAATCGAGAACAACCGTAGACATGCGCAAAATAAGCCAACATAAACTTACATGCCCTTCACGTTGATTGAGTTTATATTGCCGAGGAAGTGTGTCAAATTTATGTAATATAGATAATGTAAAGACATTTTCCATGTTCATATGTAATGTTTTCGGATCCACCCAATAAAACAGACTGTGGCCTTCTAGAAGACTCGGTATGGGGTTGCGACCACCCCCCACATTTCACCCCCACGCAGTCCCTATGTTTCGCTTGACATTCGTACTTTTCATTCAAGGAAACGCACATTAACGTTGCCTTTATAATCCACCACTGAAATTATTTCGAGGTACGGATTAAGCTTGACAACAAATACATGAAAAATTAAATGAAATGTTTGGTAGGTTTTAACTGGAAATAACATAAATGCAAAACGAAATATTTGTATAATCTATTTAAATGAAATGTCAATTTGCATTATGCGCTACATTGGACAGAAGCAAGGAAATTTGTAATGTTAATATCATCAATTAAAAAATCGGGTGTATCACCGATCATAATTTTTTAAATAAACGACTTAAAATTAAAATGATGCCTCCTTGTTATAAGTACTATAGTATTCGCTGAAAACAAGAAGGGAAACATAGAAAACATCATCCTCGTAGCCGTCTAGATACAATAATTAAAGTTGCATCATTGTGAATCTGAAATAAAATTGTAATGGAACTCTGAGATTTGAACCACTAACCTTAGGATTACTGACTTGGCGATCTAGATCATGCAACTAATGAATCTACACAAATAACTCATGAGCTGTGAAAAAATACCCTTCTTGCCGGCCATGTACAATAATTCAAGAAATCATTCTGAAGTTAATATCTGAAATAAAATTCCAAACACTTCTGATATACGAACCCGTAGCATTGCGATTACTGACCTGGAGATATAGACAACGTTACCGGCGAGTCAACTAATTAGTGGTCGTCTCCTTCGCTTCGTAACAACAGCTTTATGAATGAAATTATTTATACACATGGTTATTTATTTTGTTATTTTCAATTTCTTAGCATTTTATTAATTATTATATTATATTAATTATTTACATTGGGCTCCGCTGGTTCATTTGGTGGGATTTTCATTTTTTGATCGTTTATAACATTTTCTTTTGATTTTATTTCCGTTGATTTGTTTCAAATTTAAAATTTGATTAATTTTCATTACTTTTATATTTGCTTTACTTGCAATTATTTCTCCCCTTATTTTATTTTGTTGTACTATTCTTATTAGGGTTCACAGTTGACAGTTTTATGTGTGTGTTTGCATTTTAGGTTCATATCGTTCTTTATTTGAATTTTCGTTTATAAAATGTTTGTTTTGCTTGTTCGCTTTCTATAACGAGCAATTATTTTTCATATCCTTTGATCAAACGATTTTAGATTGTTTGTGGTTTTTTTAAGTTTAACTTTCGTTATCACGAACGTTATCAGTCACAATTAAAATATTTTTATTAAGATTAAATATCTTGCGGTTTTAAACTGTTTATAGTAAAGGAAATTGTTAAATTTAATGATTAAATTGTATGTGTGTATTAAATAAATTTAATTATTTATTTTCAGGTCATAATATAATTGTAAAATAACGAATTTATATTATCTATTAATAAATATGCTTTTGACACGGACACAGCAGAGTTATTTTTAGAGCCACAAAGTTTTAAATTTGAATATATGAAAAATTAGCACTAAACATATGGATGAATGAATATTCAATTTATTTTTGTCTTGGACTCGAACCGTAAATACATAAGAGCACAAATATTCTTGAAACGTGTGGACCGTAAAATATGTGCATTGCTAACGAATATTATGTACAATCGTTTAATATTATTTTCGATGTTGTTTTATAGTTTTTTCTTTTAAAATTTATATACTTAAAATAATCATTAAATAAACTTAGTTAATCAACAATTTTAATGCGCCATTTTCTTCGTCCATATCATCCCACCTTCCCTTCCCTTTTCAGTGTGTTACTTATTACTTTGGTCATTTCTTGTTTTATTAGGTCTGGATCGTTTGCGTCCATTGCAATGCCTTTCATTACCACGTTGTTTTTCGCCTTTTTCTTCAAATCGTAAAATCATAAGTAAAAAAATCTTAACTTTAAAAAGTTCCGGAATTCGCCAATCTTGCAACCCCCACACATACACACACAGACGTGATAAAAAATTACAAATGAATTATTTCGATCCTTCTCCCCACTTACAATTTACGTCTGTATCGATCCGCCAGGCTTCACAAAACCTCTTTTTAACAGATTGTTAAATTTGTTACTGGACGTCGATATTTTACTTTACTATTCATTTCCGTATTTTTTTCTCATGTGCGAAGCATCTCGTAGTTCACCGACTTCTTCCACTTCTATTTCTACTTTCTACTTCTTCTATTTTTCAAGCCTTCAAATTTTCGACAAATTTCTTGCCCTTTTGCCTCTTATCATTTAATTCTTGAATCTTGAAAAAACTCTATTCATTGTTTCACCAATAATAAAGTTCATTATTTTTTATGACCACTTCGTATTCTTCGTTATCAACGTCGCCTTATGGACATTAAAAAATCAGTCTAATTGGTGTTTTATTTTTCTTGTGCACGAAGAACTCCCACGACATCAACTATTTCATTTCTTCTATACTGAATATTTTCAAGGTTTTTCTAAATTGTTACAATTTTTTATCCAAATAAAAATTTTTGACTAATTTAGAAAAGTTGTCCTGTCAAAGAAGAACATTTCTCTACCTGTTCCATTCCTTCATCTTTAATTGCAATTAACCACATTCTTTGAATAAAATCATTTATATTAAGGAATTTCCTTTTAGTATTTTCTTGCCTTGAGAAATCCATCTTAAAGGTTCTTTCCCAATAATTATTTTATTATTTATTTTTCATCCACGCGAAGAAGAAATCTCTTAAGTCAACTATTTCATTTCTTCCATGTTGAAGATTTTTCAAGGTTTTCCTTTTCATTACAATTACATTTTTTATATCCAAATTTCGATTTTTGACTAATTTGGTAAAATTTCCTGTTAAAGAAGAACAAGAAAAAAGAAGAGCTTCAATATTTCTCCTTCTTTTTACATTCCTTCGTCTCTAATTCTCTTTAACCACATCCTTTGAACAAAAAATGTATGTTAAGGAATTTCCCTTCAGTATTTTCTTCCAATGGTGCAATCCTACCTTGTCCCTCGCCACTATCTTGGCTACTTTTTTATTTCTTTTTTCTTCGTTATCAACGTGATCTTGTTATCGTTCTTTTGTCTTTTTTTCATTCAGCCTTTTTTGTCTGTGTCTGTGAAATCTCATATGTCTTCTATTTTTCAAATCTTCTCTAGTTTCGACATTTTCATAAATCTCCTCAATTGTTACAATTTCCTTTTTATCTAAGGTGTATGTTTGCTAACTGTTGTTTACATTTTGATCTTTTTTCATCGTTCAACTACCTCAATATTTTATTCCAGTCGATATGTGGCGTTTGGGTTGGGTTGGACTGGGTTGGGCTGGGTTGGGTTCGGTTGACTTGAATTAGGTTGCGTTGCTTTGAGTTTGGTTGGTTTGGGATGGGTTGAGTTGTAAATTTATCTCTATCTCTAATTTATTTCCTTCCTTTTTATTAGGTAACTCTTTTTGATTTTTCCGCCATCTTGGTATATTTATAGTAAACGGATGCATGGATTTACTTACGAAATTTTGCATCGACGTAACTGGAACTCCACCTTCGCATATACGCTATGAAATTTTACGAACAATTACAGATTAAGATATTTTGCATTGACATAGCTGGGACAAATATTTAATAGATGCGCATTGAAATACATAGACCAGAGCCCGGGGAATCGCAACCCCTATGGGCAAAAAACATGCGAATTTATTTTTCATGTTGAAACGTGTAAAGTATTAAAATCGCTCAATCCTGTAAGATAGGTTTTATAAAATTTGTGACATATTATTGCCGAGACCAAGGCCAAAGATTATCACGGATGATTGAATTCATATTGATAAATAAACTGTGAATATTTGGATAAAATAACTGGAGTTAACTTTGGTTTGTGTTGGATTGGGTTAGGTTGGAACGACATTTTATACACTTTTGAAAGAAACTGCCCAGGAGAAAACTTCGTCTTCAGTATTAAACTTTTTTCAGCAATTATGGTTCTGTTACAATTGTATGTTATTAGTAAGCATTTTAGTAATCACTACTAACATAGTTAAAAAAATAATTTCCAACATATACAGGGTGTCCCAACGATCTGACAAAGTTCCCTTACGGCGTTATGTTTGCGAATTCGAAAAAAGTAAGTATCTACATGTTTAGACGGTCCCTAGGTTCAAATTCTAAAAATATTTTGAGGCGACATGGGCGATTCGTCAGCGGGGGGCGACATAAATTTTACTTTGTTTAAATGGAACACCCTGTATATTTTAATATTTTTGAATTCCATGAAGAATTGTGAATACATCGATCTACAACTTGTTTGTCAAAACTCAACAGAACTGGTGATTTTCAATTTTTTTGTGAAATTTTAGATATGCAGACTATGCTTCAAAAAATCATGTAACTGAGAGGGTAGTTGGTGGAAGGGTAATTTTTTATCCGTGGACTAAGGGATCATCAATGTAAGTATTAATGCACCCAAGGATCCCCTTTTGTATACAGGGTGTTGTCAATGAATTTTCAATCTCGCACAACTTTAAGAGGCAAAATCTAATTTTTTTCAAATGACACCTACTATCAAATTTACGAGCACTCGATTCAAAATCAAATTCTGCGTCGACTGATGCTAATATATTCCTATACCTATCACTTCAGGTTTTCGAGTAATTTCAGAAAAATACTTTATTCTTTCTCAAAATCAACCGCATTACAATTTTCGTAATATTAAACATAGTAGTCTAGTGTCACTTCAGTAAATTGGATAACACAAAACTACAAATAGCATCGAGCAATTAAAGTCATTTTAAAAAGTCACATCAGATTAATTAATTAAAAGCAACAATGGCTTCTTAGCTAAGCCGGTCCACTTCATCAGAGCCCACTTAACATCGAGTGACCTGATTGTTGCTAAAAATAATGAAATGTACTCTATACAAGCAAAAGAAACTTTAATTCTGACAAATGACAAGTAATAATTAAATGTAAAAAAACGATAAAATAACATTTATATACAAAAAACAAAGTTTATTTTACAAAAGGTGTTCAAATATGTTTCCATTTTGTTGAACACAAATATCCAGTCGATGTATAAAACTAGTTCTGACACGTTGTAAGACTTCAGGAGTAATAGTATTAAAACATTCTTGAATCCTAACTTTCATATTTTCTCTTGTGGTAGGAGCCCCGAGGTAGACTTGAGATTTTATAAAACCCCAGAGAAAATAGTCGCACGGGGTCAGATCAGGTGATCGGGCAGGCCACAACACTGGACCACCTCTCCCAATCCATCTGTTTGGCATCCAACGATTTAAAGATCGTTTTACCCTTCTATGGAAATGAGGTGGAGCTCCGTCCTGTTGGAACCACATATCCCGCAACATTTGCAAATCCACATCTTCCAATAAAATATGCAGTACATTTCACAAAAACCGGTAATAATCGGTACCAGTAAGATGGTTTTCAAAAAAATAGGGACCGATTACATAGTTGCCCAATAATCCGCCCCAAACATTAAGAGACCACTGGTGTTGGTGATCAACTTGTCTCTCCCAATGTGGGTTTTCGGTCGCATAATAATGCACATTATGCCTGTTTACCACCCCATTGCTGCGAAACGTTACCTCATCCGTAAAAAGAATCTTCCTCGATACGTTCCATCATTAAATTGGCAAAATTAATTCGATTATCGAAGTCGTTCCCGTTTAATGCTTGATGCAATTCTAGATGGTATGGGTGGAATTAGTGGTTTTGAATTATCCGATGTACTGATCTGCTTAGATTCAAACTTGAACTGATTGTCCGTACACTTCCATGTGGGTTCTCTTGGAGTTCCAATAAAACGTTTAAGTCATGGTTCTCGTTAATAATAGCACGACTAATCACCGTCCTACTCTCGTATGCCACGTTCCCGGGCGTTCGAAGCGATCAACTAGCCTCTGCAGACATCTAACATTTGGTTGTCTTAAATCAGGGTACTTCTGCCTATAGAGCCTCATTGCTAAAAGGCAATTCTTGTCTGCTTCACCCACTCTGTAAATCATATTTACCATTTCTTCCTTTGAAAAATGCATCATTCAAAAACAAGTTTGGGACAATAACTTAACTAATAATTAACTAAGGCGTCTATTAAATTTATTGATAAAGACTGTCACTGTCATAAGAACGTTAAAGTGACACTAGACTACTATGTTTAATATTACGAAAATTGTAATGCGATTGATTTTGAGACCAAATAAAGTATTTTACTAAAATTACTCGAAAACCTGAGGTGATAGGTATAGGAATATGTAGCATCAGTCGACGCAGAATTTGATTTTGAATCGAGTGTTGTTAAATTTGATAGTAGGTGTCATTTGAAAAAAATGATATTTTGCCTCTTAAAGTTGCGCGAGATTGAAAATACACTGACAACACCCTGTATACAAAAGGGGATCCTTGGGTGCATTAATACTCACATTGATGATCCCTTAGTCCACGGATACAAAATTACCCTCCCACCAACTACCCTCTCAGTTAGATGATTTTTTGAAGCATAGTCTGCATATCTAAAATTTCACTAAAAAAATTGAAAATCACCAGTTCTGTTGAGTTTTGACAAACGAGTTGTACATGGATGCATTCACAATTCTTCATAGAATTCAAAAAAGTAATACAGGGTGTTCCATTTAAACAAAGTAAAATTTATGTCGCCCCCCGCTGACGAACCGCCCATGTCGGCTCAAAATATTTTTAGAATATGAACCTAGGGACCGTCTCAACATGTAGATACTTACTTTTTTCGAATTCGCAAACATAACGCCGTAAGGGAACATTGTCAGATCGTTGGGACACCAATATAAGTATATAAGTATTCAATCACATGGTACGTTGATACTACTGCGCATATAATTTTGCAAAGAAGCAAACGCTGACACGATGTAATTTTATTGTTATTATCGCAAATTATTAAATAGTATTTTAATATTCTAATTTCATTCTCCACTTTTTATGCTGGGCACTGGAAATTAGTTTATTTAATTAAATTCTATATACAATAAATATTTCGCTTGCAAAACGATTTAATTTTTAGCTGAGCTTGCACCTATTTTGTATAGGATGTAACGTATTTCACTAGCATATGCGAGCAATGAAGTTAAACAAAATAAAGTTATGAAATACGAGGTTTGTGTCAATCTTTCAAAATGAGATATGGAGTGACAATCATTATAATTCCATGGCCATTGCGAACATTTCGATCGAAATTTAATTTTTGTGGGCCGCGTATTTTGGTGGTGGTATGAACGCGGAACACAGCGTAACACGGCGAGCCTGGCGAATCAACAGTCCCGGTGACAGACGGGCGGATAGTGCAGCGCAGGTACAGATGTTTAGCGATCGATCCCCATCATATGCGGGCTAAATAGTCTAAATGAGTCTGGGAATACTACCGCCATTTATGGAATCCAACAACACAAATAAAATAAACAAACATATTGAATTAAATGAAAAATTAATTTTTAACATTTAATAAATGATTTTAACTATTTCACCCCATGCAAATACATCCCAAGCCCTCTCCCGAAATTGCTAAAATTTATCAACGCGGAAATCGATTTTACATTACCAAGAATGATGCGTACATAAAATTCACGTTAATTAATTTAAAATAATTATATTTATTTGTCGATTAATTTTTTTGGAAATTGTATATGCAAGCCTTAAATTAGTTTAAAGCTACGCGAAGCTTTATTTTATTTTTTTGAAATGTAGAAACTAAACAAGGACCACGTCGAACATGATTTATTTCTATTTCTAATTATTAAATATACCATACCAATGACGAATGAAGGCTGCAATGACACTAAAACTGTGCATTAATCTATTTCAACTACACTAACAAAACTATTTCACTTCACTCAAATACATTCCAGCCCATCTCCTGAAATCCCTAAAATTTATCAACGCGGAAAATTTAACATATTTTTTGATAGATTTTATACATTTATAAATATTATGCGTACATGAAATTTACGCTAATTAACTTAAAATAATTAAATTTATTTGTCGTTCCAGTTTCTTGGAAATAGCTAGAGCTATTTTTTACAGATATAAAATAGTATTATGCGATCGTGAACTAGATGTTAATTAACTTAAAATAATTACATTTATTTGTCGTTTTAGCTTCTTGGAAATTGTATCTGTAACAATTATTCGCGAAGCTTTATTTTGCATTCGATTTTATTTTTTGCAGTAGCAATTAGATACTAAACAAGATTGATGCTGCAATGGCACTAAAACTGTGTATTAATTAGTGATGGGCATAATCGAGATATTTCAATAATCGATTATTAGTAATCGATATAATTTAGTAATCGACTAATATTAGTAGTTAAAATTAGTAGTAGTCGTACTAATACTAATTAATGCAACGTACAACATAAACGTTCTAATACCACTAACAGTGTGTTTTCTAAAGCCGTGCAACTTACAAATTTACATCGAAACAAACTATCGTCTAAAAATTTAGATCAAATTATATTCTTTAATACCACATTCTTATAAATTTGTTTTTATTAATTTTTATTATTATTGTTTAATCTAGAGTTATTAATTTATTATATAGGTACATTTGTTTTTATTGAGAATTATACTTTTGTTGTTATTTGCTCATATTTTTTATATATTATTGTGGCAGTTTATAAATATTATTGTAAATTTTGAAGCGTTTTATTTACTAACGCAATATCATCAACACGATTGTACTTATTTAAATTATTGTATTCTTCAATCCGACAATGACAAAAAATAATTGAAAGAGAAGCTTCGCTTAGCGATACGACTAATTAGTTGCCACAATCGAACGAGTCCAATGTTAAAATAAAATATCTCGAACCTGGAACTACTATTAATATTTAGTGGTGGGGTTAAAATATATCGAGATATCGGCCTTCTCGGTCCGCTGCCACACGTTCCGTGATCGACGTACGACTACTAATTTAGTACTACTAATTTTCAGAGTGCATAGTCGATTATCTCGAGAGATTTTAATAATCGACTAATTCGTGTATCGCATCTCGATTATTCCCATCACTAGTATTAATTAACTATTTCATCCCACGCTAATGTACCCAGCTCCCTCTCCCGAAATTCCTGAAATTTATCAACGCGGAAATTGAAAGATATTTTTTTATCGATTTCATAGATTTCCAAGTATTATATATACATGGAATTTACGTTAATTAACGTAATATAATTAAATTTATTTGTCGCTCCACCTTCTTAGAAATGTTATATGGAAGCCTTTAATTAGTTTAAAGCCACGCCAAGCTTTAGTTTATTTTTTTTACAAATGTAATCAGAAAATAAATAAGAAACACTTCGAACATGATTTATTTCTATGTCTAATTACTAAATTGCAAAAGTTTTCTAATAAAATGTGTTATGTAATGATTACTGCAGTACTGGCATAAAGCTGCGTATAAAAATTAAATCCTGGTGAATGCAGCTAGTTAAAAGTTACATTAACTAATACGAAAGATTAATTTCGTGTCATCGACCGCGAGTGGCTCCCTTTTCATGGTAAATATATAAACTAAACTAATATAAGTTTGAAATTGGAAAGAAATTTCTATTTATAACGTGTTTACTATTTGTGTACACGTATACTATTTCCATACACGCGTTTAAGAAAGATATGCAGACTAACTAAATTGCAAAATGAAATCATCAATGATTACGAAAAGATGTCATAATTAAAAAAATATTAATTGTTTTGCATATTAACCAACGATAACACTACATTAAAAGTGGCTTTACGTTTGATCGGTTTCTGCTGTTAAAGTGTCTTGTGCGTGACAAGCTATACCAATACCAATGATGTAAAGAATGAAGGCTGCAATGACACGAAAACTGTGTGATGGAAGGATTTACAGCTATTTGTCCACCGCGTTTTAACAATACAATATTATGTTTGACATGTTGTTTCGAAATTATTATTGAAATTTATCACAAAAAAAAATGTATGTTAGTTTTTTTAACGATCTGGTTCGTTTAAACTTCTCATTACGGTGCTATAATTCTCAATTCCCAAAGATGACACGTCGTGAATTTAACAAATTAGTAAATCATATGAATATAAAGATTAATTGTATGCAAATAGGATGATAGTATAGTCAAAATTCAAATGCACAACACTGTTTTTCGCAGAAATGTTTTTCCACTCCAACTTCGAAACGGATAAATATGTCACGTCGATTCGATTCCATTAGCAAATTTCACTTTCCACAACTTTGTTTATAGATATTTTTTTCACATGAACGTTAACGTAGACAAAAAAATTCGAAATACGAACAAAATGAATCTAAAAAAACAATAATAACACTAAAATATGAATAACATAGGGACAAAATGAATTCATCAACAGAATATGAGATGATTAAAGGACACGAATGAACAGCTGGAAATAAAAATAAAACGACAGACAGTAGGAAAACAAATACAAAACCACAATGAAATTATGAAAAAGGACACACTCGCTAAATATAAAGCAATAATTGCACTAAATACCAAGCATATTTTAAATAAATAAATATAATTTACAAACCTAATAACAGAACAAAACGACCAAAAACAGAACAAACAAAAACAATGTCAGGTTTTAGAAACTTTGTCGATTCTTTGGAATCGGTTTAAAAACATTATTCCAATATTTTTTTCAATTTCATGGATTTCCGGTTACGATACCCGGTTAGTTTGAAATTTTCAAGGACTTTCTTACTTTAATTTAATTTTTACTTTACGGCCAACTGATTTGTATCAACGATTTTTTTGGTGCGATAAAACCAGTCCTGTCGGCTATAAAATTTAAAAATACGTCAAACCATCTTAACCAACAATGCTTGCATTTTGATGTAAATTTTAATTCCTTGTCAATTTGGAAAATTCGTTATCCGGATAATAAGTTTAGCCGGAAAATTGTAACTATGTTATCTGCAATGCATATTTTCGACATACTGACGTCGATGCGAAAAGGACATTCAGATACACGATTTGACAAATATCAGGATAATTGCTTTGATTCTCGTGTCCTTGTATCGCAAAAATCTGCAATACGAATGCGGTTTTAATCAAGTTTGTCAGTAAATGATCGAACTAAACGGTAACAAACATTAATATTATTAAATTGTTGGTCAAGATTTCAGCATAATTCAAATATATAACTGAGGGTTAATACAATTTCTCTCAACGTTTTAATATATTAAATAACTTTGTTAATAATATTTTTTCTTATTTTTTTTTTAATACGCTTGCGCACCCCATATACAAACGTTGAGAATCGTTAATAGTAATGAATACAAAATGAATTATTGATAACAGATGCATTTAAAATAGTGAACACACAAAAACTAATAATTGCAAAAAGTGGAGGTAATGAGAAACAAAACTAAACTAATGGGAGTGGGGGACGGGGTTAAATATACATAGAAAATAACATAATAACAGAAGAGCGAAACATACAATTCGAGCTGCGAAACATTCGAAGAAGAGAGCAGGAGAAGGTGAACAAGACCAAGGTAGGATACCAAAAGACAAGTATAAATAATAAAGAGTATAAATTGAAGAAGCAAGAAGCAACCCTAGAAGTCCAAGGAGACGACCCAGGCAATAAATAGGAGAACTATATATATATATATATATATATATAAAGATAGGAACATGGAATGTGATGGGTATACATGGAGAAAAGAAGAAAGAGTAGAAGAAATGATGGAAAAGGGATTAAGAGACGAAACAATTAAATATATTGGAACAGATACATAAAGGGTTAGACGAAGGGGAAAGAGCAAGAGAAGGGTTCCTAGAAAGAATTTGGCTGCAGAAACACAACTAGGCGAAAAAGAAGTACGAAGTAATAGTTGTGAAGATGCAGAAAAAGAAGAAAAGGAAAGTTTCGCAAAGGCATAGGAAGTGATGCCAAAAAGGATAAGAAGGTTATCATAAATTGCAGGGTTGGTAACAAGGACAAAAACATCGAAGCCTATGACATCTTTTTGTAATCATTTGTGATTTCATTTTGCAATTTAGTTAGTCTGCATATCTTTCTTAAACGGGTGTATGGAAATAGTATACGTGTACACAAATAGTAAACACGTTATAAATAGAAATTTCGTTCGAAATAAACTGGAAGTTCACACAGCGGCGCTTTCAAGTATACAAAATAGGAAATAAATGGACGAGAAACGTCAATTATACTACTTCCTAATAACTAGAACGAGCTGGACCGAAATAAAAAATAATTGAGTGAAGAGAGAAGGGGAGATGTAAGCAACCACTATTTGCTGCTTATGGAATGGAATAGCAGAGCAAAGAAAGATTAGAACAATAATAACAGAAAAAATTGACAGACTAAAGGTACAGGAAATACGAGAAAAGTATAAAAAAGCACTAGATAAAATATTCAATAGCCAACCAGACAGATGACTAGAAGAAAAGTAGAGAAAATTAAGCCAAAAACGCAGCGAAGTAAACAAAGTTAGCAATAAAGCGACGAGGAAAACCCCTTAGTGGAACGAAGAAGTAGAAGAATAAATGAAAGAGAAGAAAATGAAACGGTAAACGTAAACGAAGAATACGAAGGAAGCAGAAGATTGGTAAAGGAGCTAACAACAGAGACAAAAATATGGCGTGGGTAGACTTTGGAAACAAGATGAAAAATCCTATTGGGATAATCAAGAACTATTCTACGGGACCCTAAAATATACGAGAAAGAAAAAAAACAAATGTGACATTGCACTAAGAAGAGGAGAGAATGGAGATCAAAGATGAACATGGGAAAATGGGAAAATATTACAAGGAGAAGAGGAAATCATGGAAATATGGAAGAGGTACACTCAAGAAGTCCTAAAAGCAGATACCGATATACAGTAAAAAAGCGAAGATAAAGGTAAGGCAAAGAAAAAATGAATGGATAACGAATGAATAATTAGAGGAGGCCATAGGAAGATAGAACATGGGTAAAGCGGTGATCACGATGCATCACCTCAGAAATGATAAAATACCTAGGACAAGAGATGCAAAAAGACTAATAGAAGTGTTAAATGACATGGTAGAGGAAGGTAACCCCGAAAGACTAGCAAATAGGAATAATTACACCAATCAATAAAAAAGGAGATATATGGGACTGTAAAAATTTCCGGGGAATAATCCTACTAAGTACACCCAGGAAACTATATGCAAGAATAACAAAGACAAGATTTAAAGCAAAAATAGGATCAACACAATGTAGGTTCAGGGCGAAAAGAAACACACAAGAGTTGATATTGGCCCTAAGACAAGTAAGAAAGCACTAGCAATAGACAGACAAGCACACGAGAATGCCTGAAAAAAGAGGAATAGAAAACCGCTAATAGGGATTCACCTCACGCAAATGCATCCCAGCCTTTCTCCCGAAATTCCTAAAATCCATCAAAGCGGAAATTCTTACATCTTTATTGATCGCTTTTATTCATTTCCAAGTATTATGCGTACATGAAATTTACGCTAATTAGCTTCAAATAATTAAATTTATTTGTCGTTCCAGTTTCTCGGAAATTTTATATGCAGGTTTAATTCATTTAAAATTACACGTTTTGTATATGATGTTATTTTTTGCAGATGCAAAAAAAATATTACGCGACCGTGAACTTGACGTTAATTAACTTAAAATAATTACATTTTATTTGTTTTAGTTTCTTGGAAATTTTATATGTAATTATTATTCACGAAGCTTTATTTTGCATTCGACTTTATTTTTTGCAGATGCAATTAAAAACGAAACAAGAAACACGTGATTTATTTCTATCTCTAATTATTAAATTGCAAAAGTTTTCTAATAAAATGTGTTATGTAATGATTACTGCAGTACTATCATAAAGCTGCGTATAAAAATTGAACCCTGGTGAATGATTAAAAGTTAGATTAGCTAATACGCAATTTTAATTTTGCCGCAAGGGTCTCCCTTTTAATTATAAATATAACGTGTGAGCAACGGAATTGTGATTTAGGGAGGGCTTTGGAAGTTTTCGTGTATGTCTTACATTAATTTTGAGTAATAGAACTTGTCGCCGTTACTAACCGGTGGTCCTACCCTTTTCCCGGTGACTTAAATTTAGATTAAATCAAACTGCAGGAAAAGCTGTAAATTGTCTCTGTATTTAAACTAATGATGTGATATCCAAAGATTTGTCTCAAAAAACTAATGTTTTCAAAAGTCGTGTGCAAGATGTTCACAAATGGTGTTAAAATTTCGAGTCGATATCTCTCTGCATTTAACCTTCCCGAAATTATATACTTCACTTTTGAATTGTAGATAGGTAATAAAATTTAACTTAACTTAAGTCAAAACTCCATTAATTTTTCTACCATTTCTCAGGTAAATTTCTACCATATTTCGCTTTTGCACTTCGTTAAAAGCGAATGCCATCATTGAAAACTGTTTTTTTCTCGAAAAAGTGTTGGCAATACTTCAAAAAGTGACAGTTTTAATGAACTATTTTATTGGATTAAAATTACACATTCATGGTATGTCTATCTCTCTCTTCCAGGGCCAGCTCTAGAACATAAATCCGTTGCCCTCACGTTATAAACTAAACTAATATAAGTTTGAAATTGGAAAGAAATTTCTATTTATAACATGTTTACTATTTGTGTACACGTATACTACATGTATTCCATACACGCGTTTAAGATATGCAAATTAACTAAATTGCAAAATGAAATTATGAATGATGACAGCAAGATGTAATAATTAAAAAATACTAATTGTTGTACATATTAACCAACGATAACACTATCTTAAACGTGGCTATCCGTTCGATAGGTTTCTGCTTTTAAAGTGTCTTGTGGGTGACAAGCTATACCATACCATGATGATGTAATGAATGAACGATGCCATTTCGTTTTATTCAATATAGTAACATATGGCACACTTTAGTAATATTTGCATGGATTGTTGTTGTTGTTTCTGTGTGTCTGTGTGTGTTTGTGTGGCTGTGTGTCTGTGCGCGCTCTAGCGTCCAAACGATTAAAGCTAGAGCTCTGAAACTTTAAACTTAACATTTGTATGGAGCAAGGAGGAAAACGTCCTATTTTGAACGCAATCTCTCAACCGGAAGTGATGGTTTACTCTTATCACCTTTTTCCATATCTCGAAAACGGTACACGTTACGAAAAAAAATATTCTTACATAAATTATAGATATTCATATTTAAAACAACTTTATTTGAAAAGTTTTTTCGAAAAACGTAGTATAACTGAGTATAAGAAAGTTTCGTGCGGACCACCGCGGATTTTTACTTACTTATACTTTATGTATAAGTAAGTATAGTAATCATGAAAAATTTCGACCTCGAGATTTCAACGGATATACGCGTTTTGAGGTCCCCTGAATCGTTTCTGACTATTTTTGGAATGACGTGTGTGTGTGTGTCTGTGTGTCTCTCTGTGTGTGTGTGTGTGTGTGTGTGTGTGTGTGTGTGTGTGTGTGTGTGTGTGTGTGTGTGTGTCTGTGTGTGTGTCTGTGCGCGCTGTAGCGTCCAAACGATTATAGCTAGAGCTTTGAAACTTTAAACTTAACATTTGTATGTAGCAAGGAGGAAAACGTCCTATTTTTAACGCAATCACTCAACCGGAAGTGATAGTTTACTCTTATCACCTTTTTCCATATCTCGAAAACGGTACACGTTACGAAAAAAAATATTCTTACATAAATTATAGATATTGATATTTTAAACAACTTTCACTTGAAACGTTTTTTCGAAAAACGTACTATAACTAAGTATAAGTAAGTTTCGTGCGGACCACCGCGGATTTTTACTTACTTATACTTTATGTATAAGTAAGTATAGTAATCATGAAAAATTTCGACCTCGACATTTCAACGGATATACGCGTTTTGAGGTCCCCTGGATCGTTTCTGACTATTTTCGGAATGACGTCTGTGTGTCTGTGTGGCTGTGTGTGTGTGTGTCTGTGTGTCTGTGCGCGCTCTAGCGTCCAAACGATTGTAGCTAGAGCTCTGAAACTTTAAATTTAACATTTGTATGTAGCAAGGAGGAAAACGTCCTATTTTGAACGCAATCACGCAACCGGAAGTGATGGTTTACTCTTATCACCTTTTTCCATATCTCGAAAACGGTACACGTTATGGAAAAAAATATTCTTACATAAATTATAGATATTGATATTTTAAACAACTTTCATTTGAAAAGTTTTTTCGAAAAATGTAGTTAACTAAGTATAAGTAAGTTTCGTGCGGACGACCGCGGATTTTTACTTACTTATACTTTATGTATAAGTAAGTATAGGAATCATGAAAAATTTCGACCTCGAGATTTTAACGGATATACGCGTTTTGAGGTCCCCTGAATCGTTTCTGACTATTTTCGGAATGACGTCTGTGTGTCTGTGTGTGTGTCTGTGTGTCTGTGCGCGCTCTAGCGTCCAAAGGATTATAGCTAGAGCTCTGAAACTTTAAACTTAACATTTGTATGTAGCAAGGAGGAAAACGTCCTATTTTGAACGCAATCTCTCAACCGGAAGTGATGGTTTACTCTTATCACCTTTTCCCATATCTCGAAAACGGTACACGCTACGGAAATAAATATTCTTACATAAATTATAGATATTGATATTTTAAACAACTTTCATTTGAAAAGTTTTTTCGAAAAACGTAGTATAACTAAGTATAAGTAAGTTTCGTGCGGACCACCGCGGATTTTTACTTACTTATACTTTATGTATAAGTAAGTATAGGAATCATGAAAAATTTCGACCTCGAGATTTTAACGGATATACGCGTTTTGAGGTCCCCTGAATCGTTTCTGACTATTTTCGGAATGACGTCTGTGTGTCTGTGTGTGTGTGTGTCTGTGTGTGTGTGTGTGTGTGTCTGTGTGTCTGTGCGCGCTCTAGCGTCCAAACGATTATAGCTAGAGCTCTGAAACTTTCAACTTAACATTTGTATGTAGCAAGGAGGAAAACGTCCTATTTTGGACGCAATCTCTCAACCGGAAGTGATGGTTTACTCTTATCACTTTTTTCCATATCTCGAAAACGGTTCACGTTACGGAAAAAAATATTCTTACATAAATTATAGATATTTATATTTTAAACAACTTTCATTTGAAAAGTTTTTTCGAAAAATGTAGTATAACTAAGTATAAGTAAGTTTCGTGCGGACGACCGCGGATTTTTACTTACTTATACTTTATGTATAAGTAAGTATAGGAATCATGAAAAATTTCGACCTCGAGATTTTAACGGATATACGCGTTTTGAGGTCCCCTGAATCGTTTCTGACTATTTTCGGAATGACGTCTGTGTGTCTGTGTGTGTGTGTGTGTGTGTGTGTGTGTGTGTGTGTGTGTGTGTGTGTGTGTGTGTGTGTGTGTGTGTGTGTGTCTGTGTGTCTGTGCGCGCTCTAGCGTCCAAACGATTAAAGCTAGAGCTCTGACACTTTAAACTTAACATTTGTATGTAGCAAGGAGGAAAACGTCCTATTTTGGACGCAATCTCTCAACCGGAAGTGATGGTTTACTCTTATCACCTTTTTCTATATCTCGAAAACGGTACACGTTACGGAAAAAAATATTCTTACATAAATTATAGATATTGATATTTTAAACAACTTTCACTTGAAAAGTTTTTTCGAAAAACGTATAAGTAAGTTTCGTGCGGACGACCGCGGATTTTATAATATTGCGATCGGGCCGCCCGGGCGGCTAAAAGTATATGTGGTCTCTGCGCGGTCTAGCGCTCAAACTATTGACGCTTAATTTATGGGCTCTAGCGTCCATACGATTATAGCTAGAGCTATGAACCTTTAAACTTAAGCTTTGTATATAGCTGGAAAGAAAACGTCATATTTTGAAAGCAATACCTCAACGGAAAGTGACCGTTTATTCTTATCACCGTTTTACTTATCTCGAAAACGGTACGAGTTATCAAAAAAATTGTTCTTATATAAGTTAAAGATATTGAAATTCTAAACAACTTTTATATGAAAAGTTTTTTCTAAAAACGTAGTATAACTAAGTATAAGTAAGTTTCGTGCGGACCACCGCGGATTTTTACTTACTTATACTTTATGTATAAGTAAGTATAGGAATCATGAAAAATTTCGACCTCGAGATTTTAACGGATATACGCGTTTTGAGGTCCCCTGAATCGTGTCTGACTATTTTCGGAATGACGTCTGTGTGTCTGTGTGTGTGTGTCTGTGTGTGTGTGTGTGTGTGTGTCTGTGTGTGTGTCTGTGTGTCTGTGCGCGCTCTAGCGTCCAAACGATTATAGCTAGAGCTCTGACTTTAAACTTAACATTTGTATGTAGCAAGGAGGAAAACGTCCTATTTTGAACGCAATCTCTCAACCGGAAGTGATGGTTTACTCTTATCACCTTTTTCCATATCTCGAAAACGGTACACGTTACGGAAAAAAATATTCTTACATAAATTATAAATATTGATATATTAAACAACTTTCATTTGAAAAGTTTTTTCGAAAAACGTAGTATAACTAAGTATAAGTAAGTTTCGTGCGGACCACCGCGGATTTTTTTTTATTGTCATTTTGATATTATTTTCCTTTAATTTTTACTTTCTTATACTTTATGTATAAGCAAATATAGGAATTGTGAAAATTTTCGAACTCGAGCTTTCAACGGATATACACGTTTTAAGGTCCCCTGTATCGATTCCGACTATTTTTGGAATGTCTGTGCGCGCTGTACAGCAAAAACGATGAAAGCTAGAGCGCCGAAACTTGAAACTTACGATTTGTATATACCAAGGAGGAGAACGTCCTATTTTGAAAGCCCTATCTCAACCGGAAGTGATGCTTTACTCTTATCACATTTTTTCGTATCTCGAAAACTGTACGAGTTATCGAAAAATTATTACGGATTCATTTGATAAGTTCTTTCCGAAAAATGTAGTATAACTAAGGTAAAACCACCAGTAGTTGACACTCTAAGCATTTATTAGTCTGGTTATGAGCATTGCTTGGACTGAATTCACCTTAGGGACAACTTATAATTATTAATAGCTGCACAAACTATTCCCCTATTATAATGTGAGATTTTTATTAATAACTTGACTGTGTTTTTATAAAAAAAATAAATATATAAAATAAGTCACTGGGTCAGTAGTTGACACTGAGCGAAAACGAGATATTTAGAAGTTGACACTTTTTTTTCAGTAGTTGATATATTACAAAAAATTAAATGAAATAAAGAAATATGTTTAAAATAACAATTTAACTCTGACATTTTAAAGAAAACTAAATGAAATAAAGAAATATTTTTAAAATAAGAATTTAACTCCATACATTTTCGAGTTCGCGGACTGAGTAAACATTTCTCGTCGTACTCATTTTTGCAGGCTCGTTAATATGGAACAATACCACCTCCCAATCATATTCCAGCTTATCCAATTTTTCTGGTCATTTCCAGAGCTTACCACATTTTTGCATTGCTGAAATAGTAGCAGCTACTTTAGAAATTGCAGTTATCTCTGGATATATTTCTCCTTCGTAGGAAAACGCTACATATTCGCCCAACTTTCTCTCTACTGGTTTTTTAAGCATTCTCTCCTGCATATTTTCTCTGCCGCTCTCATCTGTAACTTCAATTTCACTATCCAATAGCAACCCTTCCATATTTGAGTCAGAAATGTCTGAAGTGTCTTTGTAACTAAGTACCCGCTTCGCGGCCTTTTTATTACGTTGCTGATTTTTTTCGTGTTTCGCTTTATCGATTTCCTTTTTTTCATTGCCTCTCGGCAGCACGTTCCAATTTTTTCCTTTCCAATTCTTCCTTTTTTCAAACTTCTTTTTAAAATATTCTTGGCACTGCTGTCCTGAGACGACAAAGGGCATTTTTTCCTTTACGCGTAGTTTTTTTTCTGTTCGTCCTTTTCGTTCTGATAAAAAAATTGCCTTTTGAAGAGGCTGGGGATATCTGCGGATACTGAAGAAACAGATTGACAAAGATCAGTATTAATATTATTATCGACAGAATTTTGAGTTTTAATTTCAAGTAGAAGATTGTTGTGGTCAATATTATGATTGTTAGACTCGCCAACACGTCCAAGAGTCAGCGTTGGAGGTAATAGGTTCCCATCATCACCGATTTCATTGGCAGACTAATTCCTAGATCCGGTTGAATCTAGCAGACTTTTTAATTGTAATTTTGTGCTCTGCCACAGTTTAAACAGCGACATATCTTTTTCTTCCAATCTTTATTTTTATTACCGTTAAAAAATATATTGCGTTTACTTTCAGGAATACTCTAATTAATAAACCCTTCTTAACAGCCCTTCTTCTAAAAACCGTATGCGTTCTTCGCCTTTTGTAACTGAATTCCCGCCATCACTGTTAAAAGGTAAAATGATAACCTCTGGGTTCCATGGATAGAGTCCACATTTTCCAAAACCATTTTCCAGAATACTCGCATTTATTGTATCATCAATAACTTCTTTCAAAAGCATAGGGAAATGTTTTTTAAGACTGGGGCCTCTAAATTGTATAGCCTCCACGCGTGTACCTTCTTCCAATGCTCTTTCAGAGTCCTGAAAATTGAAACATCCATTGGTTGCAACAGATACGTCGCATTCGGGTTTAGTCGTTGAAAGTTACGCCATTTGCTTCACAAAACTGGCCCACTTGCAAGCTAAGATGAGACGCGTCCCCATCAACAAAAAGAATGACCGGCAAAGGAATATTTTCTTTTTTCAGCCATGGGTGGAAAATGTCAGCAACAAATTCGCAAGCCATCCAACCAGAGTCTGTTTTTCCTATTCCCCACTCTGGAGGAAAGCTATCCACAATTTCCTGCGGGACCTTTTATATTTAAACAAAACAGTCGGGGGAGGTACATCGCCAGCTGCGCTACCTGTGACAAGTACAGTTAGACATTCCATCTCGTCTGGATTAACTTGCTGATATACCGTCCGCTAAGACCTTTCCGCCATCTCATCAATTTAAATATTCTTCTTGGATCTTGTTTTTTTGGTTAGTCTCAACCAAGAATATCTCTACCTCTTTAAACCAATTTAAAATGCTTTGATTTGGTAAGATTTTGGGACATACGAATGGTCACCTCAGGACTTCTTCTCATAAATCCTTTCATTCATGATTTTCCCGGGCAATTGTCTTTAAAAGAGTTTGGTCTGTTTAACTCTTTTAAAAGTCGCTGTACACTAAAGACAACTTCCTTCATGGTAACAGGAAATCCTTCACGGGCCATTGAAAAAATCCAATTACGGATGGTGCCTTCCTCTTTTGTACTCAGTACAGCCGCTGAAATTTTTCTGAAATAGAAATTATCATCGTAGCTTGAGCTATATACTTTTTATGTAAAGCGGTAGTTACTAGATTTATACTGACGCTCTATTTCGGACATAAACTCATAACTTGACGACAAAAAAACGTATACACAGCTGTCTTACCCGTTAATGGGGTGCTTTCCTTCGACCTTATATTTCAAGGTGACCATTGGCATGCCATTTTTTTTGCTGCAGTTTTGTAAGGCGTTTTATGCAAACGTACATCTTCCACAGCCACTTCCATAGGTTCCTGGGTATAGCTTCTTTTGTTGGAGGCATATATAATATTAAAATCTTAGTAGTTGACACATTTTAACTCCAGTAATTGACACCCCCTGTCAACTATTGGACACGATCATTATAAAATATTTTAGAGATTATAATGGAAGTTTATGCTCTGTAAACAGCAAAATAAAACTTAAATGAAACAGTATTATAAAAAATTTTTGAAAATACCTTGTTAGCATTTTATTTTTGAATTATTTTCTATATAATCCTATTTAAAAATAGTTCTTAATATGTTCGAGTGAAATGACAAGTCGTATTAAACATGCACCTAGTAAATAATAATAAATAAAACTAAATGTATGCTTGTTTTGTTGAATATAATCGATTGAATTCACCCTCCACTCCTTTTATTTTTATCACCCTACAAACACAAAACTCGAATGCAAATTTCATTTACATGTAATGAAATTATTTTAAAAAATCTCGACTGCAAAACACTTAAGATACTTACGTCGTGTCGTGAGCTATCAGTCTTTGAACCAAACACTTTTAGTAATAAACATTAATATTACCGAAAGTGGAATTCATGGGCAGATAATTTTAAGGCTATTAAATTATTAATGTTTTAGTATCGCGATGTAATCATGGATTTTTATACCTCTTCGATCAATAGTTTTCTCTTCATATTAACTTAACAACCTAGCCGTTATTGTACTCAGTGTTTGCTACTTACTAAAAAAATCGAAAATTATATGCACCACAGAATTTCCCATTCAAATTAATAGATCAAGCGAATCGATTATTCGACCGCATTTTAACAATACAATATTTTATGTTTGTTCTGTTTTGTACCGATTTATTTTACTTTTATCGTATATAATATTTAATAACAATGAGAATAAGATTTATTCAATACTGCATATAACGCTGAAACAATAATAATAAAGAAATTTTATCCAGAATTTATAAATATAAATATTTATACAAATATCAACATCGCTTAATAGTTTATTTTTAGATCACGGTTCATAAAATTTGTTTCCAATTGTTTAGTTTAGTGAGGTACCTTTGGACTGAAAAAAGTTGATCATTTTACTATTGTTTTATTTCTTATTTATGTTTATGTTAATTTTGCACTCAACAGTAATTTGTTTCTGATCATCATCTGTTTTGTTCGTTTTCCGCTATAGATTTTGTGTTCCTTTGTAGGAATTTTGTTTTGTTTCTACTTTATCTATTTTATTATCATTTTTTATTGTTTTATATCTTGTTTAGTTTGTTTTCAGTTATTTATATTACAGTGTTCAATTTTGTATTCAGTTTATTCGTTGAAAATAAATTTCAACGAATGTAACAGGTGATGACAGCTGTTTCGCCCTTTATGGACTCATCGGATCACCACACATACAAAAAATCGAGGCTAGCCCGGGCGATAACTGCATGCACGTCAAATATGAAGCGCATCTCGTTTAATTGCCGATAAACTTGTATCACCCCATTTCGCTTGTACTCATGTTATTCGATTGAGTAGTTCAGGTAGAAACTCATAATCGCTTGGGGTTATAATACTGTAGATATTTTGTGAATTGTTTGGAAATACAATTTACTAATATGAAACAGACCTATAGTATGCTTGCTATAATAATAACTGATTACACTGATTACTTGACAGATCTCCGATTTTTCAATAGGAAATACATAAAAGGACCAAGGATGATGATACGGTGCATCGTCTGGACAAATTATTTTTAAAATGTTCTCATATTTTATTATTAGCATCTGACGAAAAAAAATTTTGCAAATTTGTTTGCTACTAACTTTGGCTCGCTTCAAATTTCATCGCGACAATTTAAGCAATTTGACAATTCACATTTTTATTAATGTAATTCCAGGTATCTTTAATTTTATTATTTGAATTGGAAATTTTGTTGGAAAATAGCGTTTTTTTGCTTTAATAATATTTATTTGTGATTCATTTTTAGATTTTTATATACAATTTTAAGCTCCTCATTCTCACAATTGTTAACAATATTAAAAACCTCTCTAAGTACATTGCTCGCTTGCAAAATGTCGCAAGTGACCCAGCATTTGTCATTTCTATCTACCCCATTTTTAACCAAACTGTTAAATGATTCGTCCACATCTTCCACGTAAACCGTTGAAGCCCAGTCTACAGAATTAAGATATGTTGTAAGTTTAACAATATTCTGCTATGAGATGCGTCTATAACTAAATAGGACATTCCCTTTCACATACTTCGGTATTGAGGTTTTATATGTTAAAACCTGTGCTAAATGCTAAATGTGCTACACAAACATGTTCAGTAGAAACTGAAAATTGTCCAGAAGGTAGATTTGAAACCATGTTGTCAATTGCGCTATTCGTCGTCGCCCCATTCTTATTTGCATATATTCGTGTTGGCGTACATATTTTATTAATCAAATCAAATGACTCAAATAGATCAGTCACAGTCCAAGTACGGACCTATATAAATTTATTATAATTATATTTTTGAGCCTTTTTGTACATCAAGTCATGTAAGTATGTGTGACAAAAAATTGTGTGGCAGTATTAATGCCAGCTAGACGTCTATACACTTACACTCAACAAGTCTGGATAGTACCGACTTAGTCGGTCGAAGCAGACCTATGTAATTGGGTAATGTTACGTATGTGGTTATTGGCGTTATTCATTTTCATATTTTAATATTCGTTACTTACCTTGTTTCAATTTTTATTTAGGTTTCATTTTATGTGTTTATATTTTATACAACATTTGATATACTTTTAGTTTCTTTTCATTTGTCTCGTTTATTTTTTATTTATCCGTTTCAGGTTTGAGATTTGTTTTGATTTTTGTATATTTATTTATGAATGTTGTGATAGAGAACGTAATCTTTAAGGTTATTTTAATTAAATGTACACATAAAATTGAAACTTTTGAATCTCGACGAATAAAATGCGCCATACTTATTAATCATTACAGACAGATTCTGAAAATTAATTATTATTTTAAGGCTTTAAAGCATTTTTGCAAAATGACAAATTTGATATATTGTTTTATTAATATTAAATTAATATTACGACAGCTACCGCATTAGCGAAGTATGCTAAAATCAATTGCATTGTTAAGTATTCTGTTTTCGTTAACAAAATCTTTAAAAAATTGGGCAAGATCCATGATTAGGAATCAAGTGTGATGATTTAATAAACTCTATTTTAAAGATTCTTATGTAAAATTTGTATGCCTTCAACGTATATAATATTGCAGATATCGAAGTAGGAATAAAAATAAAATTGTAATTTTAATCATTTGTGCCGCGCTCAGAAATATTCCGTGTTTGAAAACGAGCGACACAATTACAATATTTTTAATACTTTCCAGGACACTGGCTTCACAGCAACGCGAGCGAGATGAATTTGAGGGGTTCGTCAACTTTGAACCATAAAGGTTTCTGGTTCAACCTGTCACCTGGAACACTGATGATCTGTATTATCACATTATTCATTTATTGCATAATCTTGTATTAAATGTATTTAATCTATAAATAAAATTGTTCTAATAGCATATTTGTGCCACAAATTGTACCTGTGCCAGTTACGCCCTAGCTTGTATATGTAAATGGAAGTTAGTTTTATTTGGACTCGATCAAAAATCAACAATAAATGTATTGTCTGTAACGAAGCGAAAAAAAATTAATACATTGTTATTGATGATGATTGATTCGATATTTTCGTTTATAGTTGAATGATGTTCAGATCTGGAAGTTTATTTACTGGCGTGAGTAACGAGACGCTGCACCAGGTGAATAAGCGGGAGTCTCATCGACGCAGGACAGCGAGCGTCGGCGCCATATTCCAGAGGCGCGCGCCGTCAGGTCAAGACGCGTAACGCCTCGTAGTTGACGATAGCTCGAAACCCGCGCCCATCGCGTCTCCATATCGCGATAACTAATTCATCGAAATGGGTGTAACGCACGGGGAACCGATTGGGTAGGGTGTGTTGTGATCGTACACAAGGTACGATGCGGGTGATGTGCAGTGTGTAGTGTGCCCGTGAAGATAGCCTGTCCGGGAGCGGCCACAGTGAGCCAAAAGGCCGCCGCCGCCGGTCGTCAAGAGCCGTCATGGTGCGCAATCAATAAGAGCGAATTGGTGCTACCGAGGCATGGGTTCCCCCTCGGGTGCACAGGGCACGTGTGCCAGCCGCTATCTTCATGGCCATTGATAAAGGTACGCGCTGACGTCAAATCATCACTCACTATCTTGTAAATCAATACCACGCGTTAACTACACAATCTGCAACGACAATTACACCCATAACCTTCTTATACCCAACAACATACACTCATTTATCAATACCCAACTAACTCATTCATCATGATTTAATGAAATTTCATTCATTCATTCATCTCAATTTAAAAATCCTTTTGTTTGCATTTTGTGTAATTTGTTTGATGTAATGATTTTTTCAATTGGCAAATAAAAAAATACTTGCATATTCGAATTTTGATGCAGCAGTGAAATATAGATAATTGATGTTAAAGGCGATGGGGCTAGTAAATCAATACGTTAACCGAACGATCTGCAACGAGATCCTTATACCCTCCTCAAACTTGCACAATTTAGCAATAGCCGCCTAAAGTATTCATTGTGACGTGAATCCCCCACAATCCCTCGGACTTTCATTCATCTCAATCTCGAACGAACTTATTTGTGTTCTACATACCCCAAGGTAATTTAATATTTTAAAACAGTTTTGCGTGACCAATCAAATATTTAAATTTATTTTTCATTGAATTGCCAGCCGATGAATATTTAAAATAAATTCGTTTGGCCTGATTCTTTAAACCACGACACAAAAGAACGAAATATCGCATCTAAGAGGTTGATTAAATTTCGACGCCTTACGTATATGTTGCTGCTTATGCATTAGCGAAATGTGGGTACAGCAATAGGTTTTAATGGCACTGTGCACGTTGCCTCAAATTTAATGACTGCCATCAAACGGAAAAGCGAACGTGCACTAAATGTGTTAAGGAACGATATACTGTGCACAACTGACATTTATGTTAAAAGGCAACCTACATTACGGGTTTTGTACACAAACTAAGTCCTTTTTATACAAAACTGAATTATGAACCAGCCTGTAAACAATTTTACAATACGTAAACACGTTAATTGCCGGTTTATTTATGCCAACTTTATCAATACGACTTTCCAATAGTTTATGAAAGTTAAATCAAACTGATTAAATAAAATTGAAAACGTTTCGTTTAGACTAACATAATATATTGTACCTAATAAAAGAAAATAATTTGACATATAAAATAATCTTTGCACGAATCGTATATGTCACACACACACACATTATATATATATATATATATATATATATATATATATATATATATATATATATATATATATATATATAATGGTATTTATATTGTATCATGGGCAGTCAGTCGTCGATATATATCTTTCATGTAAATATATCGAGAATATTCTAATTTAGAATTAAATTCTAAATTCAGATCTAACTTCGTAAAGCTATCTGTGATTGTAGACTAATCACAGGAAAATTAATTGATCTGAACAGACAATTAAACGCATATATCTAGACAAATACAGTCAAAATTTTTAAATAAAATTATATTGTTATCCGTGAAGCTAATCATGATTTAATTAACCGTCGAAAAAAATATGACACAAGGCCAATTAGCCGATGAAAAGATCGCGCCTACATGCGGGCAAATATTTAAGGGAAATTAATTTGAAGGATATTTTCCGTGCATACCGCAACGCGAGTATACTTATGCAAGGCTTCAGAACGATCTTTTCACCAACTAAGTTGTTAGCTTTTCAATAGGTTTCTTTATACGGAGAATCAGTTCGAATACTATTAATTTTGGGTTGTGGTACGAGATCGACCGACACATACACATCTTTTGTGCCTTTCAATTGGTAATATTGGTTTTTAAATTATAGTCAATTTAATTAATTGACCATCGAAAAAATATAACGTGGGTTTAAAAAAAACGGAAATAGAAAACGAACGATGTGTCGAAAAATGAATTCCACTGATGCAAAACGTCAACCAAATTTTCTAACAAAGTCCTCACGTTTATCCCAACAAATTGGTTTCAACTAATCTCAGCCATTTTTAATTCAATTTGTTCAATCTTTCATGAAAAACTCGTTTATAACCAAATCGTTGTTTTGAACAAATATGATACAAATATGCCAAATTACTGCGTATTGAATGGAAAAATTGATCATTCGCTTTGAGAGACCTGAACACGTGTTTCCTTCGTCTTTGCCTGTTCGTACAGATCGTACCAAATAATATCCAATATAAACGATTTTCAAGAAGAAAACTAAACGAGTCATTACGTCTAAACACCAACGACGTATTCTGAAACGAAAAGTATTAACAAAATGAAACGATCAGTGCAATGTTCAAAAATTCTACATTGTTCAGCATGGATTTCCTTGCTTTTGTTTTCTCCCACAAATGGTTCCACAGTGGTCGAGTACTCGCGTCTGCCTCAGCCTCGGTACCTAAGTTGCGAGTACTAGACCATACGCCCAGACATGTTTGAACATGAATTTATTGTACAGGTGTTTTTGATGTGTTTACGCGAGGTTCAATAGTCGTAAATGAATTTTGTGTAATGGAGCACTCATTCTAAATACATCTACGTCAATATCTCAACTTGCATTCGTAATTTTGATTTAATGTGCTCTTACGTTGGATGTGTTTTATAAACTTTTTGTTTAACGAGGTCCCATAAAGAGAAATCTAATTCGGTTGAATCTCGGATTTCGTAAAATAAATTATTTATACCACTACTTATCCGGAAAGTGCTGGTTTAACAATTCCGCTCCAAATCACCTTGGTACAGTAGACGCCCCATCGCGTCGAAACCACATCCGTAGGAAATTTTTGATAACTTAAACAGTTCATTGCTACGTCGGTTGATTAGAAATATAATTCAACAAAAATCAAAAATCAAATTCGTAATTTTCCCGCGTTGCAGAAAAAAAATTAATAATTATGGTGTATTAAAACATTGTCCTAACTTGTATATATACCAATGATTTTCTAAGGTAGAAATGTCGATTGTTGACGATGTTTTGTACCATTATTATTAAGTTAATTGTCACTTTTTCTGTAAACTGACCTTCATTAAAGTACCGTTTCCCGTTTCAAATTAGAGTATTTTAGTCCTATTGTGTAACCACGAGTTTTATTTTGAAATCACTTTCGATTTCTTTCCCGTATTAATCAAACGAGTCGCTGGAAGTCTATGAAATTTCCACAGACCTGTTAATGAACCAGTCGATCGGCAAACAACAATTAGCACCGGCCAATCGGGCGGAACAATATGAATTTTAATGGCTCGCCGATATTCGAATAAACGAACAAAATTCGAATTTTTGAGCGGTTACAAATCGCTTGTGATTTCTTTTGTTTACTTACTTTATATTAGCAGCCTTTACGAGGACTATAAAAACATTGTGACGAAATATACATGCACAGCTCGCGATAAATTAAATACGTTGTTTGTCGCCCCTCCGAATCTCAGACCATGTGTTTTATATTCTTGTATATTTACATTTTCACACGCACAATGCTGCCCTTTTCTAAGCAATATAAATACTTCCACTAGAGACTTGTGATACGTCCACTTCCGCAAGAATGTAAACATTTTGAACAACGTACAGATTCACGTTTTTTGTTTTACGGAACCAACAAAAAATATTAATTGTTATGTTTAAGTTATAAATAGTTTTTATGCCTGACAAAACCGGAAAAACCTACTTAGTACCAATAAGTTTCCTTTTATAAATAAACATTTTACAATGATACGTTTTTGTCAAAACAACTATTTGCTGATTAATTTAATAATTTATTTGACCACAATCCGCGAGAAAATGTACCACGTGTAGCATAAACTCATAGGCGTGGAATTATCGAAAATGTTCGTGCTGGCGCCTTCATATATTTCATGCAGTAATCCAGTTAACCGTCGGTTTGACGGGTGGTCTGAAAATTACACCATTTGACGGGTTGGGTCTCCTGGGTCCTAACTTTGACATTGCTTATAAATTTATTCTTATTATATGTATTAATGTTATGATCTAGAATTTATTTGTTGACTTCATCTTCGTTATTAATTTTAATACTATTGTTACAAACATGACAAGGAGTGCGCGTTCATTTTAATACATATTTGCAAATGTACTTTTATACGACAAAAGTTTGCGTGTTTTTGTGATACATGTATAGCGTGAAAATAAATTCGATCCTCAACGATTTACGAAGAAATAAATTATTTGAGAAAACTGTTAATTTGTCATGTTGTGATTTGGTCGTAAAAATCAGTACACGACCTTACTTAAATTTTTCGAGTCATTTTACAGGACATTTATTTCTTGTTGCATTTTATAATTCATTTTTGCAAACTTTTCGGATTATCGACGCCTCAATAAATTGATAATAGAGAGAAATGATAAAATTGTTTGACACATTGATTTGTTCGGACGTTTTATAGCACACCAATTATTTAATGAGATACTGGCTAATTCTATGAAGTCAGTGTAATGTGAGATATTTAAATCTGATAATTCGTACGGTGTGGGAGTTAAAAAATCAAGACTACGAAAAGAATTCCTCGTCTTACTTGCGATTCACTCGATCTAATAATATGAGTGGAAACAGTTAGAAATTAAGTTTATTTTTTATTGACTGTCATCGTCCTATTTTATTTCTTAATCGTTCGTTTGTATAATTTCATTGCTCAAAGGTTATTATTTTTCTAAAAAAAAAATCACATATTTATAACATTTCGCTTACATATATTTCCAAAATAACTAATGTAAAACGAATATTTTTATTTAAAAAATGTTTAGATTTGTATAATATTTTAAAAACGTTTTAACGAAGCACTTAAAAAATTAAATTAACTGAATTAGCGTAAAGTGCATATGCATATGAATTATTTATTGGAGTATGTGCGAGATATGCTACAGTTGGTAACCACGTATTCAGAGTGTTATATATAGCAGGTACAACACACACACACACACACGCACACCATTTATATTTATATATATTTATTTTATTTATTTATTTTTTTTATATTATCTACCATTATCTATTTTAAATTGTCTCCTTAACTATAATTTTTTACCAATTGTAGTTTTTGTTGAATTTTTTTAGTATTTAAAAATAATTGCAGCACTAATTTCTTAAGGAAAATGTCAATTGATCAATTAAGTAAGCATTTGTTATTTGACCCAATTTCCTTTGTAATTTGCTAGTAATTTTTCGGCAGTAGAAATTCATTCGTTTTTATTACTTAAGAAATTGTACCTAAATCTAACTTTGAATTATCTGTTGTTTATTATAATTATGTCAATAACTTCTCGATTCTGTATTAAAAACAAACATTGTTATAATTTCGAAAAAGGTGTCGATGGGCTTCGAAACAATAATAATAATAACAATAATAATAATAACAATAATTTAATTACTACAAATCTCCAAAATCTACCACCAACAGGCATTTGAGAATTATAATTATTGCAAAAGAATTCACACACACATTAAAAAATACAATCGACATAACATTTGCTGAAGCACCTACTCAGAAATTAAAAAAAAATGTAGTTATAATACAAAACTAGAACACAGCAAAGAGAGCTATAACGATGTGATAGTTCTGGGTTTAGAGGATAAATTAATATATAAATTAAAAAATACTATGACGTCTGAACGTAGATCAATTTTTGAAATCTAGACCTTTGAACAAAAAACAGTTACGCGACTGAAATCAAAATTAAGGTATAAATTGTAAATTTGCAAATTTCGATTGAAGTAATTAGAATATGACACAAATATTTAAACCAAATAATTCTCTTACTCTATTCATCTAAACCGGGGTGGAAAATAAAAGTAGAAATGTGGGATTGTAATAACAGAACGGTTTAAGTTACGCGGTGAGAAAATTAAAACAAAGGCACGAACTAGTAGGAATACAAATAAACCAGGAAAATGCTAATACCTGGTTCCGGGAAATAAAGAAATTATAAACCTTGAATTTATTCAGGGTCTTGAAAAATATAAATGCCTGGGAGTTATATTTAATAAAAGACGTAGTAGAACCGAGAAAATAACAACTCGAGTGCAAAGATGCTGCATATAATCCTACCAATTAATTCGATCCTGTGCAATAGAAGTTCGAGGAAAAATACTAAGAAAATAATATGTACTATTGTGCAAGATGGTGTTACCTATGGAGGAGAAGTGCGGGATGTTTCTTGATATAAAATATATGTAACTAAAATACAAATTACCTCCATAGTGTAAATGAAGTTTGAGAATGAAACATTCCAAATGCCATGAGAAAAATTGCATAAAACATGAATGCTTTACTCTGCTTCAATGCATATCATTAATGTTTTAATTGAATTGTTACAAAAATAATCTGGGATAAAATGCTAATACCTGGTTCCTGGAAATAAAGAAATTGAAACCTTTCCTTTCAAAAATGGATTCAGGGTCTTGCAAAATATCTTTAATAAAAGACGTAGTAGAAATGAGAAAAAACAAATCGAGTGCAGAGCCAGAATATAATCTTATTAATTAATTCGATCCGGTGGGATAGAAGTTCGAGGAAAACTAGTAAGAAAATAATATGTACTATTGTACAAAATGAATATAGAAATTCGAGGAAAACTAATAAGTAATCAACAGATTGTAAAAAGAACATGAAATCGAATAATATAAGTCCGTGTAATAACAACCTTAGGGTTGTCAAATACATTTCTGGTCCAAATAATAAATCGCTCCTTAGAAGCCGCAAATTAAAAGCCTGGCTGTGTGGCATTGGAATTTTTCTTTAGAAACCAAAATTAAAATTGTGTTGTGTCCTATTGTGTCAAAAAATTAAAAATTAAACGATGTGTTTAAAGTTTCCCAATTTTCGTAAATTCAAATTATTACAATTGTTTATATATAATGTCATAATAAAAATTGCGTCGAATTTTTTCATCAAAAACTACGACACACAGTGTCAAAAAAAAACAATTTATCTAATACTATTAAATAAAAGATTTTTTCACGTTTTTGAATGAGCTAATTATCTAAATCATGGATATTATATAAAATCTCTTAATTGCACAATGAATAAGTAATAATTGCGTATTATAAAACATAAATGCATTATATCCTAGTTTAGATGGGCGTTGTTGTTTCCTAGGTTACCTGAAAAGTCAATATCAATAATGCTATAAAAGTTTGGTATATGCATTTTTCGTTCATGAATATGCACATTAATGGTTATAGTTGGCGATTATTAGTAACATTTCAATGTTTTGAAATAGTTCGCTAGATCATTTTACTAATTTAAATGTAACAGAGCACCATTAATCCCAATGCCATGGAAACATCAAAATAAAAACAAGTTAATAGCGAAGTCTGCGCAACCTGTTGGGTAGGATATGGTGTTCCCCGAATTTGAAAAATTTTTGCGCAAGCGTGGGCGTTGTGCAATGTTTTAACTTCGCAAGTTGATGTCAGTATGTGATAGTCTGATTGAGAAGATGGTAATATTAGTACGCTTTGACTAGTGGACTTAGAAATTCGCAAATAGTCTTTGCTGATTTTCAAAATGCAACCAGTGTCGGGCAAAGTTAATCAATTGTCAACATTTTTTAAATTTTATTTAACATTTTTTTTTCGACAGATGTCCTGCAGCGTAACTGAGCGAGTGTCGGATAACAGAACCGGAACCAGTGGTTGCCGGTTAAGGAGCTCAAGCAGTACCAATCTCGCTACGCCGCCAAACTCAAAAGGGACCCCGGTTGGGGCAACAGCGGCTGGTCCGCTTCGACCAAAGCCCTGCTGTTTATGTTGGTGTTGCTGCTGCAGTTGTTCTTGGTAAGTCTTTATCGATTAAATTTTTTATGTAATTCATTTAAACTAAAATTAACTATTTATTAAAAAAAAAAACTTCAAATTTTATTTATTTTTCATTTATTTTTCTTTAATTAACTACAAATTATTAATTTGTTGGATTTAAGAATTTATCAATTTTTCCCGATCCACATTTGCATTTTTTTTTACATTTGCTAAATATTCAAATTCTCTTAATTGATTCCATTGATGGCTAGCTTTATGTGGAATTTTCTTTGTGTTACTTAACTGCATTTTTATTTCGTTTTAATTTAATTCTTATTCTACAACTTTGTTTCATGTTTATATTAAATGTATGTATTTTTTATTGTTCGACTTGTTTCATTTTAATTCGTTCGATCATTTGGTCTTGTGTGCCAACGAATTTCATAAATTTCATCATTTACTGCATTGCCGTTTGTTGCCATTTTGTGTTTATATCTCCGATGAAAATTAAATCATTTAAGTAATTTTTATAATTTTTAATCTACTACAAAATTACCCAATAAAATTAAATAATATGTGTACACGATAAAGTTATGAATTAAAAAATTTAATAAATTGTTACAAATAGTCAAAAATTAATCCGATACTGAATATTAATTAAAGTGACAAATCAATGGTCTAAAAACTGCGCATGAAAACAATATTTTGAATAATTGCAATCGATGTGATTCTTAATTTGGCGATTGGTGTTTTTTAAACACGGCTTGCTTTCATGTTTTGTGATAAACTCTCAAATTTGATTAATTGACAATTTGTCATTTGTTGTTTCTATCTGGTAACGGCTTTTGTTGTATGGAGAGAATTACTTTGTATTTTATCGATTTTACGTTCTCTGCCAGAAAAGTCTATTAGTCTAGTCAGTTATCAATATTTATAATTCCTGAAAAGTGTGGAAAATATGAAAAAATTACAGCCTAAGTATATAAATGCTCGTATTTAGTTGTTGCATCGCGTTAATATTTGTCTTGACTACCATAGAGGTGTCACAAATGATTGATGAGTGATAATTGACTTAATATCCGTCTTGGCTAGACAGATTAATTGTTTAATTTCCGTATAACTATCACTTTGATTTATTAACTATTTATTAAATTTTAGTTCTAAGAGAAGTGGAAAACAAATTATGAAATTTGGAAAGCAGGCCGAAAATTTAAAAAAAATATATTGGTGCTATAATATTCGTGTTCAATTTAATTTATTTAAAAATATGTTCAAAATTGCACACACACATTCGGGAATAAAAAAAAGTGTAGGTTTTTTAAAGCCCAACAAAAAAAGTGATTGAACGAAAGTAATAAATATTTCTAATTTTAGCCCCACGTTGTTCGCCAAAACTAATATGACTCTGTATCTGTATAACTGTGTGTTCATGTTGTAAGCTGTTACTGCGTGATATTCCATAATTAATACACATAAGTTAGAATACAATTGCTTTGTTACATCAAACTTAGCCACCGCGGTTCAACCATTATGGCCATTGACAAACATGTTTTAAATTTTACCATGTATTAACGCCAAATTTCTATTAAAAAAAAAAACAAAAATTCCGGTCGTTTTCAACTAAATCTAGATTTTTTAACATACAAAATTACATAATATATAAGTTTTTCCGTTATCACATTTAGGTAAAATTGGCATTGAACAAGGAGATAAAGTATTTATATTTATTTAAATTATGTCGTATTCAATTTTTTTTGCGACAACCGTGATACAAATCTTAAAAATTCCCTTATGTTGATAAACATTTCTTAGAAAATAATATTTTTATACTATTCATTTATTTATGCATCCGCAGAGGTGCAAATCTGAATTGAAAGGAATTATAATTGCCAATATTTTCATAGAAATTCTCGTTCTATTTGCTCCAATAAATATTCCAACAAAAGACTTGACTTTCATTCCGGACAGAAACGACGTGTAAACTAGGTGTGAAAGCTTGTTAAAAGATGTATTTTAGCCATTTTATATTTTCGTTTAAAAACGAACATTAGAATAGTTTGGAATTTCATGAAATTGCATAATCTGATCAAATCGTCAATGATCTTTTTATAATGAAGTTGCCAAATTGTCGTAATTGAGTCTAAAGTCAGTTGTCAATGAAAATGCACGCGTCCGTTTCTCCGCTCTGCTCAACATTACTTTGTCTAAATATATATTTTCACCAACTTTCCTTTATGCTATTATCGGTAGTAACTTTCTAAATCAGTTTTTGGTGTATGGTAGTTTTTAGCCAAATTAAGTCTCGATGAAGTATCGAAGTATGGACGCATATTTATTTATGTATTTTTTAATAAAACATTACGTATATTACTTTTTCGGGAACGGGTTGACCGAAAACGGTTTAATTAGCGATGGATGATTAAGGGGACTTAATCAACCACCTACCCTTTAAAAGAAAATTGTATTTCAATTCAACGCTGATTTTTGAATCTCAGCCATATGAACGTAGCCCATTAACTAGGTACGTAATTAATATTGTTATTAATATCGCGGAGACGTAAAATGTAACATTTTCTGATTTATTTTATACATTGTCGCTAATATCTTAAGTGATGTTAAAAATATAGTTTTCCATTAAAAAAGAAACAAAAATTCAGGTCATTTCCGATTAAATCTGTTTTTTAACATAAAAAATTACATAATATATAGGTTTTTGCGTTATCACCGTTAGGTGGAATTGGTATTTGACAAGGAGATAAAATATTTATATTTATTTAAATTATAATGTCATATTCAATTTTTCTTTAAAAATTATATTTTTATGCTATGCATTTATTTATGCATCCGTAGAAGCACAAATCTGAATTGAATAGCATTATAATTTCCAGTATTTTCATAGAAATTCTAGTTATATTTGCTCCAATAAATATTCCTACAAAAGACTTGAATTTTATCTCTATAAAATGCAAATATTTTTTTTGCATTTACTTTGGCATTGTCGTGCTAACAATAGTCCTTAGAGTTAAAAAAAGTGCGCCCAATGTAAACAACAACAAGGAATAAATAACGTTCAATCCTTTATTGACGTAATATATTTTCATTGCCAATGTCCTGGGGCTGTTTAACAATTAGAAACACGCTTTACATAATGAGACACAGCAGTTGATATGAATCTAGATAACTACAACATTCACAATTACGATTTTATTAACACGAATTAAAAAGGAAGAACTTAAATTTATAAAAAATATATTGGCCATGTGGACACGTTTTTTTTTTGAACTAACAGTGTGATTTGTTTTTAAATTATAACAATTCGAACAAATAGGAAGAGTACCACTTGATAATGAACGCTTTATTGAACAAAGGTAAATAAATTGAAAATTCACAATGAATCTGACATGCTTATAAATAGAAACGAACGCAACTACAACCAACCAATTGGAAATTTAATGACATATAAACAAATAAATTAGAAAAATATTGCAATTATTTTGTTTTCCTCATAAATGAAATACATTTTAAAAATCATTAACAACATTTTTTTCCAACAGAATTAGAAAAGAAAAACTACCATAAAATATATTTGTCATACATTTAGAAACAATGACGGTCAAATGTATTAACAATAATTAAAAACAAATGCAATGCTATTTTTAAGAAATGTAATTATTATAAATGATATAATTAATTGTTTTAAATAACTCTAGCAAAATACATTTTTAAAACAATTTACAATATTCCTTTACGTTACAATTTATGCAAATAAATCGAAGAACCCTCCGGCATTTCAGGGGGTAGTGTTCATACCTGCAATATTATGAAGAGTGAGGCCCAAATGGAACGATGCAAACGGGACTTTATAACTGACGTGCATGCAGGGCTAACCTTAACATTTTTGAGCCTTATTGTACATTCGCATTAAAAATAGTTCTGTTTTTTGATTATAATGTAATCGAATTAATTGGCTATTAAAGGGAACAAATATTCGAATATGATGAAAAGTCACTGAAAAAATAAAACATTGTGTATTGTTCGTCTCTCGAAATCGTAGGTATTGTGTTTAGTGAAAAAATGAAAAATCGACCGATAGATACGTACAATTATGAACGTTGCGCAAATTTTTTGTCGAGGAACATCCTTCTTATAAGAAGGATTGTACATGAATTTGCTGGAGCATTTATATGAAAGTAGTACCGGAAATGGAAATTAACAGGGAATATTTGAAAGTCTTTGCTGATATCCACCAGGAAGTGAACACGAGCGGCCGTTCTTCTGCAAATTTATTTGTACATCCAGAAATCTTCAGCTTTACGAAACTGCGCTTCTGAATGGTTTTTTATCATATTGATCAAAGGGGAAATACTATATAACAATAGATTTTTATTCGCGAACTATTCTCAGAAGTTGAGAATTTTACATCAATTAAAATGGTATGACATATTTTTCTTAATTGGCTCTTTGATGTCGGTTGCATTTCACAGAAATTCAAAAGTTCTCGGATATTTTATGTTTAAAATGTATTTAACAACGTTTTCCATTGTGCTTCTTTATACCATTCGCGTGTACCCTTGACCTTGCACTTTTAATCTAAATAATAATAATAAAAATAAATGTCTTCACTCAATATAATGGTGTATTCTACTCAACCTTAAAATAATCATCATCTAATTAATGACGGAAATAATTTTTAAATAAAAGAATTGAAACATATCCAGCATTTTATCCAGTTTTTTTAATTGATTTTTTTTTAATTTCAAGATGCAATTAAAAATATTGGTTGTGGATAAAGGAGACTTTTCATTAATATATTCATGCAACCCTGTTCCTTTTGGACGTTATCTTATCTACAGTTGATAATAATAAAAGTACACAAGTTGCAAGTAAAACTAATATACGATAAGTCTATTTCAAAAACTCAGGTTAACGAACTAAAAGAGATTTAGTTTACTTGAAGACGTCAAGATTCACTGTCGTTGACGCCAATTGCAAATTTTTACTTCCATTATCAACTGCAAATGATTTCGCAGCGTTATTTCTAGAGATATTATTAGGCGAATTGTAAATATCAGTGTAAATCCCAAAATAAAACAGTAGGTTTATATAAATACTAATTTTTTTTTTTTGTTATATTTGCCTTTTATTTTTTGGTTAAAATTTCGCAACAGAAAATTGGCTAGGGCTTCCAAGATTAATTACACGAGCACTGAATACCCGTCAATCATAACGATTTTACAAAAAATCTAGCAAAATACATTTTTTAAACAATCTCGCTTAACTGCCACTAAACTTCCATCGTCCCATTTCACCCATACTCATCTTATTCGATTTACCAGCTCAGGTAGAAATCCAAGCAATTACGGCTTTGGGTTATATTACTGTAGATATTTTGTGAACTGTTTTGAAATATAATTTGCCAATATGTCACGCTATTTATCTGGTTCTTTACAAAAATTACCTTATTGCTAGAGCACACATGTATAGTATTCTTGCTATATGTGTTTTATTTTTTAGTAGGTCAAAATAAGTCCGGATTTTAACGATTTACGAAAAAAGTTATTCGATACTCCGTTTATGTAGATTAGTATCTTGTTTAGTGCTTGTGCTTGTTCGCTTATTGAAGTTTTTTGTAGGGCGCATTTTAAAAGTGTCTTAATACAAAAGATACAAACAACACATTTTATTCATAACAAAAGTTACAAGATTCGCAAATATGCATAACAATACACGCTTTCCTGGGGCGATCTAAAAACTAGGAATGAAATTAACAAAGTTTGTTAATAAACATTAACAATAAAAATAAAGATTATCTTACAATTCTAGACACAACACAACATTTACGTAAACATGTAGCACTTGTAATATATATTATTATCGGAGTTTTAAAAGAAAATATTGCTAAATTTAAAAAACGATTGAAAAAGGTTTACCATACGTAAATCATATTTTGTTAAAGTTTTAAAAACAAAAGCATAAAATAGCAAAATTTATTTATAGTAAAATCAGTCGATTTTTGCACAATAAATTGATGAAATCTAACAGAATTTAACATGTAACATGTAATGATGAAAGAATTACCATCAATGTAGCATCCGGCAAAAGCCCTAAGAAAACTGAACAACCGTAAAAATATACACGGAGTAGATAGATAACATAGGTAAATTTAAATTTTAATTTTAAATTTTCAGCGATGCCTCACTCATTAGTTTGCGAATATCAGGTTCGACAAATATTCCTTCTTTGATTTTTGAGTATGACAGTTTGGGAAACAAGTTAATTAAGTACTGGAAAGCCAGTCCTGCGCGATTGCGCGCTTTGACATAGTACTTAATTAGGCCAAGTTTAATGCAAAGAGGTGGGAATAAAAAGTCTTGTGGGTTCACAAATGGTAGAGGGTACGTTTTGTTGTCCTGGCTCATAATATGCTACCATGTGCGACCTCGAAAACTAGAACCAATCTTGACACACGGATTGAAGATCTAAGTTCAGGACATCAAATAGCGTTAAAATTCGTTCTCATCTGCTCGGGTCCAAAACTTTATCCGAATTTATAAACTTGTGTAATAGATGCATCATTATAAAGAAAAATTTGCAATGGTCAGCACTTAACTTTCTTATACTTAGTTATGTTACATTTTTCGAAAAAACTTTTCAAGTGAAGGTTGTTTAAAATTTCAATATCTATATATAATAAAAAAAATTACATAATATATAGGTTTTTTCCGTTATCACCTTCATGTAAAATTGGCATTAAACAATGGATAAAGTATTTATATTTATTTAAATTATAATTTCGATAATTCGAATCATAAATGTTTTCTTATGTTGATATACATTTCTTAGAAAATAATATTCTTATACTATGGATTTATTTATGCATCCATAGAGGCACAAATCTGAATTGAATGAAAGGCATTATAATTGCCAATATGTTCATAGAAATTCTAGTTATATTTGCTCCAATAAATATTTCAACAATAGACTTGACTTTTATCTGTATAAAATGCAAATAATTTTTCACCAATTCAATTAGGTAATGCCGCAGGACCTTTGGCATTGTGCTCTTAACAATAGTCCTTAGAGTTAAAGGAAATTGCGCACAATGTAAACAACAATAAGGAATAAGCAACGTTAAATCCTTTATTGACGTAAAATGTTTCCATTGCCAAGGTCAATTGAAAATGTGCTTTACTTATTGAGAGATCGTAGTTAATATGAATCAAAATAACTACGACATAATTGCGATTTTATTAAAACGAATTTAAAAGGAAGAACTTAAATTTATAAAAAATGTATTGGCCACGTGGCCCGTATTTTCTTTTTTTTGTTGATATTAAGCGTGTGATTTTTTTTCAATTATAACTTTCGAACAAACTTGACAATGAACTCTTTATTGAACACAAAGTACACAAATTGAAAATTGAGAATAAATCAAAACATGCCTATAAATAGAAACGAATGCAACTACAACCAACCAATTGGAAATTTAATGACATATAAACAAATAAATAGGAAAAATACGAAAACGATAGCAACAAAAATTAAACACGAATAAACAATGGTAATTATAATGGAAAGAAAACAACAAATAAGAAAATGGTACAGCGTGAGGAAAACAAAATAATTGCAATTATCTTTGTTTTCCTGGAAATGGGAAAAACTTAGGGCAATACAACCTAGTAAATTTATATCAAAGAAACTGAGACAAACCAAATGAGTCGTAGGAGTAAAATGTGCGACAAATAACGACGCAAGAACCATGGGGGTATTATTTTTATACGGATGGATACATAATTGCCATCTACTTGAGACGATGTATAATTCATATGGAGTAAAATTTGAGAAAAGTTAAAGTAAAACCAGTAACGCAGTAAAAAATTTAACGTCAAACGATTTATCGCTGACAATATTTCCAATACACAAATTGATTTATTTTTCTATGCCATCTATAAATAAATACGAATTCTGTATCAAGTGGTACAAAATCTGATATTTGAAAAACGCCATCTTAAATGCTGAAATATTTCGTGTATTTAGTTAAAACATCGTCGGGTTATTTATTTATTAGGGCGGTGGCGTTTTCATTAAATTTCATCAATTTTGAAATTTTCGCCGTCGTTCCATCGTTTTATGATATTGCTTTTGTGAATTCCTTGACAAAGTAACGTGCCATTATTTTTCAGTTGACAGGTTTCTAACAATCAGCAAGGTTTACGTTTTTTTTTTTGCTGGGTCGTTCGATTTTAATAATGAGCAAGATAACGATGAACACATTCGCTGTTGTAATTGCGAGGATATTTTTATTGGCTTTGTTTTGTTCCTACGATTTTATTTTTGAAACGCGACGGTATAGGAAATTATTCTCGCGTGTTACGAAACGTATTTTTTATTGAGTTATTATGAAACTATTGGGTCGATTGTACGTATTGCGGTTGCTAGTCCAAATTGCCACGGTATGGATTTATGATTAAAGCAATATTTGTTCTGTACGGACGAAAAACTACACAATATTAAGGGCCCATATATGATAGAATCCGCCACTGAAACCACATAATGCGTGATTGATAAAATAAAAATAACGAACCTAATAAAAGCCCTGCGCATTATTCAACAAAACTTAATGGAACAATAATTTTCCGATACGTTAGTTTCTAAACTGTTATCACACAGGTAGCTCGTGTAGAAGTGCGTTCGCAATTTTATCAATTTAATTGTATTAGGTTACTCCCCATAATGTCATGCGTACTAAAGTAGAGAAAAATCAAACTGGAAACAAAAAGTAATTATCTACCGTGCTATTCATTATTCGATACGCGAAGATTAAAATATTATTGTTTCTGGAATACCAGTTCACCGTTTTCCACCACGACACATCGATGATGAAGTACTTGAAGCGCATTAAACGGCGGTGAGTTGTGTTTATTTTGCTAGGATTCACGACTTTAACGTTAATGTGTGCAACAATTAGGTCGAAGCTCATAATATGGATCGATTTTAGAGGTCAGTCATGTCATTTATATTCAACTATAATCAGGAAGCACGATATTGTAGTTTTATTGGAACGTAATTTTTTGATTTATTACTCGTTTATTCTGGTGTGAAAACAAAAAAAAAACCAATACATTCAACTGACGAACTAAAACCAATCTAAATACCACGAATAAAAAATTAAAAAAACAAACTAATATTAAGATATTAACATAACATGTTAATAATAAAGCAACTAATGAAATATAAACCAAATAATTCGTTTTTACACAAATGAAACAAATTTATTAAAACAGAAATAATCCAAAGGAATTGGAGCGAATTAAAAAAAAATCTTAATCACGGCAAATGTTACTTCAACTTAGAATTTATATTACAGTTAAATTAAGAATAAGATTTCCTTGAAGTTCAATAAATGTACTTGCAGTTCATCAAATGATTCTATCTGAAAAAAAAAATGTGCAGTGGTCTTATGTTGGTGCTATTTCTAATTAGCCTCTAAAACCACTGGTATTGTTCATAAACATTACTTTATATTAACACATAATGAAAAATCGATAGCTTATCGATAGATTATTTAATCGATAGTGTATTGAATGTTTATATTGCTAGTATTTATAATGTTTTTCTGGTTATTTGTAGTTCAACTCCTGGAAAAGGAAACGACGAAAATGGTCCTACAAAGAATTCCAATAACACCGATTCTATCAACTGTGATGGTGATCCACCGTAAGTATCAAATAAATAAAACAAACATAGATGTCGTTAGTCTATTCCAGTTACCTTTTTTGAACGGAGTCCCCTATATAATATTTAATTTTTCAATTCGGAAACTCATCTGGGAAACGTATTAATACTTTCTTAGTAGTATGCAATATTTTAAATATATGTTATTTAATTTTTCGAATTACAAGATCTCATTTATCCATCCAGTGCTTCTATCCATCCATCTCCCCTTCCCTCTACCATCTCTCGCCCCACATCTCTTCTCCTCGTCTCCCCTCATATATTCCTTTTCATACTCATCCTGTTCTCTTTCCATCTCATGATTTTATCCCTCATATAATAATTTTATTTCGTAAATACAAAGGAACCCCATTTAGGCAGGTTAAGGGTCGATTGCCATTTTTAGCAACCTAATCGAAACTTCGTACCCAAAACTCCCTACCCTTATCGAAACTACATACCAAAAACTCTTAACCAACCCGATTCACGGACGCGGTATTATTTGGAATTGAATTTGTCTTCAATAATTTATTAAAATTGTTAGAAAAAGAGAACGTACTTGATTGGTGCGGATTGAATTGCTTCAATGCACAGCCAACCCATGTGAGGTTTCGTTGACGATAATTGGGGTGCGATTTGATTAACATAAAATATAATAGGGGGACCGGAAAGTAATGTCGTTTTACTTTACATTCAAAAACATACATTTAAAAAAAATTATTTTCAATCAATGATGTAATCACCGTCGTTACCAACAACCTTTCGCCATCTTGTGGGCAAATGTTCAATGCCGGATCGATAAAAGTCAATTGATTTTTGCGCAAAATATCTGGATAGATAATATGTTGTAGCGACCGCCTTTTGCGTTTTGGATTATCATACAGAACCCATTTTTCATCTGCAGTGATTAAGCGATCAAAAAATCCACTTGTATAGTGTCGCTGAAGCAATAATGTGCATGTGATGGATCGGTTAGCTTTGTTTTCTTCGGACAAATTATGTGGAACCCAAACACCTGCTCTGCTTACTTGACCAGTATGATGCAAATGTTCTTGGATGGTCGACCAAGGTTGGTTAAGTTCCTCAATCGTCATGACATGGCTTTGCTTCCACTTCCGCCCTTAACACGTCATTGTCTAAAATTGTTGGTCTTCCTGATCGATACGAATCGGAAAGATCAAAATTACCGGATTTGAACTTAGAAAGCCACCTTTGGCATTTACGAACGTCTAATGCATTGGGATAAACATCGCAAATGTTTTTGGTAGCAACTGTTGCATTACGTTATATCCCATCCTCTGGAATCCCACAAGGCTCGAACTTAGGGCCGTTAATCTTCAAATCTTCATTAACGATCTCACTAATGTTATTGATTCCCAAAAGCTTCTCTTTGCCGACGATCTTAAAATATTTCGCAGAGTATTTGCATCGGTTGATTGTAACTTCTTACAAGCTGACTTGGATGACATTCATTCATGGTGTTTGTCTAATAACCTGCATCTTAATATTGCTAGGTGCAACATAGTGTCATTCACTCGTATAGCTAATCCAACTCTATTCTTATATAAACTGAACTCCCAGGATTTAGTACGCAACGATTCAGTAAAGGATCTTGGTGTACTGTTTGATGCAAAGTTGACTTTTGTTGATCACATCCGGTTTATTGCTAAATTTGCAAGGGGAATGTTGGGTTTTATCATCCGGAATTGTGCATCTTTTTCAAATACGGATGCATTAAAGTCTCTATACTATTCACTGGTGAGGTCGCGGCTTGAATACGCATCGTTGATCTGGTACCCTTATTATCATGCTCACTCTCATGAGATCGAATTAGTCCAGAGAAGATTTGCGAAATTCTTGTGCTTTCGAATGGATCATGCGTATCCCCAAAGAAACTGCCAGCATTGGTGGTTGTTACCTCGTTGCAATGTTTCATCTCTCCACTTTCGGCGAATCGTGCAGAGCATCGTGTTCTTGCTTAAGCTTGTGAACAACCAAATTGACTCACCAGCATTGCTTGGTGAGTTGCTGTTTTTCATGCCGCAAGTTGCAACTCGTCAATGCACAACATTTTACCTACCCTTGGCGAGGACTAATTCCTGTCTTAAATCTCCGTTACATATCATGTGTAGAAACGTCAACAACATTTGTGCGAATTGCGACATTAATAATTGTAGTATTAGTCAGTTGGGGAAAATCCTGTCTGAAAATTTTGATCCTGATATATGGTGAAATGTACTTGTTTATTAACATATTTAGTTTTAGTTACACTGTAAGCTGTGTGCACAATATTATTAATTTTGTATTTAATTTGTATTTCAAGTTACGCACTGACCTTTTGTTTCTTTTTTGTATTTTGTCCTGTAATTAGATTTATTCTATTGAAGAATAAAGGATATTATTATTATTATTATTATTACTACCCTTGCGAAACTCAAAAGCACACAATGCCGGATATGTACCTCATCTGATATTTGGCTGGCCATTTCACCACAAATTGCAAAGAAAAATTTAAGAATGAAAATATTTACGTGTAAACAAGTCACTCTAACCTTAAAATATCTTTAATACGATCGAGCCGGTAGATGGCAATCGAATATCGACATGCGCATAAACGACATTACTTCCGGTCCCGCTAAGAGTATTTGGGTTGGGTTGGGTTGACTTGGAGTGTTGGTTTAAATGTTTGGATTTATTTCAAGATGAATTTGAAAATTTAGCTACTAACTTAGTATTAATTTACCATCAATCCAATTCAAATACTGGACATCTAATACACCCTTAACCCAATTTATAGACGGCGTTGTTTTTAATTTGTCTTTAATCATTTTTTAAAAATGACTGAAAATCATCTCCAAAATTTATTTTGCGAATTTTAAAACGATATATAGCTGAAATAGAAATAGAAATATTAGAATATTAGAAATATTAAAAAAATGTTCCAATTCTCCTAAGACGTTTCAGAAACGTTACCGTATCGATTTGGTTTCCTTTTATTTTTTAAAGAAAAAGTTCACTTTATATTTATTTCGGTTTACATCTCGTTTAATTATCTACTTGTGACAACGTTGCACTACTTTGATTGTCACTTGTTTTAGCCTTAAAATAGCAATATATAATAATAATAATAATAATAATAATAACAGCAATAACTTTAAATCTAACCTAATTTTCTTTTTCATTTACGATTGTTAATGACCATGGCTTGTATTTTTATTTCATTTGCTTTATTATTTATTTATCATTGTAACTTTTCATTCATACTACGTGCCTCATTGATTTTTGTCTGTAACTTTTCATCTCTTTTATGTTTTCAGTGGCCTTGATTTTATTTTGATCTTGATCTTCAATAATTGCTTTTCTTCCTGTTTCTCATTCGCGATCTAAGGTTCGTATTTTCAAGCTTTTTGTTTTTAATTATATTTTTTGCCGATTTTTATTTTCTTGTACCCATTTTTTTTTTGATTGATTGATTGATATCATTCAGTTTTAATAGTTTTGATTATGCAGATAATTTTTGGCTTTTTTTTAATTTATTTTTTAAAAGCATATACACCCTTACTATTGTTTCACGTTTTGTTAGCTTTTATTTCTCGTTTTCATTCATGTTTAAAAGTGAGTGATTTCCATCGTTTTATTTTTTCTTTTGTATACGTTTTATTTTATAAATTTATTTTGACTGAGTAGTTGTTGTTTCTTACTAAATAAGATGCAAGACATGTTCTATTAAAAATTCCATATCCACCTGTTGTAGTCATCAGATATAAGTTTCATTATTATCTATGTGCTACAGTTAAAGAAAAAAATTACATTTGTTCTTGTCCTCTATCTTCTTAGTTTTTCATCGTTTGCATTTCAAGCAATAAACACTTAAATATTTAATTAATTATAAATGTATATAAATCATAAAGATAAGAAAAATAAGAAGTAATTTTCACATTGCTTAAATTATTGTAATTCTGAAAGAACCTTTAAACTTTGAACTACTGAAATAAACTTCTTTTAGAGTATGAAAATGAACATCTACAATACCTATGAGTGTTATCACGACCAAGAAATTATCCCAAATCAAGTGAGTAAAAGTACATTTTTTTATTTTTAAATTTGAAAATTATTTTAATACAAAATTTATTAGCGAAGAAAAAAGGTCGGAATTTCTTATAAAAATATGGGTCATTGTGCCCGTTAAAAATTTTAAAACTATTCGTTTAATTCCACTATATTATTGTAATAATTATTGTTTTTTTGTCTTTGATTATATAACGGTTGGATTTATCAACACATTCATGACGAAATACGTTTAATTGCTAGAGTAATTCGTCATAATACAGGGATAATTGTATCTATTACTATCATTCATTCATCGTCGCCCAAAATTATTTTAGTTTGATTTAAATAAAAATGATAACCAATCTATATTATTTAATCATGCGAAAAAAATTAAATGATTGGAATTGGGGTGTATTTCCATACTCTAAAAAATTCAGTACTTAAACAAATAAAGTCGGCCTTCAAAGAGCTTGTCGCAAATTACAATCCCAATAAAAAATATAGTTTGTTTCAGCTCACGTTACCAACAACCTTTAACCCATTAGGGTTACAACCCGTATACTTGACATGTTAACCAATTACGTACGTAACTGCAGATTTAGTGTAATTTTCACGTGCGAAATTATTGTTTCAGACCATCTTTAGACGAAATTAGAAGTTGGGGCCGATCATTTGATAAACTAATGAAAAGTCCTGGTGAGTATATTTTTATCGTCTCGATAAAAAACCAATTACTAAAATGTGAATATTATGTATGAGAAAATGGTTTATGCGTGCAGAAAATTGGATTCGTATTTTTTAATATCAATAAATACTTCACTCCCGTTTTTATTGTACCGTAGGTCATTGGCCCTTACAAAAATATTTATTGGTCCTTTCTCCCGAGCAAATGTATATATATATTTCATTTATATCTGTTACATAAATACAATAAACACTTTTAAAAATATTTTGTTCCAGCTGGTCGAAAGGTATTTAGAGATTTTCTTCGTTGCGAATATTCGGAGGAAAATATACTATTTTGGCTGGCGTGCGAAGACTTAAAAAAAGAAAGTAGCCCTGAAGCGATTGAAGAAAAAGCTCGTATTATATATGAAGACTATATCTCAATTCTATCACCTAAGGAGGTAATAAAAATCTTCAGGGAACTATTATATAAATTTTGTTTTGCAGTTGCAGTTCCTTATCACCTTTTCATTAAAATGTTTCTACATTCGTAAATTATAAACACCAATCAATTAAATTATTAATTAATCCGAACTTTACATTTCAAAATTGTATCCTAAAGGAAAACGTGTGTTTATACTTCTGTTTAAAAATTTCGCAAGGGCAAACAGTACTTTATTACATGTTTATTTACTTTCACGATATATAAAATTAGATGAACTAAAATAATCAGGTATATTGAAATTGTTTTGTATATTTGATGAATAAGTTTGAACGATTTTATACTGAAACCAACAAATAAAAATCAAATAAATGAAATCGGCGAAAATGTAATAAATTAAATTAAAACGCAATAACCAATCAATAATGAACAGTAAATTCGTTTAATTATTAATACTAATAACAAACGAAACGAAAACAAAAAATCATAAATTCAAAGCAAATGGAAGAGGAGCAGATGAGAACAAAAATAAAATGATTGAACACTAATAAAACTTAATGAAAACATTGCAAACGAAATGAATTAAACTTTAAATCAAACCAAACCACAAATCAATAAGAAAAAACAAACCAAAACTAAATTGCCACAAAATGTATAAGTAAGTCAAAATAAACACTGCTGTGCTATATTTTCTTAACACAAACCAAAATAAATCAAATAACAATTGAATAAATGAAAGCAATAAATTAAATTAAAACAATTTAAATGGAAATAAAATCTAATTGAAAAAATTGGAAAGAAAAGCAAATCCTTGAAAATATATAAATTTATTCGCCTTAAGTAAAAGAAATGTAAGGGAATTAAGATTTGAGAAAAGAGAAGAAACAAAAAAGCAAGGAAAATTAAAGAAACGAAATCCGAAACAAAAATAAATAAATCACAGCGAAATATTGACTAGAAATAAGCAAACAAATACAAAATTAGAAAATCGCAAAGTTTGTCTTAAAGCCAGTCGACTTGAAACTAAAATGCAACAACAAGTTATAATTAATTACAATGTGCATTGCTATGCTATTTTCCCCTCAGTCCAAAGCAAAATAAAACAACAACAAAACAATTCAATAAATTAAAGGACTTTTTCAATTGACATTTCGTCCGTAACTATGGTCGTCCTTTTTTGAATAACTTATCACCACAACTATGAACGATGCCCTCAACCTGTCTGCTGAAGACCTCTGCGAACTTGTTTGCAATTTGCTCCTCTGTCAAATTAAATGGATTTTTTATTTTGTCATCTCCAGCTTTTTCCTTTAACCTAATATTTTATTTATATTCACCCATGTCCTTCTCATGCCTTTTTTTGATCCTTCCATCAGTTCAATATAATATCTATTTATACAATTTGTGGTCAACTTTCACTCCTTCTTAGAATTTAATATGAGATTCCTTTTGTGTTCATCATTTTCTCGGTATTTTTTCCATGTTTGGAAAAGCTTGCCCCTATGTTTAATTTTTCCATTTATATCTCGCGTGACCCAATCTTATTACACGTCGTGGTTGCTAATTCATACTCTGCCTTATTTGCTATTATTAGTGTTTTGTACATTTCTTCTATGTCAACTATGCTGTTAATCTTCTCAGGATGCAAAGATCTCCTTGTCAGTATATATCCCTAACCCATTTTAAGTTCACTAAAATACGTGAAAACTAACTTGTAGACAGAAAGAATAAAAATAGAGAAATAAATAAGATTAATTACTTATTATAAAAATAATTATAAATGTTTAAAAATTAAATGAATGTATGTCGAACAATGAATAAGAAAACAAAAGAAACCTAGCAGTAATAGTAAACCAACGAATATAATCTGTTTTACTTCTGGCCATCTGATGCTGTTCCCTCTTAATAATTCAACGATATGGTTCTCTCTCTCTCTCTCCCTCTTACTTCGTGCTCCATGCAATTTTTTTCCAGGCATTTTTTCTCAGTGCTATCTGCTATAAGTCCGCTTTTATCTTTTCATTTCGTCGACAGGAGTCTTCTTTTCATTTTTACGTCATTGTCATTAACTCTCGCTTCCATAGATCAGAAAGCGAAGCAACCAGAAAGAAGGGCCGTAAAAAATTAAGATAGAAATATAATATTAGACTCATCGAAAGAAATAAAATCTATTGAAAATGAAAAAAAATGTGTGAATACATTCATTAAATCGTCATGGCATGCTGTAATTAGGATATTGCTCTCCTCTTGCAGCATCTCCTCCCATGCTATCTGCAACTCTCTACGGAGTTGGTCCAGGTTGTCTGGGGGATGCTCCTACTGTTGAAGCTTTTGACCCATTATGTCCCACACTTGTTTGATCGAGAGATTTTACAGCCATGGCAAGATATCAAGATTTTTCTTTTCAAATTATTTTTGTTTACTTATGTCTTCAAAACTCCTAAAAATATTGCCCTTCTAGGTATTTTTATATGTTTTTCTTGCCAGTCATGTGACGTCATAACAAATTTTGTATACAATTTGTATTCGCTTATACATAAATATCATAACATAATATACATAACATAATATATATATATATATATATATATATATATATATATATATATATATATATATATATATATAAAAGGAAGACTTTATTGGGCAAAGCCCGCGTGGAAACACGCAACCGCCGACACGTGTTTCTCACTTATTAGTCGTCATCAGGACGGTATAGCCAAATTAAAAGATGGACAAAATTTGGAGATACAAAACAATCGGAGTCAACACAAGCAACCGACCTCCACATTATGACAACAGTCAAAATACCCACAATATTGTGACAACATTCAACCTAGCCACGCGGGAGGACATAGCCACCTGCGTGAACAACCGAGCCCAGGATATAATAATGAAAAAAGGTTGTTGATGCGGGAACAAAGATATATAAAAGGAAGACTTTATTGGGCAAAGCCCGCGTGGAAACACGCAACCGCCGACACGTGTTTCTGACTTATTAGTCGTCATCAGGACGGTATAGCCAAATTAAAAGATGGACAAAATTTGGAGATACAAAACAATCGGAGTCAACACAAGCAACCGACCTCCACATTATGACAACAGTCAAAATACCCACAATATTGTGAGAACATTCAACATAGCCACGCGGGAGGACGCGGGGCTTTGCCCAATAAAGTCTTCCTTTTATATATCTTTGTTCCCGCATCAACAACCTTTTTTCATTATTATATCCTGGGCTCGGTTGTTCACGCAGGTGGCTATGTCCTCCCGCGTGGCTATGTTGAATGTTCTCACAATATTGTGGGTATTTTGACTGTTGTCATAATGTGGAGGTCGGTTGCTTGTGTTGACTCCGATTGTTTTGTATCTCCAAATTTTGTCCATCTTTTAATTTGGCTATACCGTCCTGATGACGACTAATAAGTCAGAAACACGTGTCGGCGGTTGCGTGTTTCCACGCGGGCTTTGCCCAATAAAGTCTTCCTTTTATATATCTTTGTTCCCGCATCAACAACCTTTTTTCATATATATATATATATATATATATATATATATATATATATATATATATATATATATATATATATATATAAATTGAAAATGTATCTTGTCAAATATGACAGAAAAATGAAAAATTTACACGAAAGATGGTCTAATCTCTTACACCTCAATGGTGTAGTGAACATTATTAAAACAGGTCCATGAAGACTAACTGGTGGATCTCTAGACAATATTGTTTCTGGGTAATTACCCTTCGTCAGTAGCGATTACCAAGAACCTGAGTTGTTGAAATACCTTTACATGTAGCGTCTAGGTTTACTCGCCGCAAGGTGTTAGACAAGATATCGTCTTGTCAGTGTTCTGTTGTCAGTGGTTCGTTAGGAGTGATTGGCTCGCGCCAAGCAGTTTTGATGGCCACTACATTTAAAGGTATTTCAACAACTAAGGTTCTTGGTAATCGCTACTGACGAAGGGTAATAACCCAGAAACATATATATATATATATATATCTTCCTGTGTTTATGACGTTGAAATGATAATCTTATTTTATGTAATGGTACTTCACGTCAGGTATGATTTAAAAAAAAGCAAATGTAATTTTTTTACATTTTATTAATCGTTACGTTTCGCAACTCTTCAGTTTGCTTCATCAGACGCTGTTGGATAAGAATACAACTAAATAAATTAACAGGGTAATAGTTCGTGATACACTTACGTTTTGTGATATACTTATGCAAGTTGACATATTTTGCCGATACAAAATTGTGACATTGTTAGAATATCCCACTTCGATATTTCTCTACTACGTGTCTACATTAATTATTATAACTAATACATTAACAAAACAGATTTAAGAGTCAGCTACTCTGCACTCCTCACCTAGTGATCTCGGTGTCAAAGATGAAGCGTTAATTTTAGTCTTGATATGACGAACAAAGCCAGGCAAATAAAAGCGAAAGCAATTTTAGCTATCTACCTATTTCTTTTTGAATTTGGATAGTATGTTATCATACTCTTTTGGGAGATTCCCTATGTCCCTTTTGCTGTTTATGGAATCTTTCTCAATCTTAATATGGAACATTTCAGATGTGAGCCGTTTCCTTTCGTTTGTTTCTACATCAAGTATTATTACTTTTTCATAGTTAAACTTGTAATGCATTTCTACAGTATGTTTCACAAGGGCAGTGCTGTTTGGTTTATGTATAACGTCCGATTTATGTTGAGTTATTCTGTTTTTTAGTGGCTGTGATGTAGTGCCAATATATGTCCCTATACAATTCTCAATTTATTTTATACACAACATTACTTTTAGAAGTTTTTTCGAATTTTGTTTTTGTGACCGTCATAAGTGTAATTCCCTTGTTATTAGTACTGAAACCTGGCTGTAAATCGTATTTTTTCAACGTTTGAAACTGTTGGAACGTGGGTTGGAATATGGAATTGAGACATACTTTGTAGTTTTACCGTTTTCGGGAGACGTGGACATAGGGGATTCCTTATTAAGTTTTTGGATTACAGTTCTGTTTTTTTTAAGAATAAGATTTATGGGGTAATTATTTTTGACAAAGGCTGTTTCGATTTTTTTTAATGTTATCTTTCCAAAACATAGGATCAGAGATTCTAAGTGCCTTTTCTATAGTGTTTGTCAGAACATTTGTTTTTTGGTTAAAAAGGTGGTTGGAATGGAAATTAAGGTATCTCCAACTCATGGTTGGTTTTTGGAACCAATCTAGTTTAAGGGTATAGTCTTGTTGTCTCATTACCAGTGTATTAAGAAAGTATTCACTGTTGAAAAGGAAAGTGAAAGTAAAATAGAATTACCCCTTACAGGGATAATTCATTCCTAACGAACTACTGACAACAGAACACTGACGAGACGATACCTTCTCTAACACCTTGCGGAGACTAAACAAGAGACGACTGTCAAACCTCCAGTGTCAACATATAAATATATGTATATATATATATATATATATATATATATATATAAATATATATATATATATATAGCTTTCTGCATGTACTGTAATTTTGATAATCTGTATTGTGTGCTTATTGGTCCACATTACTTTATGATGTTTTATTTTCTACCAATCTTCTGCTGTCAGCTTTTTGTTCACCAAACATCATATATTGTTTGTGCAAACCAAACTCTTCCATTTATTCCTCATTCCATATATTTGGATTATTTTGAATGTTCTCGTCGCTTCTTGCTAGAATTGGTAGGTCCTCAAGATCAAGCACAATCATCATCGCCATTCTTATTAAATTATGGTAACCTATCTACACATTTTTTGTTTTATTCCTCATGTTTCCAATGGTGTCTAAAAAATAATGGACAAGGCATGGCTTGATGCCCTTTTCTGTCTTAGTCCTAGTATATTATTAAATCCTTCTGAAATTACTCATTCATTTACTATTCTGACATTTTTGTATGCTGTTGCATATACGCTTTTAGTAGATATTATAGGTTGCCATTCTCCAAATTCTAGTGCTTTCCAGATTTTTAGCTGCTCTCATATGCTTTTTTATGTGTATGAAGTATAATTTATCATGACCCATTACCGTTTTAGTTATTTTACTTAATATAAATAAGTGAGCATTCCTAAAACCACGTTGGGCTTCTAATGTTGCCTCTGCCATTTACCTCGGCCTGATTTCCAATATTGCTCCATACATTGCTTTGCTGTTGCACACATCAACGTTATTCTACCATAGCCTGACTTAAATTGGAAAATTATAATTTCCTAATCATTTGATATTTTTCCTACGGCAGTGATTCTATTCAAGATATTTAGCAAAAATTGTTTTTCTTCACCCCTACATATTTCAACTGGTCCGCTTCTATATTATAATAAGCTTCTATTTCTCTGCTCTTCAATTTTTGAGTACTACTTAATTGGTCTTCTTCAATGATTGCCCCCTGTATATTGTCTGCTTCTTCTCTAGGAATTCCCCCAATGTCCTTCCCATCGGTTCATTATTTCGATTAATTATCCTTCCACGGTAGTCTTGCAGTGCTTTCCATCATTTCTCGTTGTTCTATTTGAAATATTTTTATAATTCAAATTTTTTTTTAAAGTGTATCACTCCCATTTTCGTTGTTCTTTTCTTCTGTCTTTTGTATTACTCCTACTCCTCATCTTTTATCGTGTTTAGCTATTGCCATTTCACCTTTTTGTTCTTTATATCTTATTCTTATGATTTTATTCTGTGATTTCAAATGTTTCTTCTTTTCTCCACATATTCGAATCATTATATCTTTGAAGGTAAGCTATACGTTGTGTATTTAACTTTGGCATGCCTCAATTTATATCTTATAATTTTTTTGTATGTTTCCTTTATCTGTGCGTACTTCATATTTCTTTGTTGTCATTGATAGGCTATTACATCGTAAGAAGAAGCGTTAACCATAAGAATGAATTAGTGGGGGCAATAACATCAATACGGACTCATATAAAAATAATATGTTTAGGGTTGGGTTGGGTTGGGTTGGTGTCCTGACGTTTAAAGGACGCGATCGGACTGACATCTAATTAAGACAAGCCAAACGTTTTTAATGTAACGAGTAGGTTTTGACTGTGTAAAAAGAAGGCTTAAGTATAAGAATGGATTAGTGAGGGGTAAACATTTTGGAAAAAGAAATATAACCGATTATCGGTGTGTGTATGTGAGTGTTTGTTTGGGGAGAGATAATTGATTATGAATTTTCATTGTAGGTATCATTGGATTCACAGGTACGGGAAATCGTAAATCGAAATATGATGGAGCCAACACCTCATACCTTCGACGAAGCCCAGTTACAAATTTATACGCTAATGCATCGTGACAGCTACCCGCGATTTGTAAACTCGGCTGTATATAAGTCGCTGGCGCAGCAACCGGTCACTGAAATGGAAACGACTGATGTGGAAGGTCAGCACGGCTAAACACAACGCCAGCAACCCCAGCGGCATAAGAAGACCCCTCATTTCACCACCGACGTTTTGAACGTACAATGTACCCATTTTTAATAAAACTCCTTTCTTGGACATTCGTTAGTCTTTATTTAATATAGTAATAATTATAATAATAGTAAATAACGGAACGTTAATAAATGCGAAGGGACGTTTAAGAATGGAGTTTTATTAACGAATCGTCTGCAACTCGAGAACACTCGGTGTAAAGGCATTCGCCATTGGATTTGGTGAAGAAATCGGCCCAAATGACAGCAACAGCGACATGACAATAACTCGAGCTGCGTTGCGGCGTACGGCCTATCGCTTCTTCGCGTCAACCGCGTCATGAACAATCACAAGATATTTGCCGGGCGCATGCTAGCTAGAGTTTTTCGGATCATTCCTCGTTCCTCACCAAGAGACCAGTCGCAAGACCATAGACTACATACAATGTGATGTTACTAATCCGTTATTTTGTTACCACGTGCATTTCATAGCGTTACTCTCCACAATCAATAACATTTAAGTCATTTAAGGACATCGCTCATTTCTTAACTATTAGTGTTGTGTAATGATAACGAAGTTATGAAACTCCTATCTTCGACTTCCATTCGTCTTTATTTAATTATTTAAAATAACGAATTGATAACTATACCATAGTATCTATCATCTTTACATGTACAATCATTTTTAATATTTTAATCGATTATAACAAAATTATTTACCCTTACAGTGAACGACCTCCCACCATAGCTACGGTTCGTCGGATTTCGTTTAGATCTTCCAAAACCGATGACATAAAGCTACGTATCACAAAATAATGATCGAACAATTCTGTTTACAAGACGAGATAATGTCCTCTGCGACGTGTCATTTTCATATAGAACAGATATATATATATATATATATATATATATATATATATATATATATTCATTTTCATAATACATTGTTGGCACAATCACTATTATCCAAAAGTCTACCAACCAAATGTAAGGCTGAACTCCCCACCTAAAACTAATTACATTAATAAAAACCAAAGTAAACCAAATGGCAGTTATCGTCATCAGCATTATTGCTGCTTCTCTTATAAATCGTTTAAATTTTTAATGGAAGTTTCGAGAAATTCCAATGAAATCCACAGATTTCACAATAATTTGCTTCAATGTTTGACCATTGATCATTAAACAGCAATATAATTATAACTTAATTCAGTACACAAAATGTACGATGGCTATTTTGGAGTACTATTTTTTAAAATACAACTAACTTCCAATGGATAACATTTTTTATTACTTACAACTTTTTGTATTAATATATCGAAGAATATTCGGAACAATTCACGTGTAAAAGAGAGAACGTAGCTCTTGTAACTGCTAGATTACCGAGTTATTATTTTATGTAATTAAATTCTCTGACCATTTTGAGCCAGTTTTGGCTTGCGAGGTCGATCGCCCGGAGACGGGTATGGTTATATTCCGGAGGTTTGTAAAGCGTTTGACAGGTGAAAACATCTAAAATGTGTAATATGTGCTATTTAAAAAGCAAATTCGTAATATCAGAAACCACGTGTATATTTAAAAGACTGGGGTTTAAACGATTGCTTTCAATGAAACGAAGTCAATACCTGTCGAGCATTTTAGAAACACCCCGTATATACTGATATGTAATTAAAATGCTCAGGTAATGATAAACGTGTATTGGTTTAATGTGAAACGAATTTTCGTATTTCTATTTTGTTGGTACATCGAAATTGAAATTATGAGTCGCCTTAACGGCATCATTTTAATTACTAACTTAACCTATATTACTATGCCAAGTAAAATACTTCATAGTATATTTTGGCAAATCGAGACTACATCGGAAATTAATGCTCTCTGCATTAGCTTGATTCAACGATTCCTTGCTCTTGGCAACAATCAAAAAGCACTTTCAAAACAAAGTGTTTTGTTCTTGCCAATATATCCTATTTCATTATCTGAGCATGTAATGGAATTGCAATTTTGTAATCAATCGTTAAATCTGCTCAAATCTCAAGCACAAATTATTTGGCCGTGTATTTTTGATACGGTTATGACCATCAGATTTCTAGTCTTAATGATGTTCTTCCATATACTGCTAGTCCTAGTTACAACATCCCAATAACTCATCAGACAGTAAGGTTGCGTACATAGTGTAAGTGTTATTGCTGTAAATTTAGGTCTGAAGTTGGCAATAGGTTTTATTTCCAGTTATTTAAGTGTTATTGTAAATCTTTAAATGAAGGCGAGTGGAAGTCCAAGAAAGAAGCTTTATTAACGAATCTTCGTCTATAATCTTCAAAAAAGGACAGAAATTATGGTTCATCTCACTTACTAGACTTAGGAGACGGCATAATAATGCGATAAGTAATAATAAGGGCTACTTGTTTTCACTAGTCATAGCATCCCTCAACCAGTAAGAGCGCGCGCACGCAAGTTCGCGCCATTGTGTCTTGTAAATACTGCACGCCTAGAGCGTCTTGACTTCAACAATATAAAGATGTGATATACTACGTAGCGACTTCGACCACGGCGTTTGAGCACACACACATACACACATCCAGATCTATTTGCACACACTATGTACCCCATTATTATATAGTACACTAATAATCGACACACTGTGAATTATTATAAATAAATATCAAATATACGTTTGTTGTCTTTATTTATAAATCGAGTGCTTTATTTACCATTCAATCTTTCCTAATAAATATCAAAATAAATACAATGAAAGTAATCCAAAAGGTCCCAAAAATATTGACACTGAAACAAAAACAATAACGTTCCGAAAATAATTGGTGTTCTAACAAGTTAGATTTCTTTAACTTATTCCAATTGACGGCATTGAATTTGATGTTTTCACCCATTATTATCTACTTATCGCCATCGATTTGTATCTTTCTCCTATTTTCCTTATCTTATACCCCGACCACGATGGAGATCTTGGAACTTTCTTTCTTTCCTTCCTTCTTGCTTCAATTATTCTTCGTGCCGTCCTCTGCGGTGTCATACGTATTACATGCCCAAATCAATCCAATTTCCAATCTCTCGATTATCCGTTATCTTCCTATATCTCTTCGTTACTCCTACTATATTTTGCACAGCTTTCATTTCCATTGCGGTGATTTGTCTTTGATGCTTATTTTTCTTTCGTCAAGTTTCGCTCCTCTACAGTATCCCAAAAATTATCTAGTTCAGCTGGTAATGTGTCTTTATTGATTTATGATTATCTTTGACACTTATATTTTCATGTGATTTGAAATTCTAATACTGTCATCTCTTTTCATTTCTGCATCCTCGAAGTTCGGTAATTTCTTTTTTATTTTTTTTCATCACTTTCTCGCAAATTATTTCCTTGTTCTCCAGTTCATCATCCCATGATGTCGTTTGTATATGGCTTAGTCTAAATGATGACTCTTTTCCATGTATTCCATGGACTCTTAATCATTTTTCTTTCATTGCCACCGTTACCTCGCTTCACTTGTTAATATATTCCTCACATTTTTGTCGCATTCTGTGGTGCTGGAATTTCTTCCCCGCTAGTTCATTTCCCTTTATTTTATGTACTACCTACTAACATTTAATTCGTCTCCTACTTATATACCCCATTTTGTTTTTCCTTCTATTTCGTTTTCTCTAAATTTCTATTGTCTATTATCGAATATTGTCTTCTTTAGATTTTAATTCTTTCATACTTCCTATAGTTTGCTATGTATAAAATATTTATATATTACATTTTAATACGTGCAAAGTTCTGTGTGAAAGACAGAGACGGATGTACCGAATGCTGTGCGACATTACACGCGTTTTGATATGGAAATGTGGAGTGGCTCCAACACCTAATGGACGACCTCCGATAGCCGATAGCTATCTCCGGGAGAAGACTGCAAGTAAAAGAAACAGCAGAAACGGCAAGGAAAATAGATAGAAATTGGTAATAATTCAAGATTATTTTCTTCCTTAAACATTGTGTCCATTTAAAAATTGTTTGCCACAACATCAAAACATATACATTATTGACGATAAGTTAAATATTTGTTTATAATAAATAAAAATTGTTCGCCGTAATTTAAATGGATTCGTGTTTGATAAACGACAGGTAATATCAGTTCCAAAGTGTATTATTGACGTTGATTATTTATTCGTGAAAATCTAATTTGTTTGCCACAGTTTAGATAGAATTGGTTATATAAAATTGTTCGTTATAATTTAAATAGGTATTCCTATTTAGCAAACGACAAATTTATTTTGATTGTAATGTGTAATTGATTTTCGCAACACGAGGTATAATAATACTAAATTTTGATTACAAACTTTACTTTTACACAATAACTTTTATTTTATTAACACGAAAAGTAGAGAAAGAAGTCGACCATCTCAAGCGAAATCAACTGCCGTCGTATGTACCCAGATGTGACTAGAAAAGCGTCGAGTAGAATCTCCAATAAGCTTTTATATTAACACAATAATATAGCCAATACAGAAATAAATTGCAAAATTTTATGTAATTGTTATGTATTGCAATTCATATTGGTTGTATTGTTATGCAATTTTAATCACCCCCTTCATAGAAACTGCCCTCGTAATGGGCACATGAACAGAAAGCCGCATAAACTAATTATCACTATGTTTACGTTCACGACGACATTACGAACAACCTTGAATTTATTGCAAGCTTTTTTATAAGTTACAATATACGTAATTAATTTGTACCTTATGGGGGTTGTATAACATTATTACCAGATTAGCATTAGTTGTGATGAAAAAGAGCAACGTGATTGGTTTCACTATCTGTACGCAAAAACTACCCTCACAATTACCACATGAGTTTCAGTCTGGAATATATAAATAATTATCAATTTCCCGAGGTTGTAAAAAATTGTTTATTCCCCTATTTACAATAGTTTTGATGAAATTTTTTACAACACTATAAATAAAGTCCAGCACCCACTATGATATGACACTTCAGGGGGTACTTTTTGGCCAAAAGTCGTTAAAAACAAGTTGCTTCATTTCATCACAACTAATGTAAATCTTGTAATAAATAATTTTGTACAACCTCCAGAAGGTGGAAATTAATTGCATACTTTTGTACATTCTGTCGTGGAGCCCTTACAGGGGTTAGTTAGTTATAATTGAGTGGGGCGTTTATCGCCCCTCCACTGCGACCGCAGGGGTCTATTGTGGCTCCTTATTAGAAAATCAAGGTTCTTTGTTATGCAGCCGTGAACGTAAATATGGCAGTAATTAGTTTTATGTGGTTTTTTTGAAGATGTAAATATATAAATAACTGTGTTCATGTATACATTGCGTGAGCTGATTGAAATCTGACATACTATTACAATCGCCAATATGACAAATAATTCTGTAGCACACCCAGAAGTCAATAAAACAATAAAAACTATTATTTTGTAATTCCAATAACTTTTTCTTGCAAAATTAATTGTTTATAACCATTTTCTTGTAGACAATTGTAGAAAAGTATTACTATGTCTAGCACCGCATTTTCTCATTTTAGATTAGTAAATTGTATATTCTTATTTAAAAAGTTTTCGATTATATTAAAAGCTCTCTGATGAAACTAAAAATGTTAACGCCTTGGTACAATCGCGTTCATAAGTAATGTCGTAGGTTAATAAAAACTGTACATTACGATCCGTTTTAAAAATCCTCAAGAACGACCACTTAATACATATATTCTTTTCGCTGCTATCCCGATGGCTAATGGATATAAGAATGCTGTATGTGGTTTTTGTTTTCTAGAAGGTGAATTGTCCCTTCAACTTATTATTAACGAAACGGAATGGTCGGTTTGATAAATACGGTAGTTAAGTAAAGTTCCTTAGGGGAAATTCCCTTAAAATAATACATGTCGACGGCGATATAGCATTGCTGCTGTCGTCGTATGAAACATTTATGATATTTTTTTTGTGATCACACATTAAAATCTGAGCTAATATTTGATCAAAGTTTCGATTTGTGTATTGCACTCGACAATGGCGTAATTAACAATCAGACAACATGGGTGTTGATATATTGGGGGTCTCGCTCCATTTTCAGCATGGTGACTGAATGAATTCGTTTTGCTTCGAGCACTCTATGACTAAATCCATGACTGGGTCACTTCAAATATTTACTATAAAAGCTTTCCTGAAAATCGACATACATATTGTGATATCAATGATGGGTTTGTCAATATTATTATACCTTAAGTCAGACACGTTGGGCTCCAATAAATTGTTGTGAATTTAATTTTGTGTTTACATTTATAAGTTATTTTTTTGGGAATTCAGAAACAAACAATGTTTCTTGTTGTTTTATTTTATATCTTTTTATACTTTTTGATCCTATGACTTCAAAGTCTTTTCTTGGGAAAATAAAAAAATACACTCTTGTATTTCTTCACATATTCTAGTTATTATTTGTTTGCAGGTAGGTCATACATTTCGTATTAGACGTTGGCGTACCACATTTTATTTATAAGAATCATTAGTGGGAACAATAATATCAATATGGACTGATACAATAATCCCCATGCTGATGTGTTTACTATTGGGTTGGTATCCTGACACTTAAAGACCGCGACGGGCTTGACGTCTAATTAAGGCAGTCCAAACGTTTTCAATGTAACGAGTAGGTTTTGACTGTGTAGGTGTAGAAGTAGGTTTAAGTATAAGAATGGATTAGCGAGGGGTAAAAATTTAGGAAAAAGGATATAGCCGATTATCGGTATTGGTATGTGTGTGTTTGTTTATGTGGAGATAATTGATTATTAATTTTCATTGTAGGTATCATTGGATTCACAGGTACGGGAAATCGTAAATCGAAATATGATGGAGCCAACACCTCATACCTTCGACGAAGCCCAGTTACAAATTTATACGCTAATGCATCGTGACAGCTACCCGCGATTTGTAAACTCGGCTGTATATAAGTCGCTGGCGTAGCAACCGGTCACTGTAATGAAAAAGACTTAATGCGGAAGGTCAGCATGGCTAAACACAACGCCAGCAACCCCAGCGGCCTAAGAAGACTCATCTGTCAACACCGACGTTATGAACGTACCATGTACCCATTTTTATAAAACTTCTTTCTTGGGCATTCGTTAGTCTATATATATATAGTAATAATTATAATAATAGTAAATAACGGAACGTTAATAAATGCGAAGGGACGTTTAACAATGGAGTTTTATTAACGAATCGTCAGCAACTCGATGACATTCGGTGTAAAGGCATTCGTCATTGGAATTGTTGATGAAATCGGCCCAAATGACAGCAGCGACATGACAATAACTCGAGCTGCTTTGCGGCGTACGGCCTATCGCTTCTTCGTCAACCGCGTCATGGACAATCATAAGATATTTGCCGGGCGCATGCTAGCTGGAGTTTTGCGAATCATGCCTCGATCCTCACCAAGAGACCAGTCAGGACATCGCTCATTTCTTAACTATTAGTGTTGTGTAATGATAACGAAGTTATGAAACTCCTATCTTCGACTTCGATTCGTCTTTATTTAATTATTTAAAATAACGAATTGATAACTATACCATAGTATCTATCATCTTTACATGTACAATCATTTTTAATATTTTAATCGATTATAACAAAATTATTTACCCTTACAGGGAATGACCTCCCACCATAGTCAGGGTTCGTTGGATTTCGTTTAGATCTTCCAAAACCGATGACATAAAACTACGTATCACAAAACAATGATCGGACAATTCTGTTTACAAGAAGAGATAATGATGTCCTCTGCGACGTGTGATTTGAACATATATATATATATATATATATATATATATATATATATATATAATTATTATTATGTATATAAATTGAAAATGTGTCTTGTCAAATATGACAGAAAAATGTAAAATTTACACGAAAGATGGTCTAATCTTACACCTCAATGGTGTAGTGAACATTAATTAAAACAGGTCCATGAAGACTAACTGGTGGATCGCTAGACAATATTGTTTCTGGGTTATTACCCTTCGTCAGTAGCGATTACCAAGAACCTTAGTTGTTGAAATACCTTTACATGTAGTGGCCATCAAAACTTCTTGGCGCCAGCCAATCACTCCTAATGAACCACTGACAACAGAACACTGACAAGACGATACCTTGTCTAACACCTCGCGGCGAGTAAACAAGACGACTGTCAAATGTCCAGTGTCAACATATAAAAGGATTGCTGCAATTAAGTTCAAAAACTTAACAGGTCTTCATGGACCTGTTTTAATTAATGTTCACTACACCATTGAGGTGTAAGATTAGACCGTCTTTCGTGTAAATTATGTATATATATATATATATATATATATATATATATATATATATATATATTAATTTTCATAATACATTGTTGGCACAATCACTATTATTCAAAAGTCTACTAACCAAATGAAACGCTGAACTCCCCACCTAAAACTAATTACATTAATAGTAAACCAAAGTAAACCAAATGGCAGTTATCGTCATCAGCATTATTGCTGTTTCTCTTATAAATTGCTTCAATTTGTAATGGAAGTTTGGAGAAATTCCAAAGAAATCCACAGATTTCGCAATAATTTGCTTCAATGTTTGTACATTGATCATTAAACAGCAATATAATTATAACTTAATTCAGTACCCAAAATGTACGATGGCTATTTTGGAGTACTATTTTTTAAAATACAACTAACTTCCGATGGATAACATTTTTTATTACTTACAACTTTTTGTATTAATATATCGAAGAATATTCGGAACAATTCACGTGTAAAAGAGAGAACGTAGCTCTTGTAACTGCTAGATTACCGAGTTATTATTTTATGTAATTAAATTCTCTGACCGTTTTGAGCTAGTTTTGGCTTGCGAGGTCGATCGCCCGGAGAAGGGTATGGGTATATTCCGGAGGTTTGTAAAGCGTTTGACAGGTGAAAACTTCTAAAATATGTAATATGTGCTATTTAAACAGCAAATTCGTAATATCAGAAACCACGTGTATATTTAAAAGACTGGGGTTTAAACGTTTGCTTTCAATGAAACGAAGTCAATACCTGTCGAGCATTTTAGAAACACCCCGTATATACTGATATGTAATTAAAATGCTCAGGTAATGATAAACGTGTATTGGTTTAATGTGAAACGAATTTTCGTATTTCTATTTTGTTGGTACATCGAAATTGAAATTATGAGTCGCCTTAACGGCATCATTTTAATTACTAACTTAACCTATATTACTATGCCAAGTAAAATACTTCATAGTATATTTTGGCAAATCGAGACTACATCGGAAATTAATGCTCTCTGCATTAGCTTGATTCAACGATTCCTTGCTCTTGGCAACAATCAAAAAGCACTTTCAAAACAAAGTGTTTTGTTCTTGCCAATATATCCTATTTCATTATCTGAGCATGTAATGGAATTGCAATTTTGTAATCAATCGTTAAATCTGCTCAAATCTCAAGCACAAATTATTTGGCCGTGTATTTTTGATACGGTTATGACCATCAGATTTCTAGTCTTAATGATGTTCTTCCATATACTGCTAGTCCTAGTTACAACATCCCAATAACTCATCAGACAGTAAGGTTGCGTACATAGTGTAAGTGTTATTGCTGTAAATTTAGGTCTGAAGTTGGCAATAGGTTTTATTTCCAGTTATTTAAGTGTTATTGTAAATCTTTAAATGAAGGCGAGTGGAAGTCCAAGAAAGAAGCTTTATTAACGAATCTTCGTCTATAATCTTCAAAAAAGGACAGAAATTATGGTTCATCTCACTTACTAGACTTAGGAGACGGCATAATAATGCGATAAGTAATAATAAGGGCTACTTGTTTTCACTAGTCATAGCATCCCTCAACCAGTAAGAGCGCGCGCACGCAAGTTCGCGCCATTGTGTCTTGTAAATACTGCACGCCTAGAGCGTCTTGACTTCAACAATATAAAGATGTGATATACTACGTAGCGACTTCGACCACGGCGTTTGAGCACACACACATACACACATCCAGATCTATTTGCACACACTATGTACCCCATTATTATATAGTACACTAATAATCGACACACTGTGAATTATTATAAATAAATATCAAATATACGTTTGTTGTCTTTATTTATAAATCGAGTGCTTTATTTACCATTCAATCTTTCCTAATAAATATCAAAATAAATACAATGAAAGTAATCCAAAAGGTCCCAAAAATAGTGACACTGAAACAAAAACAATAACGTTCCGAAAATAATTGGTGTTCTAACAAGTTAGATTTCTTTAACTTATTCCAATTGACGGCATTGAATTTGATGTTTTCACCCATTATTATCTACTTATCGCCATCGATTTGTATCTTTCTCCTATTTTCCTTATCTTATACCCCGACCACGATGGAGATCTTGGAACTTTCTTTCTTTCCTTCCTTCTTGCTTCAATTATTCTTCGTGCCGTCCTCTGCGGTGTCATACGTATTACATGCCCAAATCAATCCAATTTCCAATCTCTCGATTATCCGTTATCTTCCTATATCTCTTCGTTACTCCTACTATATTTTGCACAGCTTTCATTTCCATTGCGGTGATTTGTCTTTGATGCTTATATAAGTTTCGCTCCTCTACAGTATCCCAAAAATTATCTAGTTCAGCTGGTAATGTGTCGTTGTGTCTTTATTGATTTATGATTATCTTTGACACTTATATTTTCATGTGATTTGAAATTCTAATACTGTCATCTCTTTTCATTTCTGCATCCTCGAAGTTCGGTAATTTCTTTTTTATTTTTTCTCGCAAATTATTTCCTTGTTCTCCAGTTCATCATCCCATGATGTCGTTTGTATATGGCTTAGTCTAAATGATGACTCTTTTCCATGTATTCCATGGACTCTTAATCATTTTTCTTTCATTGCCACCGTTACCTCGCTTCACTTGTTAATATATTCCTCACATTTTTGTCGCATTCTGTGGTGCTGGAATTTCTTCCCCGCTAGTTCATTTCCCTTTATTTTATGTACTACCTACTAACATTTAATTCGTCTCCTACTTATATACCCCATTTTGTTTTTCCTTCTATTTCGTTTTCTCTAAATTTCTATTGACTATTATCGAATATTGTCTTCTTTAGATTTTAATTCTTTCATACTTCCTATAGTTTGCTATGTATAAAATATTTATATATTACATTTTAATACGTGCAAAGTTCTGTGTGAAAGACAGAGACGGATGTACCGAATGCTGTACGACATACACGCGTTTTGATATGGAACAACACCTAATGGACGACCTCCGATAGCCGATAGCTATCTCCGGGAGAAGACTGCAAGTAAAAGAAACAGCAGAAACGGCAAGGAAAATAGGTAAAAATTGGTAATAATTCAAGATTATTTTCTTCCTTAAAAATTGTGTCCATTTAAAAATTGTTTGCCACAATATCAAAACATGCATTATTGACGATAAGTTAAATATTTGTTTATAATAAATAAAAATTGTTTGCCGTAATTTAAATGGATTCGTGTTTGATAAACGAAGGTAATATCAGTTCCAAAGTGTATTATTGACGTTGATTATTTATTCGTGAAAATCTAATTTGTTTGCCACAGTTTAGATAGAATTGGTTATATAAAATTGTTCGTTATAATTTAAATAGATATTCCTATTTAGCAAACGACAAATTTATTTTGATTGTAATGTGTAATTGATTTTCGCAACACGATGTATAATAATACTAAATTTTGATTACAAACTTTACTTTTACACAATAACTTTTATTATATTATGTTATTATTATTATATTAAGTAGAGAAAGAAGTCGACCATCTCAAGCGAAATCAACTGCCGTCGTATGTACCCAGATGTGACTAGAAAAGCGTCGAGTGGAATTTCCAATAAGCTTTTATAATAACACAAAAATCCGCGGTGGTCCGCACGAAACTTACTTATACTTAGTTATACTACGTTTTTCGAAAAAACTTTTCAAGTGAAAGTTGTTTAAAATATCAATATTTATAATTTATGTAAGAATATATTTTTCCGTAACGTGTACCGCTTTCGAGATATGGAAAAAAGTGATAAGAGTAAACAATCACTTCCGGTTGAGCGATTGCGTTCAAAATAGTTTCCTCCTTACTACATACAAATGTTAAGTTTAAAGTTTCAGACCTCTAGCTATAACCGTTTGGACGCTAGAGCGCGCACAGACACACACACAGACGTCATTCCGAAAATAGTCAGAAACGATTCAGGGGACCTCAAAACGCGTATATCCGTTGAAATCTCGAGGTCGAAATTTTTCATGATTACTATACTTACTTATACATAAAGTATAAGTAAGTAAAATCCGCGGTGGTCCGCACGAAACTTACTTATACTTAGTTATACTACGTTTTTCGAAAGAACTTTTCAAATGAAAGTTGTTTAAAATATCAATGTCTATAATTTATGTAAGAACATTTTTTCCCGTAACGTGTACCGTTTTCGAGATATGGAAAAAGGTGATTAGAGTAAACCATCACTTCCGGTTGAGAGATTGCGTTTAAAATAGGACGTTTTCCTCCTTGATACATACAAATGTTAAGTTTAAAGTTTCAGAGCTCTAGCTTTAACCGTTTGGGCCGTAGAACGCGCACAGACACACAGACATAATGTATAAGAAAGTAAAAATACGGTGGAAATTGAAATTTCAAATTCACTAGTGTACAAAATTAATTTCAATGACTGTATCCACACATACATCTGCTGAAGGTGTATGCAAGCATGAGATATTGCATTAACATCATCTGGTTAGCAATATTCGTACACTAGAATTACATAGATATCTTGGTTACGTCTAGATGGCCCTAAAACTTACACACAAACTCTTTGTTATACTAGTGTAATAGCCGAAAATGTATGCATTTATAATTGCATACATTTATATTTATTATTTGACAGTTGTAGATAAAATAATTGATGTAGAATAGCCTTATGCATCTTTAAATGGAATACTCGGTATATTAATACGTTTGATCGATTTATTAACAGTGCTTAATTTGACGTCAATTATATTGGAAGATCCGCCAATATTTTTAAGATATTAATTACCGTTTCAATACAAATCAAGCGATTTAAAAAAATCACCGAGAAGTAACAAATGAAAAGATCAATACAAATATAAATGACGTGTCTGAGAGCATTACTCGGAGTTTTTCAAAAACTCATATGGGAACTTTGTACTATTGTTGTACAATTTACAATATGCAAAATTATCCAAAAAATGGTATGTTAAACATAGTAATACTTTTGTACAATTTTGTACAAATATTCGACAACAAAAAAATTGTCATTAACAATTTTTATCAGCCCCTTCATAGAAACCGCCCTCGTAATGGGCACATGAACAGAAGGCCGCATAAACTAATTATCACTATGTTTACGTTCACGACGACATTACGAACAACCTTGAATTTATTACAGGCCTTTTTTTTAAATTACAATATACCTAATTAAGTTGTACCTTCTGGGGGTTGTATAACATTATTTATTACCAGATTAGCATTAGTTGTGATGAAAAAGAGCAACGTGATTGGTTTCACTATCTGTACGCAAAAACTACCCTCACATTTACCACATGAGTTTCAGTCTGGAATATATAAATAATTATCAATTTCCCGAGGTTGTAAAAAATTATTTATTCCCCTATTTACAATAGTTTTGATGAATTTTTTTACAACACTATAAATAAAGTCCAGCACCCACTATGATATGATACTTCAGGGGGTACTTTTTTGCCAAAAGTCGTTAAAAACAAGTTGCTTCATTTCATCACAACTAATGTAAATCTTGTAATAAATAATTTTGTACAACCTCCAGAAGGTGGAAATTAATTGCATACTTTTGTACATTCTATCGTGGAGCCCTTGCAGGGGTACCTTATTAGAAAATCAAGGTTCTTTGTTATGCAGCCGTGAACTTTAATATGGCAGTAATTAGTTTTATGTTGCTTTTTGAAGATGTAAATATATCAACTTCAGTGTGTTGTGTGTTCATGTATACATTGCGTGAGCTGATTGAAATCTGACATACTATTACAATCGCCAATATGACAAATAATTCTGTAGCACACCCAGAAGTCCATAAAACAATAAAAACTATTATTTTGTAATTCCAATAACTTTTTCTTGCAAAATTAATTGTTTATAACCATCTTCTTGTAGACAATTGTACAAAAGTATTACTATGTCTAGCACCGCATTTTCTCATTTTAGATTCGTAAATTGTATATTCTTATTTAAAAAGTTTTCGATTATATTAAAAGCTCTCTGATGAAACTAAAAATGTTAACGCCTTGGTACAATCGCGTTCATAAGTAATGTCGTAGATTAATAAAAACTGTACATTACGATCCGTTTTAAAAAACCACAAGAACGACCACTTAATACATATATTCTTTTCGCTGCTACCCCGATGGCTAATGGATATAAGAATGCTCTATGTGGTTTTTGTTTTCTAGAAGGTGAATTGTCCCTTCAACTTATTATTAACGAAACGGAATGGTCGGTTTGATAAATACGGTAGTTAAGTAAAGTTCCTTAGGGGAAATTCCCTTAAAATAATACATGTCGACGGCGATATAGCATTGATGCTGTCGTCGTATGAAACATTTATGATATTTTCTTTTGTGATCACACATTAAAATCTGAGCTAATATTTGATCAAAGTTTCGATTTGTGTATTGCACTCGACAATGGCGTAATTAACAATCAGACAACATGGGTGTTGATATATTGGGGGTCTCGCTCCATTTTCAGCATGGTGACTGAATCAATTCGTTTTGCTTCGAGCACTCTATGACTAAATCCATGACTGGGTCACTTCAAATATTTACTATAAAAGCTTTCCTGAAAATCGACATACATATTGTGATATCAATGATGGGTTTGTCAATATTATTATACCTAAAGTCAGACACGTTGGGCTCCAATAAATTGTTGTGAATTTAATTTTGTGTTTACATTTATAAGTTATTTTTTTGGGAATTCAGAAACAAACAATGTTTCTTGTTGTTTTATTTTATATCTTTTTATACTTTTTGATCCTATGACTTCAAAGTCTTTTCTTGGGAAAATAAAAAAATACACTCTTGTATTTCTTCACATATTCTAGTTATTATTTGTTTGCAGGTAGGTCATACATTTCGTATTAGACGTTGGCGTACCACGTTTTATTTATAAGAATCATTAGTGGGAACAATAATATCAATATGGACTGATACAATAATCCCCATGCTGATGTGTTTACTATTGGGTTGGTATCCTGACACTTAAAGACCGCGACGGGCTTGACGTCTAATTAAGGCAGTCCAAACGTTTTCAATGTAACGAGTAGGTTTTGACTGTGTAGGTGTAGAAGTAGGTTTAAGTATAAGAATGGATTAGCGAGGGGTAAAAATTTAGGAAAAAGGATATAACCGATTATCGGTATTGGTATGTGTGTGTTTGTTTATGTGGAGATAATTGATTATTAATTTTCATTGTAGGTATCATTGGATTCACAGGTACGGGAAATCGTAAATCGAAATATGATGGAGCCAACACCTCATACCTTCGACGAAGCCCAGTTACAAATTTATACGCTAATGCATCGTGACAGCTACCCGCGATTTGTAAACTCGGCTGTATATAAGTCGCTGGCGTAGCAACCGGTCACTGTAATGAAAAAGACTTAATGCGGAAGGTCAGCATGGCTAAACACAACGCCAGCAACCCCAGCGGCCTAAGAAGACTCATCTGTCAACACCGACGTTATGAACGTACCATGTACCCATTTTTATAAAACTTCTTTCTTGGGCATTCGTTAGTCTTTATTTAATATAGTAATAATTATAATAATAGTAAATAACGGAACGTTAATAAATGCGAAGGGACGTTTAACAATGGAGTTTTATTAACGAATCGTCAGCAACTCGATGACATTCGGTGTAAAGGCATTCGTCATTGGAATTGTTGATGAAATCGGCCCAAATGACAGCAGCGACATGACAATAACTCGAGCTGCTTTGCGGCGTACGGCCTATCGCTTCTTCGTCAACCGCGTCATGGACAATCATAAGATATTTGCCGGGCGCATGCTAGCTGGAGTTTTGCGAATCATGCCTCGATCCTCACCAAGAGACCAGTCGCAAGACCATAGACTACATACAATGTGATGGTATTAATCCGTTATTGTGTTACCGCGTGCATTTCATAGCGTTACTCTCCACAATCAACAACATTTTAGTCACTTAAGGACATCGCTCATTTCTTAACTATTAGTGTTGTGTAATGATAACGAAGTTATGAAACTCCTATCTTCGACTTCCATTCGTCTTTATTTAATTATATAAAATAACGAATTGATAACTATACCATAGTATCTATCATCTTTACATGTACAATCATTTTTAATATTTTAATCGATTATAACAAAATTATTTACCCTTACAGGGAATGACCTCCCACCATAGTCAGGGTTCGTTGGATTTCGTTTAGATCTTCCAAAACCGATGACATAAAACTACGTATCACAAAACAAATTCTGTTTACAAGAAGAGATAATGATGTCCTCTGCGACGTGTGATTTGAACATATATATATATATATATATATATATATATATATATATATATATATATATATATATATATATATATATATATATATAATTATTATTATGTATATAAATTGAAAATGTGTCTTGTCAAATATGACAGAAAAATGTAAAATTTACACGAAAGATGGTCTAATCTTACACCTCAATGGTGTAGTGAACATTAATTAAAACAGGTCCATGAAGACTAACTGGTGGATCGCTAGACAATATTGTTTCTGGGTTATTACCCTTCGTCAGTAGCGATTACCAAGAACCTTAGTTGTTGAAATACCTTTACATGTAGTGGCCATCAAAACTTCTTGGCGCGAGCCAATCACTCCTAATGAACCACTGACAACAGAACACTGACAAGACGATACCTTGTCTAACACCTCGCGGCAAGTAAACAAGACGACTGTCAAATGTCCAGTGTCAACATATAAAAGGATTGCTGCAATTAAGTTCAAAAACAATTCAAATTGAAAATGTGTCTTGTCAAATATGACAGAAAAATGTAAAATTTACACGAAAGATGGTCTAATCTTACACCTCAATGGTGTAGTGAACATTAATTAAAACAGGTCCATGAAGACTAACTGGTGGATCGCTAGACAATATTGTTTCTGGGTTATTACCCTTCGTCAGTAGCGATTACCAAGAACCTTAGTTGTTGAAATACCTTTACATGTAGTGGCCATCAAAACTTCTTGGCGCCAGCCAATCACTCCTAATGAACCACTGACAACAGAACACTGACAAGACGATACCTTGTCTAACACCTCGCGGCGAGTAAACAAGACGACTGTCAAATGTCCAGTGTCAACATATAAAAGGATTGCTGCAATTAAGTTCAAAAACTTAACAGGTCTTCATGGACCTGTTTTAATTAATGTTCACTACACCATTGAGGTGTAAGATTAGACCGTCTTTCGTGTAAATTATGTATATATATATATATATATATATATATATATATATTAGGGCGGGTTAATTTTTTTTTTGATGAAGCGTATAGCAAAATCGTAATATATAGGTGATTCTGAGAAATTTTGCTCAAGAGACCATAGCTCTAACTTGGATTTGGAGCCCCCCAAAATTTCAAAATATATATTTTTCCATATATACATAGAATAATTTAATTAAATTCGTCATAAAATCGGATAGCATTATAGTAGATTTCTCAATCTGGGCTTGTTTGAAAGGTATTTTTATCACCTTTCAGAATCTGTATTGATACCAATATTTTTTTTATTTTTAGTAGAGATAATAGGAATTTTTTGTCGAAAAATAGCCTAAAATGAACTTTTAACTAATAAATTCAGAATTCAGAATTCAGATTATAAAAGTTCAGATAATTTCCAAAAACTTTTATTACGATCAATTTTTTTGTAGGAAAATCGATTTGAAAAAATCAACATTTTCAAGGTTTCAACAAGAAAACACTATTTTTACATTTTTTATTCAATTTATTTTTAAATATTATTCTCGACCTACAATTTAATGTTTTAACGTGGTAATATTATTTTTTAAGGTCCTTTTTACTTTCCATTCGAGGAGTTTTCTTACGACTTTCTAATGTCACTGCCATAACTCCTTCACGATTCTTTTCTATAACTCGTTTTGAAACACTCGTTAATAATTGTACATGTCTTTCTGTTCCTTGTATGTGCATTGGAATTTGTGGATCAGCCAGTGGTGGTTCAACGAAATCTAAGTATTCTACCAATTGATCATATGGAATCTGTCGAGTAAATGCTGGTTCAAATAATATATCGTCGTTATTCATGTCAACCATATTGACATAATCGGTAGCATTGAAATTTAAGATATATTTTTTGTAAACTCTGAGTTTAGTTGGATCGTACAATTGTTCTCGATAGTGTAAAATCTTTTTGATAGCTCTATCCCGTATTGCTTTTCGATCATCAAATAACATTGTTAATAAGATATTTTCTGGATATATATCTGCGTAATATGAGTTGTTTTGAATTACACCATCTACAATATTACGAAAGTTTGGTTGTAAGTATCGTGTCCAACGTATAAATTTTAATAAAAGTGCACTGCCGTACACAACAGAGTTATAAAACTTCACATTGAAGTACATTGGCACATAAACTGTAATAATATAAACTGCCAAAGTTTTTAAATTGGTCGATGGTGTATTAGTTGTTACATATAATCGTAGCAATCTACTTGCTTTGGTTAACCAACGAGAATGTGCAATTGGTCCTGGTTTAATGTTAGCTAAATCAACTGGAACAATACCATTCGAAATTGCTTTAGCTATTTGATATAAATATTTAACATCTGTTGATAGTTCGAGCTCATGTTCATGATCCATCATTGCAGGCATATTCTCCAGTGGTATTGGATCAAAATCAGCTACTACCTGAAAAATGAAATGTTTAGATCAATTAAAATGCAATTATTTTATTTTAACTTTATCCCAATCGAAAAAGTAAAATAATGACAATAAATAATGATGATATTAAATAAAATAAAGTGTTACATACCTGCAATTTCTCACATTCTTGAATAGCTTTGAATAACTTTCCACTTGCTGCTCGTGGTCCACTGGTGACTGTTTTGTCCAATGCTTCATATAAATGACGAAATGGCAGTTCATTGAAATGAAGCAGACATATAAACCAGTGAATTGGTCTATTTAACTGTTTTTCAAATAATCGTAAAACACCATTTTCTGTTCCAGTAATTGTTGGCTCACCATCACTGCATATGCCAATTAATTGATCAACTGTTAATGTTTTATTGTTGAAAAATTCATTCAGTTTTCTGTGTTTGGTTTTTGCATCTTCTTGACTACCCAAATTTACATATCCAAGTAACTCATTATAGGGCTCTTTCAGAACAACTAAATGCGGTTCTTTTACCATAGTGGTATGAAATTTGTCATTAACTTTCTCTGTAGTTAATGAGTCATTTTTTCTACCATCGAAAGAGAATGCAGTTATGGAAGAATTTGCATGTCGTGTACGGAGCACTGCATCTCTAGATTTAACTTTTTCTCTAGCCACTTTTGATTTATCCATAATAACAAGATTACCATGAACATCTCTAAAATTTATATCTTCGAATAAAGCTGTTGCTAAACATGAAGCGACTCTATCTGAAACACCGAATCTATCACACATCATAGCAAAATTTAAGGCATCGTATCTTTGAGTATAATGACCTCGTCTCATTTGAACAGTTGCTTCTGGAACTTCTGTTGTTGCTTCATTTTCATCTTCATCCATGTGTAATTCAGGTGGTTCGTAACTTGGATCATCGGTACCAGTTGTAAGTGTTGGTATTGTTGTAGCTACTTTTTCAACGTCTTGAATATTCAAGGTATATTCAGGTATTGTGAATTTTCTAACATTATGCTGGTCCATCATAAATTCTTTTAGATGTTCTGGAATCAATCCACACGAGCATTCTGTTGTTTTTAATTTGCAATTACATTTGCCAATATAAAATAATTCGTTTATTGAATCAACAAATGCTTTAAATTCATCTCTTTTGTTTCTATGTTGTACATGTTTCTGGTATTTATCAAGCAAACCAGTTAATTTTTTTAAAACACTCTTTCTATTAATGATTTTAATATTTAATTTACACCAAATTTGGATCAATTTATCTGTTACGTGAGGAGTAAAATTTTTATACGAGAACATTTTGTTTTCAAATTTAGCACGATCACTTAAAAAAAAATAATATTTTAAAATGTCACATTTAGTAGGCAAACTAAGATCATTTAAATCACTTGATAAACCAAAAACAACAATATCTTGATGAGGCATGTTAGTCAATCTAGAGTCAAAACTTGTTGATGTTGTTGCTTCCATTTGCGAAGACACCGCAGACGATGTTGATGGTTCTTGATTATCCATAATAACTTTGATATTATCACTGCACTCTTTGACTAAATCTAACATTATAGTTAAAAAATTTAAAAATTAAACACTTGGTTAAAGTTTCAAAGAGTGTATTAAACTGTGGGTAATATGCAAACGGGGTTCTATATATACTAATTCAACACGTGTGCGCTTAAGGGATAATAGCCGCATAAATGACCGGGGACATTCCGAATTCTGTGTGGTCGTTCGTGTTTTTCCGCTTTTTTGATTTCTAGCGTTTCTAAAAAATTCAACCGTTTGCCTTTGGTAGTTGTATGCAATGTTTTAAATTTATTTTGATCCGGGAAATGGTTCTTTGTTATGCAGTGTTCATCTAAGCCAGTTGTTCTTGCGTTGTTTAGAATAGATTTTTATGTTCGTTCAGGCGCTTTTTGAAGTTGCGTCCGGGTTGACCTATATATAGAGCGTCACAGTCCTTACAATTAATTTCGTATACTCCCCTTTTTTATGTTTGGTCTAGTTTCTCTTTATTGTTTACCAATTTAGTTCCCAAGTTCTTTTTATTTACATTAATAGGTGTTAGGTTGCTGTGACGTAACCTATTGGAGATTTTGTCACTAAACTTAAGAACATAATTGATAAAGCAATAATTGCGCTGGACATCCTCCACCGGTGCGTACAATTGTTTGGTTAATAGCTTCTGACGTTTTTTCCTTATCAACCGATCGATGACGCTTTCATGGTAATTATTGTTTCTTACAATGGCTTTCAGGATCTCAACTTCTTTATTCAACTTCTGTAGTTGGCAGTCGATAGGGGCAATACTAGAAGCCTGTGTATCCATGACCGAAAGGCACTCATTTTTATATTGAATTGACAAGAATTGGCATTTGTTATGGCGTCTGAGAAAGTATGTTTTCTGAATATGTCGTAGGTCAGGTGTTGTTCTTTTTTCCCAATTTGAAGGTCTAGGTAATTGCTTCTACGAGCAAGTACAATTCACCGTAGAGACAGAAAACAAAGAAGGTGGCACGATCAATTATCTAGACCTGCATAACAAAGAACCATTTCCCGGATCTAAATAAATTTAAAACATTGCATACAACTACCAAAGGCAAACGGTTGAATTTGTTAGAAACGCTAGAAATCAAAAAAGCGGAAAAACACGGCAAGAACATCACGAACGACCACACAGAATTCGGAATTTCCCCGGTCATTTATGCGGCTATTATCCCTTAAGCGCACACGTGTTGAATTAGTATATATAGAACCCCGTTTGCAAATTCCCCACAGTAATTACCCCAATATCTATAATTTATGTAAGAATATGTTTTCCAGTAACGTGTACCGTTTTCGAGATATGGAAAAAGGTGATAAGAGTAAACCATCACTTCCGGTTAAGAGATTGCGTTCAAAATAGGACGTTTTCCTCCTTGCTACATACAAATGTTAAGTTTAAAGTTGAAGAGCTCTAGCTATAATCGTTTGGACGTTAGAGCGCGCACAGACACACAGTACCACACAGACACACACACAGACGTCATTCCGAAAATAGTCAGAAACGATTCAGGGGACCTCAAAACGTGTATATCCTTTGAAATCTCGAGTTCAAAATTTTTCATGATTCCTATACTTATACATAATGTATAAGAAAGTAAATATTGGTATTGTGATAACCGAGTTTTTATTTAAGTATTTTGGCAAACTGCGTGCGTATTGCACGATGAACGGTTAAGGAAGAAGGAAAAGCAAGCTTGGCAACGTTTAGTGGTGGTAAACGTCATTATTTTGTAACGTCATTATTCAGTGTTACAAAGTTGTTCAATTGAACAATGCTGCCATTGACGACTTATTCTACAGGTATCAATACAGATTCTGAAAGGTGATAAAAATACCTTTCAAACAAGCCCAAATTGAGAAATCTACTATAATTCTATCCGATTTTATGACGAATTTAATTAAATTGTTCTATGTATATATGGAAAAATTTCTATTTTGAAATTTTGGGGGGCTCCAAATCCGACTTAGAGCTATGGTCTCTTGAGCAAAATTTCTCAGAATCACCTATAGATTACATTTTTGCTATACGCTTCATAAAAAAAAATCGGTCCATACAATTTGACCCGCCCTAATATATATATATATATATTAATTTTCATAATACATTGTTGGCACAATCACTATTATTCAAAAGTCTACTAGCCAAATGAAACGCTGAACTCCCCACCTAAAACTAATTACATTAATAGTAAACCAAAGTAAACCAAATGGCAGTTATCGTCATCAGCATTATTGCTGTTTCTCTTATAAATTGCTTCAATTTGTAATGGAAGTTTGGAGAAATTCCAAAGAAATCCACAGATTTCACAATAATTTGCTTCAATGTTTGTACATTGATCATTAAACAGCAATATAATTATAACTTAATTCAGTACCCAAAATATACGATGGCTATTTTGGAGTACTATTTTTTAAAATACAACTAACTTCCGATGGATAACATTTTTTATTACTTACAACTTTTTGTATTAATATATCGAAGAATATTCGGAACAATTCACGTGTAAAAGAGAGAACGTAGCTCTTGTAACTGCTAGATTACCGAGTTATTATTTTATGTAATTAAATTCTCTGACCGTTTTGAGCTAGTTTTGGCTTGCGAGGTCGATCGCCCGGAGAAGGGTATGGGTATATTCCGGAGGTTTGTAAAGCGTTTGACAGGTGAAAACTTCTAAAATATGTAATATGTGCTATTTAAACAGCAAATTCGTAATATCAGAAACCACGTGTATATTTAAAAGACTGGGGTTTAAACGATTGCTTTCAATGAAACGAAGTCAATACCTGTCGAGCATTTTAGAAACACGCCGTATATACTGATATGTAATTGAAATGCTCAGGTAATGATAAACGTGTATTGGTTTAATGTGAAACGAATTTTCGTATTTCTATTTTCTATTTCTACATCGAAATTGAAATTATGAGACGCCTTAACGGCATAATTTTAATTACTAACTTAACCTATATTACTATACCAAGTAAAATACTTCATAGTATATTTTGGCAAATCGAGACTACATCGGAAATTAATACTCTCTGCATTAGCTTGATTCAACGATTCCTTGCTCTTGGCAACAATCAAAAAGCACTTTTAAAACAAGTGTTTTGTTCTTGCCAATAATAATAATAATAATAATAATAATAATAATAATAATCTGTATTAACCAAACAACAACAAAATAAACTACATTGGACGAAAGTGTAAAACTAAACAAATATGTAATAATTTCAAACGAAAAGTTCTGCTGGAGATTATACTAAATATCAATTAAATTATGAAAATAATGATCAAAAATCCAGGTTTGGTTAACGGGAATAGGGTCAGCTAATCAGCTGTTATTACTCCCATCCCCACTATATTAATAGAAAATTCATACACTAATATGCGAACTATGGTACACTTCACAAATAGTATATAGTATGTACAACATTAACTGCGAACGAAATCTCTGCTCGATAACTCACGATATACTCTAGGGAATACAACATCACTGTTTCAGAAACAATTGCGTTTTGAATTTAATAATTTTAATTTGAAGGATGCAACTGGCAGGCACTTCAGACTATGAGGAATACTGTTGTAAAGCTTTACTGCATTAAATTGAAAAGAACGAGTAAAAACAGCAGTTTTATGAATGGGAGGCGTTAATATACCTATACTTCTTACATTTATATTATGAACATCTGTCCTGAAAACTAATTTACGGTGAAGGTAAGGTGGGATTTTGTTTTTGATTAGTTTTTGCAAATGTACTGCCAGATTAAGTGTCCTGCGAGATTGCATATTTAACCAGCCCGCCCAGCGCAAGGTGTGAGAAATGTGATCTCTTTTTCTCTTGCCGTAGATAAATCTTAAACAAGCATTCTGCATTCTCTGTATCCTACGAGTATCAATAGAGTCAAGGCAAGGACCATATACTATGTCGCAATAATTAAATTGAGATAATATGAGACTTTCACATAGATGTTTTCTCAAATCTACAGAGAGGCAGTCTTTACTACCATATAGAAGTTTTAATTTGCCAAAACAATGTCGCACTAGATTTGATACATGTTGTTTAAATCTAAGATTCGTGTCTATATTGACGCCCAGGTTTTTTGCAACATCAACTATATTAAGTAAAGTGCCACTTAGATATAATTTAATTCTATTTGCGACAAAAACTCTTGCTCTGTTACGTCCGAAGACCATAGCGGTTGTTTTTTTCGTGTTAAGGGTCAACGCACGAGCCATCGAAGCATTACTAACCATGTCTAAATCATGGTTAATTTTTGCAACTTCTATGTCTATATTTTCAACACAAAATGAATAATACAATTGTAGATCATCTGCGTACATATGATGCTTACAGAATTTTAAAGATTTTAATAAAAAGGTAGTATAAAGTGAGTATAACAGGTATAAGGACCCAAAACACTGCCTTGAGGAACCCCACAGTGCAGATCAACAAAATCAAAGAACATCCCATCAACCATAACTTGTTGACTGCGGCAGGATGAATAGTCGGTCAAGAGCAACAGAGCATTCTCACTAAAGCCTATGTAAGCCAGGATACTCATCAACAATTCGTGATTGATACCATCAAACGCTTTGGAATAATCAAGGCATATAAGGACTGTAACTTTATTCTTATTCGTTTCTCCTATTATATCATCTGTGATATGTGCTAACGCTGTTGCGCAGCTGTAGCCTGGTCGAAAACCAGACTGATTTTCAGGCAGTATATTGTATGCATTCAAATGCGTCCGAATCTGTTTTGCCATAACACGTTCTAGAATTTTTGAGAAAGTGCAAAGAATGCTAATCGGTCTTAGATCATTATAACCTTGCGGAATGGACACCTTTGGTAGTGGAACTACAATAGCCTGTTTCCAGCAAGATGGAAATACATTGTTTATCAAGCAAAAGTTAATTATGTATGTCATATAAGGAATTAAGTAAGGGCAACATAATGTTAGCATTTTGATATTTATGCCATCCGTACCAGAAGATGTGGATTTAATTGACTGAAGTAAAGTTACAATGCAATCTTCTGTCACTGCTTCAAAGGAAAATAATTTATGTATGCCAGGCAAAATATTATTTTTATAGAAAATTATCAGGTTTCTATCAGGGTTATTAGAAGGGATGACATTATAAAAGAAATGATTGATATCATCCGGTTTACATAAATGGGTAGGTATAGTGGTTTGCTTTTTCCTATATATGTTTAAATTCTCCAAATCTTTCCAAAACGATTTTACATTATTCCGCCTGGCACTGAATTCTAAATAAGCCTTTTTTTCACGTCTTATAGCCGCTGTAGTGTAATTTCGTAATTCTTTATAATAGTTGAATAACCCCTGATCACCTAACCGCTTAGCCTTTTTCCTTGGACTATCTCGCAACGACATTAATAACTTTATGTTGTCCGTTACCCACGGAGATTTGGCTTTAGTGAATTTACTGACAACATATAGAGCATGGAGATCAAATAAGTAGTTTACATTCCAATTGAAAAATATTAAGATGTCATTAATATCAATAAAACTATACATGTAGTCCCATGTAATCGCTTCAAGGTCAACCTTAAAGTTGTGGTAATCAAAATCACTGTATTTACGATAGATTCTGTCAGTATTGTCATTCTTATGTCGCTCTTGTACATGCCAAGAAGCGTACACCAACACCAATATATCCTATCTCATTATCTGAGCATGTAACGGAATTGCAATTTTGTAATCAATCGTTAAATCTGCTCAAATCTCAAGCACAAATTATTTGGCCGTGTATTTTTGATACGGCTATGACCATCAGATTTCTAGTCTTAATGATGTTCTTCCATATACTGCTAGTCCTAGTTACAACATCCCAATAACTCATCAGACAGTAAGGTTGCGTACATAGTGTAAGTGTTATTGCTGTAAATTTAGGTCTGAAGTTGGCAATAGGTTTTATTTCCAGTTATTTAAGTGTTATTGTAAATCTTTAAATGAAGGCGAGTGGAAGTCCAAGAAAGAAGCTTTATTAACGAATCTTCGTCTATAATCTTCAAAAAAGGACAGAAATTATGGTTCATCTCACTTACTAGACTTAGGAGACGGCATAATAATGCGATAAGTAATAATAAGGGCTACTTGTTTTCACTAGTCATAGCATCCCTCAACCAGTAAGAGCGCGCGCACGCACGTTCGCGCCATTGTGTCTTGTAAATACTGCACGCCTAGAGCGTCTTGACTTCAACAATATAAAGATGTGATATACTACGTAGCGACTTCGACCACGGCGTTTGAGCACACACACATACACACATCCAGATCTATTTGCACACACTATGTACCCCATTATTATATAGTACACTAATAATCGACACACTGTGAATTATTATAAATAAATATCAAATATACGTTTGTTGTCTTTATTTATAAATCGAGTGCTTTATTTACCATTCAATCTTTCCTAATAAATATCAAAATAAATAGACTGAAAGAAATACAAAACGTCCCAAAAATAGTGACCCTGAAACAAAAACAATGACGTTCCTAAAATAATTGGTGCTCTGACAAGTTAGACTTCTTTAGTTTTTGACAACTGGCGGCATGGGTTTTCACCCATTAATATCTACTTCTCGCCATCTCCTTCATTGACTCTATCGATTTCCATATTCCTCCTGTTTTCCTTATCTTATTCCCTGGCCACGCTGGAGGTCTTGGAACTTTCCATCTTTCCTATCTTCTTGCTTCGATTATCCTACTTATCGTCCTCTGCGGTGTCATACGAATAGTCATTTTCATATATCTCGCTTATCCGTTCCTTTATCTTCCTAACCTCTTCGTTACTCCCATTACATTCATCACAGCTTTCATTTCCATTGCGGTGATTTGCCTTTGATGCTTCTTTTTCTTTTTAAGTTTCGCTCCCCCACAGTATCCCAAAAATTATTTAGTTCAGCTGGTAATATGTCGTTGTTGCTTTATTGATTTATGATTATCTTTGACACTTCCGCATATATTTTCATGTGATTTGTTTTTGCCATCCCCAGAAATTCTAACATTGTCATCTCCTTTCATTTCTGCAATATAATCTTCCAAGTTCCGTAATTTCTTTTATTTTTTGTTTATTTTCATTTCCTTGTTCTCCGATTCATCATCCCCAGATGTCGTTCGCATATGCCATAGTCTAAATGATTAACGGTTTTCCATGTACTGAACTCCTAATCATTTTTCTTGCCGTGGTTACCTTAATATATTCCTCACCCTTTTGTCGCATTCTGGTGTGCTGAAATTTGTTCCACGATAATTCTTTTCCCTGTATTTTGTCTACTACCCCTCACTATTTAATTTGTCTCCTACGTTGATATAATCTTTGCTTCCCTCATACTCAGTACTTATCGATATTAACACCTGTCTTCATATACCCCATTCTGCTTGTCCCTCTCTTTCAGTTTCATTAATTTTTTATTACTATTATCGAATATTGTTTTCGTTTGGTTTTTCGAGTTTAATTCTTCCATACTTCCTGAAGTTTGCTTTGTATAAAATATTTATATACAGGTGTCCCAACGATCTGACAAAGTTCCCTTACGGCGTTATGTTTGCGAATTCGAAAAAAGTAAGTATCTACATGTTTAGACGGTCCCTAGGTTCATATTCTAAAAATATTGGGATGTTCGTCAGCGGGGGGCGACATAAATTTTACTTTGTTTAAATGGAACACGCTGTATTTTTTAACATTTTTGAATTCTATGAAGAATTGTGAATACATCCATGTACAACTTGTTTGTCAAAACTCAATAGAACTGGTGATTTTCAATTTTTTTAGTGAAATTTTTGATATGCAGATTATGCTTCAAAAAATCATCTAACTGAGAGGGTGGTTGGTGGGAGGGTAATTTTTTATCCGTGGACTAAGGGATCATCAATGTAAGTATTAATACACCCAAGGATGCCAGTTTGTATACAGGGTGTTGGCAGTGAATTTTCAATCTCGCGCAACTTTAAGAGGCAAAATATCATTTTTTTCAAATGACACCTACCATCAAATTTACCAACACTCGATTCAAAATCAAATTCTGCGTCGACTGATGCTACATATTCCTATACGCATCACTTCAGGTTTTCGAGTAATTTCAGTAAAATACTTTATTTGGTCACAAAATCAATCGCATTACAATTTTCGTAATATTAAACATAGTAGCCTAGTGTCACTTTAACGTTCTTATGACAGTGACAGTCTTTATCAATAAATTTAATACACGCCCTAGTTAATTATTAGTTAAGTTATTGTCCCAAGCTTGTTTTTGAATGATGAATTTTTCAAAGGAAGAAATGGTAAATATGATTTACACAGTGGGTGAAGCAGACAAGAATTGCCTTTTAGCAATGAGGCTCTATAGGCAGAAGTACCCTGATTTAAGACAAATGTTAGATGTCTGCAGAAGCTAGTTGATCGCTTCGAACGCACCGGGAACGTGGCATACGAGAGTAGGAGGGTGATTAATCGTGCTATTATTAACGAGAACAATGACTTAAACGTCTCATTGGAACTCCAAGAGAACCCACATGGATGTGTGCGGACAATCAGTTCAAGTTTGAATCTAAGCAGATCTTCAGTACATCGGATAATTCAAAACCACAAATTCCACCCATACCATCTAGAATTGCATCAAGCATTAAACGGGAACGACTTCGATAATCGAATTAATTTTGCCAATTTAATGATGGAACGTATCGAGGAAGATCCGGCATTTATCAATAATATTCTTTTTACGGATGAGGCAACGTTTCGCAGCAATGGTGTGGTAAACAGGCATAATGTCCATTATTATGCCACCAAAAATCCTCATTGGGTGAGACAAGTTGATCACCAACACCAGTGGTCTCTTAATGTTTGGGGCGGATTATTGGGTAACTATGTAATCGGTCCCTATTTTTTTGAAAACCAGCATACTGGTACCGATTATTACCGGTTTTTGCGAAATGTGCTGCATACTTTATTGGAAGATGTGAATTTGCAAACGTTGCGAGATATGTGGTCCCAACAGTACGGAGCTCCACCTCATTTCCATAGAAGGCTAAGACGATATTTAGATCGTTCGATGCCAAACAGATGGATTGGGAGAGGTGGTCCAGTTGTGGCCTGCCCGATCACCTGATTTGACCCCGTGCGACTATTTTCTCTGGGGTTTTATACAATCTCAAGTCTACCTTGAGGCTCCTACCGCAAGAGAAAATATGAAAGTTATGTAGGATTCAAGAATGTTTTAATAATATTACTCCTGAAGTCTTACAACGTGTCAGAACTAGTTTTAGACATCGACTGGATATTTGAGTTCAACAAAATGGAAACATATTTGAACACCTTTTGTAAAATAAACTTTGTTTTTTATAAATGTTATTTTATCGTTTTTTACATTTAATTATTACTTGTCATTTGTCAGAATTAAAGTTGGTTTTGCTTGTATAGACTACATTTCATTATTTTTAGCAACATTCAGCTCACTCGATGGTAAGTGGGCTCTGATGAAGTGAGCCGCCTTAGCTAAGAAGCCTTTGTTGCTTTAAATTAATTAATCTGACCTTTTAAAATGACTTTAATTGTTCGATGTAATTTGTAGTTTTGTGTTATCCAATTTACTGAAGTGACACTAGACTACTATGTTTAATATTACGAAAATTGTAATGCGATTGATTTTGAGACCAAATAAAATATTTTACTGAAATTACTCGAAAACCTGAAGTGATAGGTATAGGAATATGTAGCATCAGTCGACGCCGAATTTGATTTTGAATCGAGTGTTGGTAAATTTGATAGTAGGTGTCATTTGAAAAAAATGATATTTTGCCTCTTAAAGTTGCGCGAGATTGAAAATTCACTGCCAACACCCTGTATACAAAATGGCATCCTTGGGTGTATTAATCCTTACATTGATGATCCCTTAGTCCACGGATAAAAAATTACCCTTCCACCAACTACCCTCTCAGTTACATGATTTTTTGAAGCATAGTCTGCATATCTAAAATTTCACCAAAAAAATTGAAAATCACCAGTTCTGTTGAGTTTTGACAAACAACTTGTACATCGATGTATTCACAATTCTTCATAGAATTCAAAAATGTTAAAATATACAGGGTGTTCCATTTAAACAAAGTAAAATTTATGTCGCCCCCCGCTAATGAACCGCCCATGTCGGCTCAAAATATTTTTAGAATATGAACCTAGGGACCGTCTAAACATGTAGATACTTACTTTTTTCGAATTCGCAAACATAACGCCGTAAGGGAACTTTGTCAGATCGTTGGGACACCTGTATAAATGTTACCTAATTTAAAAGGTGCAAAGGTCTAAGCGAAAGACAGTGACATTGCACCCTTTTTTATATGAAATTGTGGAGTGATTCTAACACCTAATGTACGAACTCCGCCGATAGCTATCTCCAAGAGAAGACTGCAAGTAAAAGAAACAGCAGAAACAACAAGGAAAAAAGATGGAGATTGGTAATAATCAAGGTTATTTTCTTCCTTAATTTAAATGGATATTCCTATTTAGCCAACGACACATTTATTTTCATTATAAAGTGTAATTGATATTTTTACGGTGTTTAACCATAAACTTTTTTTAATTGATTCACGAAGATGATACTTGTTGAAGCTCCATTATTTGCCATTAAGGTAGATGAAAACTAACACTTTTGTGTTTCTCTATTCCTTATATACACATTCAGGAGGGGGAGGGATTTACTATTTTACTGTAAAGTATTACATGTAACATTTCGAAGTTTGAATTAAATTAGTGATTGTGTTCTAAACAATGGTTAGCGTATGTTGAGTCCGTTTTCCTGTTAAAGATGTAGTAATACTTTTGTACAAAAGAGTTCGGCAATAAAAACTGGCTACTAGCAATTAATTTTGCAACAATAAGTTTACTACAATTACAAAATGATTTTTATTGACTTTGTGGTCGTGTGCAGAATTATTTGTTACAAGATATCTATTATTGGTGGCGGTAATAACATGTCTGATTTTAATCAGCTATTCAACGAAACCACCCCATTAATAGTCACATGAACACAAATACAGAGGTTAATATATATAAATATATATATATATATATATATATATATATATATATATATATATAACTTCAAAAAGTCGCATATATCTCATTAGTGCCATATTCAAGTTCAAGACGACGTAATGATAAGCCTTGAATTTTTTCCAACCCATTTCTAATAAACTATTCATGCACGAGCTTCACGACAGAATTTACAAATATAGTAATAAATTTGTACCTTCAGGAGGTTGTAACAAAATTATTTATTATCAGATTTACATTAGTTGTGATGACAGGATGCAACTTCCCAGAGTTGTACAAAATTATTTATTGTTTAGCTTACGTTCGTAGCGAACAACAACGAAGAAACTATTTTTTCTATTCCATTTATCTTAATAAAATCCTTCTACAAGAACTCAAAACCAGCGCAAACACATCTATGCAATCAATTTTTACTTTCCGGGGTTGTGCAAAATTATTTTTGCTCAAATTTACATTAGTTGCGATGGAAGGCAGTAATTTCTGTAAAAACTCCGCGGAAGCGCAAACACCAGTGTGCAATTAAATTACCTTCTTATTGTTTAATGTGTGTAATTATTTATTCCCCTTAATTACAATAGTTATGATAAAAAAATTACAACGCCGGGAAATTATAAATAAATTATAAACTCCAACATGCACTCTCATATGGTACTTGCGGGGGGTGATTTTTTCGCGCCGGTAGCTTTAATCGTTAGATTTGTAAATTGTACATTCTTATTTAAAAAGTTTTCGATTAAATTAAAAGGTCTATGATAAAACTAAAAATGTTATGGCTTGGAAATCATTGCAGTCTTATTGAATATTTATATTTTGAAAATAGACGATTGTGCTTTATCAAAAAACGCCGCGCCTTAGTATATACGTTTACGAACAAGTGTGCGTCATACCAACATTATCAAAGTTTACAGCTTATAATTTATAGTAATGTGACACTCCGAGTCTTTCAATTAAACAATTAAATTTATCAATGAAGTGTTTACGTTACAGTGTAGTTCCAATAATGCTTGTCACACCAGATTTTATGGAAGAAATCAAAGTCAGATACACTTTACATCCATTTACCATATTATGCAAATCAATATGTACCATAATATGTTGCTTCAGTTTTGGTAAATGAAAGAAAAACGCAACGAGAGACACACGACATCAAAAAGAAAACAAACTAATCCTCAGTGATCAGAAATTCATAAATGATGAATACGGATGAAATAAAATTGAAAAAAATTAAGCGAAATGAATAAAATTAATATATATATATATATATATATATATATAATTATTGCACAAATTTTCTGGTACTTATCTTGCATCGGGAGATGCAAGATAAGTAAGATGGGACTGCTCACAACACCAGATAAGTACCATTCTATATACATTTTCAATATATATATATACACACATCTGTTTACTTTTTTCTGTTTAACAAATTAAAGATATGGCAGAACATTCAAATGATAATAAAGGTATCAGGTTAACATTTATAAACATATAGTGTATAGATTGTTTATAATCGATTTGTCATAAGGCCGATAACTGAAATTCTACCAATGACACACAAATTAATTATAAACAAAACCCCTTCCCATTCTTGACGTACGTTTGCTTCAACGGTGCCGCTCATTCAGAAGTATTAGTGCTCTACCAGGTGAAAAGCTCAACACAATTCATAATTCTCGGTAAGTCTCATTTTTTTTATCTAACGTATAATACCATTTGTGTTCCAAGTTACTTAAGGCACCTTAGCAGCAAATTTGGGTTTAATCCAAAACTCAAAATTAAATTTAAAAGTTGTAGTGGTCATATTTAATATTTTTGTTAAGATTTTATGTAGAATATGGTTTTTGTAAAATGCGGTTTATTGGTTAATGTGATTTGGAAATTTGATTGAAAAGTGATAAACGGCTTCCTTGTTTAAAAGAAAAAGACCCTAAAATGAAAAATCTCGTTTTTTATAGAATTTTAAAGACAAGTATCGGCCAAGAGGAAAATTATTATAAAATTATTAAATAACAAATGAGGTTTGGACAACAGAAATAAAAAAATTGAAATAACTTGGGATTAATGTGAACGATAAGAAATTTAAACCAATTTAGAATTGGGTGTTGTGAATGTGCTTAAATGGGAAAGATATTGAAGCAACGATTCAGTTTCAAGTAATGTACAATTACATGCAAGTACGATTAAAAAAGTAACCGGTGAGCAGTGATTATTTCCAAAATTTCAAGCAACAGAATAAGAAAGGTGTTCATAAAAAATAATATTTATTTTTTCTAAAGATTGAACATATATTTACCGTGATGTTCGTACTTACAATTAAGCTCAAGTTATTTTTGAAAGATTCATATATATATAGCTAATTATAACAGAATTTCATCAAACAAATTATTAAAATTTTACTATTCTTGTGGAGGCTAGTTTCGATAGAGAAAATGTTATCTGTGTTGCATGTTTAGATGTATTATTTGTTAAGGCAAGTATTCTTCCAGTGTTTTAAAGTTATTATGGAATATAAACAAAACACGTTTAAAATTTTAATTTAGTATGGCAATAATTGTCTGTCAGATGGAACCAAATTAGTGGCAAGGTATCTCAGAATGCAGAGCATAAATAAAGTTGAAATTTTGCATCGACATAGAACGAATTTTCAGCCGTAGGCTATGCAAAAATTATCCACCATCTTGAAACAAATTAGCAACACGTTATGTCGAAATCGTGTGTGTGATGTCAAAATTTGGCATGTACATAGCTACATTATGTTCTTCAGTCAAAAGTTTTTGGTCACCATGAAACAATAAGTTGTTTTAGGTAAAGATTTTTCTGATTATTTCAATGCAAATGGACGAAATGTCTCGACTCAACTTCATGTTGACATGATCTATGTCGTTCGTAATGGCGACAACCCGTAGATTTCTCTCGGTGAGGGATTCAAATTCAAGTATTAATTCAGTGGTACGTACAGTCAGGGAATTTAGTAAAGGAACGAAAACGCCTAAGGTATAAGCAACCTGCGTACAAAGAGCCCATTATGATGTAGCTGAATCGTACCGCGATATGTAGGCGTGGGGGGTGATAGTAAATTCGAAATGTTCGATATAACAGATGCTTCGCTTGCATACGAGACGTAATTATAAATGTGTAGTTTGTTGTAGGAGGTTTTTCTATCAAATTTCCATATATATTTTTCTTAACGTGTATGAATGTGCGATCGTTACGTTATAAGGTTTAAGCATTTTATTTAAATTTTCCGATAGATTTGTAATATATGATTCTCTAAATAGTATTCAACACGGGGCGAACGACGAAGACAGGAACGAGAGGGAAAAGGATAACCTACATTCTGTCGTTCGTTCGAGCGGTGGAGATTATTTCTTGTTATCGTCATATTTAACGAGGATGAAACAAATTTGTTTTGTAATTTCGCTTATATAATTTTAAAGGGTTAATAGAGTTGGGTCTGAAAATTAATTTTAACCTGTAGCGTGTAACGTCTACATGAATAAGGGAATTTGTGTTTGTTTATAAATGGAGTAAAAGAATCAATTAGATTTGTTTTACAATTGCTGTCTCACATGTCAGACGATAGCCGCTATTCTGTAGTATTCGTTACGTCGACACTTTTTACTTTTTACGAAACTAAAAATAAAAAATTGCTACTTGTAGATATGTTTATAATTGCACTTGTCTTGTATCGTGAGGAGTAAGTCGGCAAATGAAACACTTTTAGTGATATTTACGTTTATTGCAACACCGTTTTTGCAAGAAAGTGTTTCGTAAACCCTTTTCAAGCAATGAACATTAATATGACAAATGCCATTAAATAAAACCTATTGCGGTGACAAGGCCGTCTTTCTACATACTTACTGTGAAAACTAGGGAAAACCTTGTAAAAACCTATTTAGGGTATATATTTAGTTCACTACAATACAATTCAAAAAAAGCATAAAAAAGTTCCCTCAAATGGAAAGTCGTTTGTCAAAAATTGTATTGTAAAGAATTTACATTTACTATACACACACGAATTAGAAACTTTACTTCGTTAATAATACCTTTTTATGTTTTTTTAAGGCTGTGCTATTACTAGAGTACAGTGAAAGCTCTCTTTGCGGACAGCTCTTATAAGCGGACATCTCTCATTAATGGACAATTTTTCTGGAACCAAAATTTTGGGTATTAATTCCTATGTTAAACACGCTCCTATAAACGACGCTCTGTCGGATGGACGCGGACAGAACAATTTACCCCATCATGCTCGAAACGATCTCATGAGCGGACAAATCGGACAAATCGAGAGCTGCCGTATTCTTCAGCAATTGATATAGGGTATTCCTACATCTATATCTCGTTGCGGCTCTCAAATTGGAACATTGGGAATAATTGGGAAAGCTGCTCGACCACGAGCATTGAAAAATGTGCCAGTTAGGGACTTGCCCGCAATATGGACTTTCAACAAAAAAGCCTGGCTGACAAGAACTATAATGACTGACTGGGTACTTCACATGGACAAAAGAATCCGATTTCAAAAACGAAAAATTTTGCTTTTTTTGTATTATGCTGGATCACATCCAAAGGAACTAAACTTGAAAAATATTAAAATAATTTTTCTACCTGCTAACTCAATTCTTATTAGTTAGTTATTTATTGCATCGTTATTTAGGTTATTGTTATGTTTCTTTTTGTTATGGAGTTTATTTATTATTCCATTGTGTGAAGATTATTCATTCAAAGTGTAAGGTAATATTTTTTATTAATGTTTACTTTGCTTTTTTTATTATTATGTGACGATATTCTAAGATTTTATTTATTAAAATGGAATTTTTACATTCTTATTTATTGTATTGTTATTAAGGTTATTGCCGTATTTATTGTGTTTGAACGTTTTATTTAATAAAGGTGTAGGGTAATAATTTGTAATTGTAGTAGGTAATGGGACGGTTTGGCCTGGGAACCAAATCCTGGCTCCTGATTGGTCGAGCCGGCTTGGCGGGAAATTCAAAATTCCGGAAGTGGTTCGATATGTCGGGAAATTAAAAATTCCGGAAGTGGTCCGATGTGGCGGGAAATTCAACATTCCGGGCGTTTGTCGAATTTAAAAATCGTCCGTAGGATTTGAACCCTAGCTGTGATGGCAGACCGCGCGCTAGCGCCGACTGCTCTAGCGATCGAGCCACCACTGTTGTTTTGGAGGTCGAAAGAATGAATGTTGAATTCATTTGTAATCTTTTTAAAGATATGCCTGGGTTATTTTTTTATAATTTACGATGAATTGAACATTGGTCATTCTAGTACTTTTGTGTTAATAGTCTGCTTAGCTAGATTATTCAGAATGAGTGTTTTGTGGCGTTGACATTAATTTGTAATATTGAGTTATTTTAATATTGAATTTATGTTAAGACTCACAAAATTCCAAGAGTCCAATATTTGATTCTTTACAATGCAATTTTTGACAAACGACTTTCCATTTGAGGGAACTTTTTTATGCTTTTTTTTGAATTGTATTGTAGTGAACTAAATATATACCCTAACTAGGTTTTTACAAGGTTTTCCCTAGTTTTCACAGTAAGTATGTAGAAAGACGGCCTTGTCGCCGCAATAGGTTTTATTTAATGGCATTTGTCATATTAATGTTCATTGCTTGAAAAGGGTTTACGAAACACTTTCTTGCAAAAACGGTGTTGCAATAAACGTTAATATCACTAAAAGTGTTTCATTTGCCGACTTACTCCTCACGATACAAGACAAGTGCAATTATAAACGTATCTACAAGTAGCAATTTTTTATTTTTAGTTTCGTAAAAAGTAATGTTGTGTCGACGTAACGAATACTACCGAATAGCGGCTACCGTCTGAAATGTGAGATAGCAATTGTAAAACAAATCTAATTGATTCTTTTACTCCATTTATAAACAAACACAAATTTCCTTATTCATGTAGACGTTACATGCTACAGGTTAAAATTAAGTTTCAGACCCAACTCTATCAATCCTTTAAAGTTATATAAGCGAAATTACAAAACTAATTTGTTTCATCCTCGATAAATAAGACGATAACAAGAAATAATCTCCACCGCTCGAACGAACGACAGAATGTAGGTTGTCCTTTTCCCTCTCGTTCCTGTCTTCGTCGTTCGCCCCGTGTTGAATACTATTTAGAGAATCATATATTACAAATCTATCAGAAAATTTAAATAAAATGCTTAAACCTTATATCGTAACGATCGCACATTCATACACGTTAAGAAAAATATATATGCAAATTTGAAAGAAAAACCTCCTACAACAAACTACACATTTATAATTACGTCTCGTATGCAAGCGAAGCATCTGTTATATCGAACATTTCGAATTTACTATCACCCCCCACGCCTACATATCTCGGTACGATTCAGCTACATCATAATGGGCTCTTTGTACGCAGGTTGCTTATACCTTAGGCGTTTTCGTTCCTTTACTAAATTCCCTGACTGTACCTGTTCAAGTTGTAATATGGACATTGAAAACGATTTATTTAAGTGCGGTATTTGTGATGAAGAATATCATGTAACTATGCAAAATAGGAGAATAAGTTCGGTGTTAAAGCATGTGGTAAATGTGAATGACATGGAATCCAAAAGAGTTGTTTATACCTCAGGATCTTACTCAAACCTGAGGTGAATTCCTTGAAAACGGAGTTAAAACAATACAGAAGGGCATAATAATTAGTGAGTTAGTTCTAGATGTTAATTCCACAAAAAACACACGAAAGGTGCCAGTTATCCTGTTCAACAATCGTGCCACCTTGCGGAAATGTAATTATTAAAGAAAAGTTTTCCGGCAAAGTCAAATCCAGTAATGGTAGAGGGCGATAGCAGTATACAAACTTCAATGGCAAAAGAACATGCAACAAAAAGTGTAAATTCCAAAGGAAATATAAACAAACCGCCAGAGTCAATCATTGATGGTAACACAGACAAGCGAAACTCTGAAGACGTTCAAGTCGATAACTGGATACAAGTTAACATAAAAATGTGAGGAAAACTGTAAAGAATAAATACTCTTTCAAAGGTCGGGAAACGAATCATTGCCTGCCGTTAAAAGAATTTCGTACAATTGGTTGTTTGTAAGTAGATTGGATAAGGACGTAACCTGCGATGATGTACAGCGTTTTCTGAAGTCGCAAGCGGATAGTTCGTACGTTGTGGAAAAACTGCAACCGAAGATGGAAAACGCCGATTATGCATCGTTTAAAGTGGGCGTGCCACTGTACATTAAAGATGTTATTATAAATCCAACCTGTTGGCCCAAAAATGTGTTTGTAACAGATTTTTTTTTTAAACAAGTAATTCAAAATTTTGCGGAACATTGGATGAGTGAATTGAAATTAACACAACTGAAATTTAAAAATTTCATAGTGTTATTTCTGCCGCACAGAATACATACATGGTGGTGTTACTATTTTCGTAAAAATAGGTATTCCCTATAATCGCGTAACCAATTTAATTAATTTAATTAAAGGAAAAGACTTTGAAATATCGGGTATTACACTTTCACGTGTAAAAATGCTACTACTAGTAATCTATAGATCACCGTTAGGTGACGTCAGTTTGTTTTTAAATAGACTAGAACAACGCTAACAACTGTTGAAAAATAAAATTTTAAAATCGTTTTGGTAGGGGAGTTTAATATGGACTTCCTAGGGGAGTGTACTAATATCTGTGACATGCTTGCCACTTTAAATTTGTATAAAAATGTTGCTGTTCCCACGCGAGTTACTCAGCAATCTTCAACTTGCATCGATAAGTTATTTTCTCCCCTTAACATTTCTTGCAATTTAGACATATTTGATCCATTAGTTTCAGACCATCACGCAATAATGTTAAACTACAACTTCCATGCCAGACTAGAATGAAATTTCTCAATTCGGAGACCAATAACAGAAACTGGGTTTAAAAATGTTTGTTATATGCTACAGAATCAGACTTGACTCGCTGTTTATCAGCAATCTACTGCTGCGGATGCCTTTGCGGTATTCCATAGAAACTTCTTCACATTGTTTAACAAACGTTTTAATGAACGCAGTATACGTGTATCTAATAAATTTCACAAACCTACATGGTTCACTGAAGAACTAAATATTATGAAAACTCGGTTACATGCTTTAGATGTGGAAAGAAAATTCATTAAAACCACGGAAGCCCAGCAATTATATAATTATCAAAAATCAAATTACAGAAAAGTACCAAAGAAAGCTAAGCAAAATTATCATAACTTGTTTTTATTACAGTCATCAAACAAAGCCAAAGCCTCCTGGCAAATAATAAATTATCATTTGAACGTGAAACAGAATACAAAGGAGCATGTGAATATATCTGCTAACAGTTTTAACCATCATTTTGTAAATTTGTCAAAAATGGTAGTGAACAACGATCCTTTATCTGATAATTCTTACATTGACTTTGTTTCAAACTTTTTACATTCTAACAATAAATCACTTTTTCTAGAAGTTACTACTGAAGTTGAAATACATGAAATAATGTGTAAACTAAAAAACAGCAACGCTACAGATATTTACGGATTTAATACGAATCTACTAAAACGAGTTTTATTATTCGTCGTTGAACCTCTAACTTACATTATTAATAAATGCATTTGCGAAGGAACCTTCCCCAATGAACTAAAAATAGCGAAAGTTTTTCCATTATATAAAAAAGGTGCAAAAGACGATATGAATAACTATAGACCTATATCTATTTTACCAGTTTTCTCTAAAATTTTTGAAAAGGTTTTAAAATCTCGTTCGGTTGTTTTTTTCGAATACAATAAATTACTCTGCAAACAACAATTTGGCTTTAGGCACCACAGATCTACCATACAAGCAATTCTTGAAATAATTGAGAACATCTTTGATTCGTTTAACAAATCTAATAAAGCATCTGAGATATTGATAGATCTAGCTAAGGCATTCGATTGTGTTGATCCAGATATTCTTCTATCGAAACTAGAAATGTATGGAATAAGGGGCAAACCATTAAAATTAATTAAATCGTATCTGTCAGAACGTAAACAAGTAGTTAAAAGTTTGCATCTAACTTCGGGTGAATTATTGGGGGAGAAAGGTGTACCGCAGGGTTCCATATTGGGTCCCATACACTTTATTATCTACATCAACGATTTACCAGCTAATTTACCCTCTTCTAAAACAATTTTATTTGCGGACGATACTAATTTGTTAAACATCGAACAAACTATTGAACGTTTAGAATTAGTAGAGAAGGAATGTATATCGAAAGGAGAAGAATGGTTCTCGGCTAACAGATTACAAATGAACTCAGATAAAACACAGAAAAATACACGTTCACTTAAAAATCCTGAGTCTTCTTGGAATCAATCTTGACGCGGCTTTAAACTGGCACGATCATATTGTTTCTTTGTGTAAAAAATTCAATGTAACTACTTACCAAATTCGAAAATTAATAGATATTTCAAGCCTTAGTACAGCCTTGACATTATACTACTCAAAATTCCAAATTTTAATAAATTATGGAATAATATTATGGGGTGCTTCTAGTTACGTACAAAAAGTACTTGTTCTCCAAAAGAAGGTAGTCCGCGTTTTAACGAAATCTAATTGTCTTGAACATTGTAAACCTATTCATCAAATTAAAAATTCTAACCGTCATTTCACTATACATTTACAATTGCAATATTTATAAATGAAAATTGATCGAACACAATGTTATTCTGAGGTGCATAATTATTATACCCGTAATAATGAGAGTTTGTTAATTCCATTTCACAGGTTAAAAGTTTCGAAACAATCAGTGCACTCTCAAGGTGTAAAGTTTTTTAAAAAATTGTCAAAGGAAACAAAGGCCTTGCCATTACATACATTAAAAAAAACAGATCAGATTATATTATTATATATTATTATTCTCTTCTGATTGTATTTTTTTTTGTATCTGTATATTGTGACATTCTCAAACATATGTATGATTTATCTGATTGTATCTTATGTATAGGGAAACAAATATTATTATTATTATTATTATTATTATTATATTATGTTGTTTTAGGTCTTTTGGAAATAGAAAAAAATTCACCAGAATAAAATGAAAGGATAGAATATCTAGATTTCAGTTTGAATTGGGTTGGGTTTATATTCTCTTGAACGGGTTGAATAAAAATGTCACCTAAAAATCGAGTACATATATAATATATAATACTAAATTACGTTCGATTTTAACGAGTTCAGCTTAACTTTTTCGCTGTATTTCACTGTAGGTTCAAATTGTGTTCAAATTGTAATCTTCGTTTGAATAACATGTACCAGGTTCCCGAGGTGAGTATAATTAATGAACAATTCGTATCCATCCAAGGTGTGCTTGTACTTATATTCAGATTGAAATACAATTTTTCGGGTTCAAGTTCAAAAATGCGGGTGGGCGGCCATCCGGTGCACATTGGCTCGTTTGAGTTTCACTTGTCCCTCTTCAATTTTTACTCGACCAGTATTCTATTGTTGATTTTTTTATTCATCTGGTTCAAATTATCCACCATTTAGGAAAAAATTACACTCCTAGATATTTTGAACCATATAGACATAATAATACACATAATTACCGAAATTACAATTACTCGCTTGGACCTCAAGTTGGATTTTTTTTTTGAACTTCAACAAATTAACAAATTGAATTTTCAGTGAAGATGCCGTGCTGCATTTGCGCCAATCCGCTTATGTGCATTCCCGTTGGAAGATTGAACACCGACAATCCGTTGGTCCGGTGCTTGGACATTTGCAAGATTACCAAGGTTCGTATTTTAATCAAAATAAAAGACGTACTCGCTTCCTGCAGACTTAAATCCTTCAGACTTCGTATGACATTGTTACATGTTACGTACGCCTGCCAGTACGTCTACTGTTGGACGGCCTAATTGTCAAAATTGTTGTCCGTTCTACTACTAGTTATGGTACGCAGTAGATCCAATTGTTTTTCTTCATTCTTCATTTATAAAATTGTTTGAACTTCTAGTTCTTTACCTCCCGGTTCCTTATTGTTTCTCTTTTTGTTATTACTTCCACTTCTCTTAAACACTTCACCTCCACTGCCCGCACTCTTCATGCATGAAACAGTAAAATGTGTTGGTAAACTAAAGACTAGCATGTTCGTCTTCATCGTCACATTTTCCTAATGGTTTTGTGGATCCTCTGGTATACTTTGGTTGCTTTCTCTACTTCCTGATTACCTTAGCTATCTAGTATAACTCCCAGACACTTTAATCTCCCTACACATCTCCCCTTACAGGATTCTGCAAGCTGTGCTAATTCATCCCAAAACTGTTCTTTTTTACTTACAACGTCTTCATCCGGTTCATAAACAATTTTTATATTCATTGATCTCCATACATATCCTCTAATTATGTATTGAAAATTATTTCCAAAACTTCTTCTCAACGGTGTTTTTTTTCTCACCAGCGTATTTTTGTCCTTCTCCACTATCCTTTGCCTTGACTTCTGTTATTACCAGCCCGCTCTTTCAAACACTTCACATAACGTAAAATATAATTTAAACCAAGTCAATAAAATGCACGAACGTTTTAAGTAAATGGCAACAAAACTTTTTAATTCAAAGATCTTCTTTTTCATTTTTATAGATCTTGAATCATGACGAAATGAACTTTATTTGTCATGATTGCATTCATGCACTGCGCCGTTGTGCCGAAACTCTAATGCTGATGGAGCATAAGAAGAATATTTTTGCTACAGATCAAGGATTTAAAGATGCTTTAAATCGTTGCATCGCATGCTTTTCTTTTGACCGAGTGACTCCGTATCGTATTTCAGAGGTAGATACGAAGAATTTTGTGATCCACAGCCTTTTGGGATATTATGTAAGTAGTAATATACATAATGAAACGAGATTCTATCAAAACATCGGTTATTAATACTGTTGACACTTCCTAGTAATAATAAACAGCATCAAGGCAGGATCGCCATATAATAAATAGATTTATAAATAACTGTTAGTGTTGTGCAGTATGGTTAATAAATACTAATTCACACTACTGGTTATTGATTATTATGGCGCCTAACACAAATCTTAATAATAATTGTTTATTGGGTACCCATCGTACTTAGTTGATTATATAACTTTACAATCCTGAATGTAAGTTACATTCATCTACCTGATGAAGCTGAAGTTGTGTGGCGAAACAATCGTAGCAGAAATATAGTGTAACCGAACAATTTTTATTTTAAGTTATCATTATGGAGTAGCAACAAGTATCGCCGAAATGTATTCAAGTTTTAAGCGTGTAAATTTATGATAGGATTTCGGATTCGAGGCTAAAACTGACCTTCAAGTACAACGTTTTGTCTTATGTGAAACTATTTTGCAAATAAAAACAATTAAGCATAATTAATATTTAAATTAAAAAATTGTAATTATTTACTCCATTGCAGCCTAACTTTGAAGTAAAGGTCTACTTCTGCAGAGGATGCTTGAGTGTCATTGAACAACTGAGTTACATCGTGGAAGCTTTCTTCCATACTGAAGCAATCATCGAGCGTATCTAATTGGGAATTTATTTGGGGCAACAGGTGCATTAGATATGAAATATTTCATCTCTACGAATGAAGACTACAGGGGAAAATATCACAGTTTAAGATCTATTTCAAAACCCAGTAATACAATTTAATTTAATTCGAGTTTTAAACATAGTGAGCACCGGATGCTATTTATTTAATAATCGAATAATAATAAGTTTTTTTTTCTATTAGCCCAAATTTCTCTTCTTTGTTTTTCTTTTCTTTCCATATTCCTTGCAATAAGTCATTTGACTTTAGCAAAACATATCTCCATAATTCTCCAACTAAATCTTTGTCATTTCTGTTAATATTTGCCAATCAATTTTACAATACCAATGACAATGTTAGATCTACTGGTCGTGTTTCTTGTGCTGTAATTAATTTATCATCATTTGGTAATAAATTGATTAAAAGCATAGGCACTGATTAATTTTTTAAAATCAGTGTTTTATTTCTAAATATATTAATTTTAATATGTATATCGACGACCCCAATAAAAAAATCAGTAAATTTTCATTTTCTTTAACTAAAATATCTTCAAAATAATTATCATTCGGTGTTGAAATTAATTTTCATTAATTTTCCCAATTTTTATTTGTTTAGGTGTTACAACAGTTTATTCTAATTCTCGTTGCAATGCATATATATTAATTTTTCAAATAATTATAATATAACATTTTTTTTCCCTTTGGTATTCAAATGTCATATTCTAACCTATTTTATTACTAAGATAAGTAGATTATTAATATCTTATATAATATTTTATTTACTTCAATAAATTAATTGCATTGATTCATTCGTTTTCCTTGATAGTAATGCTGAACAATTACATTAATATTTGCTTAATTATATTATATTTGTTAATTATAATTATAAAAAATGTCGTTCACGTAATATTTAATCAATTTACCCGACTCATGCCCATAATTGGGTCATCCGCCCAAACGACGAGTGTTAAAATTAACGCTCAATTAATGTAATGTAATGTTTCAATAAAAATTACACAATTACCCTACGGTGGCCGATTCCCCTTCGGCAACCAAATTATTCACAATGGACCACAAAAACCGCGTAAAAATAATAAAATCAACTTACGATTTTTCGGAGGGGTACCAAGGTCCATCCACCAGCAACTATGGCCGTTCTAAAGTCAAACACCGCCAGAAACACCACACGAGAAACGCACCGCAGGCGTTCTCATACGTAATCGCGAAAATATTTTCAAAAAAGTACGGCAAAAAAAAAGTCTACGGCAATAATCGGCATGAGTTTCTGATGTCCACTAATCAAAAGTCGGAGCCACGTTTATTACTAAGTGAAGATTTGTAAAGCACTCACGTGATTACCAATTTACGTAACCAGCAAAAAATATTATTGGTGATAAGTTTCAACGCTCCGATTCGTCCAAGGTGACGACGGTGCACTAATTAATTGACTTTACCGGCGGATCTTGAAAATTTGATGTCTGTGGATTTATGTTGTCTTTCTGTGTATGTATGTGTGTGTGTCTGTGCGTACTGAAGCGCCTAAACATCGAAGCTAAAGTGATGAAACATTAAACATGAAATAAGGAAGTAAATAATCGCAAATAACGAAAAATTAAATTAAAGCAAATGGGAGTAAAAAATTAATATAATAATAATAATAATATAATAATAATACTTTTATTGTGTCTGTAAATGTGAAAATACAGGATTTTAACATTGTTAGATTTGTCATATAGTGGCATGAAGTAAATACATGCGAAGAACTTAAAAAGGTATAAGGCAATAAAAAAACGTATCACGTACATATCATTTCATTAGTGTGTCAAGCATTTAGGTATTCATTGATGCTATAAAAAGCGTGATCAGTGAAGAATTCGGAGCACAACTTTTTGAAGGTTCGGCTATTAGTTTCACTTCTTATCACCTCCGGGAGTTTATTGTGGCACTTCACACTCATATAGTCCACTGAGTGCTGTGAAACTGTTAGTCTATAATAATTGGTACGGATAAGGTTGCCACTTCTTGTATTGTTGTCGTGAATGTCTTTATTTCGTTTGGCTTTGTTATCGAGGCTGAATAACACCAGTTTGTACATGTACATTGAGTAGACAGTCATTATCTTCTGTTTTTTAAAGATACTCGCACAATGTGTTCCTGGTTTTGCGCCTTCTATAACTCGTAAAAGTTGTTTCTGTGTTTTGAACACGACACTGGTAAATCTGGAGCTTCCCCAAAAAATTATGCCATAAGCAATTAAAGATTACGCCAGACTGAAATACATTAGTTTTAGTACAGTGTTTGAAACCGTTGGACGTAACTTTCTAATTAAAAATGTCACCGTACTGAGTTTGCTACTTAGGGTTGTTAAGTGCTTTTCCCATGTGAACTTGCTGTCTAGTGTTAATCCCAAGCATGTTCCACATGTGAGTTGCTCTATTGATTTATGGTCGATTTTTATCAATATGGACTTATCGATTTTTTCGTTGATTGGGTAAAACTGAACTAATTGGGTTTTTCGGACGTTGAGTTGTAAACCATTGTTGAGACACCGCGATTCTAGCTCCTCAATAGCTTTTTGCGCAGTAGGTATAATGTCATTAATGGTATGCTTAACAATATTCATGGTAGTGTCATCGGTGTATATAATTTTTTTCGCTTCTGGGCATATAAGCGGAAGGTCATCAATCATTATGACGAACAAGAGTGGTCCTAAAATAGTGCCTTGCGGCACACCTTTGTTCATATGTCTTATTTCCGAGAGGACATTGTTGACCCAAACCATCGGAGATCTACCGGATAAATACGAACTAATCCATCTATTCGCTCCTCCTCTAATTCCTTTATTAACAAGTTTCTGCAATAAGAGTGGGTGATGGACAGAGTCAAAGGCTTTTGACATGTCGAAGAATAAAGCGACTATTTTTTCTTTGTTTTCCAAGGCGTCACAAATTGTTCTGATCATCTGTTCAATTGCAGTGACCGTAGACTTTGATTTCCTATATCCATGTTGTGCTGAGCTCAATAGATCGAACTGTTCTAGAAAAGAGTACAGTCTAGTTTGAAAGCAGGACTCGAATATTTTCGAACATTGATTTTGTAGGGATATGGGTCTATAATTGGCCATGTCCTGTGGGCTGCCCTTGTTTTTAAAGATCGGAATTGTTTTAGATGTCTTGAGCTTCTCAGGAAATATTCCACTGTCGAAGGATCGATTAATCATTGCGCTTAGTGGAGCACTGATGACGTCCGCCAGTGATGGCAGTATTTTGCCGGGGATGCCGTCGATACCTGACGAATTCTTATTGCATGATTTTTTAATAATGCTTTCTACCTCATTTGGTGTCACTGGACTAATAAAAATGCTATTAAGTGGCCCTTCTGTTTGTACAAGACGATTTCGTGGCCTTGGAAAGTTTTCTACAGTATCGGCGAAGTAATTGTTAAAGACGTTAGGAATATCATTGATGGGTACCGGGACATCTTCCTTAGTGATCTTTATCTCCTTAGAACTATTAGTGTTTCTTTCGGCATTCATTATTTTCCAGCATGTTTTATTGATGTTGGTTGAAGCAGTGATTTTTGTGTCATTGAAACTCTTTTTCGCATTTTTCAGAAGTTTTCTAAAACATTTGCGTAGGGAAATATATCTTTCACGGTAGAATTCGCTGTTTATGCGTTTGCTTACAGCTGACATTTCGCAGAGCAGTTTGGAAATATTTTTTATTTGCGGAGTGATCCATTTTTTGTTATTATTTCTAAAGGAAATGCTATCTCGAAATTGCGTATCAATAAGGTATCAAATTTGGAGTAAAGTAAGTCAATGTGATCGTTCTGTAGGTCCCAATTGATTTCCCGAAGATTTTTGTCCACTATGTTACGAAATTTTATGAAATTGTTTTTTGTGTACCGTCTTTGCATAGTACTTATATTTTGTTCATCTCCCTTCGTGTATGTTATTGTAGCAATCTGATGTGTGTGGTCGGATAAATCGTTGTTAATAATTGCGACGTTGCAATCCTCAAGATTGGTGAGAAACACGTCAATACTTGATTGTGTATCAGCTGTAATTCGGGAAGGTACTGAGATTTTATTGTAAATATTATATTGTTTCAAATTGTTACTGAGATCTCTCTGTAGTGGTCTGTGTTTTAAGAAGTCGATATTCAGGTCACCCCAAATTATTATTTCGCATTTGTCCCTAGCTTGATTATACAGTGTTGCTTCAAGTTTATCGAGAATTGTGTGATCACTGTTGGGCGCCCTGTATATGCAATTTATAAATATTTTTTTATCAGACAAACATAATTTAGCTGTTACCATTTCAAAATCTTTATCACTGCAACTTACCCTAATATAACTATAGGGACTTGTCCGTAACCACATACACCACACAGTGATGTTTAATTTAATAGTTAATATAGTCTTTATCGCCACAAAAACTCAATCATATAATAATCATATAAACGAGCAAAACGAATAATAAAATGGCAAAGCAACACAACATAACATAATTAAATAAAACGCAAAAAAATACTTTAAAATGTAAAAAAAACTGAAGATTATAATAATTTCATCAAGTAACAGCATTTGGTTTATTATTCGGTTGTTTATTTATTTATTTTAATCGTTTTTGTGATGCATATTTGTCTACATCCATTTAATTTGATTAGTTGGTTTGATATGAAATTAATGCTACCCAACTAAACTCAATTGTATCCAACCCAACCCATTGCACCCAGCATGAACAAATTTTTGTTTCGTGCTCATTTTTGTATATATCTTGAAAATGTCTGTCACGACCCAACCTTATCCAACCAAATTCAACTTAATCCAACCCAAACCAATGCAATTTTATGCAATTTTTTTTTATTTTGAAAATGTCGTTAGTTGGGATCATTTTTTTAAAACGCGTCCACGACCGATTTCATTATTGTTAAATATTATTAAATATTTGAAAAAAAGAAATTAAATAAATTAGTGGTGCGGTCTAGTTTTCTGATCTGCATCCGACGAATATACAATACAATAATTTCCTACTGTATGGCTTTTCTAATAATTGTCGCGAATCGCAAACATTTGATTGTACATAGCGAGGGAGAAAACGTCATATTTTGATGCTTTACTATTTTCCATATCTTGAAAATGTTATCGAAAAAAATTATTATAATCTTATAAAAGTTAAAGATGTTGAAATTTTATTTTAAAAGTTCTTTCAAAAATGTACTTGTAGGAAATGTGCCAGTTTGGTGGACATTTATCTAAGTGTGAGATAGTTGAGTGGAGATTTTTCCCTTGCAATCTCGATAGAATTAATTCCAAATGGAGTTTGACACCAAGCTGATCTTATTACACTAATAAATAGGATACGATATGAGCGAAGTGTTCAAACGTTGAACAGACAAAAGCACAGTACATATTTTCTTAACAGTTGCGTGTGTCGTGATATATGTGTAAGTCCGATTAACCTGCAATATAGTTTGGTGGAATGCAATGCAATATATAAAAAATCTCATCGGAGATACAAAACTTGTTTTTAGAAACTTTTTATTTTGTTTCACAATTATGTGTGTACATTTCGGAATCTAGCTCGAGACTGACTAACAAAAGAATAATGGAATGTATTTGCATCTTCTTACATCTTGATAACGTTTTCGCACGATAACTCCTCCATCCCTGGAAGCTTGCGCCGTCGGGAAGATGAATTGGACCGGGGGTGTCGGTTGCTGGTTCTACTGGGTGATCTTTCGATTTCCAGAATTTTGTCTTGACGAAATATAGTATACAAAAGACGATACCAATGTAGAGGATGATCGCCCATATGCTGGCCCAGTGATTGATTTTCACTGGGTCGTGGATTTGTGTAATAGATCCCAATTCGATGTTCCCAAGATGTAACGGTTTTAGCTTAATTGTAAAATTGTTGAAATTTCGCCTGGTTAATATAGGATGCCAGTCCGTGATTATTAATGGTGTGCCAACCGATTTATGTTTTCCGAACAAGTTGTAATCATTTATGGTAACATTACATTTGATTAATTTTATTAGAAAAACTCCAATTAGTGATAATTTTTCTCTTCTATCAGGACATACAACTTCAACCATTTTCTCTTCAGGGAACACGCCAATATATTGACCAATTTCAGGTATCCAGTATGTGTAGCTGTCGGGAACTTCTAACTTGGTGTATTTGCAGGATCGGATTTCTGCATGAAAAACTTCCTTTTCACAGGAGATGTCTTCCTGGTTGACATTACTCGATGGACAATGAAACATTTTACCGCGAGGACAAATGCTGTTTAGAGGCTTAAGTGTGTCGATTGATCCTCTTAGGACATAATTAAATTTAGAATAGATAGTTACAAATTCTGACTCGTGCTTGAACGGCACCGGATAAAGATGATATAATTTTAAATCTTCTTCAAAATTTATCGCCATAATCAAAATTATTTCATCGTTTCGTATCGTTTCGTATTGTACAGTGTGCTCTAATCAATGAATCAAGATCTAGTAAGTTGGCATATTCAATTTCACACGGTACATGTTTTTCATAATTACTAAAGGTTTTCTGTATCCGTAACAAAAGTTCATCCCTTTTTATAATACTCGGATGTAGGGTGTTTAGTCTACCGAAGGTGATAGAGTTTTCAATTTCTTGCAAAACATATAAAATATTATTATAAAGAATTATCAATTGATTGAATACGTCCTTCCAAACTAAAACATCTTGAGTTTCCCAATTCGATGGGTAGGATCCCGAGATTGTGGGTTAAGTTCTTCAATTCTAATCCTTGTCCGCAGACGAAGAACGTGCAAGATTTGGGAATGTGTAAGTTTTTTGTCTGGGTCTTTTAATATTAGACACATGAATATTCCCACTCGTATGATAATTTTTGTATTTTTGCTGCTTTTAGATTTGGGTTTATTTTGGTAACATTTTCTAACTTATATTTGTTTTTAGTTTTACTCAGTTTTTGTTTGTTTTACAAAAAAATTATTTCCTGTCTCAGGTAGGTTTTCTCTTGTTTCGTTTAATTTGGAATTGTTGTTTCTTTATTATTTTGTATATCTTCGTTTAATTTTTCGTATGATAACCTTAATCTATTTCGATGCTTTTCGACATAGTTATTTACTAATTGTTCTTCTATGTCCACATTGAAAGCATTTTCGAAATCTATATGACCACTAACAATATAATCAGGCTTAAGCTTTGTCACAGAGTGTACAGAGTTATTGTAAGCCAAGAGCGCGTAGTTAACTTTTATTTGTATTGGGTCATTGTCGTATTCATTTTGGTTTTTTAACAATCTTATATGTTCAACTCAGGTAGAATGAAAATGTTCTATTGTTCCGTTTGATTCCGGGTGTAGTGAACTAATAAAGTGAATTTTTGAATTCTAAATCATTATCTGAAATAATTCCTTCCGGGATTGGGTGGTGTGTGAAGTACTTAACTAGATTATTTACTACTTCAATACTTTGTGAGGAATTTATAGGCTTGAGCATACTTGGAAAATGATTCTATTATTGTTAAAAACTTTACCTTTTCGAGTGATATTGTATCAATATGTAATTTGCAACAGTTTTACTCCAGTGGGGGTGATGTTATACTTCAATTTTAGTGGTCTTCTATCGTATTTTGACATAAGACACGTCTCGCATTCGTTAATAAATGTTTGGATACATTTACGCTGATTTGGCCAATAATATAAGGTTTTAATTCGGGTTTCAGTTTCATCTAAACCTCTGTGATTATTTTCACCTTCGTGATAGTTTCGGCTTATTTCTTCGATATCACATTCATCAACGACAATTAATTTTGTGTTGCATTTAACCATTCCAATTTGTGAATCCTTGAAATATTTCGATAATACTGTAGAGAATATTTCGTATAAATTATCCGCTTCAAAGTGTATATGATATTTTTTATTGGGAACAATCCATTCCTTTACGAAATTGAGTATCTGTGTTCCAGGATTATCTTTACAAAATTGCACTAATATTCTTTGAGTGGAAGTAAACAATTTTATGCTCTTAGGTATGGCTTGGATTGTAATTTACTTGCGAAATTATAATCTGATTTTTACCAAAATGAATGGTCTGATATGGGGTATAGGATGTTCTTCTTGATTGGTATGAACTGTTTATTCATTTTCTAAATCATCTTCTAAATTTTGGTGATCTGAATCGCGATCATTACCTACTTCTACAATTAATGATTCTGTGTCAAGTTTATCGTTTTTATCTGAGTTAGCTGACGGTTGTTCCAGTTGTTCATTAAATTCATTAATGTATTTGAGAATGTATGGTATTTGGGTTTTTTGGTTTTCATTATCGTTTATTTCTATACATATATACTATATATTATCTTCTTATAGACAATGTCATAATTATATTCCTTTAATCTTAGTCGCCAACGGACTAATTTGGAATTCGGTTCTTTTAGAGAAAATAACCATTGTAATGGTTTGTGGTCGGTTATAATTTTGAATTTTCTCCCGAAAAGATATGGTCTAAAATATTTCACTGCTTCAATTATAGCTAGGAGTTCTTTTTTAATAGTAGAGTAATGTACTTCTGTATCGTTTAATGTCCTACTAGAGTAAGCTACGGGTAAATCTGAACCAATTTTTCCTTGCGACAATACCGCACCTATGGCGTAATTACTCGCGTCGGTTGTAAAATTGAAAGGTTTATAAGCAAATTTTTACATAGATCGAAACATTTAATATAATCTGGATTATTTACGTTAATAGAAGCACCCTTTTTTAGACATGATGTTAAAGGTTTCGTTAATTTAGCCATGCTCCTTATAAATTTTCGGTAATAACCTAAAAATCCTTAGAATACTCCAATTTGTTTTACAGTTTTGGGCAATGGATAATTTTGTATAGCTCGAATTTTGTAGGGATTTGGTTTCACTCCGTTTGGTGTAACGATATGTCCTAAATAGCTAACTTCCATGCGCAAAAACTCCGTTTTGTCCAACGGAACTTTGAGATTTGCAACTCTTAAACGATCGAATACATTTTTAATCGACAAATGTGTTCCTGCATTAATATGACAAATGACATTAAATAAAATCTATCGCGGTAACAAGGCCGACTTTCTATATACCCCAGTATTTACTGCAAGAACTAGGGAAAACCTTGTAAAGAACCTAGCTAACCTTTTCACAATGGGAGTTTTGTGGCTTTAATATTAATTTCTAATATTAATTTTGATTTATTAATATTGAATTAATATTGTGACAAAATTCCAAATGTCCAATATTTCATTCATTACAATACAATTTTTTGATCATTATTATTAATTGCGGGTTAATTTATTTTTATATTATTATATTTTTTTTTATCGTTGTAATTTTAAATTGTATTGTAGTGAATTAAATGTTGGTCGAATACCCTAACTAGGTTCTTTACAAGGTTTTCCCTAGTTCTTCCAGTAAATACTGGGGTATATAGAAAGTCGGCCTTGTTACCGCGATAGGTTTTATTTAATGTCATTTGTCATATTAATATTTATTGCTTGACAAGGGTTTCCGAAACACCTTATTGCAAAAAAAGGTGTCGCAATAAACTTTAATATTGCTAAAAGTGTTTTATTCAACGACTGACTGCTCAAGATACAAGATAAGTACCATTTTATATATATATATATATATATATATATATATATATATGTTCTGCTTTTTTCTCGGGTAATGAACCGCGTTGTAGAATTATCCCTGTAAGGGTTGTTCCGAGAAGACCAACCTGAAGATGGCAATTGTGACATTGCCGAAACGTCGGAACAACCCTTACAGGGATAATTCTACAACGCGGTTCATTACCCGAGAAAAAAGCAGAACAGATTTTACCCGCGAGAATCTACGTATCAACATCATATATATATATATATATATATATATATATTAGGGCGGGTCAAATTGTATGGACCGATTTTTTTTTATGAAGCGTATAGCAAAAATGTAATCTATAGGTGATTCTGAGAAATTTTGCTCAAGAGACCATAGCTCTAAGTCGGATTTGGAGCCCCCCAAAATTTCAAAATAGAAATTTTTCCATATATACATAGAACAATTTAATTAAATTCGTCATAAAATCGGATAGAATTATAGTAGATTTCTCAATTTGGGCTTGTTTGAAAGGTATTTTTATCACCTTTCAGAATCTGTATTGATACCTGTAGAATAAGTCGTCAATGGCAGCATTGTTCAATTGAACAACTTTGTAACACTGAATAATGACGTTACAAAATAATGACGTTTACCACCACTAAACGTTGCCAAGCTTGCTTTTCCTTCTTCCTTAACCGTTCATCGTGCAATACGCACGCAGTTTGCCAAAATACTTAAATAAAAACTCGGTTATCACAATACCAATATTTACTTTCTTATACATTATGTATAAGTATAGGAATCATGAAAAATTTTGAACTCGAGATTTCAAAGGATATACACGTTTTGAGGTCCCCTGAATCGTTTCTGACTATTTTCGGAATGACGTCTGTGTGTGTGTCTGTGTGGTACTGTGTGTCTGTGCGCGCTCTAACGTCCAAACGATTATAGCTAGAGCTCTTCAACTTTAAACTTAACATTTGTATGTAGCAAGGAGGAAAACGTCCTATTTTGAACGCAATCTCTTAACCGGAAGTGATGGTTTACTCTTATCACCTTTTTCCATATCTCGAAAACGGTACACGTTACTGGAAAACATATTCTTACATAAATTATAGATATTGGGGTAATTACTGTGGGGAATTTGCAAACGGGGTTCTATATATACTAATTCAACACGTGTGCGCTTAAGGGATAATAGCCGCATAAATGACCGGGGAAATTCCGAATTCTGTGTGGTCGTTCGTGATGTTCTTGCCGTGTTTTTCCGCTTTTTTGATTTCTAGCGTTTCTAACAAATTCAACCGTTTGCCTTTGGTAGTTGTATGCAATGTTTTAAATTTATTTAGATCCGGGAAATGGTTCTTTGTTATGCAGGTCTAGATAATTGATCGTGCCACCTTCTTTGTTTTCTGTCTCTACGGTGAATTGTACTTGCTCGTAGAAGCAATTACCTAGACCTTCAAATTGGGAAAAAAGAACAACACCTGACCTACGACATATTCAGAAAACATACTTTCTCAGACGCCATAACAAATGCCAATTCTTGTCAATTCAATATAAAAATGAGTGCCTTTCGGTCATGGATACACAGGCTTCTAGTATTGCCCCTATCGACTGCCAACTACAGAAGTTGAATAAAGAAGTTGAGATCCTGAAAGCCATTGTAAGAAACAATAATTACCATGAAAGCGTCATCGATCGGTTGATAAGGAAAAAACGTCAGAAGCTATTAACCAAACAATTGTACGCACCGGTGGAGGATGTCCAGCGCAATTATTGCTTTATCAATTATGTTCTTAAGTTTAGTGACAAAATCTCCAATAGGTTACGTCACAGCAACCTAACACCTATTAATGTAAATAAAAAGAACTTGGGAACTAAATTGGTAAACAATAAAGAGAAACTAGACCAAACATAAAAAAGGGGAGTATACGAAATTAATTGTAAGGACTGTGACGCTCTATATATAGGTCAACCCGGACGCAACTTCAAAAAGCGCCTGAACGAACATAAAAATCTATTCTAAACAACGCAAGAACAACTGGCTTAGATGAACACTGCATAACAAAGAACCATTTCCCGGATCAAAATAAATTTAAAACATTGCATACAACTACCAAAGGCAAACGGTTGAATTTTTTAGAAACGCTAGAAATCAAAAAAGCGGAAAAACACGAACGACCACACAGAATTCGGAATGTCCCCGGTCATTTATGCGGCTATTATCCCTTAAGCGCACACGTGTTGAATTAGTATATATAGAACCCCGTTTGCATATTACCCACAGTTTAATACACTCTTTGAAACTTTAACCAAGTGTTTAATTTTTAAATTTTTTAACTATAATGTTAGATTTAGTCAAAGAGTGCAGTGATAATATCAAAGTTATTATGGATAATCAAGAACCATCAACATCGTCTGCGGTGTCTTCGCAAATGGAAGCAACAACATCAACAAGTTTTGACTCTAGATTGACTAACATGCCTCATCAAGATATTGTTGTTTTTGGTTTATCAAGTGATTTAAATGATCTTAGTTTGCCTACTAAATGTGACATTTTAAAATATTATTTTTTTTTAAGTGATCGTGCTAAATTTGAAAACAAAATGTTCTCGTATAAAAATTTTACTCCTCACGTAACAGATAAATTGATCCAAATTTGGTGTAAATTAAATATTAAAATCATTAATAGAAAGAGTGTTTTAAAAAAATTAACTGGTTTGCTTGATAAATACCAGAAACATGTACAACATAGAAACAAAAGAGATGAATTTAAAGCATTTGTTGATTCAATAAACGAATTATTTTATATTGGCAAATGTAATTGCAAATTAAAAACAACAGAATGCTCGTGTGGATTGATTCCAGAACATCTAAAAGAATTTATGATGGACCAGCATAATGTTAGAAAATTCACAATACCTGAATATACCTTGAATATTCAAGACGTTGAAAAAGTAGCTACAACAATACCAACACTTACAACTGGTACCGATGATCCAAGTTACGAACCACCTGAATTACACATGGATGAAGATGAAAATGAAGCAACAACAGAAGTTCCAGAAGCAACTGTTCAAATGAGACGAGGTCATTATACTCAAAGATACGATGCCTTAAATTTTGCTATGATGTGTGATAGATTCGGTGTTTCAGATAGAGTCGCTTCATGTTTAGCAACAGCTTTATTCGAAGATATAAATTTTAGAGATGTTCATGGTAATCTTGTTATTATGGATAAATCAAAAGTGGCTAGAGAAAAAGTTAAATCTAGAGATGCAGTGCTCCGTACACGACATGCAAATTCTTCCATAACTGCATTCTCTTTCGATGGTAGAAAAAATGACTCATTAACTACAGAGAAAGTTAATGACAAATTTCATACCACTATGGTAAAAGAACCGCATTTAGTTGTTCTGAAAGAGCCCTATAATGAGTTACTTGGATATGTAAATTTGGGTAGTCAAGAAGATGCAAAAACCAAACACAGAAAACTGAATGAATTTTTCAACAATAAAACATTAACAGTTGATCAATTAATTGGCATATGCAGTGATGGTGAGCCAACAATTACTGGAACAGAAAATGGTGTTTTACGATTATTTGAAAAACAGTTAAATAGACCAATTCACTGGTTTATATGTCTGCTTCATTTCAATGAACTGCCATTTCGTCATTTATATGAAGCATTGGACAAAACAGTCACCAGTGGACCACGAGCAGCAAGTGGAAAGTTATTCAAAGCTATTCAAGAATGTGAGAAATTGCAGGTATGTAACACTTTATTTTATTTAATATCATCATTATTTATTGTCATTATTTTACTTTTTCGATTGGGATAAAGTTAAAATAAAATAATTGCATTTTAATTGATCTAAACATTTCATTTTTCAGGTAGTAGCTGATTTTGATCCAATACCACTGGAGAATATGCCTGCAATGATGGATCATGAACATGAGCTCGAACTATCAACAGATGTTAAATATTTATATCAAATAGCTAAAGCAATTTCGAATGGTATTGTTCCAGTTGATTTAGCTAACATTAAACCAGGACCAATTGCACATTCTCGTTGGTTAACCAAAGCAAGTAGATTGCTACGATTATATGTAACAACTAATACACCATCGACCAATTTAAAAACTTTGGCAGTTTATATTATTACAGTTTATGTGCCAATGTACTTCAATGTGAAGTTTTATAACTCTGTTGTGTACGGCAGTGCACTTTTATTAAAATTTATACGTTGGACACGATACTTACAACCAAACTTTCGTAATATTGTAGATGGTGTAATTCAAAACAACTCATATTACGCAGATATATATCCAGAAAATATCTTATTAACAATGTTATTTGATGATCGAAAAGCAATACGGGATAGAGCTATCAAAAAGATTTTACACTATCGAGAACAATTGTACGATCCAACTAAACTCAGAGTTTACAAAAAATATATCTTAAATTTCAATGCTACCGATTATGTCAATATGGTTGACATGAATAACGACGATATATTATTTGAACCAGCATTTACTCGACAGATTCCATATGATCAATTGGTAGAATACTTAGATTTCGTTGAACCACCACTGGCTGATCCACAAATTCCAATGCACATACAAGGAACAGAAAGACATGTACAATTATTAACGAGTGTTTCAAAACGAGTTATAGAAAAGAATCGTGAAGGAGTTATGGCAGTGACATTAGAAAGTCGTAAGAAAACTCCTCGAATGGAAAGTAAAAAGGACCTTAAAAAATAATATTACCACGTTAAAACATTAAATTGTAGGTCGAGAATAATATTTAAAAATAAATTGAATAAAAAATGTAAAAATAGTGTTTTCTTGTTGAAACCTTGAAAATGTTGATTTTTTCAAATCGATTTTCCTACAAAAAAATTGATCGTAATAAAAGTTTTTGGAAATTATCTGAACTTTTATAATCTGAATTCTGAATTCTGAATTTATTAGTTAAAAGTTCATTTTAGGCTATTTTTCGACAAAAAATTCCTATTATCTCTACTAAAAATAAAAAAAATATTGGTATCAATACAGATTCTGAAAGGTGATAAAAATACCTTTCAAACAAGCCCAGATTGAGAAATCTACTATAATGCTATCCGATTTTATGACGAATTTAATTAAATTATTCTATGTATATATGGAAAAATATATATTTTGAAATTTTGGGGGGCTCCAAATCCAAGTTAGAGCTATGGTCTCTTGAGCAAAATTTCTCAGAATCACCTATATATTACGATTTTGCTATACGCTTCATCAAAAAAAAAATTAACCCGCCCTAATATATATATATATAGTTATATAGTTGGTTTCGATTAACATTTTTTCAAGAAAATAAATTGCAACTTACTTATTTGACTTATCGCAGTACTAAATAGCTACGACTATAAAATCATGCGATTCTTCGCACGAAATTATAAATGTTAAAAATATGTTCCACAATATTGTTAATAGCGTTCGTATTAACAATATCGTGCAGTCAAAACAATGTCCTAATTTGTCTAACTCGCTTCACCTAAAAATTGAGGCGATCAAAGCCCAGGTTAGGTAATACTACAACCCTTAACACGAAAAGTAACGTTAGGTTACATTACTTAGGTAAGTTTAGGATACGTTAGATTAGGTTTGATTAATTATGTATTGTTTCTGATTATATTATCTTCCATCATGATTAGGTATAATACCAGAATAGGTTTTCCTAAATCTGAACCTCGCCATGATATTGTATTGTAGTTGTGTACACATATTCTATGAGACATTTATCATTGTTATTATGATGAATTATAAAAAAAATACAATTTACAAAATAATGTAGAATAAGTGTTATTACGGTGATTATCATTGTGACATCACAATAATTAAGTACATTGCATTGCATTCCACCAAACTATATTGCAGGTTAACCGGACCTACACATATATCACAACACACGCAACTATTAAGAAAATATGTACTGTGCTTTTGTCTATTCAACGTTTGAACACGTCGCTTATATCGTATCCTATTTATCAGCGTAATAAGATGAACTTGGTGTTAGTGCAATGTAGATTTTTTTATATAATATTTATCTGTTAATGCATGGTTTCGATAACCAAACTCAATTTGGAATTAATTCTATGGAGATTGCAAGGGAAAAATCTGCACTCAACTATGTTACACTTAGGTAAATTCCTTGCAAACTGGCACATTTTTCGAAAGAACGTTTAAAATAAAATTCCAACATCTTTAATAAGAAAAAAAATGTCGATAACATTTTGGAGATATGTAAAATAATAAACTATCAAAACATGACGTTTCCTCCCTCGCTATATACAATCAAATGCGTGCGATTCGAAACAATTATTAGAAAATCCATAAAGTACGAAATTATTGTATTGTATATTCGTCGGATGCCGATCGAAAATCTTTACACCGCACCACTAATTTATATAATTTATTTTTTCAAATATTTAATAATAATAATGGAATCAATCAATCTTTAATATTGGGTTGAGTCCGAATCGGACTCCCTAACCCAAGAAACCTATTGCGACATTTTCAAAATAAAATAATAGCATAAAACTAAATAATTATTCATGTTGGGTGTATTGGTTTGGGTTGGATTAAGTTGAATTGGGTTGGATAGGGTTGGGCCGTGACAGACATTTTCAAGATATATCCAAAAATGAGCACCAAACAAGAATTTGTTCATGCTGGGTGCAATGGGTTGGGTTAAATTAAATTGAGTTGTGTTGGGTAGTACTAATTTCATAGCAAATTAAATAGATGTAAATTAAAAGACAAATATTACTAAAACAATTAAAATAAATAAATAAACAACCGAATAATAAACCAAATGATATTACTTGATGAAATTATTATAATCTTTAGTTTTTTTACATTTTAAAGTATTCTTTTGCGTTTTATTCAATTATGTTATGTTGTGTTGCTTTGTCATTTTATTATTCGTTTTGTTCGTTTATATGATTATATTCATTTTTTACTCCCATTTGCTTTAATTTAATTTTTCTTTATTTTCGATTATTTACTTCCTTATTTCATGTTTAATGTTTTATCACTTTAGCTTCGATGTTTAGGCGCTTCAGTACCCACAGACACACATACATGCATACACAGAAAGACAACATAAACACACAGACATCAAATTTTCAAGATCCGCCGGTAAAGTCAATTAATTAGTGCACCGTCGTCAACGTGGGCCAATCGGAGCGTGGATACTTATCACCAATAATATTTTTTACTGGTTACGTAAATTGGTAATCGTGTGAGTGCGTTACAAATCTTCAGTTAGTAATAAACGTGACTGCGAGTTGTGATTCGTGAACATCTGAAACTCGCGCCGATTGTTGCTGTATGCGATTTACTTTTTCGAAAATATGTGTACAATGTGCCCTTTCGCGATTAAGTTTGAACGCGTGCGGTGCGTTTCTGGTGTAGTGTTTCTGGTGGTGTTTGACTTTCGGATGGTCATAGCTGTTGGTGCATGGACCTTGGTACCCCGCCGAAACATCGTAAGTAGGTTTTATTATTTTCACTCGGTTCTTGTGGCGATTTGTGGTCCGTTGTGAATAATTTTATTGAAACATTACTGCGCAATTGTGTGTTAATTTAAAAACTCGTCGTTCGGTCGGATGGCCAGATTATTAACGGGATTCTTTATTGGTTCTTGTGTTAAATTTGAGTCAAGCAAAAGGATCGCTTGTTAAAGACGTCGTAAAACTTTCTCAGTGCAATTTTCAGATGATAATTGATTTTCACGTTAACAATAATAATTTTCATTATTATTTTCCAATTCATTATTGGCCGTTATTATTAAAGTTAAAATAAAAGCCATCTTCCTGAAATGTTCTTTAAAATTTCACCAATTTTATCATAAATTATATTGCTACAAAAAAGTGTAAATTATCCTCTGCATTAATTTTTTGTCCGCCGCTAACGCTTTTTAAAAACTTTATTATTTATATACTTATGGCACTTATTACTTGATCTTAGCAGATTTAATATGATTCCATTTGGAATTCCAGTAATATACATTGATAATTGAACTGAAAAATAAAAATTATTATACTACGTTGAGTACGAAATATATCCTAATATTAATATCGCAACCCCGTTTGCTATCATATAATGTTAGCGTGGAAGCTGCAATCAGTGCAGCTTGTCACCGATGAAATCACCATCGTCGTCGAAAGGTCAGAGTCGGCTGGATGTAACTCCTCCTTTATCAGAAACGGCTTTATACTTCCTTGGAGTAGAAGGGCTTCATTTAATTCTGGGGTTGTTGAGGGTTTTCCTGGATAATTTTCTTAGGTACGTACATAAACTTGTAGATACCATAACATATCATCGATATCAATAGTAATAATATTGTTTATATACCTCCGCATGTTTCACTGGCAGAGTTTGAAATATTTTTCAATTTATTAGAAGTACTGAATGGAACACATGGCAATATAATTGTTATCGGCGATTTCAACGCACCTATTTTTTTTTAATCATGGCAACGGCGATGTTGGCAAATGTCACTTGATCAATAGCTTCATTAATCTTCTCAACCTCAAGCAACTTAACACCATAGCAAACTCCCATGGACGGTTGCTTGATTTACTTATAGTCATAAGTATCTTTTTCGATACTTACACCATTTAAGTTAGTCAACTTAAATGGTGTAAGTATCGAAAAAGATGATACACCTTTAGTCTTCGAAGATCCTTACCATCCACCCATAAGAATGTCTATTAGTTGTACGCACTACAACCTCCTGCCGGGTAATAACCTTTGTAGGATATATAATTTCAAGAAGGCTGATTACATCAATTTGTACAATGCTTTTCTTGAAATGGATTGGTCTTTCTTGTGTGGCTATAAGGATATTAATGAGGCTTGCGCTGAATTCTACTCTAAGATTTATGAGGGATTGAATAAATACGTGCCCATGAAAAATATTGGCAGATCTACTTACCCTGCCTGGTTCACGAATGAACACATCCGCAATATTAAGCTTAAGGACAAATATCGTCAAAAGTTTAATAAGTATAAGTATCCGCATGATCTTCAACAATTTAAGCATTTTCGTAAAATAGTCAAAATTAACTCCTCGAAACTTTTTAAAGATTATATATCCAACGTGCAGAATAAAATTAAAGATCATCCCAAGTACTTCTGGTCATTCGTGTCTTCAATGAAAAAAAAAATCAGGGATACCTAATTCAATGACAGACCCCACTGGAGTTATATTAAATTCGCCAAAGTCCATTGTTGATGGATTTCAAGCACATTTCAGATCTGTTTACACATGTCCCTCTGATGTTGAAGTGACGAATACTAGTCCTATTGATGCTTCACTTGTGAATGTCCTCACTGTTGATGAATCTGATGTCCTTAAAGCACTCCAAAAACTCAAAAATAATCACACAATGGGCCATGACTGCATTCCTAGTTTCATAATTAGGGATTGTGCTTATGCTTTTTCAACGCCTTTATGCCACTTAATAAATTTATCTTTGTCGAGTAGCACTTTCCCCGAATGTTGGAAAATTACCCGCTTATGTCCAGTGCACAAAAAAGGAGATGTAGCTTCTATTGAAAACTATCGCCCCATAGCCATAATTAACAACGCAAAGATATTTGAAATATGCCTCTATTCCAAGATTTTCTCTCAGATAAGACCATTCATTGCTGAAGAACAACATGGTTTTATGAACAAGAGATCAGTTGTTAGAAATCTTACAGTTTTAACACAGTTTCTATGTGAGAATCTTGATAATAATATACAACTTGATGTAGTGTACACGGACTTCACTAAGGCTTTTGACACTATCGACCATTCAATTCTTTTATGTAAACTCGGCTCGATAGGTTTCTCTCCCATGTTAGTATCTTTTTTTAAAACATATATTGTGGGTAGAAAACAGTACGTAGCACATATGGGGCATTTATCCAACCATTACATACCGACTTCCGGAGTTCCCCAAGGTAGCAACCTGGGGCCCTTATTATTTCTCATCTTCATTAATGATTTATGTCACCAGCTTCAATGTAACAAACTACTTTTTGCGGACGATCTCAAGCTTTTTGCACAAATTAAAACGATTGATGATTGTACAACTCTGCATTAGCAATTAAACATAATAATGAATTGGTGCACCAAAACCAATTTACGCATGAACTTATCTAAATGTTATATAGTAAGTTTCTCCCGCAAAGTTCACCCGATATTCTACGACTACAACATTAATGATTATCTTCTTCAACATTCTACATCTATTAAAGATTTAGGTGTTACTTTCGATGACAAACTAACCTTCAACGAGCACGTGATACAGAGTGCATCTGCTGCAACAAAGGCTTTGGAATTTGTAATCAGAAACACCAGACAATTTTCTACCCTTGATCCGATCAAATTAATCTATTTCTCTTTCGTCAGATCTAAACTGGAATATGCTTCGGTGGTTTGGTCTCCCATATATAGCATTCAATCGAATATGCTTGAAAAAGTTCAGAGAAGATTTCTTAAATATTTGTACTTCAAACAGCATGGGGAATACCCTATTCAGGGTTATGACAACAATGTCTTGCTTGAGAGCTTTCAAATTAACTCGTTAATGCTGCGACGAAGCCAGATTGACGTCAAATTCTTATACAATCTACTAAACAATTTCGTTGATGCACCGAAACTTATTATGGACATTGGTTTCGTTATACCTCAGTACCCTTGCCGTTTACGCAGCACATTTTATTGTTATTCCGTTCGAACAAATATGATGCTAAAATCCCCTATTCACAGAATATGTAAGTTTTTCAATAGTATTTCTAATGATTTTGTTCCCTACTACGCATTCTGAATGATATTGAATGATGTAATTTTTGCATGCAAGCTTTTGCTTTTCCTTATCAATTAGCAAGTAGTTTTAATTAGTTTTTAGTTATTTAGTATTTATTTTTAGTTATTTAGTTACTGCTTACTTTGTATAACCTCTTCTATGTATACTTTAATTTGTCCTGTTATTAGATTGTAATCTGTTGGGCATTAAATATATATATATTATTATTATTATTATATTTTCTTCTTTCCTTTTATATTAACATGTTGGCCATGCGTCGTAGAATCAGAACGCAGCAATGTTTCATTGATGTGGGTATAGGTAATGTTCTTGTTGCACTTTATATTAATTTTCGCTCTAAGTAATTATTAATGTGTTTAATCATAAAATTGCAGTACGGTTCATCGTGACGAAGAGTATTTGCAGAATGTAAACATCAGATGTGATATTAGCTACTGAATCTAGAAACATATCAATCTCATTCTTCAATAATTCATCGAATTCGAGTCAACGCATTTATCAATGTCATTTGAGCTCTCAACAAAAATAAAAACAGTGTTTTGTTCCATTTCGCCATAGTTAATACAATCGGCAATATTTCTCAGTGTAGCTCCTGATTTTACCATTCCTGTACATTGCACGCACTTTTGTATTCATATTATTAATAATATTTGCATAGCCGCGTCCATGGCTGTCTGAATATATAATAATATTCTTATGAGCACATGCCGGTGGTTTGGTCCATATTTTATTTACATGTATTTAATTGTAGTGGATTCGTCTTGTTTAGTAGAAACATGTGGTTGTCTATAATTAACGGAAATAGAATTAGTTTTCTGAGTATGAGCTTGTGACGATTTGGTTTGCACGTTCAAACTGGACTGGGTAATTGTAAGTGTAGTAATTTGTTCATTGGAGCGATACAATTCCCATGTAAGTTTATCCATTTTTTGAAGTAGTTCGCTATTATTTTCTAAGTAAGAGATCATTTCAAATTCTTTAGAACTTAGTTTCTCACGTAATTCAGTTAATATATAAGTGTGCTATTCTCCACTGTAATCATCGACAACAGAAGTATAACTATTATTTTTTTCATTGTGTGTTAATCATTAAAAGCTTATGATTTTCTCATTTAGCTCTATGTTGCCTAATACGTACATACATGTACTGTTTCAAAAACAAAGCAAATTACATTATTTAATTGCGAAATAATTAAAAATAAAGTGAAATAAATAATTTCTTCCGTCAATAAACCGCTTTAACATTTCATCAAAAGATAACACTTTTCTTTCAACCGATACAACAAAAACACGAACTTGAGGTTTTTAATATTTCATGTGTGGATAAAATTTTCATAAAATCGCCAATTGTTAATTAATTTTGCTACTGACCTCTCTTCTAAATTCCTGATACTATGTAGAATTTTACTCATCGTTTAGTGGAGTGTAGTCACTGTTTCTTCTATAGGCCACTTCGACACGTTCATTCACAATTTGCACGTTTAGAGCCAGGATGTCTTGGAGGATACCAAGTGTCTTGTGCTACTTGATTCGTTCGCAGCATTCTATGCGAATGGAGATAACATTCATTTATGCACCCAACCCAACCCAATTCAATTAATGGTTCATATTTTATTAAAATTTTCACGGACTCGATTCCTGGTTAAGCAATAAAACTGATCATCATTACCATTAACATTATTTTCTTTAAATCAAAATCCAAACATCAACTTTTAATAATTTATTTAGTTACATTTGAATCAAACAATATGTTATTAACAATGATGCCATGTTCACAACATGTATACAATAATATATTACAGAACACTTAATTGCAAATTGTTGTAAAATTAGGCAGAAAATATGAGGCCATTCATTTACATTAAAATTACCAAAACATTTACGAGCATTTAATATTGAAATTTGGTTTAATTTCTACCAGGTTTACATTTATTGCAAAAAATAAATAAAAATAAAACGGTAAAAGTCATTCATAAAAATAGTTCCATATATGAACAGTGTAAAGCTTCTGCAAAAATATTTCAATTGGATGTCGTCATCCAATTTTATTTTTATATAAATGTTCAACTTAACTTGAGCAAAAAATAACGAACGCAAAGTTTTTGAAACGCTTCAACGAAATTTCTGTTGCTCAATTATAAATTACGGCAGAGTAATTGCGATCAATCACATCCACCGATTCCTGCTTAAAGTGTAAATTAAGTCCTAACTACGTTACGGAAATCACAGAAACTATACAAGTGAAAATGAGAAGTAACTAGTGCATATGTACATATACACATTAAATTTTTTTGCGTTACCAGCAGGTTAGAAACAAAAATCACAATTAGTTCCTATAATTACAATTACAAATAGTTTTTTTTTTATTTATCTTTATTCTTCTATTTGAATAAATCAGAATTGTAAAATGGTAATATTACTACACTAAAAACGAATTTAATTAAATATGTTTCTATTCTTTGTATATATTCAAAACTATTTGAAATTTTATTCTACTTAATTACTATTAATATAGGTAATCTAATTTAAATTTTATTAACAAAATAATATGGACCGATAAGAATGATTGATTTTATAGTTTGCATTGGTGCCACCGGCACATTCGTCGATTAATTTTACGGCTAATTTATGGCATCAGAATATCCATCGATAAATGTGCTAGTGGAAGGTTGTATAATAATTGTAACGCAATTATTTTAAAATGAAATTTAAATCAAATTACACCATACAAACTACAACTACGTATGTACTAATATCACTACGATAAAACAACATTGTATGTTTTTACAACTATAATAGCTTAGAAACAAAAACATATATTTTTCTACTGAAAATTATAAACGAATTAAAATATCCCACAGCTACATTATAAACATTATATTACACAAGTATCATATTAATCACAACATGGCTTATTTTCCTTATGCAATAATAAATAAAAATAGCCTGCTTATTAGGTTTTTTTTTGTCAAAGACACTTCCATGTTAAACAATAAAGTGACGCAACCTATTAACAAATCATTTTTAACAAATATCACTAGAAAATACTGTAAAGAAAATTATTATCGATTTATATATGAAGATCTTGGGAACTTTTATATACCTGTTTCAACGACGCGGATTGGTCTTCTAAGCTTTTCTTCAAATTTGCTATGGTGTTTAGAAGAACTTGTTGTCTCAAATTTTCGGTGCTGTTTCTGTAATCTTCTGTACCAAATTGATTTATTCCATTCGTATCTAAAACATAAGAATATGTTATAAAACATTGTTCGTAGAATAACAAAAAAAGTTTAATCTAATTTATCTATTTCATGAACGCAAATGCAATTTTCATTTTAAGCTCATTAAGCAGACATACACTGGGCGTCTCACGTTTATTAAAACGCCCATGATCAGGTTTTATTCTTCTTTGTACAAAAGTTGTTATTTTAAATAATAAGTGCCCAGGGCTTTGTATAAAGCATGAGACACCCTGTACATTTCGTAGTTTATTTTTAAGCATTTAATTTACAGGTCTTGCTAAAGGAAGGATATACAGGAAATGTGAAATTAAATTAAAGTGAAGCAATGCAATCAACGAAAACGAACTAAATAAAAAGAAATTAAATAAAAAGCAAACCAAAAAATCGTAACGAATAGTTGAGGTGATCTACGGTATAATTGGATGGTATAATTCAGGTAGTTTCAGGACAATATTTTGCTCCCGGGCTGGGAAACACCCTGTACTAAAAGAAATTGGTTAATTGATTAATAAAAACAAAACTAATCGAAAATTAAACAACCAAATGAAAACTAAATATAATAAATGGGTGCGCTAAAAAATTATTAAAAAGAAAAGAAATTGAAATAAACAAACAAAGTAATTACCATAATACGTAGATCAAACAAAATTAATATAAAACAGTAAAAAATAATGAAACCAAAGAAAGTATATACCAAATCAATGTAAAACAAAAATATGAAACCTACAAAATAATTAAAACTAGTAAAGGAAAGTAAAACAGCGTAAATAAAAATGAAATAAATGAAAATGAAATTAACTAAACCCAACGAATGTTTACTTATATTTTTTAACTTTCCCAAAACGATTAAAATGAAAAAATAATCAGAACTGTATAGCTTTCTGGATCCCCAAAATGGATAGTTAAAACAAATCTATTGCACCACGTTTAAATTTAGTAACAATAGCACTTCCGGCTTCGAAGGTAGCAGGCAGCTTCCGCTTTTAAAAATACTATATAAATAGGTGGTTCGCGGCCATTTTATCTAGTCATTCTCCTGTTTTCATCGAAGTAACTCTACGCCAGTTTGACGTTTTACAATTGACATTTGGCATTTGGTATTTGGCATTTGACATTTGACATTTCACGTTGGATATTTGACATTTGACGTTTGACTTTTGACTTTTGACTTTTGACGATTGGCGTTTGGCGTTTCACTTTTGACGTTTGACGTTTGGCATTTGGCATTTGACATTTGACAGCTGTTTGAAAACAGGGTCACGTGATTAGTGTTTTGGCCAAAGTCAAAAATGATAAAGTGCTAGTGTAATAAAGCAACAAAGATGCCTGATTTCAATGTTGGAGTGCATCAAACTGAAATGGCGAAGTGTATTGAGCTAGTAGGACATTTGAGAAACCCTGAGCTTTATTCTTTGACATCTTTAAAATGAAAAAATAATCAGAGTTATATAGCTTTCTGGTTGCCCAAAATGTATAATTAAAACAGATCTATTGCACGACGTTTAAATTGAGTAAAAATAGCACATCCTGCTTCGTAGGCAGCAAGCAGCTTCCCGTTTAAAAATACTTCTCAGTCATTCTCCTATTTTCATCGAAGTAACTCTACGTCCGTTTGACGTTTGACATTTGACATTTGACATTTGACATTTGACATTTGACATTTGACATTTGAAATTTGAAATTTGACACTTGGCAATTGACGTTTAAGTTTTAACTTTTGGCGGTTGACGTTTGACGTTTTACTTTTGACGTTTACGTTTTGCGTTTTAGTATTTGACATTTGACATTTGAAAACAAGGTCAAGTTATTAGTGTTTTGACTAAAGTCAAAAATGATAATGAAGTGCTAGTGTAATAACCAACGAAGATTGCTGATTTCAATGTTGGAGTGCATCAAACTGAAATTTTTTTCGAAACTGTTATTTTGAAATTATACAGAGATTCATATGAAATGTGTTTTGAGCTAGTAGGACATTTCAGAAACCCTGAGATTTATTCATCTTTCAAGGAATATCAAAACAAAGACAGAGGTAAATTTGAATATTAGTTAATTAAAGATATATCCAGAATCAACATTCTATAATTGTTAATATTACAGTAAAAATTCAAAAAATTCTTTTGTCAAAAATGCGATTTTAAAGGAAATTAAAAGTAAAATACATTAATCGACTTTAATAAAATAATACAATTATTTTTTGAATGGTTATATTAATAGCTTACCTAAATTGCAGACGCTTTCGTAATTGAGATTGAAAGCTACTGTTTTGGTGTGATTATTATAAATTTTTCTTTTAACGGGTTCACTTTGTGGGCAACTAAATTGCTGTTCGGTATTTCGTGCAATTAAATGGCGTTTTGGTTTGCGTTCGCAATCTGACTCAGAACTTGAAGAAACATTTTTAATGCTTGGTGTTTTGATGGTCTTTTTCCTGTACTTTGGGCTTCTCTTAGCATCCGATTTCCCTTGATATTTTTTCCTTGGAATTGGCGAGCCAGGTTTCGGAGCAACTAAGCTCACATGGACATTTTCCTTTCTTATCTCTAACGGTGAGTTTCGAACGTCGATTCTCTCAAGATCTCTTCTTATTGATACAGGCGAGTTGTTGTTTATGAAATTAGTTATGTGGTTCCTCTTTGGGCTGCACCTCGCGGCTTTAAGATTATTGGACGGAATCCTAGACAAATGCATATTAGATATGTCATCGATCAGCCTATTTTTGATAAAAGCGTCCGGCTTGGCCGACTCAGTTCGCAAGAGTTCCACTCGTTTGTTGGCCGGACCTGGTAGTCGCCTTGGCGAAAGCGCCCCGTGTTTCATGCTCATCAAAATATGTTCAGCCTCAACAATGAGCTCTTTGTATTTCTTATCGGCCTCCTTATCTCTTTGATCAAATGCGCTGACGTGGTCTCTACTAAAAGAAATTGAGTTCGAGCGACGTCTTAATTGATCTTCCAAGTTGGAAGAAGGATATTTGGTCCGACGGACAGAAACGGGCGTTGCTCCAGCACTTTTACTTCCATCCAACGCGCACAACTGATTATTTCTATCTTGCTTTTGCCGTTTCTTTGAAGAACTTGACCGCCGTCGCCTTTCATTTTGCTTTTGACCAGTTTGATTCGGCTGCTCGTTCTTCACCGAACGCCGCGATATCCTCCTCCTAGAGCACCTACGCTGCACCTCAAAATTATAATAAGTACAGTGGCCTGTATTGCATTCATCTTTAACGTTAAATTCTAAAAACGAGCCGTTATCAATAAAATCAAACTCTCGTTCCTGAGGATCGTATTCATCGCCACCATCTTGCCCGGTGTCTATATCAGTTTCGCAATCAGTTGGGTCGCTGTCGCTTAAAATATCCGTTTCTTTTTCATATATGTAACTCTCGTCATATTTCCCCATCATTTCGTTCAGGGTACAATCATCGTCGTCACTGGCTGAATTAACACCGATATTTTGCTGAATTAAATTTGAATCCCAATGTAAACTGGAAGCACTTAGGGATGAACACGAAGACGACGATGATTCGTGTTGAGGGGAAGCTCTACTAATTGCACTACAGGGTACTGTTGGACTTAAATAACGTGCAGGAATACTGTAAATATAATACGAAATAATTTAATAAATAAATATAAAATAAACATTTCTGTTTCTCTATCTAATTAAAATAAAAGCTCAAGAACAAGAAACATCGCCAGTAAAGCCATTAAAATTATAATTTAAATCGGAATCCCTAAAAACCACCCACTTAACTGACCTATTTTAAAGATATGAAAGCACCAGGTAGTTTTAAAAACGAAGTTATAAATTATTCAGCATTCATATACACAGCAAAATGTGTTTCTTAAATTCAGACGCAACCTTTACAACTAGCAATCCAGCTTCCTCGTATTTCTTTAACTTTTAGTACGTTCTCGGAGGTTAAAAGGAAACGAGGCGATGACAAAATATCGATTGTTTTTATTCCGAGTTATGTTGGTTTACTGACGTAATTTATTTTCGTCGGTTCCAGAACGTGAGTTTACGTGACATTTGTACTTTTATTAAAATCTTCACAGCACAAAAAATATCTCGGAACTAACCAAAAGTGTTGCTTAAAATTGTATTATTTAAAAAATAATTACAATAAATTAATTTAAAAAAAAGGAATATTTATCAATTTTTCGTTTCGCGTTTAAATTATAAAATTAATTATAATCGATGCAATAAAAATATCAATAAAATTAATATTAAGAAAACCAAAGTAAAGAAAAGCTGAAAGAAAATCAACATAACCAAAGTATCAATGCCAACAAAAAATAAAAGAAAATAATACGTAAGAAGGAGAACTGAAAATTAATTAAATTTTTTTTTATTTTTTGAATTGTCCGATTACTTTTCCCATTTACTTTACTTTTGTGGTCATTTCACTTCATTTCCATTTTTAAGTTTTTTAGTTTTTGTTTTTTAAAATTTATCCATAACCGATTTTTTCATATTTTTTTTCTAGTTTCTTTATTTCTCTTTCTTATTTCATTTGCCTATTTGTATATGTAAGTTTATGCTACATTGTTGTTGTTTGATTTCTTTATGTTTATATTTCAGTTTCAAATTGCCAAGGTTAAATAAAATTTTCTTGTATTGTTTTTTTTTGAATTTTTTTACGTATAGTTTTGTTACACATTTATCTTTGGTGGCTTATAATTGTTTACTTGTATAAATTTTAACGGAAATACACGTTTTGACCTTCCCTGGACCTATTCTGATTCTATTTTGAAAAGAATATCACAACCGGAAGTGATGGTTCACCTTTTTCATATCTCGAAAACAGTTGTCTTTCGAAAAATGCAATTGTCATCGCGACTGCGCCATTTTACTGACAATTTATGTAAGTATTATAAGAAAGTTCAGTGCGGACCACTTCTGATATTTTAATTAATTAATTTATTTCTATATCAATTTATTCAGTTTTCGTTTTTGAAATTATTTATCCAGCGAAATAATTGGCCAAATTAAGTAATGTCTATTATGTTCCACATAAAACCAAATTTCAATTTATAGTTTCTATGAAAAAAATTGAGAATTATGCAGGGTTGGATTCAGCAAATTTTTTACCTATCAGTTTCAAATTTAACTAAATTTAATAAATAATAAAACGAACTAACTACACAAATTGAACCGTAATTGGAAAATAATGCAGCGGCATCAACGAATATGTTGATCCTCAAAACGTAAATAATTGAGATAGAGAAACAGATTCAAAGAATTAATGTAGCTCTAAACTTACGGGCTATTAACTAACGGCGGTTTGGAATGATCAGATCGAACGTGAAGACCAATGCTACTGTTACCGGGACTCAAATTATTTCCTGGAACCCAGGGGTTCGTTCGAATGCGATTACGTTGTCTAGGGGATGTAATGCCAGAATTTACAACGACCTCGGCAACTCTCGGAGTTACCCCGTTTGAAGGGTTCAAACTGCCATGAAGCGTAACACTTGTACGTGCCTGCGCGCTTTTACAGCTATCATAATCTTGTGTCTGCAATAAAAAAAATACATGGACATGGACAATTAAATAACGATATTCTATTCTACTCTGTTGAAATGTATTTTGTAATTTCTCTATGTACTAGGTAGATCTTTTTACACAGAGAATATTTTTTTAAACAATTTAATAATCGATACACCTAATCCAGAAAAATAATAACTATGAGTAATTTTAATTAATATCCAATTGTTTATTAATCTGAGAATCGGGGTTGCCAATTTAAACGTAACCCTCACATTTATGAAGCTTCTTTATTGCACTTTGCCATTATATAAATTTAATTGAAACTTTTTCTAAAAATTAAAATTAATAAATGACGTTTACATAAATTATGCAAAAAATGCACCTTATCAAAGTGCAATGAAAAGGCAATCGATTGGTGTAACTTACGTTTAAATTGTTTTCCTATATTGTCCTATCAATAAACAATAGGATCGGAATTAAAATAATTAACTAATTTTTCTTTGGGCAAAATTTTAAACATTTTTATTCATATTTACGAATGTATGAATTTGATTTTCTGCACAGTTAGCCTTAAAATAGTTTTCGCCCATCACTTTTATAAATTAGATCAATTTCCCGGGGCCACATCCGGAAGACATGCATCCGTTCCGCGGCAAAACTAGTATAGCGAAATGCATTACACTGCCAAAAATAGACGCATCGTTCTCATTAATTTCAATCGCGATTGGCGCTGCAATCGTTTAATTGGCCATAAGCTCCGTTTTTAATATCGCAGCGCGTTTGTTAATAATAGTATATTATTTGATTTTCAATTGAATGACATTCAAATATAATTCCGGGAATTAAATTGAATATGCATGCAAAGCAGTGGAAATAACGTATATGGTTTCAACCGAAATTGCAAATTGCCAATAACCTAATGAATCTGAAATGGAATTGGTAAATGCTCGACAATTTAATTTGATCTAGATTAGCGCTGGAATTAAATAATCTCCCGGGCCCCAGCTGTTTCCGCGAAATAAATTTCCACCGAAGCGGCATTTTAACAATTGTACTAAAGGCTGAAATATTAAATAGCAATTAACGAACGCCGAAAAATTACCATTGAAACGGTGGTACATTCTCCATTGAGACGTACAGCCACCGTGGACATGTGGTCGGCCCTTGGTGATTTATTAGTCCTGGGGGATGTTTTCGAACGTGATGATGCCACAGGATGTGGCGAACCTTCTTTAAGGCTCGGCGATATGTGATTAATTTGTGCCGATTGCCGGTTATCGGTCTCTGAAGTCACCGATGGAAAATATCGAGTTCCTGAAATAAAGAAGTCATCGATTCATTTTATTTTTCGTTACAAATAAAATCTTTTCCAAAAATAATTTGACAGAATTTAACATATGACAAAAATTATGGTTAAAACGTAATTAATCGGTTTTCAATTTTTAATTAAGAAATGTCTGTGCAAAAGTAAAAATAGTCGGCTGGTTTTGAAGGCCATAACCAGTAATCATTTCTACGTGACTGTAATTTACCCATTGGTTTAGAAATAATCATTAGGGAAGTGCAAAAAAACATTGAACTTTTAGCGATTTCTAACCGACCGTCGCTTTTATATTTTCTTTCTACTGCACCGTTCAACAAAAAACAATTTTTGACCTTAAAAACAGGTTCACATATCTAGAACTACCCAGTAGGCAAGATGAGATTGGACCAGACTAAAATATATATTTTTGAACACTAAAAGTAATACTGTAGAGCGTAGTCTTCTAATTAAGAATGTGACCGCACTGAGTTTGTTTGTCAAGGTCACTAAATGCTGTTCCCATGTCAGTTTATTATCCAATGTAAGTCCAAGGAATTTTACAGTGTCCGATTGTGTGATCGATTTATGACTGGCCCTAATTAGTGTAGATCTGTCCATTTTATGGTTAATTGAATAGAACTGTAACGTTTGTGTTTTACTGACGTTGAGGGTGATGCCATTGTTAGTACACCATAGTTGGAATTCACTTTTAGCTTTTTGAGCCATGATGATCAAATTGTTTGTGGTACTTTCAACTATTCACATGCTAGTGTCATCTGCGGTGATTTTGCAACGTCTGGGCATATAAGCAGATCGACAATAATTATGATGAACATGATTGGCCCAAGAATAGAACCCTGAGGCACACCCCTATTTATTTCCAGAAAGTCGGATAGCATATTGTTTACACACCCACGTTGCGTTATTTCGGTAAGGTAAGAACCACCACTTTAAATTTCCCCTTACGCCTTTCTTATACAGTTTCTCAAGTAACAATGAGTGATCAACCGAATCGAAAGCACGCGACATGTCGAAAAACAGTCCAATTATGTTATCTTTGTTCTATAATGCTTCACAAATATTTTTGATCATGTGATAAATTGCCGCGATTGTTGATCTCGATTTTCTAAACCCATGTTGCGCTATGGACAACATAGCGCTATGGAAACAACATTTGAAAATTTTAAAGCATTGCTTTTGCAACGAGAGTGGTCGGAAGTTTGGTCATTCGGTTTATCCTTGTTTTTGAGCACTGGTATTGTCTTAGAGCACTTGCGTTTATTTGGATATATTCCGGTATCAAATGACTTGTTTATGATGGAGCACAGAGGTTTGATTATAATGTCTTTTACTTTTACTTTTTTTTACTTTTACTTGATAACAACTTGCCCAATATTTCGTCTATTCCAGAAGAGTTTTTTTACAGGATTTTTGTATGGCCCTATCCACTTGCATGGGTGATGTATATGCTGTTAATTGGCGCAGCGTTGTTCGCATGATGTGTTTGTGTTTGTGATATCGGGCAATCGGTGGCAAAATCTGCAAAATACTTGTCTAACAAATCTGGGACACCCTTGGGCAGCAGGGCAATGTTTGACTTGTGATTATAATCTCATTTGCGCGGTAATTGTTTCTTTCCTCGTTAATTATATTCCAACATGTTCTGCTCATTGTATAATGTACTATTAATGCGTTTATTTATCACCACCATTTCGCATAACATTTTGAACATGTTGCGCATTTTCAAGGAAATCCATTCATTTTTGTTTTGTACACCGTTATTAGTTTCCTTCCCCAGCGGGAAGGCTTTATTGAAATTCCTTATAAGTATCCTTTCTAAGGCCGTACGGCAATAGACGAGATGATTCTGCCCATCATCGTTATTCTGTAGGTACATTTTTCTTTTTCATGTCAGACTCCTCTGTTTCTAATCCCTCAAGCGACCTGACCTGATTCTTGCACGTGACCTAATTACTTTAAGGCAACTACTGCATGAAACCCCGTTGCAATTTTATGAAAAATGTATGGGAATTCTAAATACAATCAGCAATTACATCGAACTTCATAATAACAACGTTGCCGTAAAACAAAGTAAGAAGGAATTTTTTCAACAACAAATACTGACAACGTTCTAGGCCTGTTTGAAAAAACCTCTTGGTTCGACAATTATGGTGATGAGACTTAATTTCACAACAGTCGCGATTCAATACATTCGAGAAGAAAATAATGTAAGATATATACAGAGGACCATGGACCAGAAATTCCTGTTTCGATTAGAAAGCCTTTAATACTTTCAGAATCAGCAATTACCTTCTCAACGGTTCAAACCAAATTGGCAACCACAACAGACACAAAGTTACTTTCCAAGCAGACCAATTCCAATAACTCCTAATACGAATATTCCACCACAACGTTTTCTCACAAACCAGCAAAACAGATGTCATAATGGCGCCACAAGCTCACAACAATACGGGCCCACTCCAATGAGTCCAAAATCGACAACCTAGTCAGAATTTTTCGAAAAAACAAATTCAAATTAAACCTAAATTTTCCTCATAAGAACTATTTAACATAGAACTGGAGCAACCTACCCAAAACTACGCTGACAACTACAGATATAATTACAACTACTATCCAGAAGATGCGACCGCTGAAGAAGAAACAACAGTTGAAAAACATGTTTTCGAATTGGACAGCGACCCAAACCAAGAAACGAAGAGTTACCTTATATCAATATCCGCTAATCCACCTTTAAAATTACTAACCGAATGAAGGATCTATAATAATCTGGTCAAAAAATACCAGGAGCTATCCTTCGAGATGTATTAACAACCCAACCCAACTAGCCTGGGTAGAACTCGTCAATAATGGCGATCATGAAATTAAATTAGCATTGACGAACCCTATAAATGGAACCTTGAAGAATATCATCTTTATTCAATGGAATTGGCGCCTCAGGAACCATAAAAAACTAAGTGAAGCGTTGAATCAAAACTAGGGATTAAGTCACAGCATACACCAAGTCATACAGATACCCCCACGTACATAAACCAGAAGTGGAGAAACACATAACAACAATATTAGAGCAAGGTATTATAAGACCCAGCGATTCACCCTGATCATCCCCAATTTGGATTGTGCCCAAAAAAACGGACGCTAACGTAAAGTCAATGAAAACACCATAGACAACAGATATCCGCTTCCGAACATTTCGGATGTCCTAAATAAACTCGACAGATGCCAATATTTCACAACGTTAGATCTTGCTAGTGACTTCCACCAAATAGAAATGGCGAAAGAAGACGGCGTTTAACTTTGAGAATGACCATTACGAGTATGTGACAATGCCGTTTGGATTGAAAAATGCTCCGGCGTCGTTCCAAAGACTCATGGACAACGTACTAAAAGGGCTCCAACGAATCATATATCGCGTATATATGGACGATATTATTATATTCTCCATATCGATGCAAGAACACATGGTCAACCTCACAAAGTGTTCCAAAGACTCATATTTAAAAATTCAGCTAGACAAGTCCGAGTTCTTACGTACCCAAGTAGCTTTCCTAGGATCATCCAGTTCCGCAAACAACGAAAGAGATCAAATGATTTCTGGGACTATTAGGGTATTATAGGAAATTCATAAAAGATTTTGCGAAGATCACAAAACCTCTGACCGTATGTCTAGAAAGGGATGCAAAAATTCTTAGAATGCTTTGACACATGCAAGAGTTTACTGGTAAATGAACCATTGCTCCAGTATCCGGACTTTACTAGACCCTTCAACTTAAGAACAGACGGGAGCAATTACGCGATCGGAGGCCGATCGCATATGTATCCAGAACGCTAAACGAATCTGAGCAAAACTACTCAACTATCGAAAAAGAAATGCTAGCCATCGTCTGGGCAACAAATACTTTAGGCCATACTTATTTGGAAGAAAGTTTAAAATCCTCTCTGATCATCGTTCTCTGCAATGGCTTTTCTCATTGAAAGATGAAAACTCGAAATTAATCAGATGGTGCTTGATGATCGAAGAATTTGACTATGAAATCATTTATAAGAAGAGCAAATCTAATACTAACGCAGACGTACTTTCTAGAGTGGAAATCAATACGAAAGAAACATTCAGTCTAGAAGACCATATGGAAGAAATGTCGCTGTCTAATGAAAACGATGACGAATCTATGTCCAATAACGCAGCTGAAAGTGTAGCCAATGAAAGTTTAGCAACTACAAGTAACCAACTGCCTCAAAAAGAGCAAACTGACGAATCTACACACACAAATATTGAAGATCCAATATTAAGCATATCAATATCGGAAAACCCATTAAATTACTACAGCTAACAAATCATATTCACTTTTGTAAGATACAATCCCAAAAACCCTGTTATTTAAAAAACATTTCCGACCAACCGATGCATATACGCACAAATAGGAATCGATAATACTAATCGCAACTTAATCAAATTGTTTAAAGAATACGTACGACCAGAAATTAAATACGCACCACATTGCAAAAAAGAGAGCGAATATAATTTCACGTGTAACCTATTAAGAGAAACTTTCAAAAACATGCCTTTTTATTTAATCGAATTATACAAGACTCAACTGGAAAGACAACGCCAAATAATAAGTGGCTACCATGAAGGAAAAACAAACCATCGTGAATAGATCAACTTTTGTGAATTATGCCAGACCAATAAATATGACGGGCACAATCAAAATTTATCATAACACCAACACCAACCAAACCCCTCGAAATCATACATGTGGTCACGTTTCAAGCAAGCGGCCAAAAATTCTTAAAAGTCATAGATGCGTTTTCAAAGTACGGTCAAGCGTATACATAGGAAGCATCTAATTCAATTACCGCTTTGAACCTGCTATTAATATTCGTCACTCGTCATGGTAGTGGTGAAAATTTTGTCTCGAGAATTTAAACTGGGAAGACAAACATGTGAACATAAGAAGGGTACTGGACGACCAGTGACTGACACTACCCAAGAGCATGTTAATCGTATCCACGATATGCTAATGACAGATAGACCACTGACCATTCGCCGGATAGCTGAAATTACGAATATTTCTTATTGTACTAGAAAAAAATTTAACAAATATTTTGGGGCTAAAAAAGTTATCTGCACGTTGGGTCGCACGAATATTGACACCTGATCAGAAACGTATTGCATTCTGAAGCCAGTTTGGCAAAGTTTAAATCAGATCCGGATGAATTTCTTTCTCAATTCGTCACTGTTGATGAAACGTGGATTCACCACTTCGATCCTGAGTCGAAGCAACAAAGTATGGAGTGGCATCGCCCAGGTTCTCCACCACCCCGCAAATTTCGTGTCTTGCCATCCACTGGTAAAGTTATGGCCACAATTTTTTGGGAAGCAGACGAAATTTTGATGACTGATTTTTTGGAACGTGGACATACAATAACAGGCTCCTATTATGCCAACTTAATTTCAAGATTGCGCGATTGTGTCAAGGAAAAAAGACGGAGAAAATTAAGCAATTCTGTTTATCAACACAACGTTCCTGCCCACAAAAGCCATGTTGCCATGAGCGCTATTCTGAACGCAGGATTTGAATTGTTTGAAGATCCTTCATAGTGACCATACTTGGCCCATAGTGATTTCTTTTTATTTTAAAAATTAAAAGAATATCTTCGGGGGACCAGATATTACGACGATAATAAAGTCATAAACGACTGGTTTGAAGAGCAACCGAAAGATTTGTTTCCAGAGGAATCAAACGTTTGGAGCATCGCTGGACGAAATGCATCGACATTCAGGTAGATTATGTAGAAAAATAAACGTTCGATATTTCTTCAATTTGTTGCCTGTTATTGTATGTCCACGTTCCAAAGAATCAATCATTAAAAAAATGAAATTTGCGGGGTGGCGGAGAACGTTGGCGATGCCACTCCATACTTTGTCGAAGATCGAAGGATCGAAGTGGTGAACCCACGTTTCATCAACAGTGACGAATCGAGAAAGAAATTCATCCGGATCTGCTTTAAACTTTGCAAAACTGGCTTCAGAATGCAATACTCTAGAACGTTTCTGATCAGGTGTCAACATTCGTGGGACCCAACGTTCAGACAACTTTTTTAGCCCCAAAATATTTGTTAAAATATTTTTTATAGTACCATAATAAAAAATCGTAATTTCAGCTATCCGGCGAATGGTCAGTCATCTATCTATCGTTACCATATCGTGTATACGATGAACATTTCTTGCGTAGTGACAGTCAGTTGTCATCCAGCACCCTTCGCATGTTCACATGTTTGTCTTCCCAGTTTAAATTCTCGAGACATATTTTTCACCACTTGGTAAGAAACAGCACCCTCACCCAATACAGCCACCATGTCTTCATGAATTCCTTTTGGCGACAACCCGTTCTTTTGTATTTTATAACTGCATCAACCTCTGATTTTTACATTTTTAGAATTTCTCTAAACTTGTCTACTTAAATTCTAAATATTTGAACAGGTAACAACTGACAAAACTACAATTGAACCAATGTAACAACAAATGATTAATGCTTTAATGTGTCAAATTGATTCAACGTCAGTCAACGCCTACTATGTCAGGGACTATTTTAATATATTTTTAAATGTTGGCATTTTACCATGTGCAGGGATATTCTGAAAATATATTTTTTATTTATTTAGTAGCAGTACAGGCCGTGCAGATCGAAGGCTTGTAATTTAACATATAATTATACATATAACATTACATATATACACCTTTTAATTATTTACAGTCACATTTCATTTTCAATTCCTCATATTACCTCCACCATCTTCTTTCTAAAACTGCCTGAACCACATCTCTCCATTCTCATTTGTTTGCTGTTTTTTCCTTCCGTACCTTTATTGCTCTTAACTCTTCCTGTGTTTTGTTGAGCAATCTTTTTCTTGGTCTTACTTTCCTTTATCCACCTATTAGATTTCGATATAAGACCATCTTGGTCATCCTGTCCCAGCTTTGTAATATAAGCTGTTATATTTAGGCACTTATACAGTTCCATCGGTTCTCTGTGGTCTCCTTTGCCCTCCTTCCTCTTTATTTTTTCCTCCATATATAGCTCTCAAAATGTTCCTTTCTCATCTCTCCAACTTTTCCTCGTCCGTTCGATTTATATCCAAGTAAAGTTGATGATATAATTATCGATTCTTCATGGTACTCAACAGGCACTCTGATACGAGTAATGGTATATGGATTCAGTTGAATAGAATAAAATTGAGATTTATTAGTTTCATAATATTCGATCGGGAATGTTTAATATTGAGGGATAAGTTTAGAATGAGGAAAATCTAGTTGGGCTTGCATAAGTTTTAGATTGTCTAACCCAATTAATTCATCGAAAATCTTGTGGAACTTAAAACGATAAAACTTAAGTTTTGATTTACAATTAAATTCTGAAAAAGTAGGGATATTAGTGCAATAATATTGTGACTGACTTTGAAATATTGACGTTACTACATAAGGTTCGTGTTTGACGCAATTTCGAAAGTATTTACGTGCAACTTCTGGATTTATAAATGATTTTTTTGCTCCCGTGTCGACTAGTAATTTTAATGGTAGATTAACGATATTGAACATCTCGTCTCGTCTATTGCTGAATTTTTTCACCGTAGATTAAGTGGTTTTCACAAAATTTTCTACGACTTGATGATTTCTCGTTCCCGGTGATGAGCTGCCGTTTCTACCCAAGGAGAGATTCGAAAATGGATCGTGAGCAAACGTTAAAAAATAACAAGGATCTAATATTTCTTTCACTGCCGACCCCCCCCCCCCCCCCCCCCCCCAATTATTGTTTTATTTTAAACGAACACGTTTTATACAAAAATATTAACTGCGATATTTGATTGCGTGCAAATTTCTACAAAAATCTAGTCAGACTAACTACATATTCATTATGTATGTTTTTATACACTAGATAAAATGTTGACGCTGGGTCATTTTAATATCATTCGTAACTTGCACCCCGCTTTCGTGCGATAACTTGTTACGGAGATAACAGAGATTACGAAAACTACGATTTCCAGCTAAAGTATATAAAATATTTAAAAAATTAAAATATGAGCATGTGTAATATCAGATTACGTCCGGTCCTTTTTGTAGAACATTGTAGTAGTAAATAATTGTGGAGACGACTGTCGGTTAGATATCGCAAAAATGTTATGTTTTTTACAGTTCCTTAATGATTGTTTCTAAATAATGAACTTACACGATGTAGAAATGTTTGGTGGTTCTAACATTATTTATTTCAATTTTTCCGCCAAGCCGTTTCTTTGATATAGGCCTTCAAGTACAGCCGACTATTACGTTCGCACCGACAGTAGTTTAAGAACTTATTAATTTTCGACAATGATTTAAATAAGCCTAGCAGGTAATGTACGTTGTCTCTGTTTGCCATTAAGACTATATTGTTTGCATATACCCCCCGGTAATACAAAGGAATGAAATCGGTGTGTACGCTTATATTTTAATCAAGAAAATGCAACTTTTCATAAGTCCCCTTTCTACAGATAGAAAATTGTTCATACGTTAAAATGATCTTTCGACTCCAAGTTATATTTTATCAACATTAAATTTTTAAATCTAGAAAATTCTTTTTGAATAGCAATCATTTAGTAGTAATTATAAACCACTGATTATCTAATGTATATGATTTAAGTTTTCCTATTAGCTTGATTTGTTAGTTTTTGTTTTGTTTTTGAAGGGTCTGATGTCTCCAATATTTATTTTCGAATTAAATAAAATATATATTGAAACTATTTCGCTTAAAATAAAATTAATAAATGTTGATTAGAAAACGACATTTGCATATGTCAGATGTGCAAATACGAAAACTATTTCTTTTTGGTTAGAAACAAATTGCTAAAAACATTGATTAGTTTAAGTAACATTTTATCCCCGGTAATTATTTAAACCGTTTTTTAATATCCGTTCATTAATTGTGTTGCTCCAACACGCGGACATTTTAAAATCAATATCACTTAGGAGTTTCACCCCTGTAATCAATGTGTTATTAATCAACATGCATCAATGTCAAGCAAATTACTTATCATTAGACTCATGTAATTGTTATTAGTACCGTCTAAATTAATTATGGCGACAAGATATTTCCCAGCAAACCTATGTCTAGAGAGAGAGACTAACTTGCAATAAATTAACGATAAATTAACTATGTTCATTAATTGTACTTTGTGTTAATTTGTGTGAATTAATAAAATAAAATAACAATATTCTATCAACTACGATGGATTTGTTTAGACTGAGACTTTTTTGTTTACAAAAGATGTTGATAAATTTAGTTATATAAATAAGTAAATACGTAACAAATAATAATAATATACAAATATATTCGAGGGTTTTGAGTGCCTAGGACAAGGATGCCATCATTAACTTTTCGCCAATTAAATAAACGAGGTCACACTTTTGAACAAGTACGCGAGGATCTAGAATGTAGTGATGATAAGAAGCACTTACCAGTTCTAATATTAATGTAGTACTCCGGTGGTGCTCCGGGCGAAGTCCCGTCAGTCGAATATCCTGTGGAATAAGCAGACTCGGGAGAAGATAAATTAGCACCTGAGTATCTAGGAGCATGGCTTGCTATTGTTTGGGTAGACTTTCGATCAGCGTCCTCCTTAATTAAAAAAAAAAATGCAATCAATAAATCAAATTGCTGCTACTTTAAATTATCGCAGCTCCAAATAAAGCAAAATCAAGCAGTTAATTAAAGTTTTTAAAATGTTTACCGTCGATCAAAAAATTAATTAAGTAATTACCAAGGATAAATATATTAGTTATTTAAATGAGATTTTCGCTAAGATAAAGTTCCGAACAGGATAAAGCCGGCTGGATTTTAATCGTTCTTTAAGCTTCCGACGGGACAAAGTTGATTTCTTAAGCAGTTTCGACAAATTTACTTACCAGTATCTCATTTTCTGACGAACAGTAGGATTTCACGGACTTTAAGTTCGACAGTAATTTTGAATTGTTCGACTTCTGTTTATCTTTTCTTTGTTGTTTCTTTCTTGGGCGAACTGCTTCCATCCACGATCTTAGTTTACTTCCAAACATTTTGAATCTGTAAATAATAAATATAAATTTGCAAAGTTATCTCGTTGATATAAAATCTAATTTAACACGGAATCCAGCAAAGTTAGCTGCCTAGAAATATTACCTATCTCCTCACGAACAGACGAGTTAGTTTCTGTGGGAGAATCGGTTTATTTTATTTTAATTGAAATGTTGAAGCAAATATGATCTCCGCGTTTAACTAAAAACAAATAGAGCAACAAAAATGGCAAATTGCGTCGACTTGAAACTTCAACGCGAATTAAATTCCAGGCACACGGAATGCCAATAAAATTAAAACTCCCTGAACTTTATTGATAAGCCAAGTCATTTCAAACAATACAACTCGCTGCTTCGTCGTACAATAGAATGGCTTATCACTGCTCATAAAGTTTGAGTGTATTGTTAGGAATATATGTCAACCAAGGTTGTATCTTCGTATGCTGGCTACATAAAACACGCGTCAGCAAACTGAAATCCTCCACGTTCATTATATTTTGTTATCAGTAGGTTATTTTCGTATGAAAGTACCAGCAACTGTGTTAATGGAACTGAACTATATCTAGCACGTTTGTGCTTTTTAGAAGTGCTTCTATTGTTAATTTTGCGTTGATATCAGCAGTAGTTTAATGTGTTAATGGTAGAATGAATATTATGTTGGTATGTCGTTTTATTAGCAAAATTTAACGTAATGAAAATTTTAAAAGTCAAATATTTGAGGAGTAACAAAATAGGCGCCAAAAGTTCTGTCAATGTCAGAAATTGAATGTTATTCATGTCACAAAAATCGAAGTCACCGGATTTGAATTAAAAAAGTTTAGATTCTATTTCTGAATATTTATTTATTTATTTATTTATTCATATACAGGTGTCCCTAAAATGCGTGGACATCACTTAACCACAGATTCCTGGTTCGAAAATAAGACGATTTAACTAAACTTATCTATATGCAATTTCGTTTCATTTAGCTAGTATACTGCTTCAACGTTCTTTCAAGAAAAAAATATTTTGTCCATAACGACAGAACGCTTGGATCGATTTGGATAATATTCGGTATTGTACTCCTCACGGATACAGGTCATCTTTTAAGGTGATATTAGTTATTATCAGTAGACCATTAGTGTACGAAACAATGGTAACCCGGCATAAACCAGTCAAAAACTTTTTAATGTGAAGGCCAATAACTTTAAAAAAAATAGTTTCAGAATGAGGCATTCAATAGTATTTTTTTGTTACTTTGTAATTGATGATATCTGTTAAGGTTTAGACACAAAAAAAATAAATCTGAGGGACCGCGCACTGCATTTCTTAAAACAAATGTAATCTAGCAGTATGATATTCTAAGAAATAAATGACGATAAGGCAATTTGTTATGATATTTATTAGTAACAAGTATGTACTTTATTAGATCTACAGTAAATGCTCAATGTGACCACCATCTTCATGGATACAAAGGTTGATTCGACGCAAAAAATTGAATTGTACTCGTTGTAACATTTCTGCATTATTCTTAATGGATTGTGAAGCGTTCTGTATTCTGGCCCAAAGTTCGTCCTGTGTGTTTATAGTACGAGAATACACTTTGCTTTTTAGAGCTCCCCACATAAAAGAATCGCAAATATTTAAATCTGGTGAACGAGGTGCCCATTTTGCAGGAGCATCATCTCCTCTGCCTATCCATTTGTTAGGAAACTGTACATGAAGATGATTCCGAACGTCCAATGTAAAATGAGGTGGTGCTCCATCGTGTAGAAACCACATGTCGCGTCTAAGATCTAACGGCAAGTGTTCCAATAAATCTGGTAAGGTATTTATAAGGAAGTCTAAATAATTCTCTCCATTTAAACGATTTGGTAAAATGACAGGGCCTATGACGAAACTGCCGATTATCCCTACCCATACATTCATTCTAAACTCATGTTGAAAGTGGCGTTGCTTGCAGACATGTGGATTTTCAATTACATACACATGTTCGTTGTGCAAATTTGTCATACCCCTCCTTGTGAAGCACGCCTCATCAGTGAAGATAATTTTAGTATGAAAATTGACATCTTCAGCTCTTCTTTCTTGTATGAATCTACAAAACTCAAGACGCGCCATGGTATCAGCTGGCAAAAGCTCCTGGACGTTTTGTATATGGTAGGGATATAGCAATTGTTCTTTAAGAACTCTATGGACAACATTCTTTGAAACGCCTGCTTGCAATGCTAAGCATCGACCACTTATTTCTGGATTTTCTTCTACTATTTCCAGAATTTCTTCCTCAATCCTGGGGGTGCGAATTGTTCGAGCACGTCCACGATCAGCTGTGCTCGGTGCAAATTTTCCCGTTTCGCGAAGGCGTCTTTCAATGTTTCCAAAAGTTTTATGATTGGGCACGCGACGATTTGGAAACCTTTCGTTGTACACTCTAACACTTCTGCGACAATTTCCTTCGCAATATCCTAAAACCATCAACATATCCGTTTGCTCAGCGTTAGTGTAGTTTACAGCCATTATTACGGAAATAACGAAATAACGAAGAATATTAACTAGCTAACACCAACAGAAATTTGACACACTTCACAATTGATAAACAACAGCTACTGTCATTAAAAGTACGCTTACTTGTCACTAATACATATCATATCTTCATTTATTTCTTAGAATATCATACTGCTAGATTACATTTGTTTTAAGAAATGCAGTGCGCGGTCCCTCAGATTTAATTTTTTTGTGTCTAAACCTTAACAGATATGTTTATTATTATTATTATTTGTATATTAGAATTACAAAGTAACAAAAAAAAATAGTATTGAACGTCTCTTTCCTATTTTTTTGAAAGTTATTGGCCTTCACATTAAAAAGTTTTTGACTGGTTTATGCCGGGTTACCATTGTTTCGTACACTAATGGTCTACTGATAATAACTAATATCACCTTAAAAGATGACCTACATCCGTGAGGAGTACAATACCGAATATTATCCAAATCGATCCAAGCGTTCTGTCGTTATGGACAAAATATTTTTTTCTTGAAAGAACTTTGAAGGAGTATACTAGCTGAACGAAACGTAATTGCATATAGATAAGTTTAGTTAAATCGTCTTATTTTCGAACCAGGAATCTGTGGTTAAGTGGTGTCCACGCATTTTAGGGACAGCCTGTATATGTACAGTTACAGAAAATATATTCCAAATAGTACTAAAAACTATGCATGAAACATGGAACAGGAGAAAGAAATCCTTTTTCGAATTACAACACAAACTAAGACACATTAGTGTATCCAATTAATGTAACAAATAAACAAGTGATATAATTAATCAATATATCAGAGCATTTACGTGATTAACAAAGGATCTAGAAGTTATGTGAAAATGCCATATAACGAATTCATCTCTGCGGCGAGCCTATCCATTGGGTTGTGTCTTCTATATTCAGTGCGGCGATAACGAAGGTGAAATGTATCTAAAGAGCGCGAATGGATGAATGGAACGCGAAAGGAGAGATGTGATAGTAGCTCTGGACTGTCCAGCAGTATTCTAATATTGACCTCACTAAAGAATTAAATAGAAATATAATGGACATCATGTTAGTGAAATCGCTACATGAACGTTTAATGAAACCACATAACTTAAGAGATTTATTAACCATAAGATTAATGTGGAGATTGAATGTGAGTCTAGAATCAAACGTAATTCCGAAATCAACCATATGGTCAACTGTCTCCACCAGATTATCACCCAGGTCATAATTAGAAGTTATTGGGTTCAACTTCCTAGAAAAAGTGATACAGCGACACTTGCTATAGTTCAAAGTCATATTATTATTTACAGAACAATTTATAATAGCATCCAGTTCAGTCTGTACAAGCTGACACATCGCCAGGGACGGTATGGAGCGGACAATCTTGAGATTATCTGCATACGCTAGGTATTTGCAATGAAGAAATGATTGATATGTCATTAATAAAAAGTAAAAACAGTATAGGGTCTAAATGACTGCATTGAGGCACACCTGATATTGCATGTATAGGTGTCGATTCAGATGCGGTTTGTTAGGTACGATTTAAGCCATGAAGTAAGTGTGCCCCTATGCCATTCCAAGAGAGTTTTTTGATTAGTAGTAGTGGTTGACTTGGTCAAAAGCTTTGGAAAAATCAATGTAGATGGAATGAATTACTATATGTTTAAGTATTTTAGATATATTTGATAATATTGAAATGGGTCGGTAATTAGTTGCTAAGGATCTATCCCCAGATTTGAAGGTTGGAAAGACATGTGCTAATTTCCAGTGATCTGAGTAGGAACCAGATGATAAAGAAATCTGATACATAATAGAAAGAGGAAATGAAAGGGAGGGACATCTTCACGAAATATTCACATATACCATCAGGGCCAAGGCTTAAGCGCCCTTTTAAATGAATTAGTTTCTGAAACACCGTTTCGCAGCCAATTTCAATAACATTTAAGTTAGAACAGATTTGAGCATAGGATAGGTTGAGTGTGCAATAGTGAGGTTATCGTTGTTAACATACACCGATTTAAAGAAGTCAAACAGCTGACACATTTCGGTCGCATTTGTGGATTTTACCCCAATATAACATATATGTGATAGAAGTTCCAAAAAGCACCCAGATGTTCAAGGCTAGAAGATTGCGTGTAGCTTACAAACTTGTTGTAGTCGTGACGAATTGCGTGCTTTACTTTTATGCGTAAGTCTTTATACTTGCAATGCTTATCGGTAGAATTGTCCTTTTTGAAATTATTATAAAGTTTGTTCTCCTATTTAAGCCTTATAGCGCTGGGAGAATACGATTTAGGATATTTAGCGGAATTCACTAAATACTTATAGACGTACGTTTCAAGAGCAAATGTCATAAAAAGTGGACGAACTTTGATCAATATCACCACGCAAGACAGTTTCCCAATCAATAGAAGAAAGAAAATTCAAATCATAATTAACTTTTCTGAAATTATATTTCTAGACGGTACTATCCGGAATGTGATTACCAGCTCCATACTCCAAGTAGAAACCTAGGCATGGGTGATGTAAAATTAGGAAATCGAGATAGAACATAAAATAGAAGGAATTAAATGTATACTGGCGTGAACGTGAATACATGAGAGGATGGAGAATGGGAGAAGAAGAGAACGTGATTGCGAGGGTGGGATGGAAACATTGCATGGAAAAATGTGAGTAGGCAGGCATAGGATGAAAGGAAAAGGGATACAGACTACTTGCGTAGCACAGCCACCAATCAATTACTGATACAGCGTACACTAATTTGCAAATTTGGGACAACTTTTTATTTATTTGTGGTCTTTGTTAATATACATCCATTTGTTTGTAACGTATTTATAATAACAATCATTATTATTACAGTCAAATAAAATTAGAAGTATCTAAGGCGTCTAGGAATTTGTTAATAATTTAAAAATGTTCATTATGTGTCTAAACATGGTGTAAGGAAAGGGAAACGAGATGTCGGAGGAGTTTAAAACGACATGAGGCCTGCGACAGAGATATCCGCTAAGCACTTTAGTATCTAGCAGCCCTGGTGAAATAAAAAATATGGTCGCTAGCCTTCGAGGATGATATAGCCATTCTAGCAGAAACAAAGGGGTAGGGGAACTGGCGAAAAGATTGGATAAATTCCTAGACAGAAGGGGTTCCAACTAAACACTAAGAAAATATGATATTAAGGAAATGGATAAGCATTAAAAGGGGAGTAACAGTGAGATGGAAAGGGGAGATTGAACATGTGAAGCATTTGAACTATCTAGGATATGTGGTGAGAGAAATAACAGAAGAAGGACACATGACAGAGGAGGAATCGAGGAGTCTGTGAAACAAAAGAGATTTCCAGGTAGAAAAAAGGAAATAATAGAATACGTATGTGAGGAGTATTGATGTATGGAGAGGAAGTGCGTGGAATGGAAGACCAATTACAGGAAGAAGGGGAAGGCAGGGAAAAGATTCATGAGATACTAAATGCGAACGAGTGATTGGGGATCGCAAAGTGTCTTAAAAATTGTATTTGGGAAGAAAAATGTATGAGAAGACAAGGCGATAAATTTAGATGAAGTAGATACGCAGCAAATAAATAAATAAAATATAATAATAAAGTAAAATCAGAAAATCAAGATGCAACATAAATGCAAGGAATTAAATGTTTATGGACGAGAATCAGAATATTCGAGAAGAGGGAGAATGGGGGAGGAAGAAATAATGACTGCAAGGTACAGTTGCGGAAATGAAGAGAAAGAAAATAAGTATTGGGTGGGTGATGGGTATAGGCGATCTAAGTTCTGCGAAAATGGGTTGGGATGGAAACACTGGGTGGAAGAATATAAGGTGATATGTATGGCTGAGCGTGAAAGGAAAAAGGGAACAGAGTGAAAAAGTTTGAGCGGAGTTTTGAGTGGGTTGGAAATATTTTGAAAAATAAAGAGACGTCGAAGAGAAAGGGAAATGAAACAAAAAGTAATAACAGAAAGATAGACGTACCAAGGCAGAGATCTGAAGAAGATAACTACCATACTTTTTTCGTATGCTGGATTAACCAAGAGGGTTTAATACTTGCGTGGCACATATATAATTAACGATATAAAAAAATGATATTGGAGACTGACTTAGTTCAAAAATTTTCGACATCGAGAGCGTCCAAATCATTGAAGCCACCACTATGAAATTTTAAACTTAAGATTTATATATAGCAGGAACGAAAACGACCTACTTTGAAAGCAATAGCTCAACCGGAAGTGATGGTTTACTCTTATCACCTTTTTCGGTATCTCGAAAACGGTATGAGTTATAGAAAAAAATATTCCCCTGAAAGTTAAAGATATTGTAATTTGTAAACAACTTTCATTTGAAAAGTTTTTTCGAAAAATCGAGTATAACTGAGTATAAGGAAGTTCAGTGCGGACCACTGCAGATTTTTTTTAACAAAAAGGAGTCGCGCTTTTGATACATTTGGGAAACAATCCTTGAACTTTGAATACGATTTTAAGAAAAATAAAGAAGTAAAAGACTTTTTAAGGAAGCGAGTTTTCATCATTTATAAAGAGTTTTCGGCGCCACAAAGTTAATTGCCCATGCGCAATGGCACAAAAACATTCACTTAACAGAACGAAGGTAATGCATAAAATAAAATATATTTATGGGATTATAAAATAAAAAAAGGACGTTAATTATTTTCCATGTCATTGTCATTTAAATATTAGACGCTTTCACGTCAATTTTAATTGTAAATAATTATCACCACTCATCTTTATAAATACAAGTATCAAATACGAGATAGATGCCAGTTAAAAAAAAGTACTAGAGCAATAGAAAATAAACATCAAGTCTTTCAAAAAAGTAAAAAGGTTCTACTATCGCTCGACCAAAGAAAAGTAAGGGTAGTGGAAATATGGGAAAATAGCAACACAACCGAAGGAATACATAAAGAAGGAAAAGAGAGAGAGATATGGAGCAGTTTACCGAGAAGATGGAGAAGACGATGGAAAAATAAAGCTGGAAATGGTAAAAAAATACTTACGAGTTGAAAACCGAAATAAGAGTGATTAAAGACGAAATGAGGAAAAATGGGATAAAGAAAAGGAACAGCTTGTAAACAGAATAATTAGAGGATACAGTGGAAAAAGATTAAAGGAATAAAAGGGGGAACACCATTATAATTAACGGAGTATCGATTCAAGAGAGAACTCAGAAGAAATACTATAGAGAAACTCCTACGGAAAAACATGGAAATAGAAACGAAGATAGTAACAGCGTACAGGATAAGCAAAAATAGGACACCGGATGTAGAGGTAACAAAAATTGAATCATTCTAAAAAAACAAAAATGATGAAAAGCAAAAACAAACAGAGATACCAACATATACATTGAAAATGACTTGATTGGAAGAGAGAATGGTGCAGGGCCAAATAGGAGGTGTTGCTAGCGTGGTTGAGAGAAAACCGACAAATAAGGTTTCAAAAAACTAGTAACTCAGGAGAGAATAATAGAAATACACATCAAAAATGACGAATTGGAAAAGGAAATTGACATACTTATTGTACGTATATCATAAGAATGAGTACGTGGAACGTGAGAAGCATAAATGGAAAAGTGAATGGAATTATTGAAGAATTGAAGTTTTAAGAAGAAAACCTACCTGGGAATAACAGAGAATAAAAAAAGAGAGGCTACTAATGGCCAAAGAAAAAATATGCCGATATGCACGAAAGAGTAGGAAAGAACAACACCGGCATAGATACACACACGGGAAAATATGGAGAAATGATAATGGGAACAGATTAAGATAGAATTATGCGTAGAAAATGATTATATTATTACAAACACAGATGCATGTACAAAGATATTAATAAGTATACCATAGAAGTGCACTCGAGAATTGAAAAATCTATTATTAACTTTATAAGAAACAAAGACAATTGAAAAATGGTAAAGGACGTGGAGTGAAAAGACAAACAAAGACAAGAGTGGATAAAGAAGCAAAGAGTAAAAAAATAACAAAAATCAAAGTAAAGTACTAGAGATCTAATATTCGTTGTTAGACATCTAGGAGAAAAATTCATTAAAAAAGGACGGTGAATACACATCTGCTTTATTGATCTACAAAAAGCATTTGACAAAGTCGGACGAGAAGCCATCTGGAAATCTCTAGAAAAAAGAGGTGTGGAAAGGTATATAATGAAATAATAAATGCGCTGTACAAAGATAACATACATAAAGTAAAAACACATAATAAAGAATCGAGAGAATTCGAAATAAGAATAGGATTAAAACAGAGTTGCGTGTTCTCTATTGTTCTCAATTCAAACTGATGATGTGATAAAAAGTTGTAAAAAAGATGCAAGAAAATGATAGTGGCTAACTGGAAAATGCAACAAGTAACACTACAACAATTACTTTTGGTAGCAGACTCAATTAGATTGCAATATTGCTTTTATTCCACTTTTACAAATTTCCATGTTGATAAAAATATTTAAAAAAAAAACGCAATTTGCAAGTTTTTTTTTAATTTGCAAATTTTCATTTTTATAGAAATATTTTTAAAATTTTGCAAACTTAAAAACATAAACTTCAATGTAATCTGTTATTTGAGACTTCAGGTATGATGAAGACGATCCCCCCCCCCCCCCCCCCCATCCATCCATCCCCTTAATTAAAATATTTCATTGCCTTAATAGTTATTATTTTAAGAAAACTGAAAAGAAAAATAAAAAATTTCGACAAAAATATAATTTTTTCAGTGTATAACATTTTTATTTTCTTTTTTTTGCAATTGGGAAATTAATGAATTTTACGCAATTCAATCATCGTGAATGAACGATTTTTAATAAATTCAGTCGCAAAATTTCAGATTTCCGTGAAAGTGTTCTTATTCGTCTTTTATTTTTTGAACAAAAAGATTTTTAAAAATTTGCAATTTACTAGTTTTTTGTTCAAGTACATTCAATATAATTTGTTACTTGGGATTTTACGAATGGTGAAGACGATTCTCCTGCCATTAACATATTTCAGTGACTTGAATTGTGGTTAATTTGAGAAAACTGAAAAGAAAATTTAAAAAGTTCAACAAAAATATAATTTTTTCAGTGTACAACATTTTTATTTTCTTTTTTTGCAATTGGAAAATGTAATGAATTTTATGCAATTGAATCATCGTGAATGAAAGGTTTTTAATGAAACAGTCACAAAATTTCTTATTCGTCGTTTATTTTTTGAAAAAAGATTTTTAAAAATTCGCAATTTACGAGTTTTTTGTTCAAGTACATTCAATATAATTTGTTACTTAGGATTTTACGAATGATGAAGACGATCCTCCTGTCATTAACATATTTCAGTGACTTGAATTGTAGTTAATTTGAGAAAACTGAAAAGAAAATAAAAAAAGTTCAACAAAAATATAATTTTTTCAGTGTATAACATTTTTATTTTCGTTCTTTTTTGCAATTGGAAAATGTAATGAATTTTACGCAATTGAATCATCGTGAATGAAAGATTTTTAATGAAACAGTCGCAAAGTTTCTTTTTCGTCGTTTATTTTTTGAATAAAAAGATTTTTAAAAATTTGCAATTTACGAGTTTTTTGTTCAAGTACATTCAATATAATTTGTTACTTAAGATTTTACGAATGATGAAGACGATCCTCCTGTCATTAACATATTTCATAATTTTTTCAGTGTACAACATTTTTATTTTCTTTTTTGCAATTGGAAAATGTAATAAATTTTATGCAATTGAATCATCGTGAATGAAAGGTTTTTAATGAAACAGTCGCAAAATTTCTTGTTCGTCGTTTATTTTTTGAAAAAAGATTTTTAAAAATTTGCAATTTACGAGTTTTTTGTTCAAGAACATTCAATATAATTTGTTACTTAGGATTTTACGAATGATGAACACGATCCTCCTGTCATTAACATATTTCAGTTACTTGAATTGTGGTTAATTTGAGAAAACTGAAAAGAAAATTAAAAAATTTCAACAAAAATATAATTTTTTCAGTGTATAACATTTTTATTTTCGTTCTTTTTTGCAATTGGAAAATGTAATGATTTTTACGCAATTCAATCATCGTGAATGAAAGATTTTTAATGAAACAGTCGCAAAATTTCTTATTCGTCGTTTATTTTTTGAATAAAAAGATTTTTAAAAATTTGCAATTTACGAGTTTTTTGTTCAAGTACATTCAATATAATTTGTTACTTGGGATTTTACCAATGATGAAGACGATCCTCCTGTCATTAACATATTTCAGTGACTTAAATTGTCGTTAATTTAAGAAAACTAAAAATTTTTTTTTTTTTTAGTTTATAGCATTTTTGTTTTCTTTTCTTTTGGTAATTGGTAAATGTAATGATTTTGCAAAGTTGACAATCAGCGTCAATGAACGATTTTTGAAACAATCGCCAAATGTCAGATTTCATTGAACGTGTTTTTATTCGTCGTTTACGAATTTTTATTTTGTTCAAATATATTTTTAAAAAAATTGCAACTCACGAGATTTTTTCTTTCAGTAACCTTCAATATAATTTGTGAGTTGAGACTTTAGGGACCGCGAAGACGATTTGCCCCCATCCCTTCATTTAAAATATTTCAGTGACTTAAATTGTGGAAAACAGAAAATAAAATTTTAACAAGAAAATATAATTTTTGTTCCAAATTTACAATAGAAAGTACATTAGAAAGTACAAAATTTACAAAACGTTATAATAAAGGTTTAAGAAAAAATGCTTGCTTCATTTTTACTATTAATGTTTTTATACAAATATTATATATATGTTATTAACCCTCCACCAAATACAAGTCAAACAAATAAATGCATATAAAAAATATGTTTTAAGTTGTTATTGCATGTGTTAATAACAGATCATAATATGATAAAGTAATATTTGTTTGTTTGAAACGTCTGTCTAAATTGTAGGCAGACGACCTCAAATAAGTGCGAAACAAATGTGTATTTTTTTAAATTTTACACTACCTACAATAGTGGCTATATTTAAATGTATTACGAAGAAAAATTACAGCAGAACTTAAGTGCCAACAAGAACTATAATAAATAAAATAATAATAAATGTGGAAATTAATATGAACAACCATGATATTGGCGATAAATGGAAAGATACAAAATATGGATAGATAGAAGACAACTAGAACAAGTCAAAAGCTTCAACAACCTAGGCACAATAATAGAAGAAAATTAAAAGTAGATAAAGAAGTATCAGAGAGAATAGGAAAGGCAGGAAAAAATTACAATATACTAAAAGACACATTCTTCTGGAAAAAGAAATTTCAGACATAAAAGCAGAATAACAGCAATAGAAATAAGGTTCCTGAGAAAGATCGAAGAAATCACAAGAAAAGATAAAATTACGGTAATACAAAAGAGAAGATTGAAACTGGTTAAACGAGTAATTGAAGGGAGACAACTTCGATCGTTAGGACACCTCCATCGAATGAAGAGAAGTAGATTATCCAAACAAGTATATGAAGCTAGAGTGCAGGGAAATAATTAACTAGGAATACCAAGAATGTAATGGGTAACAACTACGACGAGCAGCAGAAAAACTAAAAATTCCCTGGTGTGAGACAAGGAGCTTAGCACAAGACAGGAACTTATGGAAAATGAAAATAAATAATATGTGATTTATAATCCGACACTTAACGGTATAAGGATATTATTTAGTTGAAATGAATAATAATTATCAAGTTTAAAGTATATGAAATATTTAAAGACCAGCCTGTGCACAATATGTCAATTTACGTCCAGTCGAAGTTGATTTTTTTTGTGTTGAAAGAAACGTGGGGTAAAAAATGTAAACTTACGGCTGGTTGTAACAATGTTTATTTCATTTTTCACCAAGCCGTTTCTTTTATATAGGCCCTCAAACACACCCGACTATTACTTTAGCATCGATAGTAGGCAGATGAATAAATCTGCATTCTTTGTGTGTAAAATAATTGACGTTTATAAAATCGATTGGTAAGGGAGTTATTGTCAAGAGTGATGAGTTTCTGGATTCATGCAGACGGCTACAACGCGTTAAAACATTTTGTAAATTAGTCTCCATGCGCCGACATAACGCAGGAACGACGCTCGCTTCATTTTCCCTCGTCGACGTTTCTGACAAACAAATTGCGAAATTAAATTTACAAATTCAGCCCGTGCAGCTATTTTTGCATATTTATTTAGTTTACAGAAATTTCTACGAATGTAAGGATGTGCAAATAGGAAGAAATTGTATGTTTCTGAGAATGTGCTTCACAATGTTTCGTCACCTGAAAATAACATTGCAAGTGCAATATAAAAACTATATTAGTATTAGATTCGTTAGATTCGCGTTTCATAATTGCCATTTTCAATTGATGGTGCCGGTGGGTGTCCCTGGTTTTATTATAAAGTAAGAGGGTGGGTGTATATTGTGTTTGATTTCCAATATATATCTATATATATATATATATATATATATATATATATATATATATATATATATATATATATGGAACATCTCGCTCAGTGACTTATAGGAATTGCTTACGTGAACAAAATGCTTTCAACGTGACCGAACATGACGCTTTAATTGCTGGTCGTTATTTGGAATTGAAGTAATAAACTGGATTCGCTGAAAGACAATCGATGTCTACTTTTCCGGTGTCAAGTTCCTCATCCAGAATCGGTATCGATTGGCTCGATTCCGCATTGGGATTTGAATTTGCTGTTTCATCATGTAATACTAGTCATGTGAGAACGTCGAATTGGAATCATCTAGGTTAACGCTCCTTGTGGGACAATTAGTCCAAGTAACTCGTTTATCATCTGTTCAATATCCACACCTATACTTCTTTGCATTGATCCTGTTTCAGTTGCATTTATCTGGATGGTCTCATTTTACGTATATAACAAATATATTCGTCCACTTCGTTAATTTTAAATTGAATTTACTACATTGCGTTGTGATTCGATAATAAACTTATGATGAACTTCGTCGTATTTTAATTGAATGGGGTTCAATCAACCGATTTTAGCAACGAACCAATTAGATATTTCGCAAATTACTAACAATTAAAAATTAAGGTTTTATTCGCAGTTTTTAGCTCATGCTTTTGCCATAATTTTTATGTAGATTCAATCGGTTTTAACCACCTATTGAAATGACAAAAAAAACGGGTAACAAATAGAGAATATTGCGCATTTGTCGCGAATATTGAATGGCGACTAATGAATGTGCCCATATTTCCATGACATTACAGCATGTTAATTAATTGCGGCTTCGTTAAAGTGTCCAGAATATTATTCATCTAGACTTCGACGATGAATACTAATTATATTCCTATTTTTATTCTCAACATATACATGAATGGTCACGAACAAAAGTATTGTTGCTAATTGAAACGAGGCACTGACAGTAACGATCGCCATGTGAATAATCCTTAAGATAATATTTTCACTGGATCTTGATGCCACGTTTTAATTGGAGAAGTTGTTGGAGGCTATTGATGACTTGCAAATATGACGGCGTTGTCAAGAAACGTGGTTATTGTTGTTCCTCTGATCGTTGATTCGTCGGATGATATCGTGGACGGAAGTTAACCAAGGAAGCTTCCCCCTGAAAGGACGGGGACACAGTTATAAGTTCCCTATTGTCCTTGGCGTCCATTCAAGTACGATTTTAGCAGCTTCAAACAGTTTGTAAGGCATTTCTTAATATCCAATCCAGGCCAGGGTGTCACACAGTCTGGTTTCCATTAATTTACTGAATATTATCAACCGTGTCAAATTCTCCATAAATTGCATTGCATAAAATTATAACTATGCAAACGCATTTTTTTTTCTTAGTAATTATAGAACTGGATCTTTAATTATTACGGCCTCTTCATTAAATTACTATTACAGTATAAACTAATCAAGAAATTAAGAACAAACTAATGAAGAAATTAAAACAGGTAATATCTCATATAGCAATCAGAGATTTAAGCAGAAGCAATCGATCAACACTAGACGCAGAGTTGAGATTATTGGTAATAATTATCAGGCATATAATAAACGGAATTGAGTTCAAATTAGAATGGAAGAAAGATATATATTTAGTTTGATGCAGACTTATGAAATTTACCGAAATATAAAAAGTTTTTGGCGTAAAGAAAAAAGTTATAATATGAAATTCTATAACAATAACTCACATAAAGTGCAACGTAGAGAGACAGAGAGAGAAAAATTGGAAAATTTAACATAAAAAAATTCTTTATACCCAACGAAAAGAAATAAAAAAAAGCGAGGAAAATTTCGGTTAAGAAATGTAATTGACATAAATTCCGGTTGAGTATAAGTAGTCAGAAAGTTATGTAGGAATTTAGATTCGTATTTAAACCTTGAAATTTATAGTAAAGGTCAATATTTGATTATTCTGGGGAATGTGGAACAGTTTGGTGTGAGAAAAAGGTTCATGGAGATCTAAAGTAAACGTTTCGGGTAAGCATTTGCAAATTTAGTGAAAAATGTTTGGTTATGTGTACTGTCAAAAACGGAAAAAATGTTTATACAATTTATGAGTTTATTAAAACTCTTTTTTTGTATCCATTAAATTCTTCGATCGCCTTTTGTTTTCGAGTTATGACGTCATCGATTTTTTTTTTAAAGGCAACTTATATTTCGTCGATAAAATTGGATAGAGCTTGAAAGTCTGAACATAGAAATATGCCCAAGTATAACATTGACCTTGATCGTTTACAAGATAACGGAGCTTAAAATTTGAAAATGAAGAAAGCTGTAAGCGCTAAGTTTTTTACATTTTTTTAAATTTTCCTCTAGAAACGGACAAGTTAGCAATTTAATTATCAAAAATAAACTAAATGATATGTTCAAACTGATTCCCATTTACTTCTTGGCAATATCCTAGGCGATATTCGAAATCTTGTAGAACATTCCGTATGGTTTCTGGACGAATTGCTCTCACTTCAGCTCGAATTCTGTTCTTTAAATCGTCAACTGTAGCTGGCCCATTGAAGTAAACATTGCTTTTTAGGAAGCCCCACAAAAAGAAATCGAGTGCGGTAAGATCAGGGGGCCGTGCAGGCCACTCAATTGACCCCCTTCTACCAATCCAACGATTGGGAAAAACTTGATTTAAATAATTTCGCACATCCAACGAAAAATGTGGAGGCGCTCCAGATTGTTGATACCATAAGTTATTATTTGGCAAGTCTGAATTTTCTTCGTTGGGATAAAGCATCGCAAGAGCGGGTATCAGGTCATCCTTCAAAAAATCTAAGTATTTATCACCCGTCAACGTTCCTTTTATAAAAAATGGTCCCAAAATTAGATCTCCAACACTTCCCGACCAAACGTTAACTTTTTGTGGAAAGTGCGTGTTGAGCTCCACCATCCAATGAGGATTTGGGGAGCCCAGTATAGGCAGTTCTGCCGATTTACTGCTCCATTAAGGCAAAACACGACTTCGTCCGAAAATATAACTCGACTAACAAATTCTGGATCGGCTGTGCATCGAGCCATCATATCTTCGCAGAATCCCATACGGCGATCCGGATCGTCTTCATTAATTTCATGCACTAAAACTGCCTTATAGGGATGCCATTTACACTTTTTCAATGTCCTCCACATCGAACATTTACTGATCTCATAAATTGCAGCCACCTCTTGTGTGGCTCTATGGGCATTTTCTTGCAGTTCCAGTAGAACATTTAACTGAACATTAAAAACTTTTGCTCGGCCAAATCTAGGGAGATCCCTTACATGCCCGAACTCTTAAAATTTTCTTAAAATCTTGGATACGGCTACTCTTCTAATTGGTTCCTGCTCTGGATATTTATTGTTAAAGAGCTCGCAAACTTGTGTTCTACATCTGTCTCCATATCCCTTCATCATTAAAATTTCTAGTCTTTGCTTTTCACTTATCTATCGTACTATTTTGGTAATTAGGACACAGACACATTATGACACATTATGAGTAATGTGTCAAAATTGACAGTTAGCATAAATACAAAACTACTCGAATTTGACCAAGACCTAATAACTATTTTTTTTTCTCTTTCAGGATTTAAAGTATCTTATTTCAGAAACACTCAGGGTCAAGGTCATACTTGTACATATTTCTGCATTCAGAGTTTTAAGCTCTATCCAAATCCATCGGAAAAAATATGGATTGCTATTTAAAACAAAATCCGATGACGCCATAAATCAAAAAGAAAAGACGATTGAAAAATTCAGTTGATTTAAAAAGATCTCTTTTTAATATCAAAATTGACCTGTTCGAGGGTTTTTCTCAAATACTCTTTGTTTGAATTTTATTTTAATAGTTCCAGACTTTTGAAACTCTGTATATATTAAAAAATTTAAATAAGTTTTTGAGCCATTGTTCAATTAAAATTTCAAATATCAAAATATTCAAGTCGAGCATCCTAATGAAGGTATAACTTGGTTTATATGTGCATGGGTGTTTCATCGCTCATGTGTAAACAAGAGAATACAATCAGTGCCCAAATTGAAGAACTGGAAACGGATTTGTGATATGAATGAGGGGAAACATTCATATCATAAATCCATTTCCACACAAATATTATTTCAAACATAACGAATGATAATCTCAAAGTGGCTATAAAATGGAGCTGAATAAAAACTAAATGATCTAACTACAATTGTAATTAAAATGCAATTAGAACTATTAACTTTAAAATCAACTACGATTGGGAAAATAGCTGTGCAAAAAAGTACAGATGTCTACATCGTCTAGTGTCCATCCCATAAGCCACATTTTAAGCCACACAAGTTCCTTTGCATCTTCTGTAGTTGAAAGTGCAACTGATTTTTGTAGCTGAGAAGTACATGATACTGCGGTGCCACCAATAAGGGACACGAAACCATTTGTTGATCTTCTAGTGTTTAAATCATCGGCAAAGTCTGCATCCGAATAGGCGCATAGCCCATCACCAACCGAAGTATAGTGTAAACCAAAATCCATGGTACCACGCAGGTATCTAAATATCCGCTTAACGGAAATCCAGTCAAGCGTAGTTGGTTCCGCCGTTGATTTAGCAGCTTTTGATACACCGTATGCTATATCTTGGTGAGTAGCACAGGCCAGATACATCAGAGAACCCACCGCCGAACGATACGGAATGGAATCATCGAGAGAGCCATTATTTACTTTGTCCGATTGTTAGTTCTCAACAGGCGTCTTTCCACAATTACAATCCTAAAACGTTGTAAGATTCTCTCAACGTAAGTTCGTTGTGAAAGAAAGAAACCAGACTCACGTTGCTGAATTTGCATACCCAAAAACGAATCTAAGGATCCTTTGGTGATTTTAAACTCTAAAGTTAGCAGTTCTAAAAATGAATCAACTGCGTTTTGTGTAGATCCAGCAATGAGACCATCGTCAACGTAGATTGCAATAATTAATTTTTCTGATTCGTTCTGTTTAATGTATATACATGGATCTGCCGTTGAACGCATGAATCCATTCCTCTCCATGAATGAATGAAACCTGTTGTTCCAGCAGCGTGGAGATTGTTTGCGCCCATACAATGACCTTTTTAAACGGCAAACTAGATTTGATCCACATCAGCCTTGTGATTGAGTCATATAAATTTCAATGTCGATTTTACCGTAAAGAAATGCGGATTTCACATCGAATTGGGCACGAACCAAATTTTCGTTGGCTGCAGTTGCAATTAAGGCACGAATTGAATCATAGCGGGCCACTGGACTGAAGGTTTCATCATAATCCAGTTCAGCACGCTGAAATACCCAACGGGCAACTAAGCGAGGGTTTGTATTTTACACGAAGCACGCAACGTATGTCGATAACGTATTTACCCGGTGGCAGCGGTACCAGCTCCGAAGTGGCCGTTTCTTTAAAGGTTTCCATGTCTTCTTCCATAGCATGCAACCATTTATCAGAATCGCGACTTTTCATGGCTTCGCGAAAATTGGTTGACTTGAGATACTCTTGAACAACTTCAATCAAATATGCTAATGCGATGTTTGTTTGACTATTTGATTGCGGGTGAGGATGATAACCTACTTCGTAGTCATCGAACTTTACTGCCTGCCGATTCGAACGAACAGGACAGGAATCACTGGTTTCTTGAATGTTATCAAATCCTGCAGCATCAGTTGTCGGAGGTTCTTCATCTTCACAAATGTGAATCTCATCTGAAGTAATTTCGTTTTCTTCTTTGCAGATGTTACGGTTATCTTCACCGTCGTGCTTGACTTCTTTAGACAAGTAAAACTCGAGTTCAATCGATTTGTGTTTGGTACACAGTTTTTCAGGATCAAATCAACGTTACGCGACTTCATTATACGATGTTTCGATGGTACCAAACTTTGTAACCATCTTTTTCGTTCACGTAACCAACGAAATATCCAAATACAGCTTTGTCATCGAACTTAGCACGAAACTTCTTAGGAACGTTGACATAGCACTCTGAACCAAAAATTCGCAGGTAATTGAAACTGTCAAATGCTTCGCCAGACCATAATTGAAGAGGTGTTTTACCTGGAACACTTGATTTTCCCGTGCGATTGATTAAAAGTGTGGCTGCATCACATGCGTGAGCCCAAAACGATTTCGACAGTTCACTGACTGAAACGGGCTAATTGAACGACGTGTCGGTCGATTGTTCTGAAACTCCATTTTGCTCAGGTGTGTCCGAACACGTCAAATTTAGCTTTACGTAATTGTTCTGGCACATCAGCACAATCAAATTCACCACCACCGTCTGAACGAAAAGCTTTCAGTTTATGTCCGGCAGTATCACATTCGTTCAGATACGTTTCTAGGTGGGTAGCCACTTCTGATTTTTCTTTCATAAAAAATATACGAACGTAACGTGAAAAATCATTTTTAAATACTACGTAATATCGGAAAGAGAAAATAATTGAGTTGATGGACATCGGGCCATTTACATCAATAATCAATAATCAATTCGCCAACACTTGTCGGACGATGTTGACGTGCATGGAACGATTTGCGATGTCATTTGCCAAGTACACAGTCGTCACCAAGAGATGGAGTATCCAAACATTTAATTGAGATTCCATAGCGGGATAGAACATTGCACACATGATGGCCAAACCGTTCGTGCCAGCCCTTGATTTTCAGTTGTAGCAAGATTGGCTTCTATTCGCAATTTTGAAGCCCACATGTGCATGTTCATAACGTAAACGGATCTATTGAGTTTACCCATTGCAACAATTTTACTACCACGTCGAACTTTTACACCGTCAGAATCATATGTGACTTCATTTCCATGACAAATGGAGAAAAGTTGACGACCAACGTCAGGCACATGCCAGACGTCACTTAAAGTAGCAGACGACCACTTATTCCCAATACACACGTCGACTTTGACGCTGCATGACCCATACGCAAAAATACAACTCTTATTTGCAGTTTCAACAGGTTGAGGTATTGGATATTTCTCAAACGTAGCAAAGTGTTGTTTATTTGCCGTCATATGGTATGTTGCACCGGAATCCTATATCCAGGAATCAATTGAAACAAAGTCTGTGTTGGCTGACAGACTAGTGGCAAGAAATATACCTTGTTTGCTGTTATTTTCGAACTGGAATAGGAATTTTTGTTGCTGTTATTGTGATAGCCTCCATTGGCTATCACAACTATCTGGTCTGCGGCAATGCGTTTTCGACAATTTGCGACAATATGACCAAACTTCTTACAGTAATTGCACGTATGTACGCTTTTCTTTCTTCTCAGAACTCGAAGAACAGTTTATCACTGATTTGTTTGGATTCTTCGACTGCGACTTTGCGTGGAAAGCACTAGCTGTCTGAGGCGGTACTTACATCGCTAGCGAACTTTCAATGGAACGCAAATTTTCTTTGAGAAGATTTGTTATTTGCTCTATTTCCGGGATGCGATACCAAGTTGAGCGATAATATTGATACTCGGGACCAAGCATTTTGAAAATACGGTGATGGAGGATGGAGAGCGGGACTTTAGCATTTGGGTCCTTTTTCTGCAACTCCAGAAGTATGTCATCGAACACGTTTGATAGTCGTGAGGTGTGCTTCACAACTGAGGTTGCGTCATCTTTAGTGATTTCAAAGAAATTATCGAACAATGTATATAACCTCTGTAATGATGATTGTTCGTACACTGATAATAGCGTGTCCCAAATTTCTTTAGCATCAGTTTTCTTACGCAGTGCATGGCGGCATTTTCTTCAAGAGCAGTGCCTATTATACGAGCCGCGCGTGCGTTATCGCGTTGCCAGCCTTTGTAACTGTCAGATGGCTCATCATTTAATACTGACGGTGCCGGACATAATCGAGTTCCGTCCACGATTTCATAAAGACACAGTTCTCTCAAACAAAATTCTATTTGCCACTTCCACGTTTCCCATTGATCATCACTTTTCAACTTGCGAATATTAGCTCGACCGATCCTCATGTTCGTCGTCGGCCATTTTCATTTCTACACGTTTCAATGCCGTATTACTTGAAATTCACGATAATTCTTACTCAAAACAACATTTCAAAGGGTAGCTGGGCCCATAACCTGATATAGTAAATGAAATTCGGCAAAGAAAGACGGACTACCACTATCATTAATCAGAGTGATCCATTCATACCTCAATAACAGACAATTTCAGATAAGACTCGATCATATCATGTCAGCACCCCATATCATAAGAGCAGGGGTGCCCCAGGGATCCGTCCTTGGTCCGCAACTGTTCTCATTATACATTAACGACATGCCAACTCACGACGACACATCAATCGCCTTATTTGCAGACGACACGGCCATATATTCAACACCATCCTCAGAAATCATAGCACATGCGAACATAAACAATCACACGAGGGGACTCGAACGATATTATTCCGACTGGAAACTGACTGTAAATCCGACTAAATGTCAGACGATCACATTCACGTGACGATACAGGCGGTATGGAATACCGAATCCGACAAAGATTAACGGTATTGCAATACCGATCAAAACGACAGTGAAATACCTAGGAGTAACACTAGACACTAAAACGACATTTGGTGCACATATAAAAGAAGCGAACCGACTCGAACACGCCGCCCTAAAGACCATCTACGCGCTGGTCTTCAAGGGCAGCAGACTAACAACTGAAAACAAACTGTTACTTGACAAAACAATTATAAGACCGACGATGACATACGCGTCACCTGTATTTTTCGGAGCTTCGGCAACAAACCTGAAAAAATTACAGGTGACACAGAACAAGTGTCTCAGGTTCGCCCTGGGCGCTGACCGATACATACGTATACGTGACTTACACGACCAAGCGGACGTGGACATGATCGTACCGTACATGATGAAGTTGGCGGACCACTTTTACCGGCGGACCGCCGTTCATCACAACTTACTAATACAGACAATTACACAACAAAGACATTTAACAAGTCACACGCACAAACTGCCGTACGAAACGTTAGACCTATATAACGAAGACAGGACTAATTAACGAACAACCACGCAACCATACCAAAAAACAGGACTTACAGGGCGGGTTTTTGAAAGTTTCCCGTCGACTTGACTATAATAGACGCAACGGACGTACTGAAAAAAAAACTTTTACAACGTCAAGGGAAGCACCTTACATGTTTTTAATTGTTAGTTCCTAAATGTTAAATACTTAATAAGCGTTGTTTCGTAGGTGTAAGTTATTTTAAATGTGTTTTGTGTGTAGTATTTGTTGTAAATATTATGTTTGTGCGAAATTTTTAATAAAAACATTTGGATTTGGATTTTGGATAATAGCGTGTCCCAAATTTCTTTAGTATCAGTTTTCTTACGCAGTGCATGGCGGCATCTTCTTCAAGAGCAGTGCCTATTATACGAGCCGCACGTGCGTTATCGCGTTGCCAGCGTTTTATCTGTCAGATGGCTCATAATTTAATACTTGCGGTGCCGGACATAATCGAGTTCCATCCACGATTTCATAAAGACACAGTTCTCTCAAACAAAATTCTATTTGCCACTTCCACGTTTCCCATTGATCATCACTTTTCAACTTGTGAATATTAGCTCGACCGATCCCCATGATGCTGTCCGTCGTCGGCCCTTTTCATTTCTACACGTTTCAATGCCGTATTACTTGAAATTCACGATAATTCTTACTCAAAACAACATTTCAAAGCGTAGCTGGGCCCATAACCTGATATAGTAAATGATATTCGGTAAAGAAAGCTCAGAAGCAATACTTATATTAAGTAAAAGAAAACGCGTGTACATACAGGTATTGACAACTTGCAACTAACACAAACAATTAACAAAATAAATAATGTAGAGTAAAGAGTACAACTAACAGGTGGTAGCACTAAGCAGAGTATTACATCATAGCGGTTATTGTAGTATAGGTTACATATATACACAGTTATTATTAGTATTCTGGGTCCGCTTTTAAGTTCAGAGGGTGTTCTCGATCCAAAACAAGGACTTGAAAATTCGCTAAAACATGGATAACATGATAAAGAGTACTGAACTTACAAGATACTGGTATTTTCATCACAATTCATCACATCAAATTATAACCTTGTAAAGCAAGAACAGCTATGTCAGTTCAGAAAACCGAGATGGGTTCAGAACATAAAAACTTGACGAAAAAAATAAGAAAATTAAATAGATATCATTGTGTATACACAATGGAAAAAGGTTAAAGAAAGTATTGAAATAAAAATTTTTGTAAAAACATGAAATCTACCAGGGATAGAATCAAAACAAAGTGTTTGGAAAGTACCGTCATATCAAAAATTATCTTGGTCAAAGGTTGCCATGGAATGTAAAACGATTGCCTTAGTTTAAATCATGCTTTTGAAATAATTCATCATTGTCAAGCTACACTGACATCATCAATAACTTACAAATGCGTTACCTACTTATTTCAGCTGTAAAACAGTAATGAACTACAACTTATGAAATACTAATGACGTTTTTATTAACAAGAAAATGTAAATTACAGTAATTGTTGGATATGTCCCCCGTTTTGTTCATTGCACAAGTTGACGCCTCCTCATGCAGTGAAAAGCATTTTGCAACATTCTGCCGTTATGGTTGCACATTGTTGAACAATTCTTTGTTGCAGTTCTTGCAAATTATGTATCGGAGTTGCGAAAATCTTGTTTATTAAGTAAGGAAAGACAAAATAGTCCATAATTGTCAAACAAGGTGATCTCAGAGGGTTTATTAATGGTGTTGGTTTTCCCGAATCTCTAATTTTATTTTTTTCTGATGAAGGTGAGGATGAAATTTTTTTTTTATTTGTTCAATATTATTTGTCGAAGTGGTTCACTATCACTGGTGCTGGCCATTGCAATTTGCAGCATCATAATTAATTGTTTTCGACTTATATTAAATTACTACTGTGATTACTAGACATATTCAAGCCTCAAGTATAGAGATTCAGCATAAAAAAAACTCGTTCGTGCAAAATTTCGATACCAATCAAGAGGCGAGAATTTTAGTTATCTTTATTCATTTGCGTAGTTCCTTGTTTATCACTTAACGACGTGTGCGCAGTATTGCCGTTTTTTACTCTAAATTACTCTTATTGGTTTTGCGTTCTATAAAAAAACATATCGACAATACACACAAAAGTGGGAATTTCGACCTTACCACAATATAAAATAATACCATGCACGGCATAGGTTGAACAAATCTACCCATCCAATGACAATCGAACTTACATTACGGGGACTAAGTAAAAAACTCGTACGTGCAAAATTTCGATAGCATTCAAGAGGCGAGAATTTTAGTTATCTTTATTCATTTGCGTAGTTCCTTCTTTATCGCTTAACGATTTTGCGCAGTGTTACCGTTTTTTACACTAAATTACTCTTATTGGTTATGCTTCCTATAAAAAACATATTTCCGACAATACACACAAAAGTGGGAATTTCGACCTTACCACAATATAAAATAATACCATGCACGGCATAGGTTGAACAAATCTACCCATCCAATGACAATCGAACTTACATTACGGGGACTAAGTAAAAAACTCGTACGTGCAAAATTTCGATAGCATTCAAGAGGCGAGAATTTTAGTTATCTTTATTCATTTGCGTAGTTCCTTGTTTATCACTTCTGTATGCAAACTTATCAGCCGGTTTTCAAAAACCTCGCGGAGAAAAGCAAGATTTTCTCGTGTAGTATGTACTGGTGCACCGTCTTGCTGGAAATAACCGTACTGACGTTCATCTTCATCTAACTGTTGCACACATTCAGCCAAAAAGTTATTATATATATACTGTGCCTTTCTGCATTGACGGTGAAATCGAAAAAAATTTACCCAATTATTCTCCTACGAGGAACTTCCATCCAAACACCAATTTTCTGAGCATGTAGTAGCGTTTCAGTAAAAACATGCGGGTTATTAATGCTCCACATTCGCATATTCTGAGAATTGATGTATCCCGAAAGGTGGAATCATGCTTCGTCAGAAAAAAAAGTTAAGTTTAAAAGGTCGTCATTCATTAAATTATTGACAAACCAATGGCAGTACCCAACGCGTCTGAGGTGGTCTGCGAGCATATTATATGATTGCAGGATATGATTCCATGTTATTTGGATGCATGCTCAAGTCCTTCTTTACAATCGTTTGGCATGTGCCATAAGAGAGTCCAATTTCTTGACAGAGACGTTTTAAAGGTTTTGTAGGCTCTTCTTCCATACGTTGACGAACGTCATTATCAACTTCTTCTGTACGAACTCTTGATCTACCAGAACCATTTTTATGAGTCACAGAACCAGTTTCGCGAAACACTTTAACACAATTTGTAAGGCACGCATAATACTTATCCGGAAATATTGCTACGGCTGGGAAGTGCTCTCGAAAATTGTCCAAACACAAACGTTGACTGTATTCCCAAGTTCATGTAAATTTTGTGTTTGTGGTGGGAACCAATTCCAAAACTGCGTAGGATTAGAAAACTTCAGCACAATGACTTGACAGATTTTGACATAAATGTACGATGGGAGCTGCGACAATCATTTTAAAATCCATGACCACCCTTGACCAAGGTAATTTTTGATATCACGGTACCTGGCTTAATATAAGCCCTAATGCGTATGAATGATTCAAAATTATACTAGAAAAGAAGAACCCAGAGAATCGAAATTAGCAGCAAGTTGGTTGGACATAAATCCAAGATTTAAATTAATCGTAGAAAGAAAAATAAAAAAGAATCATATGTACAAGTGTACTCTTTTCTATCATCCAGCATAGACTTTTTGACATACTTGACTCGAATTCACATAATTGGTTTGCTAAATATGGAACTATGTGAACTATTGAACTATTGACTCGAAAAAGTAAACCGGCTCCGCGAACTGGACACCCAGATGAACAGCAAAAGCAACTTCTGCAGATTTCTGACATATAACCTAACTTTAAAAATAGTGAAATGTCAAGAAGAAAAAGGATTACATATTTTCTGACACTTCAAACCATAAATATTAATTATAAATAAAAAAATAACAGGCTGATCTGTATACCCACCTGTATCTGCAAATATTGCCCATAGAGGAGGTTCTGTTGATTTAGCTATTTTTAGTTTACATTTAGCAGGAATTTAAAAAATAGAAGATCCATAAGCAGAATCTACAATTGTAAAAGGGGCTTCCCAATAAATAAATATAAAAGTACCTATGTCCTTATTACTACTCTTAACAACGTACGAAGGTAATTTTCTGACAACTATTCACTGACAATTTTCATATAAATGATATTTCAAAACGTTTCATCACCCATTTGGAGTCACGTGATGTAACACAAACAAAAGAAAAAATCGTGTATTAATAACAGTTTAAATTGCAGAAGGGTATTTTAATGAAAACTCTTTCTGGGTACACACAATGGATATTGTGCATAAAAGTTTATGAAACAATAACTAGAGGAGCTTCTAAAAGCTCTAGACCAAGCATTGTACTTTTTTAACTCATATCCTATTATAACGCGAGACTATAATAGAAAGCGGGGTGTCTGCAAATAAAAGGCGTTTGTTGGCTAATTACATTAAAAAAATATTCATTACGAGGCCTTTCGCAGGTCAAAATACCGACTCCGTTGCGGTCTGTATCTGGAGGGGAATCCTAAAACTATTTAAACAATTGCAGCCTCAGAAGGTATAGATCACAGGATCAAAGAGTTAATGGAACATAATGTAAATCAGGGACGAGCTTAAAATAATTATTGATTACCAAAGTAGAGCACACTGAAGATGAAAAAGAATTTACATGAACGCCACATGTCTCTAAAATGAACTATAAATAGATATTTAAAGAAAAACTAATTGCAACGGCGTTTAAATCTCAAGTAATTATTGTTTAAAATTTTCTAAAAATAAATCAGGCACGGGAGTCTGTAATATGTTAATATATTTCAACGACAAAATAAATAAATAAACGTTTGCAGATTAAATTTAAACTGCTTATTTGTCATGAAATTTGCACAATTATTAACCATTTGCATACAAGTTGTTTTATCTGCATCGACGGAAATCTTTCGAAAAAACATGTGATGAATAAAAATTTAATAGCACATTTATTCCTGGGCAGAAAACAAAAAAAAATATTTTCCTGGGAATTATAGTTTAAGCAAAAATACATTGAGAGCTTAAAAGTTTAAATCAAAATGATTTATACGAAGTAAACTCCTGGCAAACAAATAACGCATGCAATAACATTTTATTGCATTGGATACAATGTGGCTAAATGACCTACACAATAAAATTTCATTATTTTCTTATGAGTGGTGTAAACATTTTTTTATCGTTCAATAGAAGTTTGCATAAAAAAGTTTACGAGTTATACGTACTGAATAAATAGAAAATAATGTTGCTTATGACGTAAATGATCCCATAATTTGAATGAGCGGAAAACTTCGCCGTCCAGGGCCTCCTCGCGTATGTAACAGATCCGTGTATTAAGAGGTTATTAAACGAAGTTATTATTTACATAGTCCCTCGGAAATAGCGGTGCTAAAAAAAAATCCACGATATAATATGTAATAATGACTCAAACTTGACCCAAATACCAATAAATTAGTATTTAGGTACAAAAATCACTTAATGCAATAAAAGAAATTCTTATCTAATTAAATATTTGATATATATATATATATATATATATATAATATATATATAATAAAAAAGTCAGGTGTATAACGCGGGGACAATGAATTAAAGGAAAAGATATAACGGCTAAAACCCGCAAGGAAGCACGCAGCCGCCGACACGTGTTTCAGACTCATTAGTCTTCATCAGGGCGGCATAGCCAAAAGGAAGATGGTCACAATTTGGAGATCTAATATAAACGGAGTCCAAAGCAAGCGACCGACCACCAATTAGTTGGGTAAATTGACTGGAGCCACAATTTGGTGGTCGGTCGCTTGCTTTGGACTCCGTTTATATTAGATCTCCAAATTGTGACCATCTTCCTTTTGGCTATGCCGCCCTGATGAAGACTAATGAGTGTGAAACACGTGTCGGCGGCTGCGTGCTTCCTTGCGGGTTTTAGCCGTTATATCTTTTCCTTTAATTCATTGTCCCCGCGTTATACACCTGACTTTTTTATTATTGTATATCCTCGGCACGGTTGTTCATGTACGTGGCCAGGTTGGTTTTCGCCCACAATTAGTTGGGTAAATTGACTGGAGCCACAATTTGGTGGTCGGTCGCTTGCTTTGGACTCCGTTTATATTAGATCTCCAAATTGTGACCATCTTCCTTTTGGCTATGCCGCCCTGATGAAGACTAATGAGTCTGAAGCACGTGTCGGCGGCTGCGTGCTTCCTTGCGGGTTTTAGCCGTTATATCTTTTCCTTTATATATATATATATATATGTATCTATATATGTATCTATATGTATATATATATATATATATATATATATATATATAACGTAATAACGTAATTGACAACATCCGGCTTGAAAATGCAACACCAGAAAAAATATTCCTAATTATTTTTTCAAATTAGATGCTTAAATAAATTTCTATTATTTTTGTATCCTATGCCATTACCATTGCCAATTACGTTTAGCAGACACCTATGAACTTTGACACTCCAAGACCAAAGCCGAATTGATTTATTTATTTATTTATTTAGCCGACACACCCGTTATATATAGATTTCGAGAAGTTGACCTGTGAATTGGCCTCCTAGGTCGTGCTTTTTGACACCTTTCGATTATTTCGTGTGGGGCCAAGTAAAGTCACTGGTTTATGTTGATAAAACACCGCCATGGAGGCCAACATTTTTCAACATTGACCCAAAATTAGACGTCCAGAATGCGCTTCGTCAAGAGCAGCTGCGGTGGCCATATGCCCGCAGTCATTTTCAAATGTAAATGCCATGTATTGGTGATTCGAATAAAAATTTGGATTAAAATTTAATTTGTTGTGATATTTTTTACAATTTTTCTATCAGTCTTTAAAAAAACACCCGATACTTTCGTCGATCAAATTGGTTTCAAAGCAAGTTTCATAGGCAAAAAGGCCAGTTTGCGTTTCGACAAATTGATTCGTGAACTGAAAAATACAGAACAGAGCAACTCTGGAGGAAAAGGACTTCGTGTGCCATCATCTTTGATGGGCACGGAATACGACGTGCTTGTCACAGTACTCAGTATCGTTTGTCAAAAATCTACCAAGGAGTACATTTTCATCAAGAAATGGGCAGCTGGATGATCGACATTTGACCCGAATTCGACCTCTCAATCGGATTCGCCGAAACGATAAAAAGTGTGGGTCTAAACCAGGTCAACAAAAAGTATCTTCTTTCAGATGTGGAGGCCTTACATAGCCCAATATAGAGCAAAACTCCCACAAATCAGAACAAAATCCAGTTCGGATAATGTCACACAGGAAATAAGGAAAATTTTCGGGAACACAATTATTTCTGCTTCTCGGCGATGAAGTGAAGGAAATCTACATCACAATTAACAAGCAATAGAGAATATTATGAAAGCCCTGACGGTGAGACAGTGGGAGATCTGTGTGACATTTATATGTAAGAAACTGAGTAATTTTTAATGACTGACTGATGGATGGCGCTAGCACGAGTACTGGCCCTCATAATATATCAATCGGTCAATAAAAATTACTCAGACCATCTACATGTGTTTTCAATTACCCACATAACATTTCTATATCAAATATACAGTTCGTTAAAACACGTTACATGTTGTCAGAAGTGGTTAGCGATCAGAAATTAGAAAAAGTTTATTTATGATACTAGTGAAGAAAACGAACAAAAAACTGAGATCATGCCCGACGATGAGAATTCCTATCAAAATGATTCTTCGCTTCCTGGATTGCGTCCTCGGCCACCTTTGCGACTAGTTACCGAAGGTATCGGCAAAATCTGGAAAATGTGGGCACAGTCATTTGAATTCTACGCCACCGCAACGAACTTGGATAAAAAATTAAGTTACACAGATAGCAATTTTCATGACTATAATCGGACAAGAAGCTATGGTCATTTATAACACAACCGATCTGAAAGTAATCAAGAAATGGTTTGCAGACCGATTCGCACCGTAATAAAACGAATCGTATACATCGTCAAAGTGAATCTGAAAATTTCAACAATTTTCCAACAAATGCATAGACACGAGACGATTACGAGACAAGATAGTTGCTGGAATCTACCGTGACGAAGTGCCATTCTTCCTAACAATTTACGTGTCCATATGAAACTGAACACAGGATCACAGTGTAATCCTGTGTTCTCCAATTCGAACCTCGAGAATTAAAAGGCAGCTCGCGTTTGGTGATAATAAAATCAAGTGCTTGGTGAAACCAGTGTCAAATGCGCTATTAAGAAGAAAACTTTCTTAATCACATTTATCGTGGTACGAGAAAACATCATGCCAATACTGGGACAAAAAACATGTGTTGAAGTCGGACTCGTAACCCGCATACTTTCACTTGAAGCTCTAGTGTCAGAAGAAATTCTCAGCTTCGTTTTCGAAGGTCTAGGAAAAATTCAAAACTTTGAATATGACATCGCCTCTGTGGAAAATTCAAAGTTTGTAATCCATCCACCTCGTCGTATCGCGTATGCTCTACGCGATAAAGTTAAAAAGGAACTAGACACGATGGTGAAAATGGGTGCAATTACGCCTATATCTGAACCAAGACCTGCAGTGAGCCCCCTCGTAATAGTCGAGCAGAAAGGCAAAGTGCGAATATGTGTCGATCCAACAGATGTAAACAAACAAAGATTGCGACGGTAGTACCCGCTGCAAACTATAGAAGATATTGCAGGTAGGATTTCCGGATCGGATCCGGTGAGTAAGAGAACCGAAAAGTATCTCACCGTGAATACACTATGGGGACGAATAGCATCTGCCCCAGAAGTTTTTCAAAACATCAGTACGTTGCTCGTAGGTGAGACAAACGACGCCAATTCCATGGATAATATTTTAATATTTGCCAAAACGTTTGCAGAACTGAAAAAGATCAAGAAACGCATCATAATGAAACTTGCCGATGCAGGAGTTCGATTCAATAGATTTTCACGTTTTATTGCCAGCGTGTAAAATTCTTAGGGCACGTAATCTCTCCTGCCGGGTTAGAGATTGAGCCAGTGAAACTTCAGCTATTGATCAACTGGGCACACTGATGTGAAATCCCTTCAGAGGTTTCTCGGCATGGTGAATTATCTCGTCAAGTTCATCCCTCAACATTCGAAACTAACCGCACCATTAAGACAATTAATACACTTAATGATGTTGAGTGACGTTGGATAACCGAACACGATCATGAAGTATCAGAAATTAAGAAAACGTTCAAAACAGCACCAACAGTTGCTTTTTATGATGTGAATGCCCCAGTCGTATTATCCGTCGATGCAAGTTCAAAAGCAGTGGACGCGGTGTTGTTGCAGCATAGAAACCGGTTGCATACGACACCTAATCACTTTTTTCTTCCCAACAAAATTGTCCGCAGATCAAAAAGGAAGCCTAGGCAATGCACTTTTCGGAGGTAAGAAATTTCATGAATACGTGTATGGCAAAGACTTAAGCGTAGAAACCTTTGGAAGCGATCAGCAAAAACATTTACTAGCTGCACCGATACGTCTGCCGAAGATTTTGTTCGACGTACTCCCATATGCTCCAAATATTGTATAAAAATCAGGAAAGTACGAGGGGAACTAGAAAAATTATCTACCTAACCCAGAAGGAAAAGACATTCGATTTATTAAACATGTTTATTTTTCATTATAATCTCCATCAACATTAATACACTTTCGCCGTTACTTTCGTCCGGAAGGGACCCCATACCACTAGCAAAAATGTCTTCTCTTGGTTAAAATATTGTTCGATAACCTGCATCATCCGTCTGAAAACGCTTTCCTCTTAGAATTTTTTTAACTTTTGGATTAAATAATAGTGCGATGGTGTATGGGCTATATGGTGGATGGTTAAGCTAAGTGAAGTCGCATTCCGCCAAGATTGGCCGAACTTTCACAGCTTTGTGCACAGGCACATTGTCGTGAAGAAGAAGCGCATTCGATTGGAACAAATGGGGACGTTTTTTATCGATGGCTTTACGCAATTTCTTGGGAGTATTACTGTACACTTCTGCATTAATTGCAGCTTTCGGCATGCACTCAATTAAAAGATGGCCTTTCAAGTCCCAGAAAATTGATGCCATGCGTTTTCCGGCAGAAGGCTGAGTTCGAGCTTTTTTGGCGGTGGAGAACCTTTATGCACCCATTACATGGATTCTTGTTTTGTTTCGGGATCCCAGTGGTGTACCCAAGTTTCATCTCCAGTTACAATTCGAGCTAAAAAGTCAGGATCAGTCACCAGAGTGGCCAAATGGTCTTGAGCGATTTGACGCATTCGTTTCTGTTCAGGAGTGAATAGCCTGGGAACCCATCTTGCTGACACCTTGCTCATGCCCATTTTTTTATGAAATATGGTTATAACGCTAGACATTAATCTCATACGCTTGTCAATTGTTTCTGTCATAGCCAGGTAGATAGTTTTTCTAGTTCCCCTCGTATATACCTATATCTGATGCGTTAAGTCGTGATTGCCGCCCGATTTCAGATGCACCTGAGGATGAATACCAGGTTCACCTCATTCTCCTCATGTCCACTAAAGCCCTTGACAAACTAATCTGAGCGAATTACTTCAGTACATTATCAAAGGCTGGCCGAATGAAATCAGAGATTTACCAGTGCATCTTCGACAATATTGGACTGTATACGAACTGTCTTACTATGATGGTATTATCGTGAAAGGACATCGACCAATTATTCCAAAAGCACTGCGAGCATCGTACCTTGAAATTATACACCAAGGATATACAAAGTAATCTCAACAGAGCTAGCGAGGTTTTGGTTTGACCCAACATAACAGCAGGCATAATAGAATTTGTGAATAAATGTTGTGTCTGCCAGTCTCAACATAGAGACAATGATCGAGAACCGATAAAATTATATCGAATTCCCGACTATCCTTGGCAAATTGTAGCAACCGATTTATTTAAATTAAAACAGAAAATATTTGTACTACTAGTAGACAGTTACACTAGTTTCTACGACTTCCACGAGATTGCCACCACATCATCGGAATCAGTTATAAAATATATGTAGACATGTTTTGCGATGTTCGGCATACCGGAAGAAGTGTTGTCAGACAACGGACCACAATACTCGTCTGCTGCATTCAAGACTTTTGCTACCAAGTCGAACTTTCTTCACACGACATCTAGCCCAGGATATCCTCAATGGAATGCATTAGCAGCTAATCAAGAAATGCACTCAAGATGGTTCTGATATTGCGTTGGCATTGTTGAATTCTCGCAAAACGTCTAAACGGGATCTCAAATTACGAGCCATTCGCATGTTTGGTCTACCCGAAATCTACTTCCAAGTCGCCTACAACGGTCCATCAAGGGTTAGAAAAACAACTGTTAGTACAAAAGTCCTACGTTGACCGTACACACATAGGGAAAATTTCAAGCAGGTGATCAAATTCGAGTAAAAATTGGTCATCATAATTGGACACATGGGTCTGTGATCTCCCAACATGTGCATCTGCGCTCAGTTAACATAGAAACTGACGAGTGTTATTTATACCGCCGAAATCACCAGGATGTTCATAAAACAATCGCAAAGTTTCTCTGTCGGATCGAAAGAGTTTCCGATATTGTTAACAGCCCTGAATCTACCAACTGGACGTCAACTGCAGTTGTTCGAGATCCACCAAAAACGATTCAACGATGTGATAACAATATCATCCAATCCGATGTTCCTCCACTCACCACTTGCTCAGGTCGTGTCATTCGTCCACCTCACCAATTGAATTTATAATTTGTGTTATTTAGTATTGAGTATTTAAAGAAAAAAACGAAGAAAAAAGGATATGTGACCTTTATATGTAACGGACATGGTGCTAGCATGAATACTGGCCGTCATGACATATCAGTCAGTCAATAAAAGTTACTCAAACCAACTATATGTGTTGTCAATTACCCACATAACATTTCGATATTAAATATAAAGTTCGAAGTTACTAAAACACGTCACAATATGCACCCCAATTAATAGCAAACAAGTTTGTATCAAAACCAGACATTCTCGCGGTTCTTGAATTGAAACACAATTTATTGCTGGTCAGAAAGCTTAAGATAAGTGGATTGAAGATTTTTTAAAACCATTATGGCCCAATCATGAAGCATAACCTAACTTTGTTCGCCGGGACAATACAGAACTTTACGCTTGAATTTCGTTACAAAGAAAGTTTCACAATGCTTTCTAACACTGGACCCTTTTGATGAGTTGCTTACTTGCTGAAGCCAAAAGAGCCAAGGTAAAGGGAACTAAAAATCTCTGAAGAGCCATTGCACAGTATAGTGTTCAAATCAGTACAGGTTATGGTGCCCTGAATAAAGAAAAATCATGGTCATTGAGGGTAAATCTTTGCTGGGATGGAATTTTCATGACATGTTTCATGTCAAATTCGCTAAGGGATGAAGAATAAATCAAAGAACTCTAAGCCGAACCTGAAACAAAAGAAGAGGAATGCAGCGATAGGCCGCGAAAGGAACAATTGACAGAAATATATCGAGAGTTATGTTGTCCAGGGATTGAATGTGGAAGTTGTGGAAAATATTCGTGAACGCATAAAGACATCGAGCTGAGAGATGAAGAATAGGACAAGGTGATTTAGAGGGACAATGTTTCAGAGAAAACCCATACTTGGACATTAACGAGACGTCCAGATAAAAAGAAACTTTTGAACAACAAGTGGGGTTTCAGAAAAAAACAAGCAAGGACGAAAATTTAAAAACTGTTGACAGAAAAGGCTTCGGCTATCAAGAAACCTATGCACCCATGGCGAGACTGAAATCTTCAATTTCTGCTCAGAGAGTCCGAACTCCCCAGAACTTTATACGAATTAAAGCTGGTACCAAAAGCTGAAATCTAGGTTTTGAAAGCTTTGGATGGGTCGGATATTGATCGCTGCCTCTACACAGAAATCATTGAGCAAAGCAGAGATCACTGGCTTATCTACGTGGACGATGTTCTTATAGCGAAGCGAAGCAACGTGGACACTCTGAAATCAAAACAATAAAACGAAAATTTACAATGAACGATTTGAAGGATCAGAATGTTTCCTTGGGATTGAAATTTCCAGGAAACAAAGATTTAGCTTCTTGAGTCAACCACTGTTTAATAATTTCTTACAAACATGTGATACTACACCCTACTGAAATCGGATCAAAAATAAAACAAGAACTTGACAAGACCGAATCTAAGTGTCACAGTGAATTTCTTCAGTTGGTATGAAAAGGGGCTGAAAAGGGGTCTTCGATATATAAAAGGAACTCTCAATATGGGACTATAGATCAAGATGTTACATGTTACTCTGATGCAAACCAGGGAAGAAGAGTCGATCGAAAGTCGACCACAAACTAAGCTAGGCAACGAAACGTCAAACATGTGTCTCGACAAAGGCTCAGTACATCTGAAAATTATTATCCAATCCATCGTTTCATTACGACTGAAAAGGACCAACTGTCAAAAATATCCAAAATGACTAAATGTCAAATCAAATCAAGTAAACAAGTACAAATTAACTATTGAGATATCCAGTGTTAACCAATAACGATCTAAGCGAATTGTAATTGTTTTATATTTTCACCAACAGAGTTAATATGTCACAACGCTGAAACAATATTATTCAATAGTTTCAATTATATTTTTTGTGCAAATTCAGCCTGATGACAATTTTTTTCTAGTATTTTTACACTTCTGTTAATTTTAATCTAATTTCATTCTTCGCTTCCTTTATTATTTTATTTTTATTTATTTTACATACTTATTGCAAATAATTAAATTCCTAATTCAAGCGTAATATTTCGTGGAATACTATAATAAATAATTCATGCAATTTATTAAGCAATGTTGCTTTTATCAGATTTACGCAACGTAATCGAAAATTAAAACGTTCAAGTTTCAAATTAAAAATAAAAATTTAACGTAAGGAAAATTTGATGATAGGTACGATCCTCGTAATGGGGTTGGGCAATTTAAGGGTGAGGCGGTGGTGAACTGTTACCATAGTAACTGTACAGCCCAGCCAAATGTACTGATAGCAATTCTCCGAACAATATGTAACCCCAGCCATATTTAATTATAATTTCACACCCTGTATACCTGCGAGCGAAATCCTAAAAACTATTTAACGTTTTAATTACTACTATGTCTGAAAATTCACAAAAGAAGTCGCCTCGAAGTTCGATTTAATGACACAAAAAGGCGAATATTTTTTTTGAGCTATTGAACTACCGTTAATAAGTTTCGAATATCGTATTGGAAAAGGTCCCTTTGAGCTCCGTTCAATGGAAATAAATGAGTTTCTCGAAATCCTTTATAAAATTTAAATACGTCTGCACTTTCAAACATCTTGCAAACAAATATACAAGTTCAATTTATAAATCGATGAGTCAATCATATTCATGGATTTAAATAAAATGTTAAATTTTGCGCAACTAGTTACGTCAGTTATTTATTGGACACGATTTTAAACATTTCTTCAAATCTTCAAATCTTCAAATTACATAGTATTTAATATTTAATTATTTAACTAGGCCCAGTACAAAAGTACCAAATCTAGTTTGTTTTTTTTTTTTATTATTATTCTGGATGCGACGCTCCATTCATATTAATCATAACGTCGAAATGAAAGCGTGCAATATTCAAAGGCGCGCTCTAATTAAGGCGCAGTCAATTAACACGAATTTTCAGATAGTAATTTAATTTAAAAAAACCTGTAAAAATATTTTTTCTTAAATTAAATTTGTGCAGGCGAAAAAATAGGATCGAACGAAAAGTCGTTTGGCATTTACTGAAAACGTTTTGCTTAAAATTAGAGTTGCAAGTACCTTAATCTTCTCCTAATGGCGTAAATATTTGCACAGTACTTAAAATAATGATCTTTTAATGCGTGGGTTTCAGTTAATTTGAAACGGATAATTCTGTCGAATATGAACGGCATTTGATGATCATATTTACTATACTAAATGGATGCGTTTTATTTATAGGGCGAAGACTGAAACAAACTTCAAACGGACAGTTTCCGACTGAAACTATTTTCTAAACGGGAATTTTTATTTAAAATTATTTTTGCGAATGTTATTTGGATTAAATATTTCTAGATATCCCACAAATTTTGACACCTTGATACTACTTTGTATTATAAACATCTAAACCTATTTTTAAGTTTGGATCAAATATAAACCACATGAATTCGTTTAAATGTCACAAATTATTACGTGAACTTTTTTTGTGCTCGGTATGTTGTTAATATTTTATTGTACTTGCACTGTTTGTGTAAAACAATTAATTATTATTATAAGTATAATGGGTCCATAAACTTGTCTGATCCAAGACAGATCATCAAAATATTTTTAGGAATTCCCAAAAATGTCTTTAAGATCTGGAGGTTGCTGATGTGCTCAAATGATAGCGAAATAATTATCTACGATCCAAGCATTGTAAATTTTATAAATCCAACAGCGCGCACAGACACACAGACACACACACATTATTTTCAATATTCAACGTGTACCGTTTTCGAGATATGGGAAAAGGTGATAAGAGTAAACCATCACTTCCGGTTGAGAGATTGCGTTCAAAATAGGACGTTTTCCTCCTTGTTACATACAAATGTTAAGTTTAAAGTTTCAGAGCTCGAGCTATAATCGTTTGCACGCTAGAGCGCACACAGACACACAGATGTCATTATAGTCAGAAACGATTCAGGGGACCTCAAAACGCGTATATCCGTTAAAATCTCGGGGTCGAAATTTTTCATGATTCCTATACTTACTTATACATAAAGTATAAGTAAGTAAAAAAGTTTTTAATTTGTCGCATAGTGTAATTGAACTAAAAGAGCAAACTTGTACGTTGTTTTTACTTTCATTTTGTTTTTTTTTTTCTTTTTAATTATATTTTATAAAAATTAAAAAATATGTTTTGATTAAAGATTGTTTTTACAATTTTGTCAAATAAATTAAAATAAAGACTATTCATTTTTATTTCACTTTTTGTTTGTAATATTTTTACTTTATTTGCTTTACAATTTTCGTTTGTTTCTATTTTAGCATAAAGCTACAATAAATATGCCTTCATCATTTTTTTTTAAATTTTTCCAAATTTTATCTAAATTTGTTCAAAGTTACAAACTTGATATTTAAAGCAAATTTATAAAATTTAAAATAAAATGTTGAATTACATACATTTTGGAAAATTTGAAAACAACATGTTGACTTCGAATTGGAATTTCATGTTTTGGGATTCAAGTAGGCCTTTACAGTTGGGCAAACACTATTTTAGTTCCAGGTAAACTACATTTTCCGTTCACAGTACGCCAAAATGTAACTAAGAAAAGTTGTTCAGAATATAAAGTTATGACGTTATGCAAGTTTTCACAACGATCGGCCTACTTTGATAAAATCCAATATTGGTCAGCAATTGAAACAGCAATATTAACATGAGGTGGCTTAATAAAACCATCGATTACATGTCAAGTATGTATTATAGTATGATATGGGTCGTTATCTTTCATATCGTTAAAGTAATATCACAAAACTCATTTCATTGCGAAGTAGTGACAATATTTTTACAATGTTACAATTTTCTGAAAATTGGCATAACGCCGCAACTTTGCATTCTGAACAACTTTTCTTAGTAACATTTTGACGTACTGTGAACGGAACAGGTAGTATACCTAGAACTAATATAGTGTTTGCAAAACTGTAACGGCCTACTTGATTTAAAAAAATCGAAAGTAAACTAAAAAGTTTCAGACCAAGCAGGGCGGAATCCAAAAATTAGAAAAATCGAAATCATGAACAAATTTGTAAAATTTAAAAAAATATGGAAAATTGTAAAATTTACAAAAATTGTAAAATTTGAAAAAATTGTAACATTTGAGAAGAGAAAAATGGAAAATGTGGAAGAAAAAATTCTAAAAATTGAAAAATGTTATATAAATCAACAATTTTTTTCCATTTTACAAATGTATTTAAAATTTAATTTGAAATTTTTTAATTTTTTGCATTTTTTTGGAAAATTTAAAAAAATGAAAAATTGGAGAAGATTGTAAAAGTTTAACAATAAAAATTGAAAATTATGAAAAAATATTATTTTGAATATATTTAAGAGGATTGAAATAAATTCCGAAGATTCTTGGAACGGAACGACCTTCCCCTATTAAAACGAGGGTTTTTATGACGGTGGACGATTTGCGCGACAGTTTTCTATAAAATTAGAAGCACCGATTGATCTATTAATATAATCCATTATTTGGGTGCATATATATAAAAATATGAATGAAATCAATCCCGACGATTCCTGGATTTTTTTTTTTTCATTAAAGCGCGATGACATATACGCTTAAAACCACAATATACATAATTATGAATGAAATCCTTACCCATTGCTCTTATTCGACAGAACGAATGGAAGTGCGGAGACACTTCTTAGAAATCGTCCGAGGCGAGTCAGCGTGTCCCAAATTATCACGAATCGACAATTAATTTAACAATTTTAATATTTTAACTGCTCGTGTTTTAAAAATCAAATTTCAAAGTCGATTACCGGGAACATAAATACAGAGTGTTATGTGTACTAATTGAAGTGATTAATGGACATCAAAGGATATCCGGAAAAAGATTGTAATAGAATGAAATAAATAATTATTTCGTGGCCCTAAATGTAGTAAACATATCGTAAGGGATCATGATCTTCTTGATAATTTATGAAAACATTTTTGAAAAAGATGAAAATTAATATTAATTGAAAATAGAAAATGAAAAAAGCACAACGTGCAGACAATTACAAAATAAAAATAAGAAAGCTATTAATCGTGTGAAAATACCGAAAATATAAGACAAATGAACGCAAAATGTAAAACAAAAACAAAAAAAGTAAAAAAAAAACTGTGTCACCCCACTGGTAATCTAGTAAAGAAAATATATTCAAAGGTAAAACCTTAGCTAAAAAAAGACTTTTCGTTCTTTGTTTAGGTTTCTACTGAAGTTGACCACTTAGTTGCCGAAATACGTATATAGATTTGTTAAAATGGAGTGTGGTTGGGTTTGTTAAATTTATAAAATTTTATTGTTAAGTAATTTTCATTAAAAAATGAAAAAATATAAAATTTAAACATATGGAAAAATTTTTAAATATTTGAAATAATTTGTAAAAACAGAAGTTGGAAAAATTGAAAAATGAAAATTTTTAAAGAAATGCATCATTGGAAAATTTGGAAAATTTTAAATAATTTGGAAAATTTAATAATATGGAAAATAAAAAAATTGTAAAAACAGCCGAAATTGTTGAAAATGATCATACATCGATAAAAACATCATTAAACGACGTTATAACTTGCAAAACAAAATCGAGAAAGTCGTGATACATCATTAAAAATAGGGAAAAATCTAAGAAATTGTAAAATAATATAAAGAATTGTAAAAAAATTAGTTTCCTTAATTAATGAAGTTTTGAAACCATCGAAAACTATTAAAATTGTATCGTAAATCGGTAGAAAATGAAAACAGCCTTAAATGTAAATAATATTTATAATAATAATAATAATAATAAATAACTTGTAAAAGAAACTCGAAAATGCCACTAAAAATTATAAATTATAAAAAAGATAGAATGGTTAATCAAAAGTTGAACAAAAAAAATTTGAAAACGTTGGAAGAATTGTTGAAAATTATCATAAATAAAAATTACCTTAAAAGTCAACAATTCTAAGAAAATAATAGAGTAATTCTTTCTGTCTGCATTCAACCATTTATTACTTTCTTATATTCAATGTATAAGCAAATTCATAAGTATAAGAAAGTCCTGTGCAGGACACTGCAGTTTTTTATCTACGTCTAAAAATATCCCCGTGGATTCGAATTTTATAAAATTAGTTTTTTCTGCGTTTTTAATTTCTTATACTTTATGTATAAGGAAGTATGAGGGCGGTGCATCATTTACCGTCCCTAACACTGCAGGCATTGAGTGACAAATGAAAAGCTGTTTTCATCGGAAGTGTCATTTATTGACGTTAGTGTATTAAAATTGCGTCTCTCTAACTTTTCGTTTATTCGAAATATTAGTTCAGTTCTCTTGTGGTTTTTGTAATTTTATCAAAATGGATAAAATTGAAACAAGAGCTGTGATAAAATACCTTTGTAAGAAAGGTTTTATCAAGAAATTCATATTAAAAATTGGTCACGAGACTTCAAACTGGGGAGAGAGTCCTGTGACCATGCGCCAGGTACAGGACCACCAAAAACTGTGGTTACCAAAGAAAATGTTAATTTGATCCATGATATGGCAATGGTACTGGATGATGAAGAATAACAGTCAGATTTATATCGGAGATATGTGACATTTCAGTTGGGAACATTGAAAAAAATATGCACGAAGAATTTGGTCTCAAAAGAGTATCTGGGTACCAAACATGCTAACTGCAGATCAAAAGCGCCTCAGATGCGTTGCCGCAGAGACCAATTTGGCAATCAATAACAGGGAACCCGATGAATTTTTACAAAGATTCGTTACAGTGGATGAAACTTGGGTTCATAACTTTGACCCAGAGTCGAAACGGCAAAGTATCAAAAGGTGGGATAAGGGTTCTCCACCTCCTCAAAAATTTCGTGTTGTTTTTTCGGCAGGCAAAATCATGGCAACGTTTTTTTTTTGGGGGATTTTGCGGGAGTTATTTTTATGGATTGTGGATTAACATCTTCACGGAACGCATTTAATGAACGACGAAGACGTGATGACAGCCGTAAATGAGTGGCTGGCGGAATAAAATGCAGTTTTTTTTGGAATGGCATTCAAGCACTTCAGCACCGACACTTAAAATATATTAACCTGTTGAATAAATAAAATTATTTCGCTCTTCTCAATTGTTTGCTTCTTTGCTAGGGACAATAATTAGTGAACCGCCCTCGTATAGTTTCATAATAATTTTGTCACTGTGTGCCTTTTAGCCACAAACTATTGAAGCTAACACGATGGCTCTTATCACCTTTTTCCATATCTAAACAACTTTTTATTTGAAATGTTCTTTCGAAAAATGGAGTATAAATATATATACGCTAGATTTACTCCTACTAAGCTAATAGTACATTTTTAGGTTCTTTAAACATGGTGTACTTTGTAGTCCACAGGTCTAAATATTAACTGCAGCTCCAACTATGACTTTCCTATGAATATTCGCTTAAAATGAATAATTTTGTGTATCACCTTCATCACATGAATAGTTGTCCTTCAATTGATTCGCCCAACGAGATAAAAATTACTCTCGAATATATAATTAAAACTTGTTATTGATTGAAACGTCTTGTAAACTTATCCCACGTCAAATTTACCGGAAAAATCGCCAAAAAGAAGATTAATGGATTTAATCGAAATGCTATTTTAGCTCGCGCAAGTTTTCGATGCAATCGATTGGGTTAAATTCCGCACGTACAAACCAAAAACGCGAATACATCGAAAATGTTTACAGGAGTTTGCACATAAAATTGGTTATTAAATTTTAAATATCCTCGGGAAATGCGAAACGCGCAAACTTTATGATTGAAACTGCAAAGTTGGAAGCACTTCCTTGCGTCCTTAAAAGTTTTACTGCCAGACAATATTTTTATATCGAATTACTAGAGTAAAGTAAGATAAAATCGCTGTCGAGGATTTGGTTAAACTAATCGAAATCAACGTATTACATAAATGCTATTTAAATAAAATTTATCTAAATATTTGAACTAATTGGATTGCGTAAAATTTTTCGATGATTGCGTCACAAATCACCACCTGTCGGGTGATGAAAATATTAAAAATGCATTAATTAAATAATATGAATTACGTAACTCAATATTTATTATTTATTGCGTATAATTGCATCGACCGTGCGAAATAAATCAATACAACCGAAATTATATCTACGTAACTTTTCAATGTAGTAACAAAGCGTTCCGTAATAACGGTCTCGAGTGCGCCACCGTCGCGTCGGTTTCAAATCCAATCAAATTTCCGATACTAAATCTAAAACTACAACAAATTGAATTTCACGTTGGAAAATATTATTGACCGGCACAAAGGAGCTACCAAAAGCTCTTACGTTCACAATTTATGATAATAATGTAATATTAAAAGCTTTTCAGTACAAAATTCCCATGTCGACGAATTAACTAGAAACTTTTAATTTAATTGCTTGATTGTTATTTGTTTCATTTTGAATGAACGAATAAATTTAAATTGAAGAAGTTCCACAAAAATAAATGCATGGGGAAAGCACAAAAATCAAATCAAATGATCTAAACTAAAATAACTAAGTAAAAGCAAATCAAGTTAATGAAAATAAGTTAAAACGAATCAAACAAACAAAGGGAACAAGGCGACGAATATTTAATCATTATTTGCTACTTAAATATACATGAATAAAATATGTGTGTTACCATAAATTCGAATACCAAATTTCATCATAAACGTGTCCAATCTCATGAAATAAATAAACACACTCACATGTTATGTTCTAACTTACTTCGTAAAGGTGTTCACATAACAATAACGTAGGTTTGACTACGTGTGTTATCTGCAATATAGCAACTCGTTCAAAGTATGAGGAACCCGAACCATCGAGCTAAATTAATGTAGAAACTTGTTGCACTAATTGTAGCAATAGAAACCGTTGGCGACGTTAACAATCTTTTAAAAAAAATTGCAAATAGCGTTCTACCCGTTTTGTTTTTGTCGATTCATAAACTTGTAATCTACTAGTAATACGTTAAGAATGCTGGTTTAAAATGTTGCCTTGATGATACTATCGAGCATGACAAATACCACATAGTTTTAATTTACAATCAGTGTGCCCCATTTTAAATCTTAAATTTTATCAAAATAGACACCAAGAAAATTAGTATAATCTGTTCCTTCTAGGGTGGATATAAGCAACCCTCCCCTTATGAGCACTGTTTATTAAGTATTAGGTTATTTGCTTTCAACCCCTTTGCCATGCTATCTACTGTTTCCGAAGCTACGAATAGCTGGATTAGTCCTGTGGGACATTGACAAATTCCCAACTGAGCTACCGAAAATTTTTTAAAAACTTAATGTATTTTAATGTCGAAGAAACAAATAGTTAAAATAGTAACAACCAATAAAAAAAGAACAAAAAATAACACTCAAAGAAACAAATTGAAAAGACTACAAGAGTATTAAAGAATTAAAAGAAAAATTCAAGGTGTTTTATATTACAAGCATTGAAATTGATAAAAACAATAGGAGAATACGAATAAACGAAACCATTGAAGATGTAAAAATCAACACAAATTGAAACCAAAATACCACTGAATTAAAAATAAAAATAGTAAGTCTAATAAAATGAAATTAATGGTGAGTGATCGAAACAAAACATGGCAAATAAAAAATTATATACTAATTAGAAACACACTTAGGAAAATAAGGAAATTAGGAAGAATTCAAAATAAAGTAAAGTAATGTAACCAAAGGATGAAAAATTGACAAAAATTAAGAAAAAGGCAAAAGATTGTTTATCTAAAAAATGCATACGTCAAGGAATAAAAATACAAGAGTTCTATTGAAAATAATAGGAAAAGAACGTTAAAACAGACAAAAATCAACAATTCGAAATAAAGGCAAATGAATAATTAAAAAAAACTAAAATGCACATAAAATAAAATAATTGTCTTATGTATTATTTTATTTGCATGTTAGGTTTTGTAATTATTCATTTGAGTTTATTTCTAATTTTTTTGTTTTATTTCGCTTCGTTTTAGTTTTTTTCTCTCTTTCAACATTGCTTTCCTATTATTTTCAATATAATTCTTGTATTTTATAATAAAAAACAAGACACGAACAAAACAACACAGGCACACACACAGGAACACCCGCAGGAGCACACACACCGGAACACACAGACAGACGATAGACAAGAATGAAAAAAATATATATAAATATTAAAATTGTCAAAATCAAATCAATAATAATTTTCGGTGATTTTTCTATACATTTTCTGCCATACTTGAAATTTTTGGCAACTTATATCGTTTAGGTGATCGTTTATTAATTTTAGAAACTTGTCAACATGTTTTTTTATTAGTTTTCATTTTAATTTTTCTACATTTTCGTCAGTTTTGCATTTCATTTTTCGACAACTTTAGAAATCCCCACTTTTCATGAATATTTTGCATTTTGATATTTTTTGAATTTTCCCTTTCGGTAATTATTGATAATTTAGAATTTAACGCTATGGCCAATGTTGATTTTTGTATTTTTAAGAAATATGTGCATTAACAACATATTACAATTATTATATAAATATATTACATGTTTTCATATTTTTCAATCTGCTAATTCTGTTATAAGTTTTGTAGACTCCACATTTTGTAGTCTTATAAAATTGTCAATTTTGACAATTAAAACATTTAGTTTTTTGCATTTTTAGCCATTTGATGAATTAACAATTTTATGTTAATTTAGACATTTTGCAACTACATTTCATGTTTTTTTACATTTTTGACATATATATGTAAATTGGCATTTTTTTTATTCTTGTACAATTGTTTTCAAAACTTGTGATTTGTTTGCATTATGCAATTCTTAATAATTTTCAAATTTAACACTTTTGGTGTTTTGACAATGATGGCAGTTAATATTTGACGAGTTTTAACAAATTTTATGAATTAACAGTTGTTTTTCATGTTGACTTTTTGGATTTTTTGACTCTAGTTTTTGAATATTTTGGCAACTTTTGCATTTTAGACATTTAGCCATTTTATGTATTTGTCAATTTTGGTATTGTTTCAACTTTGTATTTTTCAGATTTTTAAGAATTGACAATTTTAATCTATTGATTTTTTTTTTCACTATTTTATATAAATATATGTATATGTATATTTTTATTTTTTACTATTTTGGTAACTTTTGTATTTTAGACATTTTTTTAATTTTAGATATTTGTTAATTTTGGCATTTTTTATTTTTGGCTATTTTTGGTAATTTGTGCATTGTCAACATTTTGAAATTTTAGATGACATGTATTTTGACAATATCATTGATTTTTTTTCAATTTTTCGAATGGATTATATGCATGTTTTTACTTGATTTTTAAGTTGTAATATTTTGGTAACTTGTGCATTTTAGACATTTTCAATTCGTTGCCACATAATTGATAATTATAACATTTATTATTTTTTTGTATTTAGACATTGTTAAAAATTGATATTTTTTGTCAATTTTTCATTTTCCTTGTTTGAATTTTTTGACTGTTATATATTTTTTATCTATTTTGGCAACCTATGTATTCTTGACACTGGAATTATAGATAGTAAATTTTTGCATTATTTGCGTTTTTTGACAATGATTGGCATTCTTTGAAAAGTTTTGTCAATTTTGCATGTTTTTAACTATCTTACATTGTTTTTAATTCTTGGCTATTTTGGTAACTTGTGCATTATCGAAAATCTGCAATTTTATGTAATTGTAAATTTTGAAATTATTTAGACGTTTTTGACAATGATGACGCTTAATATTTACAGATTTTTGTCAATTTTATTAATTAATTTTTTCTCAATTTTTCATATCGAAATTTTGCTATTTTGTAGCCACAATGTTTTGCATTTTTGACATTGTGAGTTGACAATTTTAATCAATTCTCCATTTACATTGCATTTTTACTTTTATAATTTCTTACATTTTTATCAATTTTGACAATTATGGCATTTTGTTCTTTTGACAAAGTTAAGAATTTGCATTTTTGTCAATTTCTATGTTGATTTTTTGTATTTTTTTATCTCTTATAAATGTTTCATTGAATTCTGACTATTGTGCAATTTTATATAATTGTAAACTTTTTAATTTTTTAGGTCTTTTTTTCTATTATATTTCATATTTTTTGCATTTTTGCAATTTGATGAATTGATTATTTTTGTTTATTTTTCCTGGCTATAAGGCTCGCTTATTTTTCCATTTTAGCACATTTGACAATTTTCTAATATTTAGTATATTTAATAATTTGATTAATTCTCAATTTTCACGAATTATTTTTTATGGTTTTGAGCGTTTTAGTTCTTTCTTCATTTTTTTTCCTGGCTATTGTGACACATAAGGCTCGCTTATATTTCCATTATAGCACATTTGTCAATTTTCTAACATTTAGAATATTTTTTATTTAATAATTTCATTAATTCTCAATTTTCACGAATTATTTTTTATGGTTTTTAGCGTTTTAGTTCTTTCTTCATTTTTGATATTTAAAATTTGAAACAAATGTTTATTTTTTATGTTATGTTATGTTATGTGTTTTTGTAATTTTGTTGATGAGTTATTGAAACTATTTTAAGATTTAATTTGCATTGTTTGACATTTTGACCAATCTTTTAATTTCGTTGTATTTTTTGACAATTCTAGCCATATTAGAATTTTCCAATTTTGAAGATTCGACAATTTTTTATGACCATTTTGTTAATCATTGCAAATTTTTCATTTTTGCCAATTTCAAACTTAATCCTTGTTTCAATCAATTTTGGAAAATTGTGGATTTTTTAATTTTTATCCATTATGACAATTATAAATTTTTGCATTTTTTGTCAATTTCGTATTTCCTAAAATATCAATTTTTTTTATACATCATATACTAAATTATAATTAAAAAGATCAGCTAAATAAGCTTCAGGCTACATACCCCTTATATAAAGGTTATAATCCTTTTCTTTTTAATTTTAAATTGGTGATTTAATTTTTATCATATGTAATAATTTTGACACCTTTTGATCTATTGATAAAAACCCTGAACTGAAGTATAAATGAGCTATAGAGAGATTCATTCGTTATATATGTAATAATTTATGTAATTTATTTGAAGTCAAACTGTTGCAACATAATAGTGCAATATGGCGAGGTCAGTCCTAGTAATTTACAAATTTGTGATGCTTGTGTACAAATATATATTTCAAATCAGGACCCATCAGGTAATTAGCGACATATCCGCTGAGGTGCATGTAATCATACGAACAGACTTACAATGAATTTGTGTGAGTGTACTAACGCTATCTGGACGTCAATACCCTCACACTTAAGCTGATATGTGATCACATAGGTCTACTTTGACCAAATAAATCGATACGTCGAGACTTGTAACTACATCGCCGATATCTGCACGAGAGACCAGACTGAGACTGGAAATAAATTTCAGCGGATGTATCAGGTGATGACAACTGTTTCGTTCTTCAGAACTCATCAGATCACCAACGATACATTCACTGATCCACAACACATTAGATTTACTGACTAAATAAATATGAACGAATAGAATCAAAGTGAACTGCGTGAACGTGAATTGGATATAAAATGGAAAATGAAGAAAGGGAAACGCAAAAGGAAAAGCCTAAAGTACGACAAATAAAATAACATATTTAAAATAAAATTGAAATAATACCGAAATCAATATACAACAAAATGAAGCAAAATTAAGTCAAATAAATAACAATACAAAACCAGGTGAAAGTAACGCAACTGAAATACATAGAAAAAAAAAATAATTAGAAAGGTAATAGAAAAAAACAAAATAAAATTACAAAAAAAGGTAAAATAAAAAAAAAATGAATTCACAAATACATGAAAGATATCTAAAACTAGATTCTATAAAAATATTTCTATTGTTCATTGTAATTGTAATAAATAATAAAAATGCAAAAATCAGTAAGAAAAACTTAATATCCGACTCTAGGATCGAACACGCGTTGTTAATGTGATTACCGGCTGCGCTTAAGTTATTAATTAACTATCGTAAATAAAACTATAATTAATTTTACCCATATTTCTCAAAATGTTGCTCTAACAATATTGTTGACTCACATTTGTGATTTCGCTAATCTTACGAACGTTTAAATTTTTACAGCTTCTGTAAAAATGATATTATAAACAATCCAGTAAAATGGTGTACGTCTGGTTTTATTCCAGTAAATGAATTTCATGATATTTATTAAAATGTAGCGTTCGAGTTAAAATTCTGTGATTCAAAAAATCTATATTTAGTATATATTCATAAAATATAAACATTTTTAAAATCGCCAATTAAACGTAATATTTTAATTGACTATTATCACGTGTTAAGGTTCGTTCAACAGCAATATATTTCAATTATAATAGTAAATTTGATGTAAATAATAAATTGAAATTATTCTTGTTGTTAATTTTACGAATGAATTAGAATAACATTAAAATAAACTTACCGGAATTTTTGAATCGAAGCACCGCTGGAATTATTGTCGACCACTGCGATTTAACTAACATTTAACATTAACAAATATATAAGGAGTCCTTTTAGTAAGATACATATTCGACGACGCACTGTGTTCATCTGGGACGCTGTCTGAAACACGGACGCTACCGACGGATAGATCGGCGTCTCTCGCAGAAGCTCATGCACTATCCAATGCGCTTGTGCAAATTTATCAGAACGCATTAGCGGGGAATATTATGCACATTTCTTATGAAATTTTGATCGCAAGACGACATTGAATTAAAGTTCGCGCGATGAAAGCATTTTTATGCGCAAGATAAATCTGTTACGGTAACCTATAAATATCTTACATAAATGTTTAATGTAATTTCACGTGGGCGCATTTGTATAAACCGATACGATGAATAATTTATTTTTATTTTAAATAAATGGCCCACTTTAGAACCCACAAACTTTGTTTTTAAAATGCACGTCTAAATTTATTTTATTTTTCGATGACGTTTTTTGAACTTATTTACAAAAACAAAGTTGTAAAATGACCAAAATTTACGTGATTATTTATGTTGCAATAAATTGTTATAATCGCGATACAAATGCCCACATGAACTGGGTGATTAAACTATCGTTTGAAAAGCGAAAGTTTTATTTCTAAAACAATGTTCCAAATTTACAATGCAAATCAAAACAGTGAAATTTAACATTCACAAATTTAATCTATGTTATATGCAAAACAAAGTATTTACATGCAGTAAATACTTAGTTATTAACTAGTTATTAATATGCTACATGTTCACCTAACAACCGAGCTATCACTTTGATTTATGCCTGCAGTCTATTTTACGGCGTGAACAATAAAATAAGAATACAATAAACAAATGCGTGTAATTAATGTTTTTATTTATCACACGTCTAGCCTTGTGACTCAGGGATCGACATAGGAAAGTGAATTTTTCTTTATCTTTAATTTCTATTTTGTTGTTCACATTGCTATTTTTATTAATTTTTTTTCTTACAATTTTTCGACCCGTCTGGTTTATTGTCCTAAAATGGTGTTCCAATGGGCCTGCTATGTTGATTAGTGTCTGCAGTCTATTTTACGATCGAAATTCGTATCATTTACACTTATTCATACGATTTATTTTCTGCATGGCAGATTAATATGTGTGAATCATCGATATCCACAAGTTGTTCTTGGTTGCTTCTAAATTTTTACAATTCTAATAGACGTTCACCAGAACTAGTACATTAAGATCTCAAATTGATAGGAACTGAAATAGATTTATTTTAATCTTTCATTTCTATATTGTTGTGGTTTGTTGTTGTTTTCTGTTAAAGATTTTCGCTGAAGTTATATTTTTAAACGAGTGTCGTTGTTGGTTCGTATAACTCCTTGTTCTTAGTTTCTTTTTGCTCAAAATTTCGACCATATTATTATTTTTTTTCTCTTTTAAATTTGTTTTGTTTTATTTTGTTTGCAATTTAGTTAGCATTTTTTACATTTTTATTGCAATTTCTTTTGTTTCTGAAATAAATGTTTAAAAATCGGCAATTCTATGTATAACCAAATAATTTAACAAATCAAATTGAATATTAAATAAAACAACAATTAAAAACGATTAGATTAAAAAATACGGAAAATGTCTAAATTTTTAGCCGCATTTAATTTTTTATTATTTGTAGTAATACGAGACAATGATAGTTTGCAATGCTTCGTTGCTGGACATATTGAATTGCATGTGAGATCTAAAAACTTATCTATTTTCCACAGATATATTTATCAGATCGATACATTTTTAAAGAATAATAATCTATTTACGAGTTTATCTTGCTTTAATTTTATTTACTGCAATTGGCTTCGTTTTGATAATTTTTATTTATTCGTCATTTATTTTATTCATAGGTCATTCATTCATCTTTCTATATTTCTTGAATTCATCAATATTCTTGTGGCTATTTTACTTAGTTTATATCCTTTCTGAAATTCTTAAATTTTAAATAGCGTGTAGCTTTGTCATTTTGTTGATAATTAACTTTTAGATGCTTATTTTAATTCTTCTTATTTACTTCGATTATATTTGTTTTTCCTTTCATATAGTTTTGTTCTCAATTATTTTATTGTTAGTTTCTTTGTAATTTTTTTATTATATTGCTTCTCCATAGTTTTGTTATTTTTTCTGACATTAAATATGAAGGTGTGCTTTTTATTTTTTTTTATTTCTCTTAATCAATCATTCATTCGTCCAATCCTTGTTCAAGAAGAAGGTTGTAGTTACAAGTTAACTCGGATCCAATATAACTCATCAAGTTTGGCAATAGAAGAAAAAACAAATAATTTAATTAAAATTCTTTTATTCTTTTATATGTACATACATAATTGTGTAAACAAGGAATTTAATTTTTCTTTCTTTTTAATCTACTTGACAACATAACTCGTATAATTAAACGAGAAGAAAACTAAATATTATGGCATGTAGATACTAAGCAAATTATTTGTTCATTAATTAACACGTCGAAAACTGTTCGTTGTTTAACAATATTTGCACACGCGGTGTTAATTATTAGCTATCGCTATGTTATTGTATTTCTATTCAAATAATTAAACTCATTATGCGTACGTACAATGTTTCTGGAATTGTATTAACAGTGGATCAATAATAGCGCTTAGTTCTAATTAAACAACAAATTATATAACTACGATTATAATCTAAAATATAATCGATGAAAAGCAAAAAGAACATAGAGGGGAGATCAGTATTTACGATCCCTAACATAGGAGGAAACAAACTGAAGAAATATCGAACGTTTATTTTTCTACATAATCTCCCTGAACGTCGATGCGTTTGGTCCAACGATGCTCCAAACCTTTGACTCCTAGGGAAAAAAAAACTTTCGGTTGCTGTTCCAACCAGTCGTTTACTGCCGCCAGCACTTCATTATCGTCGTAATATCTGGTCCCCCGAAGATATTCTTTTAATTTTGGAAATGAAAAGAAAACAATTCAGATGCTGCGTTCAGAATATGATGAAACAGAATTCCTATGCTCAATTTTCCCCGTCTTTTTTCCTTGATACAATCTTGAAATTTAGTTGGCATAGTAGGAGCCTGTTATTGTATGTCCACGTTCAAAAAATTCTGTCTGCGTCCCAAGAAACTATGGCCAAACGTTGCCAAACTGGCTTCAGATGGCTCTCAAACGTTTCTGATCAGTTATCAACATTCGTGGGACCCAACGTGCAGACAACTTTTTAACATCAAAATATTTGTTAAAATATTTTCTATAGTGGGATCAGAAAAAATCGTAATTTCAGCTATCCGGCAAATGGTCAGTCGCCTATGTCATTGTGACAGTCACTGGTCGTCCAGCACCCTTCGCATGTTTGTGTTGTTCAAAGGAATCTCGTCTAAAAATTATCCAGTGTGTTCTGCAGAAAGTTCAGCTACGCATCGCCTGTCAAACGGTTTGGTAATACAACCGGGCCTACTAACCTGTCACCCAAAATACCCATCCAACTGTTCAATGAAAAACGTACATGGTGTCTGGATTCCATAATAGCATGCTGGAAAGTAAGAAGAAAATTACAATAGAAATAGATGCCAAATGGAAGCAATTCAAAGAAACTATACTAGAAGCAAAAGAACTTAGTTGTGGAGTAACCAACACTACGATTCCTATACAAAAAACAGATGGTGGACAACAGTAATACAACAAGTAACAGACGTTTTTTACGTATTTTTTTTAATCAGCTTCAGCTTCATCATTTCAGTTCTAGTTGAAATTGTTCACTTTTTCCACTTGCATCTTTAAGCCTAATTTAGTCCATGCGTCGTGTTTTTATTCATTTTTAAACTCCTTAAAGGACCCCATAAGACTTCTTGCTCACAAAACAACTCCATTAAATGAGACAGTTATATATATAGCTTCACGAGAACACATACCAAAACAAAATCATGATGCAATGGTGGATTAAGCTCCAGCAATGGGCGTTAGTTAAATTTTTCTGTGATTTTAAGTGTAGATAAGTCAGGGCATGTTAGAAAACAAAGTTTCACAACTTCCTTTTATCTTTACCGACATCTGATCGATAACATAACATCCTAAATAACAATAAAAATTGTTATATTGTCCACCTAGCTATGAAAACAATGTCAAGTTTCTGTGACATTTTATAGTGCCATTTCCAAGTTTGGATCCAATCGCTTAACATTTGTCATTTTTATTTAAAATTAAATAGGCGAAAATGATTTGCAACTTGAATACAAACAACATCGAAAGAAGGCAGAAGAATGTCCATGGGAGAATTGTGGCAGTACATGGAGAAATTCCGTCCTATTTCCAAGTGAAATGATAGTGCTGAGAATCCATTTATTATAAACAAAAGTGTCGAAGACCCAAGCATGAACTGATGAAATCGTCATTAGTGTTGATTGACCATGGAGTAAAAGTTTCAGTTATTGCTAATATGAACAGCACAACGATGGATTCCCAAGCTGATCAGTACCTAACAAAACCAGTGTTGGCCACAAATTTGCGGGAAGAATTTGACTGCTTCATCACAAGATGAAAACTTCTATAGAATTGTCTCAGGGGATGAGACTTGGATACACCACTAAGATTCTCCCACAAAACAAATCCGTGCAATGGTTTGTAAGGGCTCTCCACCACGCAAGATGCGAAGCCTCAATTTTCTGCGTAAAAAGTGATGGTCAGTCACAGTTTTCTGAGAGGATTCTCTTAATTGAGTGGATACCAAAAGGCACTTCAATAATGGAGAATGTCTACAGAGACACAATTACGAACATAAAAGTGGCTATACACGAAAAAAGACTTGACAAGTATGCGCTGAAAATCCTACTTCCTTACAACTTCATGACGCACGAATTGTTCAAGATGTAGTTAATGAATGCGGCTTTAAGGAATCACAAAACCGCGACCTCACCCCCTGTGACTATTATCTCTTTCCAAAACTAGAAAAAAAACACTTGAGAGGGCGTCGCTTCTTATCGAATGAAGACTTGGAACACTTTGCAGAATTACCATAAGATTTATTCCAATAGCGTTATTAGAAAAACGTTGAAATAAATGCGTTATAGTTAATGGATTTTCATAGTTAGGCACATAACATGTTTATAACGTTTATAAAGTTTTTCCTTTCTTTTCTCTAACAAGTTTTAAAACATTGGTATATAACATGTTTTGTTCTATAGTGTGGAGCCGGCTTAAGGTGATCATAGACGCTAACCATAAGTGGCAAAGTGTCGCCGCGATCTTTTCCGCAATTTAAATGTTTTCATATTATAATTTGATTATTTTTTGGGGTTCATAATCTAAATATATACTATTGTATATGTATACGAGTACATACACAATATAAAAATTCATATCGTGACAAGATATCTAGCTGCTAATGCTAGTATGTACGAAAGTTTTGCCTTAGGTGCGTTTGCGGCAGGCATCGGTGTAATAATTTATTTTCTCAGCTTTACAAATTTTATAATTGTTGATTAATTTGCTAAATTATGGAATAAATATATTTAAAAATGCAAAAAAATAAGATGTAAACATTGCCCAAGAATATAACAAATGTTTTTTATTTTTTTTACACATAAAACATTCACATCATTGAAATTAGATCATTTTTGATTTATTTGTTATTTTCTCTTTAATTTCAACGTTGTAATTTTGTCAATTCTTTACACTGGTTGCATCTTTCTATAAATACAAAAAATAAGTTGCAAACATTGCCTAAATTTAAAAAAAGTTAAAAAATAGGACACCTAATTCAAATTCGCAGCATTCTATATTTTTAAAACACGCTGGGCGTCTTAGATAAAGTACAATTAATTTATGATTAAAATATAACGCGACGCAGTTTTCACACAAATAACATACGTAAATACAACAAGTGCGTCGGCCCCGCTTTTGAGAAGCGCCGGAATTGCGGTCGTCAATTATGAATGAAACAAATACGATTTTCGCGGAATATTTTTATGTCTTCCGAGAACTCAACGACCTTCACTCGTGTACTAATATATTGTGTACGATATTAGATTTATCAATGGAAATTGGGGCGATCGTCAATGACTGAATGTAACAAAAACGATATTTTTATGGTTTCCCAGAAATTCAACGACCTCGACCGACTCGACCGCGCTTTATTGTGTACGATAATAGATTTATGAATGGAGATTGGGGTGTTTTAGATTTATGAATGATAACCCCGATTTATGTATATAAAGCAATATGTTTTAATTTAATTTTAATACAATATAAACATGTATGGAATAAATGAAATAAAACTAAAAAAAAAATTAGATTACCGATATGATGTATGTTCAGCAATTGTTGTATCTGTAATAAATTCAATTAATAAATGCAATAAATATTTTAAGAAAACGAATAATTCGTTTAAATGATTATATAATATAATAAAATTCTGCATCTTGATTTTAAGTTGACCCACCTAATCGCGAAATAAAATTGTAAGTGAATAACTTGGGCCATTGCAGCTTAAGGTAATATAATTCATTCTAATTTTGGTATTGGTCGATTGTTTTCCGAATTTCGTTTTTATATTTAAATTTACGTTTAACCGGTCTCACTAATTCAGGGTGAAAATACATTTCTCATTGGAATCACGTCGGTGAAACGATGTTATGCAAAATATACAAGGATACTTTTCATATTCATGTATATGTTTGGATAACTGTAGACGAACAACTTGAATTTCACAGTGTTCTTTCTTGCTTTGTTTGTTCAGGTATTCGTCAGCAGGAGGCGACACGCTACAAGTCCCCCCTCCCACACTTCATCAGAAGAACACGATAGCACCCGCAAAATCCTAACCAATAAATCAGTCAGTGTATTTCTTTAATCAAACACCAATTTTCTGTTGGAAAAATCAGATCTGTGCTTCAATCGAATATCTCGCTTATGTTGTTCATTACAGGTGAACTGTGCTGTGCGTTAATAAAAACTGAATTATCACAAAAATATATCCAGGATATATAATTTGAAATTTTGTACACATTTCGAGATTAATTATCCGCAATCATGCAAAAACCATTTAACGTAAAAAATTTTATAAAATCTGAAACCAGACTAACATCTTTGATGGTACCTAGAGATTTAAGTTTAGGGGGCACCAAACCGAAGAAATTATACAAGCCGAACATCAATGTGATAAGGAACAAAAATAAACCGAAAGAGTAAGCGCACACATTTTTTAATTTTCGCTATTTATTATAAACACTGCAGGATAATACACAAAATACAGCAACAGAAGCGATCTGCTCGTGTACAAAGCAATAGACACAATAATTCACAACGCTTTGTGCAATCTGGTGGAGTTTTTTCTGAAGGAACCACAGAAATTAGAAGACCCAAAATCCACTCGGATAGATGTGTACTTAATGGAGAACGTGACGGCTCGTCGATGATCATACCGAAAGTTTTTAAAAATGCTTGGAATGTACGTATTTTTCATTTTTGATCCATCATTATTTCCATGAGTTTTAGATCGATGTGAAAGAAGAATCTGCCGTCATTGATGAATTACTTCTAGATGAAGATGACGATGCATCTGTCGAAGGAGAATACGGCCCAATTGTATTACCTCTCAAATGCAATAAAGGTTTGTATGTACGCAAGAATTACATTTTTATTATAAATCATTATCATTTTCGTTGTTTGAGGTCAGAGCCAGTATCTCCTGGCCTGACATAGATCAAGGTATCGCAGCGGGGTATTTTTTGGTAAGACATTGGTTCAAGTCTTATTATTACTTTCACCTCAAAGTATCAAAGATCGGCTAGATGGTGTTTATGGGGAAAATTCCCCTCCTTATTCTGTACTAAAGATTGTGCACAAGGGAATCAACGGAATGTAAGCGTAAAGTAGAAACACCGCCATGAAAGTCGATTAAAAAGGTGATGGCTATGATTTTTTTGGATTGTAAGTATTCTTCTGATAGAATTTAAAGAATGAACACCACACTCAACAGAGCATATTATCCAGCACTCCTGCACAAATTACAACAAAATATTCTGCAGAAAAGACGTAGGAAACTCACCAGAGGTGTGTTGAAAAGTGGAATGTAATTGTGAGTCTATGCCGTTTCTCTGACAGTCAGGCCGGAAAATTTATAATTTATTGCGTATCGATCATTCTGAAAAATAACATAATCAATTTATTCAATTCTATTAAATGTTAATTTTTTAGAAGGATTTATGGATCGATTTAAAGTGAAGCCGGACGATGAAGTTAAAATAAAATTGGAAACCGACACAAAACCAAACGTGAAACTTATCAATGGATTTCTAAAAAACAAAGAAAGTGAGTTGTTCAATTCCGTTAATTATATTTAAAAAAAAACTTTTAGCGAATATAGAAAACGACCTGGATTACCAACTACCAACTTGTTTCACCGAAAATAAACTATACGACGACGATAACCCTTCAATGTCATTAATGAAGGTAAATAATAATCGAAAATCTGTAATCGAGTCTCACCTTCACGCTTTAGATTCCCGATTCGCTGCCAGGTAAAGGCTTCGACAAAGAAACCGATAAACCTGTCGATTATGATCTGAGTCAAATGTTGGAGGGGCAAATTGGAAAGATATTAATCCGAAAATCTGGCAAAGTAGAAGTATCGATCGGCCAGACGCAATACATTTTAGACACGGTCCAGTCGAATCCATTTAAAGAGGTAATTTTGCATTTCGTGTGTTGTACTTGAACGTATGAGTTTCTTTGTTTAGGAGGTGATGTACATCCCAGAAAACTTAAAGACCGAGTTCAGTCCTGAAATAACCAGTCTCGGAAACATCGATGAAAGTTATATTTTGTCCCCTAGTTGGAAAAATCTGTTCGTTCAGAAAGACTTAAAGAAATCGAAGAAGAAACGTTTTAATTGATTACCGGTGTTATCTATTGTATTATAAGCCTTATTTGGTATAATTTATAAAAGTTGATATATCATGTTAGTCACCAATTAATCTCTAAAATAAGCCTTAATAAATTACTATATTTCAATTAGATTTTTATTATAAAACATCACTTCACAGATTTATAAAATTTAATAAACACTAAGATCCATTTACACGTTAGATATAATTATGCGCCTCCCCATACAAGTGAGCGAAGTTTGGATAGAAGTTGTCTATTGGTGGAATTTCGCAATTCCAAAACACGCAACTACAAAATTCGGCAATCGTGTTGTTTAATTTGTATGTAGCGTGTGAAATTGGCTATTGACGCCCATAACGTTGGAGACCCACGCCTTTTTGATATCTGTTCGTTAAACGGACCATATATGTGTATATAAAATATAAAAATTACAATTATTCCACATCGCTCGTTAGACATAAAGTAGAATTTATCCACAAAATATTACAACTACAAGAATCGTATCAAAAGAACAGTTGTAGTTCATTTTCGCTCCATGTCCAGAAAAATTGTCTAAACCAAGTGCTATTACGAACACCCAACAGCTTTTGTTAAATATGAAAAGCACTACTACACCATATTTCAATTGCTGAACTATAAAAATGTTTGTTTGGATATAATTTGGTGGTTTAAAATAAGGGTAATGTAAAGAAAAACAAAACTAGAATAATTGAAAACATATAGAATAGTAAGTTGGTTGTTTCATTGTGATCCTCCATATAAATCAGTGGTGGTATAACATTGACACGCGTTGTGCAAACACTAGCACGCGTAGTGTGGACGCAACTTAAAACTACTTATCAATCATGAGTTTGTAAGTCTGCCGTGCGCATGCGCTAGATAATCGCATATGTGCGCGCACTTATTTATTGTACGTTTCTTTGGTTGGGTGTTAAACGTTCGTTTTGAAATCTATTATTCTCAAAGGTAAGGTTTTACATTTAAATTTGTTTAATATAGTTCATATTGTACGTACACATAAATAAATTAAGTTAATATACAATTTTCAAAATTTTTGTATTTGGTTTATATAAAATATTTATATTTGGCACCCACTATTCATAATCGCGTTCGATGTATTTATTTCATTCGACGTTTCTTCGTTGATCATTATCAACTGCACATTCTCGAAGCATCAATGGTGCAGTAAACATTTGAAGATAACGGAAATTTGATACTCTATTGTACAAAAGCACAGGCCCAGCGGCGGATCTTGACTGTTTCGTCTTGGAGCTAAATATATTGACAACGCCTTCCTGTAATATGCAACTAAAAGAAAATGATACCAAATACAGTTATTGTAACAAATTAACATTTCATATAAAAAAAAACTGGACGGGAGCGTTGCGAAAGCTTCGCCAGTTTAACGATGGATCCGCCACTGGGTCATTTTTGTCATTACAAAAAGGAACAGTTCAACTAAAACTTAGGCGAAATATATTTTTTTCTTGTTATGTAAAACACATTTTGTTAAACGCAACGCCGATTAATTGGAACAAATAATATTAGACAAAAGTTAAAGGCGATTTCTTTTATATAAATCGTTAGTTTTCTGGTTTACTGCAATATTTAATTTTTCTTTTTCGTGGTTAATTTTCCCTGCTGTTTCGTTCTTGTCTCTTCTTTGTCTTTCTATTTATTCGTTTGAATTCGTTTAATGGGTAAAATTTGTTTTCGTTTTATTTTTGTGACCGTTTGTGTTTGATCTATTAACTTTTCTTGATTTTACTTTATCTCCTTTTTAAACTTTTTGTTTTTATTAATTGGCTGGTTACCGTTAATTTTTTTATCTTATTTAATGTTCGTATAGATAATATTTAACATTGTCTCATTGCTCACCGATGTATGTGTGTTGATTACAATTGTATCGTGTTAGATTGTATTAGTTCATTTCCTTTTCTTGTTTCCTTCACTAAAGTTTCTTTGAGCACGCCTTGACTAAAGTCTATTGTTATCTGTAAAAAAATATCATAAATAAAAGTATCTATGTACGTTGACTTTTGATATTTCAGTTATGTTGATAACTTTGTTTTTCCTTTAGAAACCTCAAAACGGTCACAATGTCTACCGAAAAAGATATGCCCACCTTTAAATGCGTCATCATCGGCGATGGTGGGGTTGGTAAAACAACGTTTATCAAGCGCCACGTGACCGGCGAATACGAAACGGAATACATTGCCACGTCGGGTGTAGAAGTGCATCCGTTGGTTTTCCACACAAACAGAGGTGACATTCGTTTCAACGTATGGGACACTGCTGGTCAAGGGATGCTTGGGGGACTACGTGATAGCTACTACATTGAAGCACAATGTGGCCTAATCATGTTTGATCTGACGTTACCCGTCACATACAACAACGTCTCCAGTTGGTACACAGATCTGGTCAGGGTTTGCGAACGCATGCCCATTGTACTTTGTGGGAATAAAGTTGACTTTAAAGACAGGAAGGTCAAGGACGAAAGCATCCTATTTCATAAGCAGAAAAATATAGAATATGTTGCCATTTCTTCTAAGTCGAATTATAACATCGAAATGCCGTTCCTGTGGTTGGCAAGCAAGTTGCTCGGCGATCCCTATTTGGAGTTTGTTGCAGCTCCGGGTCTGGGACTGCCGAAACTTATTCCGGATGAGGATTTCCTGGAGCAAATCGAAAAAGAAATCAACGAAATTCTGAACATATCAGAAGACGACAGCATACAATTGTAAAGCAATAATTTAAATTTAACATTTTCTCTATGAATTAATTTAACTTATTTTATAATTGAATTTGATTTAAAATTACATAAATTAATTCATTAGTTTAGTTTAGTTTAGTTTAGTCTCGTAAATATATCGTAACCTTTGTTTTATAGGAATTTTTCAAATTTTAAGTTTAATTTCTTCTAAATTCTTAGTTTGAACTTTCATTGTTTAAAATAAAACAACAGTGGAAACGAGAAATAGAATGGGCCAAAACAAAACAGAATTATAGCAAATGAAAATTAATAAACTGAAAAAATAAAACGAGCGATTTTTGTATTGTTGGTTGCCTTATTTTAATTATCCTAATTCTTAATTGCTTTGTGTTTAATAATAACTTTTTGAAAATAACATTCATGAAAATAGAACGAAGCGAACATTAGCGGAAATATGAAAAGAGAAAATTTTTCTTGATTTAACTTTTTCTCCATGTTCTTATCTGCTTTAATGTTCGTATATGTTATATTTAACATACTTCATTTCCTTTTATTCTTTCCTTCACTAAAGTTGCTTTGAGCACGCCGTGACTAAAGTCTTCTGATACCTGTAAACAAAAAATATTGTAACTGAGCACATCTACATCGACTTCCGATATTTCATTTATATTGATAAAATCGTTTTTCCTTCAGAAACCACAAAACGGTTACAATTTCTACCGAAAAAGATATGCCAACTTTTAAATGCGTCATCATCGGCGATGATGGGGTTGGAAAAACAACGTTCATCAAGCGCCACGTGACCGGCGAATACGAAACGGAATACATTGCCACGTCGGGTGTAGAAGTGCATTCATTGGTTTTCCACACAAACAGAGGTGCCATTCGTTTCAACGTATGGGATACGGCTGGTCAAGGGACACTTGGCAGTCTACGTGATGACTATTACATTGAAGCACAATGTGGCATAATCATGTTTGATCTTACTTTACCCGTAACGTACAACAACGTCTCCAGTTGGTACACAGATCTGGTCGGGGTTTGCGAAAGCATGCCCATTGTACTTTGTGGCAGTAAGGTTGATGATAAAGACAGGAAGGTCAAGGCCGAAAACATCGTATTTCATAAGGAGAAAAATATACAATATGTTGCCATTTCTTCTAAATCGAATCGTAACATCGAAAAGCCGTTCCTGTGGTTCGCACGCAAGTTGCTCAACGATCCCTATTTGGAGTTTGTTGCAGCTCCGGGCCTGGGACTGCCGAAACTTATTCCGGATGACGATTTCGTGGAGCAAATCGAAAAAGAAATCGTGGAAATTCTGAACCTCCCAGAAGACGGCGACATAAATATGTAAAGCAATAATTTTAATTTAATATTTTTGCCATGGATTAATTCAACTTATTTTATAACTGAATTGGATTCAAAATTAGATAAATTAATTCATTAATTTAGTGTCCATAGTCTTAACTTTATCGTAATTTTTGTTTTATTGGAATTTTTCAATTATTAAGTTTAGTTTCTTCTAGATTCATCGTTTTAACTTTAATTGTTTAAAATAAATCGACAGTGGAAACGAGAATAGTACGAACCAAAATAAAACAGAATTACAGCAAATGAAAATTAACAGACTGAAATAGTAAAACTGGCGATTTTTATATTGCAGGTTGTTTTATTTTAATTATCCTCATTCTAAATTATTCAATTATTTGGTGTTTCATAATAATAATTTGAAAACTACATTCAAGAAAATAAACCGAACCAATTTATAAACATACACTAAAATGGAACTAAATTATGCCCGTCTTCTAAAACAAAGCTAACATTAATGCAAACATGAAAACAGAAAATCATAGCTAGTTCCCTTTTCTTGATTTTACTTTGTCTCCTTATTTTTTCGATATTTCATTTATATTGATAAATTCGTTTTTCCTTCAGAAACCACAAAACGGTTACAATTTCTACCGAAAAGGATATGCCAACTTTTAAATGCGTCATCATCGGCGATGATGGTGTTGGAAAAACAACGTTCATCAAGCGCCACGTGACCGGCGAATACGAAACGGAATACATTGCCACGTCGGGTGTAGAAGTGCATTCATTGGTTTTCCACACAAACAGAGGTGCCATTCGTTTCAACGTATGGGATACGGCTGGTCAAGGGACGCTTGGCAGTCTACGTGATGACTATTACATTGAAGCACAATGTGGCATAATCATGTTTGATCTTACTTCTCCCGTAACGTACAACAACGTCTCCAGTTGGTACACAGATCTGGTCGGGGTTTGCGAAAGCATGCCCATTGTACTTTGTGGCAGTAAGGTTGATGTTAAAGACAGGAAGGTCAAGGCTGAAAGCATCGTATTTCATAAGGAAAAGAATATACAATATGTTGCCATTTCTTCTAAATCGAATCGTGACATGGAAACGCCGTTCCTGTGGTTCGCACGCAAGTTGCTCAACGATCCCTATTTGGAGTTTGTTGCAGCTCCGGGTCTGGGACTGCCGAAACTTATTCCGGATGACGATTTCCTGGAGAAAATCGAAAAAGAAATCGTGGAAATTCTGAACCTCCCAGAAGACGGCAACATAAATATGTAAAGCAATAATTTTAATTTAATATTTTTGCCATGGATTAATTTAACTTATTTTATAACTGAATTTGATTTAAAATTAGATAAATTAATTCATTAATTTAGTGTCCATAGTCTTAACTTTATCGTAATTTTTCAATTATTAAGTTTAGTTTCTTCTAGATTCATCGTTTTAACTTTAATTATTTAAAATAAAACAACAGTGGAAACGAGAATAGAACGAACCAAAACAAAACAAAATTACAGCAAATGAAAATTAACAGACTGAAATAGTAAAACTGGCGATTGTTATATTGCAGGTTGTTTTATTTTAATTATCCTCATTCTAAATTATTCAATTATTTGGTGTTTCATAATAATAATTTGAAAACTACATTCAAGAAAATACACCGAACCAATTTATAAACATGCACTAAAATGGAACTAAATTATGCCCGTCTACCAAAACAAAGCTAATATTAATGCAAACATGAAAACAGAAAATCATAGCTAGTTCCCTTTTCTTGATTTTACTTTGTCTCCTTATTTTTTCGATATTTCATTTATATTGATAAATTCGTTTTTCCTTCAGAAACCACAAAACGGTCACAATTTCTACCGAAAAAGATATGCCAAATTTTAAATGCGTCATCATCGGCGATGATGGGGTTGGAAAAACAACGTTCATCAAGCGCCACGTGACCGGCGAATACGAAACGGAATACATTGCCACGTCAGGTGTAGAAGTACATCCGTTGATTTTCCACACAAACAGAGGTGCCATTCGTTTCAACGTATGGGATACTGCTGGACAAGGGACACTTGGCAGTCTACGTCATGACTATTACATTGAAGCACAATGTGGTATAATCATGTTTGATCTGACGTTACCCGTAACTTACAACAACGTCTCCAATTGGTATGCAGATCTGGTCAGTGTTTGCGAACGCATACCCATTGTACTTTGTGGCAATAAGGTTGATGTTAAAGATAGGAAGATCAAGGCCGAAAGCATCGTATTTCATAAGGAAAAGAATATACAATATGTTGCCATTTCTTCTAAATCGAATCGTAACATCGAAAAGCCGTTCCTGTGGTTCGCACGCAAGTTGCTCAGCGATCCCTATTTGGAGTTTGTTGCAGCTCCGGGCCTGGGACTGCCGAAACTTATTCCGGATGACGATTTCGTGGAGCAAATCGAAAAAAAAATCGTGGAAATTCTGAACCTCCCAGAAGACGGCAACATAAATATGTAAAGCAATAATTTTAATTTAATATTTTTGCCATGGATTAATTCAACTTATTTTATAACTGAATTGGATTCAAAATTAGATAAATTAATTCATTAATTTAGTGTCCATAGTCTTAACTTTATCGTAATTTTTGTTTTATTGGAATTTTTCAATTATTAAGTTTAGTTTCTTCAAGATTCATCGTTTTAACTTTAATTGTTTAAAATAAATCGACAGTGGAAACGAGAATAGAACGAACCAAAATAAAACAGAATTACAGCAAATGAAAATTAACAGATTGAAATAGTAAAACTGGCGATTTTTATATTGCAGGTTGTTTTATTTTAATTATCCTCATTCTAAATTATTCAATTATTTGGTGTTTCATAATAATAATTTGAAAACTACATTCAAGAAAATACACCGAACCAATTTATAAACTTGCACTAAAATGGAACTAAATTATGCCCGTCTTCTAAAACAAAGCTAACATTAATGCAAACATGAAAACAGAAAATCATAGCTAGTTTCCTTTTCTTGATTTTACTTTGTCTCCTAATTTTTTCGATATTTCATTTATATTGATAAATTCGTTTTTCCTTCAGAAACCACAAAACGGTTACAATTTCTACCGAAAAAGATATGCCAAATTTTAAATGCGTCATCATCGGCGATGATGGGGTTGGAAAAACAACGTTCATCAAGCGCCACGTGACCGGCGAATACGAAACGGAATACATTGCCACGTCAGGTGTAGAAGTACATCCGTTGATTTTCCACACAAACAGAGGTGCCATTCGTTTCAACGTATGGGATACTGCCGGACAAGGGACGCTTGGCAGTCTACGTCATGACTATTACATTGAAGCACAATGTGGTATAATCATGTTTGATCTTACGTTACCCGTAACTTACAACAACGTCTCCAATTGGTATGCAGATCTGGTCAGTGTTTGCGAACGCATACCCATTGTACTTTGTGGCAATAAGGTTGATGTTAAAGATAGGAAGATCAAGGCCGAAAGCATCGTATTTCATAAGGAAAAGAATATACAATATGTTGCAATTTCTTCTAAATCGAATCGTGACATCGAAACGCCGTTCCTGTGGTTCGCACGCAAGTTGCTCAACGATCCCTATTTGGAGTTTGTTGCAGCTCCGGGCCTGGGACTGCCGAAACTTAGCCCGGATGACGATTTCGTGGAGCAAATCGAAAAAGAAATCGTTGAAATTCTGAACCTCCCAGAAGACGGCGACATAAATATGTAAAGCAATAACTTTAATTTAATATTTTTGCCATGGATTAATTTAACTTATTTTATAACTGAATTGGATTTAAAATTAGATAAATTAATTCATTAATTTAGTGTCCATAGTCTTAACTTTATTGTAATTTATGTTTTATTGGAATTTTTCAATTATTAAGTTTAGTTTCTTCTACATTCATCGTTTTAACTTTAATTGTTTAAAATAAAACAACAGTGGAAACGAGAATAGAACGAACCAAAACAAAACAGAATTACAGCAAATGAAAATTAACAGACTGAAATAGTAAAACTGGCGATTTTTATATTGCAGGTTGTTTTATTTTAATTATCCTCATTCTAAATTATTCAATTATTTGGTGTTTCATAATAATAATTTGAAAACTACATTCAAGAAAATACATCCAATCAATTTATAAACACGCACTAAAATGGAACTAAATTATGCCCGTCTTCTAAAACAAAGCTAACATTAATGCAAATATGAAAACAGAAAATCATAGCTATTTCCCTTTTCTTGATTTTACTTTGTCTCCTTATTTTTTCGATATTTCATTTATATTGATAAATTCGTTTTTCCTTCAGAAACCACAAAACGGTTACAATTTCTACCGAAAAAGATATGCCAAATTTTAATTGCGTCATCATCGGCGATGATGGGGTTGGAAAAACAACGTTCATCAAGCGCCACGTGACCGGCGAATACGAAACGGAATATATTGCCACGTCAGGTGTAGAAGTACATCCGTTGATTTTCCACACAAACAGAGGTGCTATTCGTTTCAACGTATGGGATACTGCTGGACAAGGGACGCTTGGCAGTCTACGTCATGACTCTTACATTGAAGCACAATGTGGTATAATCATGTTTGATCTTACGTTACCCGTAACTTACAACAACGTCTCCAGTTGGTATGCAGATCTGGCCAGTGTTTGCGAACGCATACCCATTGTACTTTGTGGCAATAAGGTTGATGTTAAAGATAGGAAGATCAAGGCCGAAAGCATCGTATTTCATAAGGAAAAGAATATACAATATGTTGCAATTTCTTCTAAATCGAATCGTGACATTGAAACGCCGTTCCTGTGGTTCGCACGCAAGTTGCTGAACGATCCCTATTTGGAGTTTGTTGCAGCTCCGGGCCTGGGACTACCGAAACTTATTCCGGATGACGGTTTCCTGGAGCAAATCGAAAAAGAAATCGTGGAAATTCTAAACCTCCCAGAAGACGACGACATAAATATGTAAAGCAATAATTTAAATTTAAGATTTTGCCATGGATTAATTTAACTTATTTTATAACTGAATTTAATTTAAAATTAGATAAATTAATTCATTAATTTCGTGTCCATAGTCTTTTAAGTTTATCGTAATTTTTATTTTATTGGAATTTTTCAATTATTACGTTAATTTCTTCTAGATTTCTCGTTTTAACTTTCATTGTTTAAAATAAAACAACAGTGGAAACGAGGAAAAGAACGGACCAAAACAAAGAATTACAGCAAATGAAAATTAATAAACTGGAAAAGTAAAACAGGCGATTTTTGTATTGCAAGTTGTTTTATTTTAATTACCCTCATTTTAAATTAGACAATTATCTGGTGTTTAATAATAACTTTTTGAAGACTATATTCATGAAAATACAACAAAGCAATTTATAAACATGCACACAAATGGAATTAAATTTTGTATGTCTTCTCGAATAAAGCGAACATTAATGCAGACATGAAAAGTGAAAATCATATCTTTTTTCTTTTTTCTTGATTTTACTTTGTGTCCTTATTTTTTAACATTTTTGTTTTTATTAATTGTGTTGTTAACGTTAATTTTTGTATCTACTTTAATGTTCGTATATGTTCAATTTAACATTGTCCAAATACTGACCGATTTATTTGTGTTGATTTCAATTGTATCGAGTTAGTTTGCATTAGTTCATTTTCGTTTTCTCTTTCCTTCACTATAGTTATTTAGAGAATGCCGTAACTAACATTTCTAAAATTATCGTAATTGAAATCATCTACATCGATACCCTATATTTCGTTTACATTGATAAATTCGTTTTCCTTCAGAAACCTCAAAATGGTTACAATGTCTACCGAAAAAGATATGCCCACTTTTAAATGCGTCATCATCGGCGATGGCGGGGTTGGAAAAACAACGTTCATCAAACGCCACGCGACCGGAGAATACGAAACGGAATACATTGCCACATCGGGTGTAGAAGTGCATCCGTTGGTTTTCCACACAAACAGAGGTGCCATTCGTTTCAACGTATGGGATACTGGCAGTCTACATAATGGCTATTACAGTGAAGCACAATGTGGCATAATCATGTTTGATCTTACGTTACCCGTAACGTACAACAACGTCTCCAGTTGGTACACAGATCTGGTCAGGGTTTGCGAACGCATGCCCATTGTACTTTGTGGCAATAAGGTCGATGTTAAATACACAACGATCAAGACCGAAACGATCGTATTTCATAAGGACAAGAATATACAATATGTTGCAATTTCTTCTAAATCGAATCGTAACATCGAAAAGCCGTTCCTGTGGTTCGCACGCAAGTTGCTAAACGATCCCTATTTGGAGTTTGTTGCAGCTCCGGGCCTGGGACTGCCGAAACTTAGTCCGGATGACGATTTCGTGGAAATCGAAAAAGAAATCGTGGAAATTCTGAACCTCCCAGAAGACGGCGACATAAATATGTAAAGCAATAATTTTAATTTAATATTTTTGCCATGGATTAATTTAACTTATTTTATAACTGAATTTGATTTAAAATTAGATAAATTAATTCATTAATTAGTGTCCATAGTCTTAACTTTATCGTAATTTTTGTTTTATTGGAATTTTTCAATTATTAAGTTTAGTTTCTTCTAGATTCATCGTTTTAACTTTAATTGTTTAAAATAAAACAACAGTGGAAACGAGAATAGAACGAACCAAAACAAAACAGAATTACAGCAAATGAAAATTAACAGATTGAAATAGTAAAACTGGCGATTTTTATATTGCAGGTTGTTTTATTTTAATTATCCTCATTCTAAATTATTCAATTATTTGGTGTTTCATAATAATAATTTGAAAACTACATTCAAGAAAATACACCGAACCAATTTATAAACATGCACTAAAATGGAACTAAATTATGCCCGTCTTCTAAAACAAAGCTAACATTAATGCAAACATGAAAACAGAAAATCATAGCTAGTTCCCTTTTCCTGATTTTACTTTGTCTCCATATTTTTTTGATATTTCATTTATATTGATAAATTCGTTTTTCCTTCAGAAACCACAAAACGGTCACAATTTCTACCGAAAAAGATATGCCAAATTTTAAATGCGTCATCATCGGCGATGATGGGGTTGGAAAAACAACGTTCATCAAGCGCCACGTGACCGGCGAATACGAAACGGAATACATTGCCACGTCAGGTGTAGAAGTACATCCGCTGATTTTCCACACAAACAGAGGTGCCATTCGTTTCAACGTATGGGATACTGCTGGACAAGGGACGCTTGGCAGTCTAAGTCATGACTATTACATTGAAGCACAATGTGGTATAATCATGTTTGATCTTACGTTACCCGTAACTTACAACAACGTCTCCAATTGGTATGCAGATCTGGTCAGTGTTTGCGAACGCATACCCATTGTACTTTGTGGCAATAAGGTTGATGTTAAAGATAGGAAGATCAAGGCCGAAAGCATCGAATTTCATAAGGAAAAGAATATACAATATATTGCCATTTCTTCTAAATCGATTTGTGACATTGAAACGCCGTTCCTGTGGTTCGCACGCAAGTTGCTCAACGATCCCTATTTGGAGTTTGTTGCAGCTCCGGGTCTGGGACTGCCGAAACTTATTCCGGATGACGATTTCCTGGAGCAAATCGAAAAAGAAAGCGTGGAAATTCTGAACCTGCCAGAAGACGGCGACATAAATTTTTAACGCAATCAGTTAAATTTAAGAAGTTTGCCATAGATTAATTTAACTTATTTTTTATAATTGAATTTAATTTAAAATATGATACATTAATTCATTAGTTAAGTGTATTTGTTTTAATCGATTTTTTCTATATTTAAGTTCTATAATCTTTGTTTTAACTTTGATTGTTTAAACAAAACAAAATAGAATACTGCAAATGAAAGTTAATAAACTGAAAAAGTAAAACAGGCGCTTTTTGTATTGTTGGTTGTTTTATTTTAATTATCTTAGTTCTCAATTATTTGGTGTTAATACTCAAGAAAATAAGTCGAAGCAATTTATAAACATGCACACAAATTGAACGAAATTATGTCCGCGAACATTAACACTAGCATGAACACAGAAAATCAAAACGTATAATTACAAAAAAAATACTCATAGCATACACATATACACATCCATTTGAATGGATGTGGTGCTCACATGGATTTTCCCTGCTTTCACGTTGTCAAGTCAAGTCTCAGTATATAGATTTGCTCTCTAATTCCAATATCAATGTATTCTTTGTCAGAAATTCTTGGGCATTAACTTTCCTGATGGAATCGACTTGAAGTATTAATTGGTCGTTTTGCTCTATGCTCGTAATCCGTCTCCAATTCGTGTAGCATCTACTTTTCAAATTATCTTTGATTTTGTTTTCATAGTCAGTCGAGTTACCCCCAATTAATCTGCCATTCGTAGTTCATTTATTGTTATTGAATCAGAGACCGTTTGCTGCGTTTGGTACATTTTACGCCCTAAAAGTGCATACAGAGTACACGCTGGAACTCACGACTCATCCGCATCTGGATGGGGATGCAAATGCAAGTGACGAAATTTTAATTTATTGGTGCCAGAAAAAACTTGCAAGAGTCGAATCTCGTCCGACGAGTATGATATGGACTCAAGTTATGCACACACTAGCAAGTTTCTGTTTCATCGATTTTCCTATAACAATACCTATCTTGATTTACAAAATTTAAGTTTTTGTAATGTACATGATTTTGTACATCTGCAGTGCGCATGCTCCAAATAATCGCATATGGGCGCGCACTTATTTCGTTGTACGTTTCTTTGGTTGGGTGTTAAACGCTCGTTTTGGAATCTATTGTTCTCCAAGGTAAGTTTTTGCATTTAAACTTGTTTAATAAAATTCATATTGTACGTACACATAAATAAATTAAGTTTAATGGCTAATCAACAATTTTCAAAATTATTGTATTTGCTTTATATAAAATATATAGTTATACTGTTCATTCTCAATGATATCATAATCGCATAATGTATTTATATAATTCGGGGTTTCTTCCTTGATCATTATCAACTTGCACATTCTCGAAGTATCAGTGGTGCAGTAAACATTTGAAGATAACGGAAATTTGACACTCTATTGTGCAAAAGTACAGGCCCAGTGGCGGATCTTGACTTTTGGGTCCTAGAGCTAAATATATTGACAACGCCTTACTGGATTATGCAACTAAAAGAAAATGCTGCCAAATACATTTATTGTATTAACATTAGATATTAATGAAATGGGCGGGGGCTGCACAAAAACTTCGTTAGCTTCACGATGGATCCGCCACTGAGTAATTTTTGCGATTACAAAAATGAACAGTCCGACTAAAATTTATACTAAATATCGTTTTTTCTTGTTACATAAAACATATTTCGTTAAAGGCATCGTCGCTTAATTGGAACAAATAATATTAGACAAAAGTTAAACGCAATTTCGTTAGTTAGTTTTCTGATTTGCTACTATATGTAATTTTCCTTTTTTCGTAGTTAATTTTCCCTTCGTTTCAAGCTCCTCAAATTTTGCATGCATTTGTATTGTATTTGCATTGTATTGTGTTTAACTATGCTCTATGCTTACATTTCCCTTCGCAATTCTTAGTAAATATATTTGAAATCCTTCCCTGCTGTTTCGTTCTTGTCTTTTCTTTGTTTTTCTATTTATTCGTTAGTATCTCGTTTAATTGGTGAAATTTGTTTTCGATTTATTTTTATAATCGTTTCACTCGCTTATCTGTTTAATCCATTAACTTTCTTCGTGATTTTACTTTATCTCCTAGTTTTTTAGCCTTTTTGTTTTTATTAAATGGGTGGTTACCGTTAATTTTTTTATCTACTTTAATGTTCGTATAGGTTATATTTAACATTGTCCCATTTCTCACAGATTTATGTGTGTTAATTTCAATTTTGTCGTGTTAGATTGTATTACTTCGTTTTCTTTTCTTGTTTCGTCCACTACTTATTTTGACCACGCTGTAGAAAATTATCATAATTGAGAGCATCTATGTACGTTGACTTCTGATATTTCATTTATGTTGATACATTTGTTTTTCCTTCAGAAACCTCAAAACGGTTACAATGTCTGAAACCGAAAAAGATATGCCCACTTTTAAATGCGTCATCATCGGCGATGCTGGGGTTGGAAAAACAACGTTCATCAAGCGTCACATGACCGGCGAATACGAAACAGAATACGTCGCCACGTCGGGTGTAGAAGTGCATCCGTTGGTTTTCCACACCAACATAGGTGCCATTCGTTTCAACGTGTGGGATACTGCTGGTCAAGGAGCGCAAGGTGGTCTACATGATGGCTATTACATCGAAGGGCAATGTGGCATAATCATGTTTGATCTTACCTTATCTGCAACGTACAAGAACGTCTCTGGTTGGTACAAAGATCTGATCAGGGTTTGCGAGCGCATGCCCATTGTACTTTGTGGCAATAAGGTTGACGTTAAAGACAGGAAGGTCAAGGCCAAAAGCATCGTATTTCATAAGAAGAAGGATATGCAATATGTTGCCATTTCATCTAAATCGAATCATAACACCGAAAAGCCGTTCCTGTGGTTGGCACGCAAGTTGCTCAACGATCCACATTTGGAGTTTGTTGCAGCTCCGGCCGTAGAACTGCCGCATCTAATTCCGCATGAGGAATTCGTGGAGCAAAACGATAAAGAAATTATGGAAATTCTCAACCAGCCAGAAGACGACGACATACGTTTTTAAAGCAATCATTTAAATTTAACATTTTTGTCATAGATTAATTTAGCTTATTTTATAATTGATTTGAATTAATTCATTAGTTTAGTTTCTATAGTGTTTTAAGTTTATCGTAACCTTTATTTTTTTTTTTATTTTTCAATTTTTAACATTAATTTCTTCAAAATTTCGTTTTAACTCTCATTGTTCAAAATAGAACAATAGTGGAAACGAGAAATAGAACAAACCAAACAAAACAAAATTACAGCAAATGAAAATGAATAAACTGAAAAAGTTAAACAGGCGATTTTTGTATTGTTGGTTGTTTTATTTTAATTATCCGCATTCTCAATTATTTGGTGTTTAATAATAACTTTTTTAAAACAACAGCACAACAGAAGCAATTTATAAACATGCACACAAATGGAATGAAATTATGTCCATCTTCTAGAACAAAGTGAACATTAATGCAAGCATGAAAAGAGAAAATCATATCTTTTTCATTTTTCTTGATTTTAATTTATATCCCTGTTTTTAACCTGTCTGTTTTTATTAAATATGTTACCGTTAATTTTCGTATCTGCTTTAATGTTCGTATATGTTATATTTAACATTGTCATATTATTCAGATTCAGATTCCTGTGGTTGGCACGCAAGTTGCTCAACGATCCCTATTTGGAGTTTGTTGCAGCTCCGAGTCTGGGACTGCCGAAACTTATTCTGGATGACGATTTCCTGGAGCAAATCGAAAAAGAAATCCTGGAAATTCTGAACCTGACAGAAGACGGCGACATAAATTTGTAAAGCAATCATTTAAATATAACGTCTTATCTCTTGCTATAGATTAATTAAAATTTTTTATAATTTAATTTGATTTAATATTAGATTAATATTAGAAATTAATGCATTAGTTTAGATTCCATAGTCTTTTAAGTTTATCGTAACCTTTGTTTTATTTGGGATTTTTTAATTTTTAAGTATAGTTTCTTCTAGATTGTAGACGAAAACAAATAAAAATTAATAAACTGAAAAATGTTTGTATTGTTGTTTTATTTTAATTATCCCCATTCTCAATCATTTGGTGTTTAATAACAACTTTTTGAAAACAACATTCAATCACAATTTCAAATTCCACTTGTCTACTTCCTCAAAGAGATCGAGGCAATAAATTTGTTTGTTCATCATTGTCATTCAGCTTCCAAAACTTCTATAAAGTCATAAATTTCAGATCGGGTTTAAATCTAGTAACTCTTTGAAACCACTCTTATGGAATTCCAAAATATAAATTTGAAGTAGATTAGAAATCTGGAATATATGAGATAAATTGTGAGGTTTGTAATCAAAAATATGTTGGGCAAACGAAACGTTCAATTAAAACCCGCTATAAAGAACACATAGCACATTTTAGACTCAACAGACCGGAAAAATGAAGCGTAGTTCAACATATTTCTGAAACAGACCATGTATTACCACTAAATTGCCTTAAATTAATAAAAGATGTACACAATTGTAGAGAATTAGACAGTTATGAAGTTACGAAAGTATTTTCATACAAAGAAACAAAAATTATTTAATGAATTCTGACAATGGACCAATACCTCAGTTTATTTGAATTATTTGATTTAAGAGAGAAGATTATTTAGCATTATTTAGCGTACCTGACATAGTAGGCTTTGAGTGACGTTGAATCAATTTGCACATTAAAGTATCAATCATTGTTGTTACGTTGGTTCAATTGCAGTTTTGTCACTTGTTACCTGTTCAAATAATTTAGAATTTAAGTAGACAAGTTTAGAGAAATTAAAAAAAATTGGAAAAATCAGAGGTTCGTGCAGTTATAAAATATTTGCAAAAGAGGGTTGTCGACAAAAGAAATTCATGAAGACATGGTAGGTGTATTAGGTGAGGGTGCTGTTTCTTACCAGTGGTGAAAAATATGTCTCGAGAATTTAAACTGGGAAGACAAACATGTGAACATGCCAAGGGTGCTGTACGACCAGTAACTATCACTACCCAAAAAAATATTATATGGTAATGACAGACGACTGACCATTCGCCCGATAGCTGAAATTACGATTTTTTCTTATGGTACTGCTTTCAGAATACAATACTCTAGGACGTTTCTGATCATGTATCAACATTCGTGGAATCCAACGTGCAGACAACTTTTTTTATTTGTTAAAATATTTTAACAAATATGTTGGGGCAAAAAAAGTTGTCTGCACGTTGGATTCCACAAATGTTGATACATGATCAGAAACGTTCTAGAGTATTGCATTCTGAAAGCAGTTTGGCAAAGTTTAAAGCAGATTCGGATGAATTTATTTCTCGATTCGTCACTGTTGATGAAACGTGGGTTCACCACTTCCTGAGCTGAGCCGAAGCAACAAAGTATGGAGTGGCATCCCCGAGGTTCTCTACCAGCTCACCAAAATCAGTCACCAATTTTGGTGACTGATTTTTTGGAACGTGGATATACAATAACAGGCTCTTACTATGTCAACCTAATTTCAAGATTGCGCGATTTTGTCAAGGAAAAAGACGGTGAAAATTCAGCAAAGAGATTCTGTTTCATCAAGACAACGCTCCTGTCCACAAAAGCCATGTTGCCATGAGCGCTATTCTGAACGCAGGATTTGAATTGTTTGAACATCCCACATATTCACCAGACCTGGCCCCTAGTGATTCTTTTTATTTCCAAAATTAAAAGTATATCTTCGGGGGACCAGATATTATTATGACCATAATGAAGAAATGACGGCCGTAAACAACTGGTTGGAAGAGCAATAGAAAGATTTTTTCCAGAGGAATCAAAGGTTTCGAGCATCGTTGAACCAAACACATCGACGTTCAGGTAGATTGTGTAGAAAAATAAACATTTGATATTTCTTCAATGGATTATCCTTTTACACGCATTATATTCATTATATTTTCTACTAGATTAGGAGTATAAATTAAGGCACTTTTCAATTTCAAATTTAGTGTTATCCCACTGGTAATGTAATGAAGTCTTCACAAAGGTCCATCTTAGCTAGAAAAAAAGTTTAACACCTTTTTCTTTGTTTGGGTTTTTAGGTTTTTAAAGTTTTTTTTGATTTCTACTGAAGATGGTTGGGGGTCGAAAGACATATATAGACTTGTTACAATCAAGTGTGATAGGCTTTGTTAAATTAGAAAATTTTTATTTAGTTTTTCTTATTTAAAAAACCACAGTCTCCGTCAATTTATAATTGCCATTCACAGTTCATTTATTGAATCTGAGCGTTTTGCTACATCATATCCGTATCTGGATGGGGGATGGGGATGCAAATGCTGTGACGCAATTCTAATTTATTGGTACCAGAAAAAAACTTGCGAATCTCGACGAGTATGATATGGACGCAAGTTATGCAAACACTAGCAAGTTTCTGTTTCATCTTCATTTTATCGTTTAGAATTCTGTTAACTATTTAATTTTCCTATAACAATACCTAACTTGCTTTCCAAAATATAAATTTTTATAGGTTACATACATTTGTACATCCGCGGCGCGCAAGCGCATTACCGTTGCATATGTCAACAGAATTCGTCGTATGTTTCATTGGTTGGGTGATAGACATTCGTTTTGGAATCTATTGTTCTCCAAGGTAAAGTTTTACATTTAAATTTATTTAATACATTTCATATTGTACACATAAATAAATAAGTTTAATTGCTAATCAACAATTTTCAAAATTATTGTACTTGGTTTATGTGCAATATATGTATATATGGCGCTCATAATCGCCTTCGATGTATTTATTTCATTCGGCGTTTCTTTGTTGATCATTAACAACTTGCATTCTCGAAGTATCAGTGGTGCAGTAAACATTTAAACAAAACGAAAATTTGATACCTACTCCATTGTACAAAGGCACAGACAGGCCCAGTGGCGGATCTTGACTTTTGGGTCCTGGAGCTAAATAATATATTGAAGACGCCTTCGTTAAATATCCAACTAAAAGAAAATGTTACCAAATACATTTATTGTAACAAATTAACATTTCGTATAACAAAAACGACGGCGATACGAAAGCTTCTTTAGTTCCACCACGCATCCGCCACTGAGTTATTTTTGTAATTACAAAAAAGTCGGACAAAATCTTAAGGCGTTTTTATTGTTATATATAACATGTTGTGAAAGATAACGTGAATTAATTGGAATAATATTATGAGAAAAGAAAAAACGCGATGTCTTCGTTAGTTTATATTGTATTTAACAATACTTTGTTTCTTTTCTAAATGAGTTGATTTGTTTTTTACAGTTCTTTGATTTGCTTATATTTTCTTTCACAATTCATAATAATTATTTTTGTGTTCTTTCCCTGCTGTTTCGTTCTTGCCTTGTATTTTCTTTATTCCTTTGAATGTCACTTAATTCATGAATTTTGTTTTCGTTTTATGTTTCGTTTCACTCGCTTAGGTTACCTTTTTTTCTAGATTTTGCTTTATCTCCTTGATTTTTTTATTAATTGGGTTCTTACCGTTAATTTTCTTATCTGCTTTAAAGTTTTTTGTTTGCTTTAATGTTATATTTAACATCGTCCCATTACTCACAGATTTATTTGTGTTGATTTGAATTGTATCGTGTTAGATTCTATTACTTCATTTCGTGTCCTCCTTTCCTTCACTAAAGTTACTTGGAGCACGCTGTGACTATAATCTCCTGTTATTTGTGAAACTGTTTCGCAATCGAGAGCATCTCCATCAACTTCCGATATTTCCTTTATGTTGATAAATTCATTTTTCCTTCAGAAACCTCAAAACGGTTACGATGGATACCGAAAACGACATGCCCACTTTTAAATGCGTCCTCATCGGTGATAGTCAGATTGGAAAAACAACATTCATCAAACGCCTCATGACCGACAAATACGAAACGAAATACATTCCCACGTCGAGTGTAGAAGTGTATCCGTTGGTTTTCCACACAAACAAAGGTGCCGTTCAATTCAACGTATGGGATACTGCTGGTCAAGAGACGCTTGGCGGTATACGTGATAGCTATTACATTGAAGGGCAATGTGGCATAATCATGTTTGATCTTACGAGACCCGCAACATACAAGAACGTTTCCAATTGGTACACAGATCTGGTCAGGATTTGCGAACGCGTGCCCATTGTACTTTGTGGCAATAAGGTTGATGAAAAATTCACGATATTCAAGACTGAAAGCATTGTATTTCATAAGAAGAAGAATATAGAATATGTTGGCATTTCTTCTAAATCGAAGCATAACATCGAAAAGCCCTTCCTCTCGTTGGCACGCAAGTTGCTCAATGATCCCCATTTGGAGTTTGTTGCAGCTGGAGCTGCCACAACTTATTCCGGATGAGGATTTCCCATTTAAATTTAATATTTTTGCCACACGTTACTTTAACTTATTTTTGAATTGAATTTAATTTAAAATTGGATAAATTAATAGTGTCCATAGTCTTTTAAGTTTATCGTAGTGTTACTTTTATTTGAATTTTTCAATTTTTAAGTTTAATTTTCTAGATTGTTCATTTTAACTTTCATTGTTTAAAATAAAAGATAATCTATTTCTGTATTGTTGGTTATTTCATTTTAATTATTCCCCATAAATCAAGGAAAACGGGTACAACGATATTTAAATGAGAAGAAAATAAATCAATGTAATAAATTAATGATGGATGCAATACTTCAACTCCAAATAAAATCATCAGCATAGACATAGAATAATGAATACATTCTTAAAATTCAATTTAATTTAAACCCAAATGAAAATTAACACAAACAAATAACCAAAATAACCACTTTCTATACACGAAGTGTTCCCACATATTTGCGTTACGATTTTACATTTTATTTGTCAATTGTGCAAAATTCGTTTTACAAACAAACCCAACAAAACAAAAATCGCACAGTAGCAAAACTCATCACTTTAGCTTAAACATATTTCCAGGCAAAAAACACAAAGAGAAAAGTACATAATTAATAGTTAATTAATATAGTTACTAAGACAAAGTAAGAACGTAGGGACAAAAACAAAAGAAAGGAAAACAAGTAGAGGGCACTTAATTTTCATCGAGATGTTGATTTTCTTTTTCACGGCAATTAGACTAAATTAAGGATTTATAGCATTCAGTCTTCATTTCGATATATGGTACACATGTATAATATCAATGTTTCGATGCCGATATGAATAATGGAGATGCACAGGGAAGAGACAGAATGAATTAAATGAGTGAATAAAATCCAATGATCTAATTTTTTGAAGTCAATAGTTTCTTTTTCATCACACTCATTCCTCTAGAGATTTTTTATTAATGTTAATGGATAATTTTAAAAACAAAACCTGCACGTTACTATGCGAAACCATGACATTCAAATGTTATAATGTTAGTTGGTTAAATGGAATATTGATTACTTGGGATTCAACTGTATGGAAAGTTAAACAGCCGTTTATCGTACCACAATTTTAATAAATATGAAACGAGTTATTAATGATTGCAAAATTAAATAAATACACAGGATGTAATAAAGAAAATTTATTTAATTTCTATTAGTATGATATATAAACATGACTTAACTAAATACATACATCACATCATTGCTAAAAAAAATGGTTAGCGCACGTTAGTAAGTTAGGTCATGCAGATCAAGACGAGAGTTGGAACGCTTTGTATATTGTGCTGATTTAAACCGAAAAAAGAACACAAGTCTGCATTTCGCGTTGGTAGCATTTAAACATGGTTTACACTAATTGTTAAGGCCCGAGCATGTAGCCCATACACAGTATAAGTAACAAGTAACATTAAGAGATCAAGCCTTCACTTAGCACAGTCTGGGGCAAATCCTATGTACAAGGTGAGCCGTGGAATTACCCCTTACAATGAGATACGTTACACTATTATACACGCTCCAATAACCTACGAAAAAATTATATAATTTCAATTCCGACATACATCCTCTAACGGCAGATTACAATACTTAAATTAAGTGTAATAAAAACTCAATTGAAATGAAAAATATTTATTCATAGGCAATTACACTAATTGTGAATGTAATACTTCAGAAATAAACTAACTATATTTTGTGCGCTCATGATAATCATCCATGCCAGTCATAGTCCGTATTTAAAACTAATAAGGCGGTAAATTTAACGTTTTTAACCCCCTCCCTCGAGGCTTCTGGTTACTTCGATCTAACCCCAATATTAATAATTACATAGGTATAATTGAGGAATGTGTGCCTCAAGAGGGCGTTCGGTCCACCAATACGTCACTGAAATTTAACATTATATAATCAATGAAATGAAATTAATTATCAAATTACACATTTCTAAATGACGTGTCTAAAATTCATAACAACGAAATTCAATTACAGACTGTTCAACTGACACAAATAGTTTGATGGAACCCAAAATTGAATAAAAAAACATAAATCATGTTTATACACACCGATCTTTTAAATATATAGAGGGCTTTGCAAAATATTTGAAGCAGTATTTCTAACAAATTTTTTTCAATAATCACGATAAAGTTTAAGACACAATTTATTTGTTTAATCATAATGTTAACTAAGTACTCACATGTAATTAAATGAAACTTAAAATTAATGAATTGTGAGAATCCTGAGAAAAATTTATATCACATGTTTCAAAATTGTGTTAGATTGGTAACAGAATGAACGATAGTTACTATGAGATGCGATATTTTCAAACGCGTGAATTTGTACCCACTCTGAATGTGTTCGTTTGAATCCATGCATTTAAAAATATCGCTTGGAGCACCGCATTCACTCTGTTTTCAGCCTTAGAGATCATATATGTAAATATATGAAGCAGAAATACCTGTATATAGTTAAGAAGATTACACAAACAAAAATTGTTTTCTTAGTCAATTTTGGGTATTTACTGAACACAAAAAATCACTAACAGACCAAACAGGGTATTTAAAACGAATACATTTAAACTTTTGAATAAAATTACTTCGAGACCTTAAAAATCTTAGACTACTATTATTTACAGTATATGAACTATTACATGTGCAACTTAGTCAGACTAATTCTTAACTATAGGCACTATCTGCACACAGCCAGTTTAAACGGTAACAAATGTTTGTGGCGTAAAAATTAACAAAACAACATCAAAAACATCTGTTACATTAAACACTGACTTAATTCCATTTCTATGCAATTATATACCACACATATAAGAATTTAATTGGTACATTTACATCATAGATGCTAAAAATTTGAACGCCCCCCCCCCCCCCTTATTATAAAACAAAATGTGCCGAGAAAACTTCAAATTACAATAAACATTAACTTCGATAATCAGTAGCGTAAAGAGCATATGTGGCAGAAGTTACAAATAGTAAAGGTCTAATATGGTAACCTGCACTACATGCCTATACTTCAGTTACGCTTCTGACTCATTCTAACTTCACATTTATTTTAACTAATTCTGGACTTTTATTATCCATATGGCAGTTAATTTTTTTTACACTTGGTGGAAAAAACTAACTACATTTTTTGGCCATTAATTTGTGAAGCTTTTGAATATATAACATTAAATAACACTTCGAGTAATGCTTAAATAAATATAAAACTCCCTTGAACTATAAATATAATTTCGTTTACGACTACAAAAAATAATAATAAAAAAGCAATAAATTATGTCTTGTGTAACACTACAGGAACTGATCGAGTAAATCAATTTTCTCCGTAAAAATAAAGTGTTAAAATAGTCATATTTTCATGATCTACCTAATTGTTTCTACATCTATCATACTATGTTCATGTAAAATAGTAAATAAAAAATCGCCATAAGGAAATGGCTTGAAGACATTCAGATTAAAAACAAAATCAGGCAAGAAAAATTGTTAACACATATTTCTTTTGGTATAAATTACAATAAAAGTCTATTTATTATGTTACTCTTTTAATCAATTGAATATTGCAGTTATAATTTATATTGATTTCATCAATACGTCCCAAATAATGCGTACAGTACTGACGAAGTGGTATAAAAATTACAACTACATATTTAAGTAAAAAAAGGCCGTGTTATGTTATCAATACAGTCGTTGCGCTCAATATATGAGCTATTTATACCCTGAAATCTTATTTTCGAATTATGGAATTTTATGATATTTTCCGAAAAAAACTAGATACCGTAATAGCTGCACCTAAATTATTACTCTTTTATTAAACAATGAATTTCACCCACACAATAATCTCTAGTCTTGTAATGCAGTCCTTTAACGTAAAAGAATTAATTTTAATGGATTTTTATAAATATCATAAAATTCATTTATAAAAAAATCACATAAACCACTATAATATGTCTATATTAAAATTGCTATTTATATATAATATAATATTGATACTAAAAAAGGCAAAAAAGCAAGTTTCTTAGTACATGCAAATTTGCATTCAAACTAAGTCGTGGATAAGGCAATTGATATTAAATAAGATACGGTCATTGACTGCCATATACGATGTATATTTTATTTTATATTCATGAAACTTATAATAAATTTAAGAGAAAACTTGTACAAGAATAGTAAAGGGGAATATTCTGAGTTCAAAAGAATTTTTTAAACCTTATAATTTAAGGCTTAAAAATTAAGTTTTTTACATTCTACAGCAGCGTACTACGTCATGGCAATCAATACAAATTTACGTTGAATTTTTGTAACTGCTAATTACAGCAATTAAGTTAATCTAAAATATGCCAGTTTAAAATAGACATACTATACAAGCACACACTGTTAAGATAATACATTGCAAAGTTATTTAAATACATTATTTGTCATCGATATAAAAATTATGTAATCATTTTACTACACAACATTATTTTAATACTTTTGCGCAATTATTATTATGATAACTAAGCAATATATGTATGTATACCTTATGTAATGCAACACATTTAAATAATTGATAAACATTTAATTGCATAATTAATAATAACTATAAGTAAATTATAGCCATTATTCAAATTCTATTGACCATCAACAACTCAGACTTTTAGTAATTAAACAAATTCTTAAAAAGAAAAACCTGTTTATATAACAATTTGTCTGAAGCTACTTTTAAATACAATTTATTTTATTTTCTCAACGTAATTTTACGTCACATATTACATTTTTATAAGATTTATTTTCCTGATTATGTCATACGAATAAGTTAGACGTCTCAAAGGACATAAAGTTGGGGTTACATTAGAAAGCAGATATTTCAATTTTATATTTTGTGATTTATTTTCTTTGGTGACGAAGGAATCAATTGGTGTGTTTTATCTGTTTAATGTTTAAATGTAGTGGTTGATCACTGACGTACTTTTCCCACTTTCTCATGGTTTCGAGTCTAGGTTTAAATTTTACAACGTATTGATTCGAATGAAGTGAACACGAAATATTAGTTGGCATAATTAGCATCTTCTTATCATCAGATGCCTATTAATCACCGCTCAATTTTATTTCATTCCATTTGTTCATTCAACTATAACTACACCATACTATTAAATTAATAATATTCAGTTGTAAAATAATGTGTAATCTGCATAAATTTCGAAGATGTTCTCTAGTTTTGAAATAATCATTCAAAATCTATTTCTCATTTTCTCAACATGATTGATCTTAATCGACCTATTTTTATTGTCATGATATATTTGTGCTACTGGTCTAATTAACGATTACACCCCAGCCATATTCTGCTTTTCAATATTGTATTATTAGTTGAAATACAAGTCACATCAATTTTCTTATTTATTATATCATATTTCTGCCTTCATGTCATTTGTGCTAACTAACCATGATGCGTCATACTATTGACGATATGCATATTAGGTTTTGTGCTCTTTCAGGGTAATTGTTTCCCTTATTTTTATAATTTAAAAGGGCACTTGTTTTGTTATATGTCTAGTTAATCATCAAGATAGCCTTGTTTTAAGTTTAACCTTTAATAATTTTCAACAACAATTGCATACTCAAGTCGACATTCATTTAGCAATTTACGGTAAAGATTTTCTTCGAGTTTATTTGATTGATTATAAACAAGTTCAATGCAGCCTTTTTTACAAATTTAATAGCATTTTTCGTTGTTTTTTTTTTTTGTTCATATCAATGTTTAAAACTCAATTTCGATAATTTCTAACGTCTGATGCAATTTAATGTTCAAGATTCTAGGTGTCACGTACACCATCTATATTGTCATTTTGTGAAATTATTAAATTTTAAAACTGAAGCTTTTAAATTATATTAAATTTGAACTTTAGAGTATTAGCATATGAACAAAGTTTCTGAATTAATTAAAATAGACGAGTATTCCAAGTCCGAAGGACCGGATCCTATTGTGTTCATAATAGCAAAATTTTGATTTTTATATTTGCAATATAGTGGGTATTTTAAATTATTACCAAGATGGAAAATTACCTACATTCGAACTACTTCAACAACAACAAAAATTAGTTTCAGTAAAAACAAACCATTTAATAATTTGTATTGTTACAAACATTATCTGTTTTCTTTTCAAATATGATTTATGATAGGTTAAACTTTCTTTATTATCTCTTTACTTTGGACAAAAGGTGCTGACCATTTATGTAATTTGAAGATGATTTCCATGGCAACTATTAAATAACCAGTTGTGTACTATACAATGCTTTATCACGCCATATGCAACCAATGCAAACTTTGACAGTAGTAAAATAAATGTACAAATAAAAGATCCCACTGTGTGCAATTGTAGTTGCACCATATGCAGTTTTTTCCTGCCATTGTTTTACTAAGACTGTGTATATTTGAAATGTTTAGCTTTAAATTATTGTAAAACGATCTTTTACCTGTTTATGACTAGAAACCCAATACCACTCTAGAACAATTAATATTCCACATAAAAGATTCAATCATCAAATTATATCACGATTACAATAAAAAAAAAAAACATACGACTACATGATAAATCGAATAAATAAGCTGAATACGACATTAAAACATAATTATGAAAATATCTAAAACTTCTAAAACCAATTACAAATAGGTGTGAAAAAATTTCAGTAATAAAATTTGTCACGGAATATTTTTGTGCAAATTCGTAAGTATTCTTATTTTTGATTTTGGTCAATAACAAAATTTGTTACAGAATATTTTTGAAGCGAATTGGTGCTTAATAGTTATTTTTGATGGTTTGGAACTTTCGTTGTCATTCTGATTGATTTATGTTCAATTATAATGAAATAAATATCTGAAATGTAATCAAATCGTTGCAAATAAATATACTCACTGACATTACAACTGCTACACCCAGAAGGAATAATTTCTTCAATTTGATTTTATGGCAACAGAAACGTTATTTAAAGGTATGGTAACAATGTCAACATTTTGACTTTTATAATTGTTTGCGAAAACAAAATTTTATCTCGTAGTGGCTTGTGAAGAAACTGGTGTATGAGAGCTGACTAGTACAGAATTTTTTAATTATTGCGCCTCCGCGTAAGTGTTAAACATAACAAAATGCCTCGAGTTCGAAGACGTCAAAATTATCACCATGTTAATGACTTTGATAGGGGTAGAATGTTACCCATTGAGATGTTGGTTTGTTCTATTTGCGAAATTGGCCACAGTATTAATTGTACTGCAATGACAGTAATACGTGTATGTCATGTGTGGACAGAAGAAGGTAGAGGAACACGAAGAAGACCAACAGATCAATGCGAGGCGTACCACAGCGTCAAGATAGGCACTTCAGACAACTAGCTCTACGAGACTTTCTTGCTACTAGGCGTCAAAATGCTGATGAATGGTTTGGAGAAGAAAGTAGACGAATTACTATCCGTACACTTTATCTCCGCATTTGAGCCTTTGGACTTTTTCCTTTGACTGCGAACCACTGTCGTCAACATTTGAAGTGGTGCTGAGAACGGCAGCAATGGGAGGCAGAATGGCATAAATATCCTCTTCAGCGACGAATCGTGATTCTGTCTAGGTATGCAGGATGGTCACAGAAACATAAGATGCCGCCGTGAAGAGCAACGTGATAGTTGGAGTAATGGTTTGGGGGGCTATTGCCTATGGTAGCTGATCACCACTTCTCTTTATTCGAGGCTGTATGACAGCTGCACGTTATGTGAATGATGTCCTTACAAACCACTTTACTGCCGCCCAAACGTCATTTTTCAGCAACAACGAACGTCCACATATTGCTCGTTGAACTATACACTTTCTCCAAGAAGCAGGTCTTAATGTGTGGTATTTGATGGGGAGAAGACTAACCACTTTGCACCATCCTCCACAGACTCTGGCACAGTTAACCCACATAGTTCAAGTTGCTTGGAACAAGGTACCACAAGTAAACATCGACAACCTCACTTTGTCGATACCTAGACGTGTACAGGAATGTACTCAGCTACAGGGTCGCGAAAAACGTTACTAATTTTTTTTTTTATTACATGTTAATAACATTTCTTACAAATGTCATCGTTTCATTGATGCAAGACTCATTGTAAAAATTCAAGTTGAAGAAATTGATCCTTCTGGGTGTAACACTTCTAATGTCAGTGAGTACATAAATTATAAATTTTAACATATTTAGTTCTGAATACACATAAACATAAATTGTACTTCATCAGGGGGTAAAATTGTTATTTATGTGCTGACAATAAAAATTAAAAATCTTGGCAGTTTTATTTTCCGTGATGATGTAAGCGTATGTATTTTGATTATTCACGATGCATTTCGACTTTTGACATTTTCAAGTGAATCAAATCGAATGAAATCAAACAAAAAATAAAAAACCCTGAAAATTTTAAGGGGGGTATCTGAAATTAGCAATCACGTATTGTATATAAACCCCGAAAATTATGCACCAAAAAAAAAACAAAAATTAAAAAAAAAGCACGAAAATCTAAAAAATCAATTAAAAACTTGCAAATGAGATTAGATACTACATACAACAGTATGAATTCTCTAAGAGAATGGTTTTTCCCATTAATTAAAATATATTGCATTACCTCAGTAACATGTTGATCCTAAGTCGTGCACCACATTGCTACTGAATTTGACTTCACATAAATGCAAATAAAAAATTGAGCAAACGATGTATATGTTATATACATTTAAGATTAAACGAGTATTGATAGCAAAGTCAAATTCAAATAAATTAGAAACATAAAACCTTGAGTATATGTATATACTTGATATTTGTATAAAATGAAATAAAAAAAAATTAAGGTCGTATCAATAAAATTAGTAATGTATTGCGATAAAAATACGAAAGTGCTACACGATAACTTGAAATGCTTCCCTCTGTCATAAACAGCGAAAAGTTTTGATTTACATTTATTTACATGTCATAGAAAAAAAATGTAGTGCACGATACGTCAAAAAAAAATTAAATTAATTGTAGTTGCGATCACATCTCGCGTCGTAAGAAAGATATGTGTGGACACACAGTCATTAACTACTTAACCTACAATCACATGGTGAAAAGGAGAAAAATAGGGCTACGTCACTGGTGGCAACTTTCCCGAATGATTGCTATGTTGAGATTGGAGTGTTGCTGAACGTTCATCACTCAATTGTACCCGTACCTTGTTGCTGGTGAGCAATGTATTACTTTTGGGGGTACGAGGTCCCGACGGTGTACGAGCAGCTTCAGTTTTCTCATTCGGTGGGCGTGGCAGGCGTCTTCTTAGCCACGCGTGTCTTAGCGCGTCGTTTGGGGTCATACGGACGTCCGGATCCCATTCCAGACACCGTTTGATAAAATCCAAAAACAACTGATCGTCACAACCTTTGAGAACTCGTTTTAATTCTTTAGAACCCGGTGGACCTCTCGCTTTACCGCGTCTACTTAAACCACCACTTAACACTGTCGTACCGTCTGCTAAGGTGGACGCCGAACAATAACGTGGATAACCTTTCGAACTAATAAAATTTTTCGCACGTTTCGATTGGTCCAGAAGTCGCTGTGGGGGCATACCCAGTAATTCTATTATACATGCTAACTGATCCGCTTCATCTTCTCCAGGTAATAATGGAAATCCTGTTAATAGTTCAGCTAAAATACATCCTAATGACCACATATCTATGGGCATTCCATAACGAGCTCCCAATATTACTTCTGGTGCACGATAAAACCGTGACTGTATATATGTATACACCCTTTGATGCTCGTAGCAGGATGAACCAAAATCGATAACCTACAACGAAGAAAATATATATTAACTTTTATATTGCATTTATCCATACATTTTATTAATTTTCTGATGACTTTTTAACAAAACTGTTGTAAAAGAACGGTACAAATCACACCATTACATTGTTTAACAATTATCTTATTTATTTTTTAGTATTTTATTAAAAACATTTAATAATATAAATTAACACCTACAAATACGGGAAAAACCAAAACTTTCTCTCATATTTCCGACATAAATAAAACAGCTGAAGCCTGATTCACAAATATGAAAGCATTTAAAAATAAACTTTACAAATGATATGTTGTGAAATTCCAACAAAGGAATAGAAACTGATCCAAACAAATGAAAAAGCAAGACAAAAGATTTCTTCTTTTATCTTGTTTGCTTTGTCTTGACGCAGAACAAAGTTGATTCGCTTTTATTTTTACTCAATTATTATAAAATTTCGTTTATTTCAGTTGCATTTGTTTTTCCAGTTTGCTTTCATTTGTACCAGTTTCCTTCCCGTTTCATTTTTATTTATGCCGTTTTTTATGTTTTGGTTCGTCACTAAAATTTTAATTATTTTACTTGTACTTTTATTCACATAAATGCACTTAAAACAGATACATTTATATTATATTTATATTATATTTTTATTAAATTCTTACTTATTATTTTTTACTTTAGCTGTATTTCGTTTTACTTTCGTTTGTGCTAATGCGATTTAAGAGGGGTGATCAGTATTTACGGTCCATAGAAGGAAATAAATTGAAGAAATATCAAACGTTTATTTTTCTACATAATCTCCCTGAACGTTGATGCATTTGGTCCAACGGTCATTTACGGCCGTCATCACTTAATTATAGTCGTAATATCTGGAGCCCCGAAGATAATCTTTTAATTTTGGAAATAAAAAGAAATGACTAGGTGCCAGCTCTGGTGAATATGCTGGATGTTCAAACATTCAAATTCTGCGATCAGAATAGCTCTTATGGCAACATGGCTTTTATGGACAGGAGCGTTGTCTTGATGAAACAGAATTCATTTGCTCAATTTTCACAGTCTTTTTTCCTTGACACAATCGCGCAATCTTGCAATTTAGTTGGCACAGTAGGAGCCTGTTATTGTATGTCCACGTTCCAAAAAATCAGTCATCAAAATTTCGTCTGCTTCCCAAAAAATTGTGGCCATAACTTTACCAGTGGATGGCAAAACACAAAACTTACGGGGTGGCAGAGAACCTTGGCGATGCCATTACATACTTAGTTGCTTCGACTCAGGATCGAAATGGTGAACCCACGTTTCATCAACAGTGAATCGAGAAAGAAATTCATCCGGATCTGCTTTAAACCTTGCCAAACTGATTTCAGAATGCAATACTCTAGAACGTTTCTGATCAGGTGTCAACATTCGTGGGAATGTTACCATTATAGTACCATAAGAAAGATTCGTAATTTCAGGTATCCGGCGAATGGTCAGTCGTCTATCTGTCATTACCATATCGTGTATACAATTAACATTTTCTTGAGTAGTGACAGTCACTGGTCGTCCAGCACCCTTCGCATGTTCACATGTTTGTATTCCCAGTTTAAATTCTCGAGACATATTTTTCACCACTTGGTAAGAAACAGCACCCTAATACACCTACCATGTCTTCATAAATTTCTTTTGGCGACGACCCTTTCTTTTGCAAGTATTTTATAACTGCACGAACCTCGGATTTTTCCATTTTTAGAATTTCTCTAAGCTTGTTTACTTAAATTCTAAATTATTTGAACAGATAACAATTGAACCAACGTAACAACAAATGATTAATACTTCTGTCAAATTGACTCAACGTCACTCAACCTACTATGTCAGGGACGCTAAATAATGCTCTCCCCTAGTACACTTGTTTTTCTTCCTATTATTATATTTTCAGTTAAAAAAATTAAAACAACATTAAAAAAGAAAATTAATATGAAAGCAAAGTAAATCTAAACCACTCAACAAAATAAATGAACGGAAACAAAGAAAAACTGAGCCACATCAAAAATAAAACTCTTGAAGTAAAGCAACTGGTATTGTTTTTAGTTTTAGTTGATTTTCCATTGCTTAATGTTTCATGTTGCTTCATTATTTTCAGTTCGTTTTTCGCCAAATAACTTCTATTTGTCAGTTTTCATTCGATTTCATTTCATGTATTCATTTGCTTCAATTTGGTTTATTTCATTTAGTTCAAAGTGTGTCATTTCTGTGTTTTGTTTTCTTATATTTTCGGTTCTTCAAAAATTAAAATAGGTTTTCATTTTATTTTATTAATTAAATTATTACCATTGTTTTTATTTTAATAATTTCGATTGCTTCATTTTAATTTGTTTAGATTCATTCTTGCCATCGTATTTCTTAGTTTTGTTTATTTTTTGTTCGTTTTGCAACTAAAAGTAAATAAACGAAAAACAAAAAAACGAATTAAATATTTCATGCTTTAGATTATTTTCATTCGCTTATTATTACTAGTGCTATTTTTGTTATGTTTTATGTTTATTTTTATTTCAATATATAATGTATTTCATTTTCATTTTGTTTTGTTAATATATTTTTTTAAGTTTTTCGTTTATTTAATTTTCATGTATTTCATTTTAGATTTTTCCTTCATTTTAATGAAATTTATTAAAGGACATTGGGAACGATTACGAAAAGTTCAAAAATTATAAACTTTCATTTTTTTGTTCTATTTTAGTTTTACTTCATTTATAATCCGCCTCGTGTAGTTTTCATTTCGATAGCTTTCATATTTCTTTCCTGCATATTTTGGAGGCATTTATTTTCTTGGTGCAAGGTGTGCTTGTTTCGGTTTAATTTGGTTTACTCTAATTTTTCCTTTTTGTATTTTTTTTAAGCAATTTCAGGCCATATGTCAAATTTAAAAAACAATTCTAGCAATCTAATTCAATTATATTATTAGCGCAGTTCGTTTGTTTCCCCTCATTATCATTCAGTAACTTTTTGTTCAATTAAGTTTTGTTTAATTTGCTCTGTTTCTCTTCTCGTTTCTTTAATTTTATTCTTTGTTTTAACTATTTTCGATCGAGTTAGTTTGAAATTAAATAACTTTTCGTTTAGTTTGTTATTTTCGAATCTTAATTTGTTTCGCCGCGAATAAGCTTTTTCGTTAGATACATAAAGTTTGCAAAAGTACGACGGTCAACTTACATTAAGAAAGTTGGCGCAATTTCCCGCGAACACAAACGTACAAGTTTAACAACAAAGCGAATTTTTGTTTATAAATGCCAACTTAAAAACGTAGACGTTTGCATTTTAATTATTCCATGTCGGTACACCAAAATTTGATAATCGTTTCGCAATAATTCTTAATTAATGACGTCATCATTTTCTTGCTAATAGAACGTCGGCGTTACAATGAAATATGATAAAAATACACTCGAGATTCGATGAAAGGTTGCAATACGTGAAAATACATATCGGCATTGTGGGTTCATGGCGGTGCAATTTAGGAAGAACGAACTCGGAATAAAGAAAATAAATCGATGATGTCTCGACGTGGTTATATATTTTCACAAAGGTTAAGAACTTGCAGAAATACGTGATTTTGACCGCATTAACTTGCCTCTGGTGGTTGAAAAATTTTGATAGGTGAACGTGGGATGAAACAATCTAAAAGTGCACTATTGTAAATTTTTAATTTGGTGCTTTAGCGAGTTTATGGTCAAAAATATGAATTCCTTCGATCAATTGGTCGTTACATATTTTTGTTATCGGCTTGGATATGACTCAAGGTCGTTGTTTCATTTTCAATCGTTTGAATTGTTTATTATTACCTTAGACTTTGTTCTAACATTTGCATTTGATTATTACATTTATTTAAATATCATTGACAATTTTTAAATTTCACATTTTCGTTCATTTCCGTTTGTTTCAACTGTTTTATCATTGATTTCAAAATAAATAATAACCTTCTTTTTAATTATTTTCTTTTTGTTTCTTTTTTATTATTATTTGTAATATTATAATTTCTTCTAATTTGTCTAGTTTTCAATTGCAGTTTTATTTCACTTCAATAATGTACCTACATCTGCTTTTATTGGTTGTCTTGTAACTTTTTAATTTTTGCTATTTTGTTTCGTGCTACTTTTATTTTTCAATCAATAATGTTTAATAGACGTTGCGGAACAATATATATTTTAAAGCGCATTGCTTAACCATTTACTTTAAAACTTGTGGTTAGGTTTTTCCTTTTAATTAGAATAAAATTAAAGACTACGTTTTTATAACTAATTACGCCAAATATTTTTCACCACAGATAAATTATTTTATTATCATTGCGTCAACATTTTAAAATTTTTTAACCATTTTTTGATAACCTCCCGCTTCTAATCTATTGCATAGATTGATATATACGATCGCGTGGTTTCCGTTAAACAATTTAATTCTCTACAATTTTTATTTAATTTTTTTTTTCATATCGAGCGATTTCAGCAGAGTTTCGAATAATGTGGGGCGGGGCGCCAGATACCAGGGTTATTGCAAGTTAGATTTTATTTATTTATTCGCTTTTCGTACCTTACTATGAAAATTTTACTGTAAGTATTTCAACTCCATTTTAAACTAACTTAATAATTTACGAATATATATTTGAATGAAACAAATGGATCTAAAATTTGCCTTACAAATAATATAAATCTTGATCCGGTTGTAAGAAAAATGATTATGGGCATTATAATGGAAAAATGATTTCATTTAATTTCTTTGAATTATCTAGTTCCAGTAATCTACTAAGTACTTAGAAAGCACTTTGTGTGGTATGAAAACTTTAAAAATAAATTTCTTTCTTTACGAATAAAGAACGCGATAAATATAGAAGCTCATATAAAATGATGTACCAGGAAATACACATGCGATTTAAAATTAAAGCAATAATTGATATTTATCGTGGACGTAGTTCAAAACGTGAAACGTGTAGGAATATTTCGAACCGAGCGGCGAAAAGGGCGTGTAAAAATATCCTGGCTATTGACTCGATTGATTTTAATCTTCCGAGTAAATTTTTAAAACATTACGGTAATAGTAGCATTCGCTTGTTGTGTTAAAACAGTAACGCTTTGTTTGTTCCGTTACTATTTAAATAATACATTCAAATATATTGCGTTGCGGTAACCAATTATACGAATTAAAAATCTTTTAAAAGATTACGTTCGCAATAATTGCATAGAACGCGGTTACAGTTACAGTGACATTCGAAGATACATTTTTTGCGCGTAATAGAATAGCAATTTTAAAAATTGAGTAAACGATGAAGTCATACAATTGAGAGATACTTGTCCATATTTTGGGTATTTTAACAACATAACCTAAACTAAGGTATTAGACCAAAATAATTCAAAAATAAAATTAAATATGAAATTATTTACACATCCTAGTCTGAGAAAAAGTTTGTACCAAAATTCGCCACAAATTCGAACAGGGGAATCATAAATTATCTGCGACAAGTTATAACATGTGCTGAACGAGAAACAATTGTCTTGAGTCGACGCAGTTTCAAACGGGTCATCGTCGAGCTATTTATGGTGTCTTCAATTGTGTGCTCGATGTACCGAAACAGTAAATTGTTTCGGTTATCGCAATGTGTAAATGATACTAAAATACCTATTAACCTATTTTTGGAATTTGGTATAATTTACAATTTATATTTTTTCCTGGCCCCTTCGAGCTAATCCAAAGATTGGAAGAAAATACTATCGAGCAAGCACTAAACCCCATCCTAAAACGTAGTTCTTATTACCCTTCCTTTTCGATTTTATGGCCTTTCGTTAGGACTACTTTTGCTCGTCACTAACGTGTAATTTGAGAATAAAACTTTTATACGTATTTTTTGTGTGTAATTAATAGTTAATTTACCATCTACCTATTTTTATACAACGTACCGCAAATAGTGCAGTAGTCGATTAAGGGACAATATTTATATTTGTGTGAAACATATTTTAAAATTCTTAGTTTGCATGAGTAACAATCCAACTTGATGATGATGATGATAACATTGTAAATTGGACGAATAATATACGTTAATCCGTAGATTCTCGCAGCAGATTTCCTGCTCCTTGTGTAATGATTTTTTTCGATACTTTCCACAATAATCGCGATTTTCTGAATAAATTTGAGTGTTTGAATATTGATGGAGAACTTAATCTTTAATTTTATTGTATACAAATTTTGTTAACTTTATGCTTTGTTTTAAAAACTGTGGCAATAATATTTGTTATTAGAGCTTTTTTACTTTATTGTAAATAAAGTTTGTTATTTGTATGCAATTTAATTTTTAAACTACGACAAAAATACTTTTTCGTACGATATACGTATATATTTATATTATTATCTAAGTTATAATGTTTGTTCATTCATTTTGTAAATTTTAATACTATTATTCCCATCATCGAAAACAATGTTGTTTATTATTAAACACATTTGCGAGTATTATAATTTTACTTCATTACTTTTATTTTAATTACTTAATTGCCACGCGCGGATTTAAAATATTTTACAATAATTCCACTACAGCATTCGAAAAGTAGAATCGAAATTATTATGCTGCTGCTAGAAGACCCTTCTTAACAAAAGACCGCAAGAGAAGAATATATGCATGTGCAGAGTTCATCAACCTTGATGATAATGTTTTGATCATTTTCTAACGGAAAAGTTTTCCAGTTTTGCAAGTGAGACGTTTTCGATTTTTGGGCTTTGATCTGTACTGATAGACCAGTAGTTTATTCGAATGGAAGAACGTTTAGCATTGTAGACTTATGCTCGAAAAAGTAGCTCCCATCATTTTCTAACAGGACACAAACATGTGCATCAAAATTAAATTAATGTGGGCCAACCCACCCAAATCAACCCAACAAAATATGTGGGTACTATGATAACGAAAGTTCGCCGAGGAAACTTTAGACCCTCAAACGCCAATGAACTTTGGGAAGCAACTGAGTAAGCTTGAAAAGATCTGACACAAAATTATAACAAGAAAAATTTGATGTCATCAATGAAGCAAAAATTAAGCGAAGAAGAAATACGTAAGACTCAATTGTTATCATCCGAAAAGTGTAATGAAGAACTAAAATATCCACATCCGCTTCACGGAGTCAAAAAAGCCTTGGACAAACTCATAAAAAAAATAAAGAAAATAAACAGGGGTGCGTACTTAGTCTACTGTTGGTGGCAATACACGAAGCGATAAAGCGTGGCGACAGAGTGGACTTTGATCTGTACTGATAGACCAATAGTTTATTCGAATGAAAGAACGTTTAGCATTACAGACTTATACCCGAGAAAGTAATGTTAACTTCATAACTTCCATAATTTGGACCAATCCAACCCTAATCAACCCAATACAATATGTGGGTAAATATGGTAACGAAATTTCGTCGATGAAACTTTAGGCCCTCAAACGCCAATGAACTGAGTAAGCTTGAGAAGATCTGACAGAAAATTATAATAAGAAAAATGTTATGCTATCAACGTAGCAAAAAGTCAGGAAAGAAGAAATACGTACGACTCAATTGTCATAATCCAAAAAGTGTAGTGAAGAACTAAGATATACACATTCGCTTCGCAGACGCAGAAAAAGCTTTCGACAAAATCATAAGAAAAGAAGGGTGACAGAGTGGGAACAGTGGGACGGGCGTTTACAGTGGTCCACACTGAACATTCTTATACTAAAAAAATCCAATAAATTGGCGCAGTGGCGATGACAAGAACATTTTGCGAAAAAAATTTTCAAATAAAAGTTGTTTAAAATTTCAATATCTTTATAAGAACTATTTTTTCGATAACTCATACCGTTTTCGTGATAAACAAAACTTCCAGTAGAGATATGGCTCTCAAAATATTACGTTTTCTTTCTGGCTTTTTACAAATCTTACGTTTAAAGTTCCACAGCTCTAGCTGTAATCGTAGTCAGAATCGATTCAGGGGAGCTCAAAACGTGTATGCCCGTTAAGATCTTGACTTCGAATTTTTTTATGATTACTATACTTGAATGAACAATTTAACAGGGCATCGAACCTTCATAATAATAATAATGAGTTCGCTTCGGGTTCAGGTTCAAAGTATTGAAGACAAATGAGTTTCTCTTGGTTCATTTCGTTACGAGTCGGTTCTGTAAATTAGCAGAAAAAAAAATTCAAATGCGCTAGAAGTATATGACTAATTGAGCTACTATTGTCGCAATCCGCAAGGTATTTTACGCTTAAACAGGCCTAGATCAGATCCACTTTAACATCGGGTTCGGTACGTCAATAAAATGTTCTATTCGCTTCGAATTGGAGTTCGATGCCCTCCCTGGTTAAGAAAAACTGAAAATATACAAACCTTAAGTCCACTGCGTCCCTGTTGTTTAAGTAATACGTTTTCAGGCTTCATGTCGCAATGAATGATTTTATTCCGATACAACGCGTCCAAGCACTGCAACAACGAGTGGCTGAATTTCCGAACTAATTGCAAACTAAAACCTTGGAACTTGTTTTTCTTGATCAGTTCGTAGAGATTAATGGATAAAAGTTCAAATGTAATGCACATATGATTGCGGAACGTAAACGAATCTAGCATATGTATAATATTCATCGTGTTATCTTTGTCTTGCTTCCTTAAATGCTCTAATATGCGTACTTCTTCTTGCGCCTGCCGATGGAAGCGTTTTTCATTCCGCACCATCTTCAAAGCGACGTGCATGTGCGTTTTGTGGTCGTACGCCTTCACTACTTGTCCAAATGACCCTTTACCTATCACTTTTAATACTTCATAACGGTACGCTACGTGGTCATGTGGGATGTGAATATATGATCCCTGTTCATTATCGTAATCACAGTTATTCGGGCTACCTGCAAAATAAAAGAAACAAAATGTTATCCAACGTTTTTATTCCAACACGTGCTTTAGCTCGGGAATAAATAAGACGTTAAACGTATACTTTGGAGTTTCATTGAAAAATAACGGAGATGACGCAAAAGATAAAATCAATTTAATTTTACGAAATTATCTTCCGCACGTTTCGCGTACATAAATATAAAGTTATTTTGAAGTGACTAACTGTTAATAATTACTTTAAATAGCACGATTCATCTTATCCACTACGTTTTTCGTTCAAACTAGATTCCAACATATATTTTTGTATAATTACACGTTATGTCAAAAATGCATCACTTTAAAGCTTAAACTATGGTTTTATAAGCGCTACATCTATATTACAAATTTATTGTAAAAAAATTAAATGGGATACAATAACATAACTTTGCACCATAAGAAAAAATAATTGTTATTTCACTATGCTATTGTTTTTTTTATTGATCATTCATTCCCATATTTCCTTTTTCGTTTATTTTTATGTCGTATATTTGCTTTTTATTCGTTTACGTTCACGATTCGTTCGTTAACGATTAATTTCCATTTATACCAGAGATTTTTCTGGCCCTTCTGATTTAATTCATTTTGTTTATTTTACATTTTAGCGTTTTAAATAAATTATTTGACCTTTTTCAATAGATCGTGCGTTTAGTTTATTTTCATTTATTTTTTGTTTAATCAATTGATTAATTACTATCATACGATTTCTTTATTTCTATTACTTTTACTTTGTGTTCAGTCATAATTTTAACTATTTTTTCTTCGATTCATTTATTCCGTCTAAATTGTCTAATTTGACATTTTATGACCATAGATTTTCGTTACGATTTTCTTTCGTTTGTTGAAGTATAATAATCACACTCACGTGTTTAGTTTTCATTTTCGTTAATTATCATTTAAATATAAAATGATAAATAAAAACGTTTAAATAACTAGCATTAAAAAAAGCTACAGAAATAATCAATATAAACAAATTGCGAAAACAGAAAAATTTCATTTTAAATTTCATAGCAATATCTATTCAGCGCTCCAATATAGGATTTTGAGCGAAACCGGATTCCAATTTTTTAATAACAAATTTTAAGGCCGAATATAACGTACACGCGTATCTAAAATTCGATACAAGAATGTAATATTTCTGGTTAAAGTGGAACTTATGTAAATACACGTAACGTACAAGAGCCCCGGTGACACGATTTACATTTTGTTACAAAATAATAAACTGAGGACCTATGTATAACCAGTGGCGCAACAATCGCAGTATATAGAGCACCATTTATATTATTTATATAGGAACGAATAATCATAAAGCGGAGAAATACCTGTAGTTTAATTAAATGTAAGAAAATCGATATAGTAAATAGAAATGAAAAAATATTAGGTAATAAAAAAAACTCAGGAAATAAAATAAAGACAGAAATCTAAGAAATATGAAATTATTTTTTACACATGTACCTGAATGACCAATTTAAAGAAAATTTAAATGGGGAACTTTACCGTTTAAAAAAATGTTTCACTGCAGTCATGAATTTGCATAATTTTGATGACACCGTAAGAATAATTTCAGTTACCTCAATGTAATGATGAATAATTTGCGAAATTTTATACAAATAGGTTCAATAATTTGCTTGTGTGCATAAAATTGAAAAAATCAATCAATCCCAATTATCACTTTTAGGTACACATAAAATGAACACTATTGAACTTATAGGTGTGAAATTTCGCATACACGATTACATTGAGATACTGGAAATCTGTTATTATGTCTATGGCTTTAAAATAATACAATTTTCAAGACCTATGCTGCGAAAATATCTTTAAAATTTTCAATTCGAGAATATAATTGAGTAGCTTACAGCTACATGTGTTTTTTAAGTAAATTGAAGTTTTGACATCGATGGAAAAATGAAAAATATACAAATGTTCACATATTCCGTTTCTTTTTATTTTTTTTATAAAAAAGATCAATGTACAATTCGAATAAAAAGTTTTATGTAACATTTAATTCTGCCTTTTTTATTATAGCACGGTGTACTGTTCTAGAAACACAATTATTGAAAGAAAAAACATTAATAGAGACCAAAAAATAGAACAAAAAATCTGCAGAGGTCCGCACTGAACTTTCTTATATCGCAGTCGCGACGACAATTACATTTTTCGAAAAATCTTTTCAAATAAAATTTTTTTTAAATTTCAATATCTTTAACTTTTATAGGAACATTTTTTTCGATACCACGTATCGTCTTCGAGATATGTAAAAATGTAATAGGAGTAAACCGTCACTTTCGGTTTAGATATAGCTTTCAAAATAGGCCAATTTCTTCCTCGCTATATACAAATTTTAAGTTTAAAGTTTCGTATATTTAATTTTAATCGTTTATGAGAAGAGACAGACACACAGCCACAGACACAGATACAAACACAGACACAAACACAGACACAAACACAAACACAAACACAAACACAAACACAAACACAAACACAGACACAAACACAGACACAAATACAGACACAAACACAGACACACGCTCCTGGTTTTATTTTGCTGTTTATTTATTTATATTAATTTTATGGTTTTATCCCATTTTTATGGTTTAGGTTACAGATTTCTTTCGTTTTTTTTCTTTTCTTTTTTTTAAATGATATCAACCGAGATACAAATGTGGAAAATCCCAGGCATAACGAACACAGAAAATGATTTAATCGCTAGCAAAATAAAGTAAAAGCAAAACGAAAATAAATAAAAAATAAATACCAACTAAAAATATAAACAAAAAATAGACGAGAACTAAAACGAACAAAATTAACGAAAATATGTATAGTATAAATAGTCCAACTAAGAGACAAATAAACTAAATAGTTATGCGGCCATAATTTTCTCCTATGTAACAAAATTCTGTAAAGCACCCAATCAAACAAAAGTATAGCTATTGGTCTGTAGAGTCTTCAAAATGAAGAGAACTAGATAAAGAACGAAAATGCATTCAGAATTAAAATACAATGAAATAAATTGAATCAAATTAAAAATTAAATACACTACTTTACGTAATTTATTTAAATTTGTCGCATATCAGAGAAACGCGTTGCAAGGTTAATTTAATTACGATTGCACGAAAAACTGAATGATCGCCTGTAAAAAAACGGTTTAAAATTGCATATAAAAAATCAGATTATTCGTTCGTAGAAACACGATAAAGTAAAGCAAACAAATGTACGATATTCAAACCTCAACAACACCTACTGGTTTGATTCGTAACCTGGAAATGCGTCAAACGATTGAAATAAAATTTCCAATTTGCGTCTATCGATATAAACAGATGTGTATATTTAACGCATTTAATAACATCGTAAAATAGATAGCGCGGGCAATTTTCTATTTATCGGTGGTTAATTAAAAACATCGGCCAATTAAATAACACGACTTGATGAAAGTTTCTTAGATTTTAATTTAAAAAATGGTCTACTGTAGTTCATGTACTGTCAATGTATTGTGGTACAAAATTCAAATTCAAAGTATAACATTTTGAAATTAATAATTCCCATCATCTAAATTCTAAACTAAAAGATTTTTAAACGATCAAAAGTGCAATTAAAAAATACATAAATTAAAAAGCCTCGAAATTTAGTTTCAATGTTTTAAATTTAAATTTTCCTAATTTTAATCAGATCTATCAAATATCATTCTACCCAACGAACAAATTCTACAAAAATAATCTATTTATTTTGTTGTTAGCTAATAGTGTTGATAACATTTTATTCCGGAATTTCAATAGAATTTCAATATTAATATTTGCTATTGAAAAATTAATAAATAAAAAATTCAGAATTGAAAACGTCTAATTTTTCCCCAAAATTGATGTAACGAAGATTTACCTTGCCGACGTAGTGAAAAAAAATCTATATTCCTTGCCATAAAACGTAATTATTGTCTATTTCCTAGTCCACTAGAATAATTGTTAGGATAGACACTAACAATTCCAAGATCCAAGTCGGCCATGGTCACAACTAAAAATGTACAGTCTGTAATTAGGCTCGACTTGTCGAGATGCTACTCGGAGATAAAATAATTTCAATTAATGTTTGTTGGAAATTCACAACTGTAGTTTCGCTATGCTTTTATTCTCGTAATTTATTTTAATTATTAATCATTCTACTTTGCAATTAAATATGCATTTGCACTTTTCGCAAAACAAAGAACACCGGAACGAAATTCGTAGATTCATACGTTTTTAAATGGGCTGATTTATTTCTAAGATTTTTGATTCTATTTAATTGCCCTCACGTCGAATACGAAATATTTCGATATTTATTTACGCAATCGTTTCTTATCAACAAATAAAGATTAAAGATAAATAACGAATTTACTAAACAACAGCCACATAGACATGAAAATGAATCATAAACTTTGATTAATACATTTTAGTAGAATTTTTAAACTATATATATAAATATTTTTTAAGTTAACAATGGAATAATTTAAAGTTAAAGAGAGAAAGAAGCAGGGAAATAATGCTACATATGCATTTTCTGGCGAAGAACCCGTTTTCCCTATTTTATATAAAAAAGTACTTCTAATGTTGGTTGTTTATCTTGGGTTTTAGTCGTTTATATATCAGTTGTAAATGTGTCTTATATTTTATTTGCCTTATCTTGGTCACTTTCCGTTTCATTCGTTCGGATTTTTATTAAGGTTCCATTTCATCTATTTTTTGTTTATTTTCAATTTCAATTTTTCCTTTGCGATTTACTACCAATAAAACTGCGATTGTCTTTTCATTCGTTTTTTTTTAAGAATCGTTTCTTGTTTTTTATTGTTATTTACATAACCGTAATTCATTTAGAATTTCATGTAATTCGTTTGTTTGCCTTTCTTCGGATTATATTATTTTTTATTATTAGATCATTAGATCATTTATTTCTTGATAGTTCTTGTATTTCGAACTCTGCTTTTTTGTACTAATTGTTTTTCTTCTTTGTTGTTCCATTTTTTATTTTAATGTTTTTCTTTTGTTTTTCGTTTTTATGATTTAATCTTTTTTAATTTTTATACTTTCTATTAATTAATATAAAGTTTATGATTTCATTGACATACGTGATTTCAGTGACATGATAACATCCCCCAACAGATCGGCCCACCCGTTTGCCAATGTCAACGTCAAATTTCTGGAACTGTCAAAAAAGATTTTTTAAATTGTGTTCGTTTTCATCATGCTAAGAAACGTAAAAACACTTTTCATTTCGTATTTCTGTTCCATTTTATGCTTTTGCTTCATTCCACTCGCACTTAATTTATTTATTCCGTTTTATTTTTCATGTTTGCGTGTATGTACATTTATTATATTTTCATTCTTTTGAATTTCAATGCCAGTAAACAATCAATTATTTCAATGTTTTAATTAGAAAAACCACTGCAATAAAAGCACTTAAATAAATTAAAATAAATCAAATATTGAAAACACACACAATCAAAATAATAACAATTCCATTACACAATTTAATTAAAACTTATATAATTTTATATTTTTAATCAATTTAATACACGATACGTCTACCACCTAGCACGAAAAAGGACATTTTAATACTTCATATCAATGACTAACGACATGCAACAAACAAGGAGAATTGACAGGATATATACACACGCAATGCCTTAAATTTATACATGGGGTCTGCAACGGAATACTGCTCATACAAATTAGATGTTTAAAAACGTCGATACATTTTGTAATAACGATAACAGGACGATATTTTCCAGCTCAATTTGTGGGCAAGATTTTAATAAAACAATGCAATTGCAAATGTTTAATTGTAAACATTTTGAAATTAAATATTGCAGAATGAAATTAACAGAACAGCTATGTCAATAACCGACACAATATATTAATTCTCGTTATATTATCAATTCAGAGATAAAATTTATATAATTTTTGCTGGTTATGAAATATCGCCACAAATCAAAAATCGTTATATTGAACGTTCGTATATAGGTTATATAAAACGAAATGTAAAACGTGCTGCTGAGAATAATAGTTGTCTTGTACAACTTTTATAAAAAAAACTAAATACATATGGTAACATGTGGTAGATCTAAGCTCAGCTGTTCGTTTCGTATTAAAATTATAATTTAAGTTTATCATATGTTCAATTTTTTAATATTCAAATTACAGTCTTAACTTTAAATAACGTAAAATTATTCAATTATATACTACTTATTGGTAATACATAATTTCACAATTTAAACGAATGAATGGGTCGTTTTTTTTTCGCTGCATTTCAATGCACGAGTAACACCATTTCAAAATTATTTTCACGCTGGTAATTGATGCTATACTAATCAATAAATGATTAATTTGGTTTATAATGGATCATGTGAGGCACGTAGTAACAATAACGTTTCTATTGAGCAGTAAGTTACGTTCTCAGAAAAATTATCGGCATAAATATTGATTTTCGTATAAATAAATATTAGCAAGCGTTTGTTCAGCCGGCCAAATTGAAATGGTACACGATAAAAATCCAGATATAGAATATGCAAGGGGATACCGAGCTACTTTAAATATCTGCATTATTATTTGAGACAACGCAGCACTTTATAAAAACAATCAATCGACATCGGAAATTTAAAGAATCATAACTTTGTTATTTGAAGCAATTTCAAAATGATTTATCAATTGCGCCTAAACGAGAACACGCTACTTTTTTAGTTTTATTTTTTATTTTTTATTCCTGTTAAAACTATTTTGATTTTTTTACGATTATTGGAAATGCTTACATTTTTAAAAAAGCGGGTAAGCAGGTAAGCTATATTATGCCTTAAAACAGGCATAAATAACGCAAAGGTGTTTATAAATGACAAACAGTTTTATCAGGGTTGGAGGACTGCACATGAAAATAGTTCGCGCCATTTTTTCTCATAATTTAAAAAAGTTGAATGCAGACATGACTTAATATTAATAAAAAAATAGTTGACATGTTTATGGTACTTTGCTTTGAAAAAATTGCAGATCAGTAACGAATTGTGTTCAATAACATTTCAAAGTTTAAAATCAGCGATTTCTACATCCTAAATATGTCATAAAATTTAATGTTTGTCATAAATTATCTAAAAAAAACTACTATTTATATAGACGCCGTCAAGATCGCTTCGAATGTGTGCGAACAACGGTAGGTGTGGCCTCCTAAATCTGCTATAAACATGATCAGCGAAAAAAAATGATTAAAAAATGTGGATTAATATTATTACTGTTAGCAAAACTGTACTTTATACTGACGTTAGTCCTTCCTCAGAGTTCAATAAACAATTTAAAAAAAAAACAGTTTCGTTCAAATATCTTTAGCAAATTATTAACGAAAATCAAATAAACTAAATAAATATGACGACGCAACATCGAAATTGATAGAATTGAAAAACCAAGATAAAAGCGTTAAATAATCACAAAATTCAATTATTTTGTGATTATTTAACAAAATAAACAATAAAAAAAATTTATAAACACGAAAAAATAATAAAATGAAGCGAGTGGGAAAGTGAGTAAAAATGAGTATGCAAATAAAAGCCGTGACATTTAATTTAACGAAAACAAAGCATGCGAAAGCTAAATTAAAACTAATTAATTAAAGAGTGTAGAGAAGATAAACGAGAACAAAAGAAAAGAAATTGAAAGTAAAATGATCTAGAGAACCAAATCATAACTGACTTAATTAAAACGAATTGTAAATCGAAATAGCGAAGTATTCAAACCTTGTTAATTTGTTTTGTTTTCCTTGTTGTTTGTCATTTGAACCATTTTCATTTCCTGGTTTTATTTAACTACCGATTAAAAAATATGATTAGTCTAAAACATTTTAGTTGTTGCATTTTCGTTTTGAATTTGTGCTTATTATTTTATTATTTGTGTCTGCTTTTCGGTACAACACAACAAACCAAACGAAAGTGAAAGAATCAAGAGTATAAGTGAATATAAACGAAAATCATAAAAATGAAAAATAAGTCAAGCGGAAATAAAAGAACAAATATTAAATAAATCAAGGCCGAATAAATAAAACAAACAATGAACGATAGTAAAGGACAAATAAATAAAAAAAAAAACAAGAAATGTATACGAGATTAAAAATGAAAACAAAATCAAACTAGCACGGATACGAAATAATGGAATTGTGACGAATCTAATTGCTATGAATTAAAAATATAGAGATAAATATATAAACAAAAATAAAGGAAACAACCGTTTAGTTTCTGTATCTATCGATACAGAAACTAAAAAACTAAAAAAATAAATTGAATGAAAGTAGAATATAATAAAAAATACATCGAATAAAACAAAAATAAAATAAATCTAAACTATTTGAAATTGAAATCAAAAACAAATATATTGAAAAAATAACAAACAAGCGTCATTGGTGAAGTCATAAATATTTATCATTAAACAACTATGAATACAGGGGCGTTTTAAAACTTCTTGCCCCTGTGTTCATAGTTACATATATACAGCACATAAATTACGATCGTGGCCCTCCATGGCGTGTGGCCCCCGACATTCGCAGAATAAATGTCTATGCGTTTATTATTATATCTAATGCAATTAATTTCCACTTAAAATGGAAATAAAATTAAATGGTAAATATAAATAAATCGTTATGCAAATCTAATGTATCTGTATATATGGATTACTGTGTAAAATCAAAATTAAATTTAAAATGCAAACGTTAAATACGATGAATGTATGTTTGTATGATTTATTCCTTCGAGTTAGGTGATAATCATTTTTTCTAGAAATCTGATTGACTATCTACTGGCAAGTCGAATTGTTGCCTACTTTAACAAATCTATTTAAAAATAGTTAAATATTTTTTTAGAACTTAAACAACCATCATTCCTTTACAAATATTTTTCTGTCTTGCTAATACATACAATTTTATGTAAGTAACCATTTTATGATACAATATATTTACAATTGTAATGTATAAAACAAGAAAAGGCAATATATCTATATATACCATGTTATTATCAAAAATCACTTTACAAAAGGCAATTTTAGAATACCATTCATGAGCAATTAATTTAAAAAAAAAAACAGTCTTTGCTAAAAAGAAACCTATATATAGTTTGTTATCTAATGTTCCATTAATAAATAGAACATTATCTAATGGAATGAAACGTAATTTTTTTTTAAAAATGCCTTTATAAAGGGATGTCATTGTTTAGATTTTAAAAAATAATTACCTATAATCCCAGGACGTTTTTTAGCATTTGCCCCAATGAAGTAAATTTGAGGATAATTAAAAATCTCATATCTTTCATATGGGGTGAGTTTATTCATATAAAGTTTCATAACCTGCTCGGGAGTAGCAACTGTAGTCTTGGGTTTCTCAGGTTGTTGAAGTTGTGAAGGGCTTGATGTTGATCCTTTAATGGCACGTCCAATTAAATTTGGTGTAAGCATTGTACAGCCAGTTTGTAATTCCGGCAAGCCAGCGGATGCGGTCGAGGCTGCAGGGGGGCTCTGCTCTTTTAGGACCGATTTTAAAGGTGGTAGACTACCCCCATCTTGGATAAACGAATGCGATGGTACAGTGAATGGATGCATACGTGATAGGGGCATCTTGATGGAATTGGCAACCTCAGCACTAGACATCTCTTGCATTCGACAAGTGCATTTCCGAAATTCCACAACGCTGACCACCAACCATCACAGCAAATTTAACCGAACACACTAAATACCTTACACTTTTTTAATTTACCTCATTTTCATGTCGCTGGTATATTACAGAAGCCATACATCATCTTTTATGTGACCCCAACCTAACTCCGACCACGCTTTAATTTACAAACATTGCGTTTATAACAAAGAAATGTGATCGTCTGACGGCCATATTTTACGAAACACTAGTTCTATTTACTTCCGCACGGTGCGCTCTACTCCCACCTACTCGTAGCAATAGCGGGAGTTTAAATGCTGCCATCGCTTTTTACGTGATTACTCACTCAAATATGAATAAGTCAACATTACTGATTCATACTGTACCTTTAACACAACGACTACACGTAAGTGTTTATAGCTACGGCATTATTTGCTACAAATTAGCAAAAACGCCATTTTAAACTTATATTATTTATGTCCTTGATTTTCGCCAGGTCATTGACTTAATGCTACGCTAGCAAGGAGATAGAATCGTAATTATCAATTTGTTTACAAAATTAAACGGCCCCTCTTAATTTTATAAATTTGCTACATTTATTTTGTTTATACCCATTTTATTTTTTCTATTCATAATGCAAAACTACGTTTCTAGGCTTTGTAATTAATAAAAAATTAAATGTATTTGTATATAATGTATTCACACAACCGATTTAAGTACAATAAAAAGTTTCGTTAATCAACGAAGCGCACTACCCACCAGTCCGTGTAGCAAGTGCATTAATGCTTGACTTTTTTAATAATTAAAACACATTTATAACAAAAATATAACCACTAAATTCAACAAATTGTATTAAATGCAACACAAATTACATACTACATAAACTTATAAAAGAAAGTTATGCTACAAACATCGAGAAAACTACCACTAATAATAATATACATAAATAACAAGCGGCTGTCTTTATATGTATGTATTTGGTTTTCCTTGTGTTCCGATTTGTTCTAGTTCACGAACCATAAATATTTATTAATATGTCGATTTTCACATTTTCATACAAATAATTGAAGAATAAAGGCATACATTTAATTAAAAATAAAAATGCTCAAGACGCGACAAGAAAACAAATAATGTACGAGGGGCGATCATTATTTAGCGTCCCTGTTGTTACGTTGGTTCAATTGTAGTTTTGTCACTTGTTCAAATAATTTAGAATTTAAGTAGACAAGTTTAGAGATATTTTAAACATGGAAAATCAGATGTGCGTGCAGTTATAAAATACTTGCAAAAGAAAGGGTTGTCGCCAAAAGAAATGCATGAAGACATGGTAGGTATATTGGGCGAGGGTGCTGTTTCTTACCAAGTGGTGAAAAATATGTCTCGAAAAGACAAACATGTGAACATGCGAAGGGTGCTGGACGACCAGTGACTGCCACTACCCAAGAAAATGTTAATCGTATACACGATATGGTAATGACAGAAAATATTTTAACAGATATTTTGGGGCTAAAAAAGTTGTCTCTACGTTGGGCCCCACGAATGTTGACAGCTGATCAGAAACGTTCTAGAGTATTGCATTCTAAAACCAGTTTGGCAAAGTTTAAAGTAAATCCGGAAGAATTTCTTTCTCGATTCGTCACTGTTGATGAAACGTGGGTTCACCACTTCGATCCTGAGTCGAAGTAACACAGTATGGAGTGGCATCACCGAGAATTTTGATGACTGACTTTTTGGAACGTGGACATACAATTATAGGCTCCTACTATGCAAACTTAATTTCAAGATTGCGCGATTGCGTCAAGGAAAAAACCGGAGTAAATTGAGCAAAGGAATTCTGTTTCATCAAGTCAACGATCCTGTCCACAAAAGCAATGTTGTCATAAGCGCTATTCTGAACGCAGGAATTGAATTGTTTGAACATTCCGCATATTCACCAGACCTGGCCCCAAGTGATTTCTTTTTATTTCCAAAATTTGAAGAATATCTTCGGCGGACTAGATATTACGACGATAATGAAGTGATGACGACAGAAAGATTTTTTTCCAGTGGAATCAAAGGTTTGGAGCATAGAAAAATAAACGTTTGATATTTTTTCAATTTGTTTCCTTCTATGTTAGGGACCGTAAATACCGACCTCCCCTCGTATCATTCTACGCAGTCCCTTCCTAACCCAATTCTTTCCATGGGTTATATTTTTTCAATCTCCCTTTTTATTTTTTCGTTGTTCTCATCGGACTATTTAACTCGTTCCTCATTTTTAAAAAATTGAAAATGAAACATAATATGCACTACGAAAAATAACTCAACGAATTTGTGAGCTTACTGTAAATGATGTATAATGGAAGAATAAGTAAACGTAAAATAAAGTACGTAAGAAAGGCGTTTTTACAACAACGCATTAAATTTTCAAAATAATTACCATTAGATAACATGGTTTATTTTTAATTGCCATGACGAATAACATTTCTGGGGCATAAATCACATTTTAAGACCTTATGCGTTGATTGGTTTTTGTGCAAAATTAAACAAACACACATGAAACATTTGTCATATTATTCATCGCGATATTTTCAATTTAGCGTGGACAGGTTATTTGCTTGTAAATCGATAATTGAATTATCTTATATTGTGGAAATTATCTATTTCAATGTGTAAAGATACACATGTGTCAAAAGAAAACATTAAGTGTATATGCGACAGTTATTTTACGTATATTTTGTTTGCTATTGCCACATATACTGTAAATTGTTTATGTTTATATAAATATTTAAAATAACTCTGAAATCAAAGCATTTATCAAATATCCACATTGACATTGTTTGTGTTTATATGTACAACCCCGAAGCACTGAACGTAGAATGATGAAAGTTGGTGAAAATATCTAGTGCACGTAGAAAAATAAATGATTAAATTTTAAAGCCAATCTGACACTTCTGCCAGAAATTATCTCGTTAGCAACAGTTGCCTGTGCCTTTAGTTTGGCCATAGTTTCGTTGATTTGTCGCATTTGTTAATGCGACCTGTTAGGACCTTTAGAATGCCCCGAGCTCGAAGACGTGCAAATGGTGCCAGTACAGACAATATTTTGTTCCTGAATGGAATGAGATCTTCTTCAGCGACGAATCAGGATGTTGTTTATGGCACTCTGACGCACGTTCGAGGATTAGGCGACCTAGGGGTCAGAGGCAAAATTTACAATTTGTTCAACGTCGCCATACGGCTTTAACTCCTGGGGTTATGGTATGCGGGACAATACGCTATGGAAGAAGATCTCGTCTGGTATTTATTCCGGGCACAGTAAACGCCAGCCGTTACATTGATTCAGTGTTGGAACGAGTTGTTGTGTCATTACTACAAAACTTTCCAGGAGCAGCCTTCCAGCAAGATAATGCGCGGTATCATACTGCTCATGTGTCGCGGAGGAGAAAACAACATCAATATGTTCCCCTGGCCTCCAAGATCACCAGACTTATCCCCCATCGAACATGTCTGGGATATGAAAGAAGATTGCGGCGTTTATCCCATCCTCGCAATACCTTAGAGGAGTTGCTTCAACAGTTACAGATAGCCTGGGATGAGGTATGTACCTCAAGAGGGAATCAATAATTTAATTTCCAGTATTCCCAGAAGGGTTGCTGAATACATAAAAGTACGTGGAGATGTAACTCATTATTAACTTTTAAATCATTAAATGTTTTTCTTAAAAATGTAATCATTTGTTTTTCTACGTGCACTAGATATTTTCACCAAGTTTCATAATTCTACGTTCAATGATTCGGGCCGGTCTATTTTATTTGAAAGGCAGTGCGTAAATACAATTAAATTCCGAATGGTGCTATTTCGACAAATCTGCTCAGAGAAGGTTCAGTGTTAAAAGAAGAGGACCTTGAAAGACAATTTATTCATGTATAGCTGACAGCATATTTGTCACGTTCTGTCAAAATGAACCCAGTTATGCAAAATTCGTCTTGCTGCGAAATACGATCTGTGATTAAATTATTCCATCGAAAAAATACATTTTTTGTTAAGTTTATCGTGAACATGCAATAAGTGAGGGACTGGTAGGTAAGTAAGTAATGAAGGCAGGGCGGCAGTAGTCTCTGAGAATTTGATGAACGACAAAATCCGCGTAGACAAAAGGAATTGCCAACTCGTTTTTCACAAATTTCACAATCATTAGTGCAGTTACAATTCTATATAGGTCATCATTTTGTGATAAAGCAGTCATATTCTCCTCGCAAGTTTGTCATTTACACAATTTTTGTTTTGGGTCATCATGAATTGAACTGCATGCATCAATATTTGTCACCGACATAGGACGGGCTAGTTTCTCCATACACTGCCTTCGTTCGATAAAAATTTAATGACGATTCTTTGTTCAAGTTGCAAATTTATTATTTTCGCCTATTTAATCTAAAAAATAACAAATGTTGAGTGATTGGCACCAAAACACACAGAAACTTGACATAAAATTGTTGCGATAGCGTATTCATGTATTCATAGCTCATAACATAAAACAAACTCGCCTCGTGTTTGAAAAGCGCACATGCGAAGTACTATTCGAATCGTTCTAAAATTATAATGAAGTAGTTCTAAAAACCAGAAAAAAACTAAATTCGAGAAGAAAAACAAAGCTAAAAAATACGATACAGTTCAAATGCCCTTCATCCGCATCCGAGTATCAGTCGGTGGCAATTTCATTAAAACACATTCTTGAACTACTACAACTCCTTTATTTTCTGAAATAAAAAGTTGTATCATTTTTAGAATAGTCATTTATCGATTTTTAACATTAGTTTGATTAGGCAACGCTGTGCAAGGTCACAGCTAACGTCAGCTACGGTAGTTCAAATACACTCTCTAATAACAATACTATCGTGAGGTAAGTGAGCTTTAAATCTTGTTGTTATATACCATTATCAACGTATTTATTAATTTATTTGCAGTTCGATTTATAATTTAACAATGGCCTCTCGAATTTTGAGTAAACGTTCGTTGGAATTGCAGAAAACAATTCGCAAGGTACCACCTGTCAAGTTACCTAATATAACCTATAATTCAATTTATTTTAGGCATCGACATTATCTGCATTTGAACTTCAACACAAAACACCGCTAGTTAAAAAACAAGTAAGTTGAGCTAACAGTTTGCAATATGTACAGGATGATTTTCTAGCAAGCGATACCTGTGGCGTTGTACGGAGGTCGCCATGCCGTTACAATGTTGCCTGGCAGTGGAATCGGGCCGGAATTAATGCGCTACGTTAAAGATGTGTTTAGATACGCCGGCGCTCCAGTTGATTTCGAAGTCATCGACATCGATCCACAAAGCGACCATAAAAACGAACTCGAGTATGCAATAACATCAATCCAGCGGAACGGAGTTGCTATTAAAGGTAACATCGAGACCAAAAGTGAAAGCGCAGAAGTACAATCGCGCAACGTCGCTATTCGAAACGAACTGGATCTGTATGTTAATGTATTACATTGCAAATCGTTCCCTGGAGTTCCTGCCAGACAAAAGGACATCGATATCACGGTGATTCGGCAAAACACCGAGGGAGAATACGCTATGCTTGAACATGAGGTAAAGTTTTCGATGAGTTTGTTATAAGGAAATTTCTTTTACATTTGTTTAAGAGCGTCAACGGGGTGATTGAAAGCATGAAAGTTGTTACCAAGTCGAACTCTGAACGAGTTGCTCGATGGGCGTTTGAATATGCTCGTAGGCATGGTAAGAAGAAAATCACCACAATTCACAAAGCTAATATTATGTAAGTAACTTGCAAGTTCTTACAAATTTAGATATAAATAACATATTTTGAAATAACTCGTTTGAACATATTTTCGTATATATATTCTGTATGTAATTTTTTTCCCTATAGTCATCGCAGCTCTTTTCACCCAATGTAAACGTCCCCTAATCAATTTTTAATCTGTAGGAAGTTATCTGATGGTTTATTCTTGGACACATCAAGACAAATTGCAAAAGATTATCCAGACATTGAACATAACGACATGATTATAGACAATTGTTGTATGCAGTTGGTGTCAAAGCCTCATCAGTTTGATGTTATGATCATGACGAATTTATACGGTAGCATTGTATCTAATGTGGTTTGTGGATTAATTGGAGGTGCCGGATTGGTGTGTGGAAAAAATTATGGGGACCATGTACGTATTGAAATAATTTCGGTACCTCGTGGATATTTTTTTTATTTTGTTTTTTTAAGTATGCCATTTTTGAACCTGGTACAAGAAACACTGGCACAGCAATAGCTGGCAAAAATATTGCCAATCCAATAGCCATGTTGAGCGCATCTGTGGCTATGTTGCAGCATTTAGGGCACAGGGAACATGCACAACTTATACAACGTGCAATGATGAAGACAATATGCGAGGATAAAATTCATACACCTGGTAATAATAATTTGCTTTTATTCGTATTTACATTGAAACTTCTTCATGTCATGGTTTCGCGTTGGTTTCAATTATACTATTTTCTTTTTAAATAATGTTAATTATGTTATCTTTCTAGATCTTGGAGGAACTAACAGTAGTACTGAAGTTATTCAATCGATCATAGATCACATTTTACAAGCTGACGTCCGACCCTGGTAATGTGTTGTATAAGAGTGTTTTCTAACTAATCGTTAATAACATAAGAGTAACAAAAGTCTGTATGTTTATGTTAATTGATCCTATTAATTTTTTAGCTATCCTTACTCTTATGTTCCTTTTTTTATTGGTTGTGCATTTTTCTTGTCTTAGCTCCTTTGCTTTTATTGCTTGTTTTGTCTATTAACTCGTGTATCCAATTTTGTTGTTATTAACAGAAGTATGAAACCAATTTTATGATAATTATTGTCTAGCCACTTGGTTATATATTTCGTGTACTTTAATTGTTTTGGCACGAAACTTGTAATCTGTTGTGTGTTAATTCCAAAAACAAGCTCTTGTCTGCAGCTACTTCTTTCTGCAAACTATTTAACTGCTTTTGCAAGGTAGTGGTACTAAAAGATGATACCGTAAATTTATAAATTTACTGATATTCTTCTGTTTGTCTTTGCAGAAAAATAAAGGCCAGGTATTCTAAGGTATTAAATATATCGAGATTTCTGATGTACAGTGTGTAAATAAAATGAGCAGAAATCATCTATTATTGTTAATAGACATTATATTGTTTTTATTTTTTAAATTATTTTGTGTATAACCAATAAATACTTATATCATTATTTGTGTTTCTGTACATTTAATCCTATTCATGTCATAGAAAATTTCAACAAAAATGTTTGAAATTTGACGAAATTGAAAAAGATGATTGTTTAATTAGGGTTGGGTCCTAAAATTTGTAAAAATGTAATTAATATCTATTATAAAGCCATTCGAACCAATTATTTGTGCACATTACATAATTTAAATAAATATTATGAAAAATTGAATTTTGGGACAAATGTGCCTTTTAATTAATATCCCAAAAATTATAAACGGAAAAAGTCGTCATCATCCGTGCATAGGACGGACATGACTGTCACGATGCAATATTCGATATTTGTATCAGGAGCATAGAAAGTGCGAGATCGTATTCAAATATATAAAATCAAGAGTAGATATGCAACCAGTCGTTAACGTCTACATGAATTTGTATGAAAATGATGTTTTTAAGTCAAACTAGGTATCTGTAAATATTTAACTACGAGAAATTTCTGGGAATTAATCGATTTTTATATCGAGGTCAAATTATTTTTTTGTAATGAATAACGAACTGGTTAAATTAAATTCATTGATTCAGCAAATGCAGTCGGATTTTTCATCTTAATTCACTATAATAATAAACGATTGATAAAAATCGGTCAACAGGAAGCGGATGTTTTATCGAAATGCAACTAACTGATTATTAGTTATGTGTGGACAGTTTGCACACAGAGACTAGTTTATGTTAAAATATTTAAGAATGTTCATAAAAGTCAAGGAAAACTAATAAATTTCATATTGAAACAGAATGATTATATAAAAATAATAGATACACCACAATAAAATTAAAGTACTGTCTAAACATAACCATTACTGCAAAAAATACCGTCATATTAAAACATTGAGATTCAATAATAGTTCAACTATTTTCAAATACAGAGCGGCAAATGAAATGTATAATTGCGAAACATAAGCATAATAAAACAAATTGATATCAAATATGACATTAAAAATGTTAAAGAAGACCAACATTTTATATTATTGTTGTTGTTGTTCTTTTGCTTGAAGAACAATAAAACCACAAAATCCACGACATGAGGATATGGTTTCACCTTCCTGTGTAGTAGAAATCTTTGTACATAAACGACTGCGAGGCTGCGTTTTTAATCAATTTAATAAAAATAAGTGTCTGTTTTGTTCACTAAATTATTAGTTTCTTTCGTTTCCATTGTGCGCATCTGGTGCTACGCTTGTGTAGTCTGGACGCACCTTTAGAGAATGTTCGAGTATAATTATAGAATTAGCTGAAACTACTTCTAGGGACGTTACGAATTCAAAATTCTAATTTTAATTTATTAATTCAAACAATGCAACATATTGTTTGGATTTCGTCTCGTAACGAAGATACGAGGGGAGATCATTATTTAGCGTCCCTGGCATAGTAGGCGTTGATTGACATTGCATCAATTTGACTCATTAAAGTATTAATCATTTGTTGGTTCAATTGTAGTTTTGTCACTTGTTACCAGTTCAAATAATTTAGAATTTAAGTAGACAATGAAGAGAAAGGGTTGTCGCCAAAAGAAATTCATGAAGACATGGCAAGTGTATTAGGTGAGGGTGCTGTTTCTTACCAAGTGGTGAAAAATATGTCTCGAGCATGTAAACTGGGAAGACAAACATGTGAGCATGCGAAGGGTGCTGGACGACCAGTGACTGTCACTACACAAGAAAATGTTAATCGTATACACGATATGATAATGACAGATAAACGACTGATCATTCGCAGGGAAATTGTGTTCTTATGATACTATAGAAAATATTTTAACAAATATTTTGGGGCTAAAAAAGTTGTCTGCACGTTGGGTCCCACGAATGTTAACACCTGATCAGAGTATTGCATTCTGAAGCCAGTTTGGGAAAGTTTAAAGCAGATCTGGATGAATTTCTTTCTCTACTATGCCAACTTAATTACAAGATTGTGGCAAGGAAAAAGGCGGGGAAAATTGAGCAAAGGAATTCTGTTTCATCAAGACAAAGTTCCTGTCCACAAAAGCCATGTTGCCATCAGCACATCCCGCATATTCACCAGACCTGACATCTAGTGATTTCTTTTTATTTCCAAAATTAAAAGAATATCTTCGGGGGACTAGATATTACGACGATAATGAAGTAATGACGGCCGTAAACGACTGGTTGGAAGAGCAAACGAAAGAATTTTTCCAGAGGAATCAAAGGTTTGGAGCGCCTTTGAACCAAATGCATCGACGTTCAGCGAGATTATATAGAAAAATAAACGTTTGATAGTTCTTCAATTTGTTTCCTTCTATGTTATGGACCGTAAATACTGATCTCCCCTCGTATATAAAAAAATAAATTACTGCGATAATTTTGTCCGTACTTGTATAATTACACAACGTAAACATTTTAAACTATCCATCTAATTAATAAATTAAATATAATCAAATCACACCATGTCTTCATGCTGACGCGGGAAAATATTTAAAAATAAGTGATTGAAATAGAAGTTTTCCATAACGGTGCTTTCGAAACGTGACTGCTTTCAATTATTTTCCATAGCTATTTATGATAATACTATCGTACCGTTATAGCAGGAATTAAATTCAGAAAATGCGATAAAAAAATAAACTGGAAAATCCAGTTCATTTTCTTTCTCCAGCAATTGTGTAATGAAAGTAACTGTAAAAGCGTACAGTATTGTTCCATGTTATTAAGGTTTACACGATATTTTAAAATAAAATCATTGAAAGTAATTAATATTACGCTATAGCGGTTAAACGTATTATTAATCTATTACTTGTATATTCTGTTCGTTTATATGTATTTATCTCGTGTATACTGCATGCTACATCAAATTGTGTTTTCTACGAAATTGTGTGCTTTGTAGTTATATTGTAAATAATCAGATATCGAATTTTATGTTTAAATTGTTGTCCAGAAATAAAATTGATGAGATTATTGTGTCAACTGAATAGAAGCAGGTATGTTGTGTTATCACACTGACATAGTTTACAGTTCGTAATTAGGTTATGTATGTTTTTGTGTTTTTTATTTCAGATACCTAATTCGTAATCTTTCTTCGGCGTTTCAAGCAGCGAAAATGTCTTTTAAATATCCACAGGCGCGCAGGGACGACACTGTAAAAGATGTTCACCATGGCGTAGAGGTAATCAATCAATATATTTATTCGAAAGATAACTTAAAAAAAACTTTAGGTGATGGATCCGTATCGTTGGTTGGAAGATCCAGACTCCGAAGAATCGAAACGGTTTGTTGACGCTCAGAACGCTATTACACGGCCGTTCATAGACGATTGCCCTTTTAAAGACAAAGTCAATAGGAAGATTACGAACCTTTGGAATTACCCCAAGTTTTCAACGCCTTTTCGACATGGAGATAAATATTACCAATTTCGAAATACTGGTACGGCGATATTTTCGATTTTTATCACAACTTATTTCCTCGTTTTATAGGCTTGCAAAACCAGAATGTGATATTTGTACAAGATAGTCTAGATAGCGAAGCTAGAGTATTTTTTGATCCAAATTTGTTGTCGGAAGACGGGACTATTGCGCTGTCAGGTACTAAATTCTCAGAAAATGGAAAAGTTTTCGCCTACGGCTTGAGCGAGAATGGCTCAGATTGGTTAGATATTAAATTTAAAGATGTTGAGACCGGTGAGGATTATAAAGAAGTTTTAAAGAAAGTTAAATTTACTTCTATGGCATGGACTCACGACAATAAAGGATTTTTCTATTGCGTAAGTTATTATTTCGATTGTATGTATGAATGTATACCTTCGATTTAAGTGTTGTATTATATCTGAGATTCGATTTGTAGGCATATTTAGATAAAAAAGGAAAAGCCGATGGTTCAGAAACTGATTCAAATGAAAATCAAAAATTATACCTCCATCGTTTGGGCACCGACCAATCAGAAGACGTTGTCGTCGTTGAATTCGACGACCCGCAATGGAGAATGTAAGTTGCATTTGAAAGTAAGGTTTAAGTGTAACCAAGAATAATTTTAGTGGTGCACACGTGAGCCACTGTGGAAAATATTTAGTAATAACACCGATTAAGGGATGCAAGAGTAATTTGTTATATTTTGCGAAGTTAGATAAAACCGAAAATATAACCGGTGTGTTGCCTTTGCAAGAAGTTGTAGGAGAATTCAAATTTGATTACGAGGTGCTCGTTAACTCACGATAAAGGAATCATTTTTTTTAAACGATATTTTTTAGTATGTTACTAATATTCAGTCAAAATTCATATTTAGAACCAACAAAAATGCACCTAATTATGTACTTATTATGATGGACTTTGATGATCTCTCGTCTGAATGGAAAGACTTAATTCCGGAACATCCTAAGGATGTTTTGGATTGGGCGATGGCGGTCAACATTAACCAGTTAGTGCTTTGTTATTTACGAGATGTCAAGGTAACGTATTTTTTTTCGATAATAATAATTTAAATTTAATGCCGATTTTCCTCCTAATACCTATTTAGACTCGGACTATAAATAATTTATATATTCACTTTTAGAACACGATGTCATTGCATGAGCTTGAAACTGGTGAAAAAATCTACGATTTTCCTTTGGAATTAGGAACCATTTCTGCAGTATCTGGGAAACATAATCGCAGTGAAATGTTTTATGGATTTTGCTCATTCCTAACGCCGAACTTAATCTACCAAGTGGATTTAAGCCAATCTGATTTAAAACCAATAGTGAGATAGTAAATAAAATGCCCGTTCGTATTTAAAATCAAGTAATTGCAGTTGTTTCATGAAACTAAAGTGGGCGATTTTGATCCATCAAATTACGAAAGCAGCCAAGTATTTTACACCAGCAAAGATGGCACTAAAGTCCCCATGTTTCTGATTAACAAGAAAAACATGCAATTGAATGGCTCAAATCCGTGTTTATTGTATGGGTACGGCGGTTTCAATATAAATTTGAGCCCTTCTTTTGCGGTATCGAGACTGGTTTTCATGGATTCGTTCGACGGAATTTACGCACTGGCAAATATACGTGGCGGAGGGTTTGTTTCGTTATATTTTATCGTTTTTTAAACTAAGTGTGCAATTATAGGGAGTACGGTGATAAATGGCATAATGGTGGGAGATTCAGTAACAAGCAGAATTGTTTTGACGATTTTCAGTACGCCGCCAAATATCTCGTTGAAAATAAGTATACAAACGTCAATAAGTTAGCAATACAGGGTGGTTCAAACGGTGGCTTACTTGTCGCCGCATGTATTAATCAAGCGCCAGAATTGTTTGGCGCCGCCATTTGTCAGGTTGGGTATGTAATCGAATTTCATCCAAACTAACCAAACCAAATTATTTTTAATTATATCCATAGGGTACTCGACATGCTTCGTTTCCATAAATTCACAATCGGATATGCTTGGAAATCTGATTATGGATCAGCAGAGTCACCCGAAGACTTCAAATATTTATACGAGTATTCACCGCTACATAATATTAATGTGCCAAAAAGTATGTAAGATTTAATGGGTCAATCCACGTGAAATCATCAGATATTAACAATTCAAATGTTTAAAATCAGTTTATTATCTTTTATCTCTCTTTATAGATAATGGTCAGTATCCAGCAACGTTGTTGCTAACGGCAGATCATGATGATCGAGTTGTGCCTTTGCATTCGCTAAAATTCATTGCCGAGTTGCAGTATAAAATCGGCTCCCTACCTCAACAGAAAAATCCTTTAATGATCAGGGTTGAAACAAGAGCTGGACATGGTGCTGGGAAACCCACGTCAAAAATTGTTAGTTTTACTTTTACAAACAACGAAGTTATTAATTTGTTTTGTTTTAGATCGAAGAAGTTACTGATACTTTCTGTTTCATAGCAAAGACGCTTAAATTGCCTTTTTCTGATTAGTTTACTGTTTTGTTTTGTTTAAAATGTTGTATTGAATTTTGTTAATTGAATAAATTATTCGTAATAAGCAGTTTTTTTGTAGCCTGTAACTCGATACGAGTCCTGTTGTAATGATGCTATGTGCTATGTCTGAGTAATTGGTAGTAAATCACGATTATGTAATTGTGTTATTATTGCATTTCATTTATTTTGTATGGTTCTGAGATGTAATATACATTACAAGCTGCGACAGCCACTTCCACAAATCTGATCATAATTACGATATAAAAAACTTACCTGGAAGAAATGTACAAATAAATAATCTGGGGTATAAATAAAGACAATATAATTATAATATATATAATTTAAATATTAAATACATTCATATTTCAGTTAATCTAATACTTATTATTACCAGGAGTTGTGACTATAAAATGTCGGTCTAATACATTGCGGGCCTCAAAACTCTAGGTGACCCACAAGTGTTATCACATAACGACAAAATCATCACACTGAATACACATGCAACAAATGTCATATTTTAACAAAAGAATAAATCATCTAGTATTTAAATTAAATAAATAAATGATGTTTACAATTTAAATATTTATAAATTTAACAAATATATCACCTATTGAGGTAATGTCTTCGACCACAGTGACAAAAAGGTTATATTATATACATATGCAAGGAATCTCAAGTTTTTATAAAAGAATAAATGGTATGCGTGTAAGTTTAAAGAAAATAATTCTCAGTATAGTAAATCAATGTCCTGTGCCACAGGTGGTAACAAAACATTGATTATGTTAGAATCTCTGCTATAAAATATTTAACCTGGCAAAGTGTAAATGCAATTGGGAAAGACTAAAAAATTACTTTTTTTATTTATCTGGCCTATTGTGCAGGTATTCATTTGCTTCCTCCTCAGACATTTGGAATTCATCCATAAAAATCTTCAAACATATTACCGGTAATAACTTTTGATAGTAGTATGGTTCAATGGCGCCAAATGTCTTATTCAGCAATGAAGCCAATACGCTCTTCTGCTCTTTATTAAATAGGACCAAGCTGGCGTAAAAATAAGAGCCCTGGATTTTTAGACGAAAAGATTTCTTGTCCCATCCCAATTTCTTTTCGAAGTTGACCTCATTAAACAAATAATCAATATTATCATTGAATGCTTGTTCAATTTGATCCATAGTTAAATGATAACAATCCAGGTAGATGAAATCTTCATTGTTATCTTCATTGTTATCTTCATTGTTATTTCTTAATTCACTAATGTCAGGTATTTCTCTTTTTATGGTAGCTATCAATTTCTTGGTCTCTTCCAGATCAGCCCTTATCTGTTCCAAATCTTCAAATGTCACAAGTTGTGGATCATTTGTTGTAGGTTTGTTCACATTGGACTGCATTTCTGATTCCTCAGCAAATGCATCTTCTATCTCATCATCCGTGTCTATTACATAATTTACTGTGCTCAATCTCGGGTGCAGCTCCATTGGAGAATTTGTGGTGGGTTTATCCACCTTGGACTGCATTTTGGATTCGTCAGCAATTGCATCATCCATCTCATCATCCGTGTCTATCAAATACTTCACTGTGCTCAATCTCGGATGCAGCTTCATTGGAGAATTTGTTGTAGGTTTGTCCACCTTGGACTGCATTTTTGATTCGTCAGTAATTGCATCTTCCATCTCATCATCCGTGTCTATTACGTTCTCCACTGTGCTCAATATTGGGTGCAGCTTCATTGAAGAATTTTGACTCATCTTGAGTTCTTGTTGTTTTGCAACTGCAACGTCTGGGTGCGATTATCTACAGATAATTATATTAATTGTAAACAACAATTAACGCAAGATCAATATTTTCAAAAAAAATAAGATGGTATATTTTGAGGAATCATTTAAAATTTTTAACTTATAGTCACTATCACTAGTATCGTTAGTTTTATGGATTTTAATTATATCCAGACTATAAGTTTGTGTAATAAATAAATTAAAAAAAAATTCTTTATTGTCAGCATATCTAAATTTCTCAAAAAGTAAAAATATACTAAATGTATCAGCAACTACAATCCCACAAAAAAAATTGATACGTTAATTGATTAGAATGAGTTCATCAAACCGCAAATATGCGATAAACTAATACCATTTAACCATTTAATTAAAATTATAGCAAATGTAATCTGTCAAAAGTGCATGTAATATTTTGCGATATATATTTTATTATTATGACTCTGTTTGTGCAAGAAAGAGTAATGCGAGTACAAATCAACTAGTTTAATGAATCGAATTTTAGCTGAAAGGTGACTTATGTGTTAAGTGAAAAAACACAAATAACAAATTCCAACTGCAAAATGAAAATTGGAACGAGGTAGGTGCAGCCAACCGCCAAGAGTAAAAATTAAAAAGAACATTATTATAAAATAAATACATTATAATTAGTTTTCTGGATTTTAATTATACCTAGATCATAAATTTGTGTACAATACAATAATAAATTTTGGCAGGTTCATTTCGTACGATTCGGTGAAAAACTGCCTCACTTCTGTCTCTGAGAAATTTGCAACCTTGCTCGTAAATCATTAATTTTTAGTTTACAACACCCCACAAAGGTACAAATACATAATGACACCATTAACAGCGTTCGCTAATGAACGGGCAAAGAGATAAAGACGAATAAATGAGGGCAAGTAATGTAAATTCCTAAAACTACGCAATCTGTCAATAGTCAAAATGAAAACGAAGCTAATAAAATAAATGATGCAACAAACAATTCTGTCGTGTCGTGTGTAGAATATACATATACTTACATATATGTGAAAACACACAAACAAACAAATGGCGTCGTTTTTAACGAACAAATGACACGTCGAAAAACAGGGAAGTGCCAACTGCAAAAATGAAGTACATTTTGCCAACCGCCAAGAATAAAAATTAAAAAGAAAGATAATATTAAAATTGAATTAAGTGGCCGTGTACAAATTTTCGATAGATGATTCTATCGTCACCAGATTTTTTTTCTTTAAGCATTGTGATTAAAACTGTGATATTTAAATGTTTCGTATGAGTAGAGCGTAGCATGAACAGCACAAAAATAAGAAACGAATCTGTAATTAATTAATAAAATACGTGTTTATAATTTATAAACACCTTCAAACCTACTAATACAATCGTCCGAGGGCGTGAGGCCTACTAATTATAAAAAAATATTACATGGAAGCAAAATCTATATAAATCAAGTTTTGCAAAATAATCTAATAGACTGATAGTAAATTCGCCGTAAATTATGATTTGCATTGAGTGGACTTAGTAATCAACGTGAATGTACCTAGACAACATTTCCTTGATCTCAAATCTTTTTAAAAATTCATAGATCTGTAGAACTCCTGCCAAGTATGAATTCAGAACGCGCAAATTGCGTTCCGATAACATACGTACCAGATTCTATACAAAAGCTTAATTTTCACTCCTTTACATCATGTGCTCCTGGTAGTAATATGAAATATTCGTGGTAAATCCAGTTTTATGTTGCTTCTGTTGTTCAACGGTAGAGGCGCTGTAGTTATTAAAAACGCGATTTTTAAATATTACTATTAATTTATGTATAAATTCTGCATACAAACATCCCAGAGTTTCTTAACTAACCTTGCGAAATTCCTGTTTCAAACTGCTTTAATGAAAATATTAAAAAAGAAAACAAAATCTAGTCCGAGATTCACTTGCGTTAAGTTGAATTTTATATTCAACTTACAAACGCTAACAAATTAAATCGATAATAGGAATCAACCGGTAGCATGTAATATATTTTCATAATATATAATTTATAAAGTATGTACCTATGTTTTTTTTATTAACAGGTGAATGTGTGAATCTGAACGTTCAAATATTCCTGAATGTTCTGCCATCCTGTTACACCCCGACCGTGTTACGACTGCTAAAGCGGATGGGTATCATACGGTTTTTGTTTTATTAAATTTATGCATTTTTCAACCTTTTTGACCATGGACCACTTATTTTTTTCTGTTCGCAATTAAGCGAACACCATTATACAGCGAGTTCAGGTAAAAAATAAAAATACTTTAATTTAAATTATTTTTATTTATAAATGTATATAATAAATAATTTATTTAACACACTGGGGTGAAAACTGGCAACATTTTTAAAACAATTCTCGCCATTTATGGTATTTTTTCTTTTAAATTTATTATACTATTAGAAATTTTATAAAATTTTAGCCCTGATTCATCAATTGAATCGATTGATCGATGTCTAACGATGCAATAATTAACTTGCAATGTCGTGTAATATATTGTATGTAACATATTTTTGGAACAAATAATATGTGATATTTCAAAGTTATTCCATAATGAACGCTAAAATCAGTCAAGATTTTGACTTTTTCAAACTGCTCGTAATTAGTCTAGGAACAGAATTAATGACTGCACAACATTGCAATTATATCTCGTTGTCTTTAACAAAAATAATCCTGACTAAAATGAACTGGAAATTAAAAAATTATCAAACTGCAAAATCTATTATAAAAACAAGTGACGTAGAAGTAAACGTTTTAAATGACAACGATAAAAATATCATTATAAACCGTAACTTTGAAAAATTGTTCATTATACAATAAATAATTGTTTAAATTGATGTAATTTTGCTTCTGTTATAATAACTGTAACATTTTGGTACTGACTATCTGTTGGATCTTCACTCACTCGCGAAACAGCAGCATTCTTGTAAAACCACCTAAAAAACACTCTCGTTATTAAATCAAATTTTCACATTGAAACGTACCGAATTTCGTCTCCCCCCGTTGGAATCCTAATGTTTAGAACCAGTCTATTCGTATTCTTAATTACTTCTTCCTCGATTTTCTGCCGCAATACATCGATACCTGCAAAATATGCTAAGTTTAGCGTCCCTTACGTAGTAATAATAAAACCTGTTGTAGTTTTCGCCGACACTTGCAAAACTGATTCATTGGGATCACTGCGCACATCACATTTATTGCCTACGGTGATAATCTTCTTTAAAATATTTTGAACACCAGTTCGCTCGGCTAACTGCTCTAAAGTTGCTAGGACATGTTTTCTTTGGTGGATCATATCTTCACTGGAAAGATCTTCAACGTGTACAATTACATCCTGTAATTAGATGGATGCATTTTGAAATTATATATCAAATCTAAATTATATATTGAGTCAATGCATAAGTTCGTGCCGTTTTATTAGTATAAAATACGTTACATTGCAATACAATACTGATACAAAAATTGTGATAGACACATTCACTCAGTGATGTGATAACAATTTCATTGACAAAATGACTGTCTGCCAATTAGGAGTTCTATGCCCCTACTATAGAAATATTGTGGTTTTGCGTTGAAGCAAATGCTTTGCTCCCTTACGTACCACAAATTCTTCTGTCGGAAATGTTTATTATTCTCTGAGACTCCATACTGATTAGCCTTGGAAATACCCAAAATGAGCTGTTAACAACATACAAGCTCCTGTTCACAACAATCAAACTCCAAATAAGAGAAAACTAATTGAGTAACGAAAAACAAAGGCTTCACTATGCAGTTTGGACTTATGCACCAATGCAATAGCATTTGGCAAACACAAATCATTGGCAATTTAGGTGTAATGACCATTGAAATTTCTACAAATTTTTCTTAAAAGGAATTAATCATATTTCTACACCTTCACTGCCACTGATTTGTTTTAATAATAATAATAAATATATGGAAAAGTAATTTATACTCAGTGACATATAAATTGCACCACCTAGAAGGGGTGGGAATTTTTGGACCAAATTTAGCAGGAATAGTGGACTAGTCCAGGGAAATAGTTGGGGCTTAAAGACGAACCAATGAACGTCAAGATCGCCGCTTAAGACTAATGGCCTTGAGAGACCGATTCTCTACAACTAGATCAATAGCTGATCAATGGTTAGGTGAACAAGGTCGTCCGATAGGCTTGCGAACAGTTTATCCTCGAATAAGAACCTTTGGCTTGCTGTCTTACCGCCCACATCTTGTGCTACCCCTCACTGCTCAATATCGCCAGGAACGTTTGGCCTGGTGCACGGAAAAACTTCAATGGAACTTGGAGTGGCATCGAGTTGTCTTTAGTGACGAATCGCGATTTTGTTTAGGAATGCATGATGGTCAGATTACTGTTAGACGAAGACGTGGAGAAAGGCTCAATCCTGATTTTTCGATTGCGAGGCATGTTCATCGAACTGTGGGGTTGATGGTGTGGGGTGCTATTCCTTACGGCAGTAGGTCACCCTTACTCTTCATTCGGAGCAGTATGACCGCCCGACGCTACATTGACGAAGTGGTAGAACCACATGTTCTTCCATATCTTCGAGGTCTGGAAGACCCACTTTTCCAGCAAGATAATGTACGACCGCACGTAGCAAGGGTTTCTCTTGACTTCTTTGAAAAGGCCAATGTTAATCTTTTGCCTTGGCCGCCAAGATCTCCCGATTTGTCGCCCATTGAGCACGTGTGGGACATGATGTGTAGAAGATTGAGGAATCTACCGAACCCACCATTGACAATAGAAGCTCTACGGCACGAAGTACAGGCTGCTTGGGATGCCATCCCCCAAGAAGACATTGATCACCTGCTGGAATCAATGCCAAGGCGGGTCAATGAGTGTACCAGAAATAGGGGCGGACCAACACATTATTAAAGAAAAATCAAAAAGATGAAGTGTTTTCTTTATCAAATTTTAATCAATTGTTACCTTAGACAAGTCCAATGTTTCTGCCAAATTTGGTCCAAAAATTCCCACCCCTTCTAGGTGGTGCAGTTTATATGTCACTGAGTATATTAATAAAATAAATTATACTTACAGCAAACATTACATCTTCTAAAGTAACAACGAAACATTCGATTAATCCAGTCGGTATATCTGATATAAAACCTACAGTATCAACGTACAAGATTTCCAGATTAGAAGGCAAAATACCAGCATGGACGGTGACGTCTAACGTAGCGAACAACTGATCACGAGGTTGTAATTTCTTATCGTTAGTTAAAGCCTTGATTAACGAAGTTTTCCCAGCATTTGTGTATCCGACTATAGCAACAATAGGATAATCAATTTTTTTCCTACGATTTCGCAGCAATTCCCGTTGACTGCGAAGCTTCTTAATCGAATCTTTCAACTGTTGTTCGCGGTTCTGCAACATCAATCTCCTAGTATCGTAATTTCTAGCAGCTTGGAATTCAGACTCATGTTTTCGCAGCCTTGAACGTAAATACGGCAATTCTGCCAACGCAACTTGCAGTTTCGCGTGTTTGCTCACAGCGTGCAACCTTAAAATCTGCATCACTATTTTATACCTATCTAAAATAGGAACACCGAACATTTTCTCTAATTCCTCGAGTTGTTTATTTCGCAGCATCCCCATGTTTATAAACACAGCGGTAATCCTTGGATCTCTTCGAATTTTTTCTTGTAACTTCGACAGCGTGCCCGTACCAAACAAGGTTTTTTTTTCTAAATTATCCAATGGAATGGACGTTTGATCGACGACCTTCCAAGACCGCAATGTGCGTATTAAAGCAACTGCTTCGTCCATTTGACGTGTCGGCAACGTGTCTTGCAATTTCTTTGGGCCCCATTTCACATACGGATGAATTATAAAACAACTGTGGTCAACTGACGAGCTCAAATATTTCTCAACTAAGTTGTTATAATCTCTGTAATTTGAACGTTCAGATTTCATGTTAAATTCATGTGGGGAACTTACTCGTCTTTTTCGATTATTTGATTGTCGTCGTCGTATGGAATATCAATTTTCTTATTCGAACTGCTAAGTGAAGCAAATAAAGGACGTCTGCTATTTTTGAGTAAACCATTTCTACACACTTTACTTATTATGTTGAACAAATACATAACCTATTACAAAATAAGTAATGGGCGCCAAAAACATTGTTCATATAATATTGGAATTAATTTATTTTATTTATTAATTACGAACGTAACTAACTGAAATTAATCAAGGTGGACAATTTTTTCCAAACTCCACTAATGATATACAAGCCTACAATAATGGATATTCAGATTAATCAAACGATCTCATCAAGAACTTATAGCTTATACTTCAAAAATCGCATATATTACATATTGATTCTTGTTTGAAAGTAGGAAAAATTTAAAAATTAATAAATCTGGACATCGTGGAGCTTCACGTGAACTTTCTGTGTCAGTTGTACATGGATCAAGTTACTGTTGGGTTAACGTTAATGGATAATTCGCAAGCGCCGATTTAAATATCATTCAAAACAAAGCGATAATTTAATGAACTGAAGAGCCTCGTGCACTGACAAATTAGTTAGTTTCTGATCGAGAATCGGTACGAGAAATTGCATATATTTAAACATTTGTTTTTGCGGAATAAATTCAATCTACAACAAAAAAGAAACGTGCTCTTTTTCTTTTTTAATCAAATAAATTTTAAGCGAGAAAAGCACTTTTGAAAATTGCATCATTCAAATTTATCAAAAACACGCACTTTCTGGCGTGACGTGAGTAAAGCCGGCGTAGAGTAATAATCAAGAACAATTAATGTTGGGGGTTGCATATATTATGTTCTTTTAATACTTAAATAGATTTTATTTCTAAACACTTTGGTTAGGTAACTTCAGTATTAAAAGAGCATAATATACACGCACCCCACGTAGACGTCATTCCGAAAATAGTAGACTTAAGGTCAAGGTCAAGACGTGTACTTCCGAATTTTTTCGAAAATTTTCATAATTAATTTACTTCCATATATATAACGTATAATTTACACGAAAGATGGTCTAATCTTACACCTCAATGGTGTAGTGAACATTAATTAAAACAGGTCCATGAAGACTAACTGGTGGATCGCTAGACAATATTGTTTCTGGGTTATTACCCTTCGTCAGTAGCGATTACCAAGAACCTTAGTTGTTGAAATACCTTTACATGTAGTGGCCATCAAAACTTCTTGGCGCGAGCCAATCACTCCTAACGAACCACTGACAACAGAACACTGACGAGACGATACCTTGTCATCTTTCGTGTAAATTTTAAATTTTGCTGTCAGATTTGACAAGATACATTTTTAATTTGAATTGTTTTTGAACTTAATTGCAGCAATCCTTTTATATGTTGACACTGGACGTTTGACAGTCGTCTCTTGTTTAGTTTCCGCAAGGTGTTAGACAAGGTATCGTCTCGTCAGTGTTCTGTTGTCAGTGGTTCGTTAGGAGTGATTGGCTCGCGCCAAGAAGTTTTGATGGCCACTACATGTAAAGGTATTTCAACAACTGAGGTTCTTGGTAATCGCTACTGACGAAGGGTAATAACCCAGAAACAATATTGTCTAGCGATCCACCAGTTAGTCTTCATGGACCTGTTTTAATTAATGTTCACTACACCATTGAGGTGTAAGATTAGACCATCTTTCGTGTAAATTTTACATTTTGCTGTCAGATTTGACAAGATACATTTTTAATATAACGTATAGGAAAGTAAAAAGTTATTTCGAACTTATTATTAACTTATTATATTAATTCTTTGCAAGTGCCTACTATGTTTTTAAGGGTTCATTTTTGTTTATTATTCCTTTCTTCATAATATGTAACAATGAATTTGTTGTGAACATTACATTTTTTATATTTTTGAGAATCAATTCTTGTTATTTCTTCCTTCATATTTAACAATTTATTTTTTCGTTAATATTAATATTATTTTTTGTTATTTCATTCTTCGTATTTTTGAGACGTTATTTGTTAATAGTATGTATTTATTTCGTGATACTTTTAAGGATGTTGTATTTGTTTTTGCTTGTTTCTTCATAATGTTTTATTCATTTTAGAAAGCGTATTGTAATTGAAAAACCCCACCACTTAATTTTTAACAAATCTATAGATTTGTTAATTTTTCACAATTTAAAACCAGTCTCCGTCAATTTATTATGGAAAAAGTGCATTACTGATCTTTCTTTTCTGATTTATCTTCCCTTGCATATCCGCAAATATCATATTTAGTATTTTCAAATGATTTAATACACAAAAGTTTGCATTATTGTTATTGGTCGTTTCTTCATATGTCCCCATTATGTCGTCTAATCCCAAATTATTATTTTGTACTCTTACATCGAAGTCTCCTGCCAGATAAATCAATTTTTCTCATTTTTCATATTCCAACTCCATTAATGTTTGTCAACCACCTTTCCTTATGTTCTAATTCAACTGTTATACTCTTTCACTTACACAGCTCCCCATTAATTTTTTTTGCTCCATTCTTTTGCCTATTAAGGATCCCACTCAACCTCTCACTCGTTCAGGAACAAATGTACTAATAATGCTGTACAATTGTTACTACAGTACAGTACTACAATTACTACAACAAATCATTTATTTAAATATATAAATATAAGAAACTATAACAATAAATACATACAATTATAAAATTTAATTTAACTTTTAAAAAATAAGCATATTACATATATAAAAGACACAAGAAACTTTATTGCATTAATTTATAAAACACGAAAAACGGAATGTGATTCAGGAATGTCGCATTAAATTATTCCGCGGTTGGTTTCCATTTATAAGATCCTGAGTACGTAAAATTATTATTATACAAGAGTTCGTCGGCCTCTTTTGGTCCACGACTGCCATATCTGAAACAGGTACAAAAATACATATTTATATTAGTTTTAATGCAATTTACTTACACGTATGGTATTGGTACGACCCGTTCATTTTCAATGTGATGGAGAATTGGAGTAAAGATTCTCCATGCCTCGCTGAGCTCATCAGATCTAACGAAATGCATTTGAGAGCCGCAGAATACATCCAGAATTAATCGCTCGTATGCGTCGGGTAGTTTCACATTCTAAGTAAACATGTAATTAAAAACAATAAGTTGTAAACAATTACGAGCGGAGATCAGTAGTTATGGTCCATAACATAGAAGGAAACAAATTGAAGAAATATCAAACGTTTATTTTTTTACATAATCTCCCTGAACGTCGATGCATTTGGTCCAACGAGTCATTTACGTCTGTCGTCATCAGTTCATTATCGTCTTAATATTCCGGAAGATATTTTCTTAATTTTGGAAATAAAAAGAAATCACTAGGGGGCCAGGTCTGGCGAATATGCATGATGTTCAAACAATGCAAATCCTACGTTCAGAATAGCGCTCATGGCAACATTGCTTTTGTGGACAGGAGTGCTGTCTTGATGAAACAGAATTCCTTTGCTCAATTTTCCCCGTCTTTTTTCTTTGACACAATCGCGCAATCCTGAAATTAAGTTGGCATAATAGGAGCCTGTTATTGTATGTCCAAGTTCCAAAAAATCAGTCATCAAAATTCCGTCTGCGTCCCAAAAAATTGTGGCCATAACTTTACCAGCGGATGCCAAACCACGAAATTTGCAGGGTGGCGGGGAACCCCGGCGATGCCACTCCATACTTTGTTGTTTCGACTCAGGATCGAAGTGGTGAACCCACGTTTCATCAACAGTGATGAATGAAGAAAGAAATTCATGCGGATCTGCTTTAAACTTTGCCAAACTGACTTCAGAATGCAATACTTTATAACATTTTTGATCAGGTGTCAACATTCGTGGGACCCAATGTTTTTAGTCCCCAAATTCGTAATTTCAGCTATCTGGCAAATGGACTGTCGTCTATCTGTCATTACCATATCGTGTATACGATTAACATTTTCTTGGGTAGTGACAGTCACTGGTTGTCCAGCACCCTTCGCATATTCACATGTTTGTCTTCCCAGTTTAAATCCTCGAGACATATTTGTCACCACTTGGTAAGAAATAGCACCCTCACCTAATACAACTACCATGTCTTCATGAATTTCTTTTGCCGACAACCCTTTCTTTTGCAAGGATTTTATAGCTGCACGAACCTCAGATTTTTCCATTTTTAGAATTTCTTTAAACTTGTCTACTTAAATTGTAAATTATTTGAACAGGTAATAAGTGACAAAACTACAATTGAACTAATGTAACAACAAATGATTAATACCTTAATGTGTCAAATTGATTCAACTTCACTTAACGCCTACTATGTCAGGGACGCTAAATAATGATTTCCCCATTAAATCAAATGGCTTTGATTTATTTTACTTTCTTATACCTTTTATAAAATGGAAAACGTACCGAATATCTGCTGTCGTAAGTCAGGTCGAGCTCGGTTTCTTCCATAGCGAAAGTCATTCCTGGTGTTTTAACCATTAACTTAACATATAATGCCTCTCCAGGCTGCACTTTAATAACAAGTTCATTGCGTTTCAACTTTCCACCGAATATATCACCAGGCACGTCTTTAAACTGTATACGAACATCAGCTTTTCGTTCGTTCAAGGCTAAAATTATTAAACGTTACAATTCATAAATTATATGTAATTGAAAGAAATTTACCTTTTCCGCATTTGAGAATGAAAGGAACGCCATCCCATCTTTCGTTGTTGATTCTTAAAATTCCTAATGCGTAAGTGGGGGTCGTGGAATCGTTGGGTACGGTTTCATCATCTAAATACCCGAACTTGGCATCGCCCTCCCCATCAGGGTTTCCTACATATTGCCCCAACACAAGGTCTTGCATTTCTAATGGGCGTATGCATTGAAGGACTTTGACCTGAAAAACCAATTAATGAATAGTTCAACAACAATACAATAACTTTAAGAGCAAATAAGTGAAATGAAACGAAACAGAAATTGGAAGAATTCGTTTAAAACAATTAAATAAAATTGAAAACATTATAAGACAAATAATTGTAGCAAAGTAAACTGAGAATAAAGAAAAGACGAAATGTATTAAATTAAATAAAACATTAGAAGCGACAACACCAAAATTAGGATAAGTACAGACTTTAAAAAAATGTTTTAAGTCGCTATAGTTTTCCTGTGTATAAATTCCCTGTTCCATAATAAGTATTTTGCTTTCATAATCTAATTGATTATAGTAACAGTAGAGTTGTCCCTATCTGAATAATAAACAATAATATTAAAATGGTGTTATAAAAATTCCAAGCAACAATAATTTTTTAACAAACGGACCTTTATTGTGTATTCCTTCTTTTCCTCTAGATCAAGTTTGTGATACAATTTACCGAGCTGCCCATAACCTGTCTTTGTTATCAGTATTAACATTAGTAATGAAAATACTGGGTTTAATGCTCACAAATATTTATTAAATTGTAAGGCTGATAATTTTTCTTGTTAGGCATTATTGAGCGGTTACACACAACTGACAAGTCGTGACAAGTTTGTAGTTCCTCTAGTTTGTAATGAATTCGTTTAATTTATATTACCTTTTCGTTTCGAATAGCATCTGGGTGGCACGATGTTGGTTTCTCCATAGCAACCAATGTTAAAATTTGCAAAAGATGATTTTGCATGATATCTCTGATGATTCCGAACTCGTCGAAATATCCACCGCGGCCTTGTGTACCGAAAGGCTCTTTGAAACAAATTTGAATAGAAGCTATGTTGTCTCTATTCCATGTTGGTGAGAAGATTTTGTTGCCAAACCTATAACAAAAAGTTAAATCGACCAAGTTTGTAATAAAATTAAATTTACCGCAATGTCATTAGATTTTGAACCATCTCCTTCCCTAAGTAATGATCAATGCGATAGACTTGCTGTTCCGTGAACAGGGAAGCCAAGTGATCTGTCAATTTCTGCGATGTAATCGAATCTTTGCCGAAAGGTTTTTCGATAATCACCCTGGTCCAACCCCTAAAAAACGTTAATTGATAATTAAATATATCGAATGAACGTGCAGCTTTACTTTAGAGCCATGCACGTGTTTTTGATGTGAACCGTAACAGGTTCGAACACTGACGGCGGTAGAGCCAAATAAAACAGTCGATTTGCATTCGGTCCCGTTTCGTATAAACTGATTTCCTGGTTCAGCTTTTCAAAATCTGTCCTTGAATGGTAAGTGCCACGGAAATAATAATTTACTTTCCAAAATCTCTCGTAGATATCCTTTTGGTTCGCTTTGACCTAAACGGGGTGAACTTGATCAAATGACTAACGAAAGTATCCAACTCACGTTCATGTACTCGCGGCATTTTTCTTCTATTGCGTTGATGGTCGTGTCACTCCTTGCGTATCCAAAAAACACCGTGTTTGCGGGGAGTAAATTATCTCGGAACAACCACCATAACGTCGGGTAGATCTTTTTTCTAGCCAAGTCTCCCTTAAATTTCAAATGATTGTAGATTTACATGGTTTTGAGAAAAATTTAGATTGCGATTCTTACAGAGGCTCCTAATACAACGAAAACATGCGGGTATTGACCATCGAAATGGGTGCCATCGTGATCCATGTCTTTCGACTTTAGAGAGTTTCTATACAGAGTCAAACATTCGTCACCATTTTTTCCATCTTAAACAAAAATTTAGACAATACTTATTAATAAAACAAAGTTAATAGTTTACCATCACAATCCGCAAAATATGGACGAGGCATTTTTACAATAGTAGCGGTTACGGTTAAATAAACAGGAACGACTATTCACTCTATTCAATATAGATTAGATGACTTTCATAATTCAATAACAAACTTTCAAGGTTGTATATAAAAAATTTTCAAATCGCAAATATACGCGCCAATTTCATTGCCAGCCCATACCGTGTTGAACAAGTTAATTTAGGTCATTGACATGTCCTCTAAACCAGGTGTATTGTTATCATTAATCGCGTCTCATGATTTTTCATTACAGTAATCTTATTTGACCTTGATTCGATGTTTTTTATCACATAAAAACAACAGCTCACTGAGAATATTATGACTGCAGTTGTTAGTACAATGGAATTGAATAAAAATGAACGAAAACAAACAAAATAATTCAATTATAGTAATAATTGAAATTTCAAGAGATTAACACAGTTTTTACAGTCACCAACTCTAGAACCAGCCTGAACTCTAACCTTCTAAAACTAAAAATTCATATAACTAGGGCGGTTTTAAAATTTCATTTTAAACAAAAACGTTAATAATCTATTTAATTGTTTTTATTTTATTATAATATTTCGTTAAGGAATCTTAATGAAACATTACAAAGAAAGCAACAATCTTGCTTCACCCCTCAATTTTTGTATCAACTGAAATAAAGATTTAAAATTATAATTAATTTATATCTAAATTATTAGATTTAGTTGGCTTCACCATGAGTAACTGCATTTTTTATCGGCCTTTCTGACAAAGATGTATTTGGGTAGTTATCTCATCTCATCAAGACGCGTTTTAACCGCAATTACATTAATTTAATAAACAAAATTAAATCAGGTCTGATTACCTTAATTCTAAACCATAATAAAATGAAAAATAGTTGTTAAAAAGCTGAAAATTACACAACTACCCAGTTAATACCCTAAATAGAAACAAATCTGATCCATAGTTATCCAGCTCTCGACGTTTAAAAAAAGTTTTTCCTTAGCTTATATTGATGGTTATCTCCTTATCGCACTAATAAATCAAGAAACTTTGTCATTTTTAAATTTAGAAATAATAATCATCAATTACTAACAACATTATAAATGTGATAATATCGTCTAGCAATATTTTGATTATAACTGTTAAAATATTTAAGAACAACAATGAAAATTAAATTTCACATACGATAAAAACTTAAATTACAATTAATGACTAATTTTTATAGTCACGTTTCCATATACCCTTTGAAAAGCCGCCACTGTATATTATAAATATAACCCGCAAACAGGTTTATTTTTTCGTTAGCAATTTTTCGCATCTACGCCAGACAACTATATATCAGAAATTATATTACCTACATTCAAACCATGCCTTCTGCTGTATTAAAATAAATACCTAATTACCTATTTGTGGTCCCACGATCAGTTTCCTTTGAAAGTTGATAATGAAAGTGATTTAATGCAACGCTGTAAATTAATTCATGCAATTTATTATCAATGACAATGTTGAACCTTAAAAATCTCTTAATTCTAAATTTCAAACTCACGGTGTGGTAAAAACTCGCCCAAACTCGTTCCAAAAATAAATTTGGAGATCGAGTTACTCGTAAAAATGTAAATTTAGTAAGAATACTTGTTAGATTTTCTGCTTATTAGGTAAATTTCACTAATTTAAGCAATTTTGTACAATTAACACACATTTTATATTAATGCCATAACGAGATACAAAATAAAAGTTTTTAGCGTAAAATAAAACGAAAATACCAATCATAAACAAATAGATCTCTTCGCCAATTTATCGTTCGAAATAAATGGAATTTTCAGTTGTGTTTACACTAACGAGAGGTTAAACTATAAAATTAACTAAAGCATTACTTACTATGCGTGGCCATTTTTATAAAAAGTTGAAAAACTAAAAAAGTTAACAATTTCGCTTAGTTACACGAGCACAACCTAACTTTTAAAACGTTCAGGTAGGAGTTGCGGAGACTGCATCAAATTGATGAATGCGATGAAAGTACGTCGCTCGCGCATAAAATGTATCGGAAAGAGAGGATGTCAAACTGTAGGTTACGTACACATCGTACAATTATGTTCAGCGATGCACCAATGGGAAAATAAACGATTTTGTATGGGAAGAAAACAATTACTGGCGAGTGTATTTGCAATTTTTATCATTTAAGTTTTTAACAATAATAATCATCAAAGGTTATAGACATATTAAGTATTGCACTTGTATTCATTAGTGGAGTAAATGACTTCTATAATTTATAGCCATGCGCGACGAGCGTGAATGTACTTATAATTAAAAAAATATGATTTCACAATATCGTGAATTACGGTCAGTTATGTCTTGACTGTTTATTCATTTATTTTCGAAAACTATTACAAAATCAACAACACAAATATGTTTTTGGATTGTTTTGAATTAATATTCAATATTTTAATAAATGTATGCACTTACTAATTAACAGCACACTAAATATGTTTCTTCGTTCACTTTCCTTGCTATAAATGTAATAACTCATGTGCGGCAATGTTAATAGATATTCTATTAAGCAAAAGTGAGTCAGACATTTTACAAATCCCAAAATTTGCAAAACTGTTTTTTGTAATTTTGAAAAATTGCAAATGACAATAAATGTCAAAAGAGGAAAAACAAGGACACAAAAAGACAAGAAAATAAAAAAATCTAAAAAAGCACATTCTACAACGTTCAACTATGAATTTAAAATAAATGAAAAATGCAAATAAATTGCTAACAATTTCTATTTTTTAAAATACAAACGTCAAACTAAATAAAATTTAAAAAATGCCAAAATTAAAAATAAATACCACAAATCACACTAATAATCAATCTAATTAATGCAATTGCAAGTTTATATCTAAACATAACCTCAATGTCGTTTGACATATCCTTCGTAACTTTTTAATCAAAGTCTATACGTCACTCGCAAATGCCCGCCATTTTAATCAATTAAACACATTTACGAGAAATTACGGGATTATAAGTTAAGGAAATTACCTTGGCTCCTGTTTGTTGAACATCCGGCGTCTAATTTTCGAATAATACCAGGATCCACGTTGGCAAGCTCCATTATTTTCGAGTTTCTATATAAATGTGGCGCCCACATCTGAAAATGAAAGAAGCATCAAACCTCACCAATAATTTGGTCAAGTACATGGGAATTCACTATTTCGCAGTGAGATAGCTTGGCTCATGAGCAACTTAATCAGAACGCTCAACAAGCGTACATCGTAGACGAAATTCGAGTTTAACGATAAGGGCGCGTCTCGCACTAGTTTATTGCTTTTCGTTCTGATCGAGCTGTACATCAGTGAGACACATATATACATTTTATACTTACTTTAATTGGTCAAGTATACGAATCACTGATTGCGAGTTACAACAGCTACAAACACTCACTTATACAGAATGGCGGTTAAAAATTTAGAAAACAATTGAGGCATACTTGCTGACACGTCATCGATGAGACGACCAATGACATTTGTCTACGTAACCCGTTGGGCAAATCCAGTTGACAGTTACGTATTTTCAAATTCAAATATTTTACTGTAATCTTTTAGCGAGCGAGTGCGGACTCAGTAGATAAATTGATCGTTTTAGGTCTTATTTTTGTTACGTTTATTGATTTATTAGCTAATATTTATTTTACGAGTCTTGATCAAAATCTTTCAGTTCAAGTTAAATCGTCGATTTGGAGCCGTTTTTAATTAACGGCAAATGTCTTTCAATCCTATGGTGGTGCTGGATTTGTTACCTTTAACAATTTTACCTCATCAGTGTCACATAAGCGCTTACGTCTAGGAAACCGTCGCTTAGTAAGCAACTCAACTGTTGACGTTCACTTACGCGTTGATTACTTACAAGTTTTTAAATTTTCGTAGTATAATCAAATAAAAATCATTTCAGTTCGCTTCTAAATATATAATTTGGCATTCAATCGTTTGACCTTGAAAATAAAAAAAATTCCTGGGACCAACGCATTTTTTTATTTTTATGACCCCTTATATAAAGCTCACAATCCTTTGTGCTATATCGAGGCACGAACCGAGCTAACTTTGCTCTGGAAATTAATATGAATATTTGAATTGAAAATTGCATCTCTTGTATCAAATCTTAGAAATTTACCGGTGCCCAAATAATAAAGTGACACAAGTTTCACAGACGCTGCAGTATTATTAATACAACAATTAAAAATAATGACATTTCTGGAAAACGTGCCATGAAGTTTTAGGACAATATTAATACGATAATAAACAATTAATTTAACTGGAAACAATGTGAACTTTTGTTGTTTTGTACACTTTTGATTGATAAAATAAGTGAGTGGTTAGTTAGTTAGGCATTAGTATAATGAGTGAGGCGCTTAATCGCCCCTCCACTGCGACCGTAAGGGTTTATTGGATTTTAGAGTGTGAGATTTTATCAAGTTCGCCTAGCTCATGTTTTGTTTCACCAAAGACTGCGAACCTGATTTGGTCCCCAGCGGGGCAGGTACACATGACATGTTCTGCTGTGTCATCAGTTTCAAGGTATAGTCAGCATTCAGTGGCCTCAGCCACTCCCAACCTATGCATGTGATGCCTTAGCCAGTGATGACCAGTGGCCAGGGCTGTTAGAATGCACAGGTCTTTCCTGCTGAAACTCAACAGTGTCCTGGTACGTGCAGCAGATGGCGTTTCATTACTATCTTGGAATATCTCATTCCCTAGCACTCCTGCCAGTATTCAGGTACCTTGTACTCCATTCAGCTCTTATTTGAGCTTCTGGCCAGGGCTCTTGTAATCCCAAGAGCCGGCCGGTTCTGGGCCAATAAATTCCCAGTTGCTCCGCCCTTTCCGGGGAATCGGCTGCTTCGTTTCCCTCTATTCTATTGTTGACTCTCCCTACTTGAGAGAGCACTGCACGGCAGTCCCTGATCAACATCAACGTACATTGATTGTCGGCAAGGACTTGCAGTGCTGTTCTGCTGTTAGAATTTTTTTTATTGTCGTGTGCTGACGAGGGCTTTTTAATAGCTTTCTCGCGCACATTTCAATGGCATAGATTTCTGCCTGTTGAATTGTTGCATACTTGCCAAGGCTGTATTCTAATTCAGTCCTTGGTTTGCGGCAGAAAACCCTAGCCCCTGTTCCTGTAGCTGACTTAGAGCCATCCGTGAACCAGCGCGAATCTGCCTGTAACAGGGCGACTTGTTTACAGTCCCATTCGTCTCTAGTAGGAACTATGACTTTATAGGGCAGTCCGAACCTATATACAGTAGACATCGTGTCAGCCCTCATACCCAGGATGTCATGCGTTTCAATGTCAGTCGACAGCTTGTTCTGTATGAAGGCTAATGTCTGCGGTCTTTGAGTAGCCGCATTATGAAAACGATGTGTTGCCTCACTTTGCAGCAAAATATGCAAAGGAGGAAGATCCATTAGCACTTCCATGGCTGCTGACGGTGTGGTGCTTAGCGCGAATGGAACAATAACTGTTTTATGAGGCTTTATGGCTAATTGCTCCCCTTCAAACCAACATTGTATGACATTTAACGTTATAAAATTATTAACACAACCACTATTTCACAATAATAGAATAATATTTACTCTAGATGTACATTTCGAAAGCACTGCTGACATAAATTACATGTCATTTTATTAATTTTGAGACGTTTGAATTCTACTGACGATGAAAGCAGTGCTTTCGAAATGTACATCTAGAGTAAATATTATTCTATTATTGTGAAATAGTGGTTGTGTTAATAATTTTATATTACAATTTCACAAGCTCGTTCAATTAAACATGTAACGTTTCTTGCAGTGTTGATTGCTTCATCACTGCCTCTTACAAAAATAACAATATCGTCAGCAAAGGCCTGTATGTCGACCTCCAAACTGCTGACAATGGCTAGTAAGTGCTGCGTTGAACGCTCCTTCTATATCGAGGAAGGCAGCCACCGCAATCCCTTTGCACTCCAGGGATTGGGTTATCTTCTCAACAAGCTTGTTCAGCGCTAAGTCTGTTGTTTTGCCCAGTAGGCATTCTGGACATTCAGGGGATCAGTCACTAGTACTTCCCTCCGTATAAAATAAGTGAGTAATTTACTACAAAAGTATAGAAAATTACAATAATTATTTCACTGTATGCATTGTTGAATTTCTTTTTCATTTCCAACTCAAATGGAATTAATTTTGTTCATTTTTGATTGTGCTTAAAGCAAGTTTATTTTTTTATTGTGCGAGCTATATGGAATTTTATTACTGATAACCATGGCTACCTAACAAAGGTTCTGGTCAACTACAAACACTGAACTTGCAAACGCACAACATTACAATTAAACACTAAATAACTCACAAACTTCATTTGTTTTGTATTTTAGTTCTCTCTCATTTCTATTTGTCTGTATTTTTTTTTGTTTTATTGCATTTCATTCAGTGATTCTCTAATAACTTATAATAATTAATTTTTAGAATTAATAAAAATATATGTAATTTTAAAGAATTTTTATTAGAGTAACAACACAAACATTTTTAATACATCATGACCAAAAATACACACATATGTATAGGTATGTGGAATGTTCCTTAATTTCCCGTGATAACTTATTCTTGTTTGCAATACCGCACAGCATCTGCGCTACCAATCTCCATGAAATTTCCAATGCTTTCTACCAAATCAATGATATAATACTTCAACTCGGTAGGCGGTGAACTTTGCTTTTGGTCTGTCGGCAGAACAGCAACTTCGTTCCAATATATTCCATTGTCTCCTTTGCACAACGTCGCAGGTATATGTAAATTATCGGCGAGAACTTTAAACAACAATGCCTTTTCGCAAGTATAACCCATCTTTACGAAACCTATCGGTATTAAGTTGGAATTGAACTTCCTCTGCAACGAAATCAGTAAGTTAAATGTTAAAATTTTAAATATAATACCTTTAATTCGTTTAGATGTTTCTCGTAAAAGGATCGTTGTATGATAGGACTTGTGGCACCGGAAAACGACGACATCTGCTTATTTACATATATTGCAACGTATTTGACTTTCGCTTTAAAACAGATAATTGCATCTTCGCTAAACAACCTGCGAGTTATATTACTTAATGGTTATTATATTTAAATGTATTAAATACATACAGTGCATCTTGTAGGTCTTTTATGTATTGATTTAAATGCGTATCTTGAACTAAATATTCGTATTTTGGTGGTAACCAATAATCTTTTGCTAAGAAACCCAGACTGCGAGCATGTTGTAAAGTTACATTTACATCCATCAATTTACAATCTACAAGAAAGATGAATAAAGAATAAAGAATATTTACTGGTTTTCTTAAAATAAATAAATATGTAGGAGTTAAGAGCCGAATCGAAATTAAGAAATCAAGCAAATTGAATACATTTTTATCCAACGCCCTCCTTCAATATATAATTTCGTTTCCATAGTGTAAACGAGTTATAAGAGACAAACAAATTAAACAAAAATAAGCTGATATATGATAATACTTACTCGTAATACTTGTGGTACTGGTAATATTATGCAATGTCTGGTATATTTTCTTGAAAGTTGGTGATTGCAAATAAGTGAGGCTCTTCCTCGCATAAGCATATTCGACGACGTAAATTGGGTTTGATGCCCCATCGAATTCAACATTTGTGTTGCTTTGCGTCGGCCAATCTTGATGAAGTAAGCAAAACTTGTCCGTCATGATGTCGTGGATTTCAATTCTGCCTTTATCGAAGAATTTCAGCGACAAGCACAAGTTGTATAATTTATCACAAATATCGTCGATCATTGGATACTCTTCTTTTAATTTGTCGTCCAAATTATTTAAGCTAAATTTAAAATATGAGACAACACTACTAAAATAACAAAAATACTTACACGGCGAGCACGCCGGTGCTCAAAAACATGAACGCGGCGTTCTTGTACATAACAGAGTAATTTATAACTGCGATCATTTGTTTGAAAACTTCAGGCGAGCCGAAGTTCTTCAAACCGGAGGCAACGATTTCAGGTCCGTTGGATTTCAAAAAGTAATTACGAAAATGTTTGTAAGGTATTTGCGTGATAATAATATCTAAAACTGGCAGCATGTGTTGTTTATTTTTATATAAATCGAGCAGTGTTTTGTAAACTTCAGGTTTAGATACATGACGCATGTAAGATGTATCAGTTGCTAGGTGGACTATGTTCAAAAGCATTTCGAAACTTTCTGGTGACATATCGTCTTTACGATTGCAAAAGAGTGTCCGGATCGTTACCTGAAATAATCATTGAACGTTAATTGTAAGCTCGATCATTAATTCAACTTACAAATCCTTTATATTCTTTCAGGTACTTAAACATTCCACGGGTGCTATGTGATATAAAATCATGCAAGGTTCTTAATATTAGTTCCCTATGAGGAATTAAAGCAATTTTCTCGTTGTTTAACATACCTATGAAGCAAACCTTAACTGGTAATTAAATAAATTAAATACATTACTTACGTAATAAAGTTTTTATCAGTGATGGATGCATTAGTTTTTGGGAACAATCTTTGTGGTTTATTAGATTAGAAACCATTTCACATATATTATAAATCACGGGTTCTGATGTTAGGTTTAATAACGGAAACAACATATCTTCAACGGATAAATGGAACAGATACTAAAAAAATCGTAATTTTAACAACAAATTATGTAATATTTAAGGCTATTTCTAAATGAGACGTAAAGAGAACAAATGAGGCAATGAAAATTGTACATTCGTCTCATATGTGAAATATATATGGCAACGCATATAAAATCAAAAAAAAATTATTTCCATGGCTACATACTCAAGAATTTCGACCTAGCAGACAAGATCTAAGTCGTTAATTAAAGTACAATAAATATTTGGATATAATAGTTCCCATGTGTAATAATTAGTATAAGATCATTTATATCAAAGTCAGCGTTTTTTAATATTTTCGACCCACGACTTTGATTTAACTGATGGTTTAAATGCCGTAAACCTTTTTCTTATTTTTACAAATACGATAAAGAAAATAAAACCTTACCTCTCGTATTTCTCGAAATCTGGCAAGTAATGTTAAAATTGCTATCGCCGATTCAATATAATCAAGTGGACAACTTTTAAACCAGTGACAGAACTGATTGAATTCCAAAGTTGTTGAAAACCGTATAGCACATCGACTGTTCGCAAGACACACTTTGAGAATTTCTAGTGCTTCGGCTTGATATTTGGAGTTATTCTAACAAAATATTTCGTTCATGCCATCACCAAACTACGTCAAAATATGTACTCACCATCAACATTCTCGTCATTACTCCAAGAGCATTTTCTTTAGTTAGAAGTACTAGTAAGTCCTCGTTCTTCCACAACACTATTTTCCTGACAATATCCAATGCCAATTCGGTTATATCATCGGCTCGATATTTAAATACATTTAGCAACGGTTTCGAGGAAAAGTTCTTGATTTTGTGTAACTCTTCTTTCATGAATGCAGTATTGATGCTGTATTGCAATAACTTAAGCGAGTTCTTGTGTATATTTTGGTTCTTTCTTGAATTTAATGTTTCGAATATCTTCTTGACGAACCTTACCGATACGATACTCGAGAGTATATGGGGATTATTCCGTGCGAGATGTATAAGTACTTGTAATATGTTTTCGACTAACGTGTCATCGTTGTTCTAATAACCAACCCCAATTAAGAAAATACTCGTATTAGTCGTACAACTCACCTCTAAGAACAGTTTCATAACCAAAGTCGTCGAAGAAAAGATTTCTCTAAATTCAAGTTGTTGTAAGTATTTTTCTGACGACAAACACCGAGCAAGAATCTTAATCGTAAACCTTAGAATGCATTCATCAGCGTGAGTGAGTAGCTGGATCAATATTGGATACAAGCCGTTGTTGAAAAGACTTTCCATAAATTTGTCATCATTTACGTACAAGCATACAGTAGCGATGGTCTTAATTAAAAAAAATATTAAATTAAACGCGTGTTAGTGCGCGAATATCTAAAAATGTTTCATTATTTCTACTCACTTTAAGCGCGAGTTCGTAATTTCTACTTGACAGACATTGAATGGTCGTACGAGCGTCTTTAATGAAATAACCCGGCGATTCTAGCGCACAGGTGCGTATTTTCGAATTCCCCCGTCGTTCAGACATAATTGGCACCCTTTTATACAATTAATTGTCCAAAAATTATTAAAAATACTACTCACGAAAATTTCGCGTCTTGTCACACGGGAAGTCAAGAGAAAAGGAATGACATTTAAATTCAAATTTTTAACGACGACCGGCGCCAACGTACGTGATAAATTCGATTACAAAATCCACATTTACATCTAAATAAATGTTTATAACCAATATCATACATAAATTAAATGTTATATTCATTTTAATTTGGCATTTATCTTAGCAGAGTCGTTCTTAAATATTTTCGTTAATAAAATTGAAGAATACAATTAGTAACTTTTCTTGATGAAGGTTTGCCAACATTTACGTAAAACATACTTTAAAATCGAGAACGAATTTTTTATTTCATTGAATTTGAAATCTTACGGGTGATCCAGGCATGGCAAGTAATCTGGCGCGTTCAGGTCAAAAAGCGGCGCTTAGACTAAAAGCGATTTTCGACAGCGATTTTTTGAGTTGAACGGCTACTTATTATTTTAGTTGGAGCCTTAATCTAAACATTAGTGTTTTTCATGTCCTTAGTTTATTGAATAAAAAGATATTTTTAGTTGATGTATTAATTACGAATCCTTTGAGGCATAAAACATGCAGAATGAAGTACACGTCAGTACAGTCAATTTTATTAAACATTCAACTCCTTCATTTTCAATTATCTATTATTTTTTATTTAAAATCTGCCAACCTCGATAGCACAAAAATTATAGTTGGAGATACAAGGACCGTTTTGTAACAGTGCTGTTGGTGATTTTAACTTCCATTGTTGACGGCACCGTCATGGGCTGTATTCGCATAAAAATAGAAATAATTGGAAAAATACGCAGTGGGGTACTAACAGGGAAGCAACAAGCCTATATGTTGGTGATTTTAACTTCTATTGTTGGACGGCACCGTCATGGGCTGTATTCGCATAAAAATAGAAATAATTGGAAAAATGCGCAGTGGGGTACTAACAGGGAAGCAACAAGCCTATATTCAAACCGATATCAGCACTGCCTGCTATAATCACATATTTTAAGATATCTTGATTTTGTATAAGTTTGGATGCAGTTTGTTAAAAATTGTTCAGGTGTCACAGCTGTAACTTCACATGCACACTACCTGTTAATCAAAATGTCTCCACTATCTTTAAACTAAGCGGGTTAACTAATTACGCAAAAATTTTGCATTCACATAAGTGGAAGACAAGTAACTTTAATGATATTAAGTTTTTCGTTATTTGAATTTTTTGAGCCATGATTTTTGAACATTCAAATTAATATTTGTACAGCACCTAGGTTTGGTTTGTATCTTATTGTCCCGTAAATGGCAATATTTTATTTATTTACAGTTCATAGTAGTAGTGAATTTGAGAATTTTTTTGTTCGTACTTGAAACCCTTTTAAAATATACAAAAATGTGTGAGATGGTGCAATTAAACTTCCGTAATAACGGAGTTCACAATGGTGAGCCAATAACTTTGAACTATATACCACTTATGGTTGGCTGGAAGTGACCAAGAGAGGAAGATAAAGTACATTTTTAAACAATGGAAGGTTGCTATGGATCAGGCCGAGAAGCAAGTAACAGTGCTCCTAAGATCCAAATTAAAATGCTACATTAATAAAGCTAGATCTACAATGGTTAAACGATATTTAAAAAATTAATGTTTCGACTGTCCTTTAGTTATTTGAGATTTTTTACAATAATTTTTTTTATTACTTTCACCCTAGAAATATTTTGCCGTCAACCCATTCAGCTGAACCACTTGATGCGTACCTCTGATTGTCTTTCAGCTGCAGCAAGAGGAACATCAATTGCATTCTACTTCATTTTTATTTGTATTGTTTGTCTTTTACACAAAACATTCAGCCTAAAGTCATATATTACTTAGAATTAAAATGCAAATATTGTTTATTAAATAAAGCATTTTAATTATTCAAAAAATTTAAAAAAATAGTAAAATAGTAATCATGAAAATTTTCGTAAGCCTATTGTGACTATTTTTGAAATGACTTCTGTGTGAGCTCTAACACCCAAACTACTGAAGTTAATGCTATGAAACTTTAAACTTAAGATTTGTATATAGCGAGGAAGAAAACGACCTATTTTGAAAGCAACATCTCGACCGGACCGGATGGTTCACTCTATCATTTTTTTCCATATCTCGAAAACGGTACGTGTTATCAAAAAATTTGCGGGCATAAAAGTTAAAGATATCGAAATTTTAAATAACTTTTATTTGAAAAACTCTTCTGAAAATATAGTATAAAGTAAGTGTGTAAAGGTGTAGCAAAAAATGACAAGTCTAAAATATCTGTGGACTTGACATACATTTAATAAATTCTAGTTATAGGTAATAAAACAAGAAAAGTAATTACAAAGAATTATATTTCGACAAAAAATCATAATAACTATAGTGATCACAATGAGGTATGCTTAATACTATAAGTGGGTACTATACAAAGGTACGAAAATATATATGAAAGAATACTATGAAAGACTGAACACTGCTTCAGAAAGTACGATAAAAAGTCAACTACAAACAAAGATATATTCGTAAAATTAACTTCGTCAATGAATCAACCGTTTAATATCGGTACAAGACTTGATTTGGAAAAGAATGTTTGAAGTTTATTGCGAAATCATAGACGTTTTGATATTCAATTATTATATTAGTGGTAATTAAACGAGTTAGAAAAATTTTGGCACCAAAACTGTTTCGAAAAATTTGTTTTATGATTTCGCAAGAAAACGACATCACGAACAATACATTACGTTGCATAAGATATATTAAATTCACAAACAGTCACACAATATTAATAAATTAACAAGCACACAAATGAAGAACTCAAATATACAACTCTATACGAAAACAATACTATACATCGAGTTAATATAGGAATACACTAACTACAGACTAAATATTTTAAAAATAATATTGTACAGGAGGGCTTTTTATACAGTTGGTGTATTTAATATCTGCAAAATAAATTCATTGTTGAATAGAAAATCTAATTATTATTCGTATTCAATTACAAATTTAAAATTTATCATGATAGATAAATTATTATAAATATATTGGCTCAACGTTTTCATGTGAGTATATATTTTATAAAATATCAATTTTATTACTTCAATTGTAAAATATCAATAGTATAAAAACTATACAACAATAAAATTTTCAATTGTAAAGAATATAAATGAGAAAGCAACGCTTCTTAGGAAAATTACAAACGCAAATCTTTCCGTCATCAAAGTTCTGCTTGTGAGAACTAAACATTTTCAACCTTAAAAATTAGAGTTTGACCCAAAATTGTTTCTAAAACTAGATTTATAAAAAATAAATATAACAGCTGCCTATATTACTCAGGAACACATATTTGTACAATTTTTTTAGATTCTAATGTTTACTTGTTTTATTTTTATTTTATAAAACTTAGTTATAAAAATAAAAATCGTATTTCTCACAAACAAAAATTGACGGAGACTATTAATACGAACGAGTTTTATTAATTAATATTTCGCCAAAGCAATGGTAGATTTTTGAATATTGTAATTCAGAATAAATTACCTTTTATTTATTTATACTACATATATTTAATTCCAGTTTCATATTTATTATATATTTAAGATATAATTACGTTGATCTAATTAAAAAATATATATTATCCAATGTAACTGACAAAAAATCTGAATTTCGCAAATTTGAAACTGCAAAATAACGTAAATAATAATTTTAAAAACCGAGATAGAAAAAGTAAACTTACAAATGTAATGAACTTATATTTATAAATGTTACACTAAGAACATGATTTTGCATCTCAGCGATACGAATCTGTTTAAAGCTTTTGTAAAAAAATACAATGTAAAAGGCATTTCTATACATATAATTTTGTAGGCACTGCTATTAAATATTATAAATTAAATAAGTTATGAAATTTTTCTATGAAGACACCGCATAGGCACACGTCGTAAGAATTTGTTGAATTTTCCTTATAATTTCATTCGTACTCATTACTCAGTTAAAAATCGACAACAACGAAAAATATAACATAAAAACAACAATAACATGCCCTTTTTTAAAACTTAAAAATATAACAGTCGAAAATTGCTTAAAAATTAGTCAGGAACTAAAAATACAAAACTTATGTATATTTAAATTGTACCTTTCTGTAGGAAAAATCCACATATATTAGAAAAACACAGTGTGGGATTATACTTAAACTAATATAAATAATCATCACTGGTGAGTTTAAAATACTTTTTAGACACATTTACAGTAAGTTTTTTTTGTGAATACTATTATTTGTTTACCCTTTTATTTCGACGTTGCTATCACTAATCGCATCTTCGGGTTCAATTACTCCAGATAGCCGATCGTGATTCGTCGATCTTGGGTATGGATTGTCAGAATGTAGGAGGGGAGTATGAGAATTGTGACCATCTGGGACTAAATACACTAAACTAGCATGTCTCATTGAACTTGATTTATCACCCGTATTTAATCCTGTAAAAATGAAATTACACAATAATCAATACAAATAATTATGTTTCTACCTCATTCATAATTTAGAAGAAAATCGCACAGAATATTTCAATAGCCGAGTTTCAAATAGGAAACAATTTTTAAATACATACCATTAATTATTAAAGTGTACTCATCCCCTGGTAATAAATCATCGTTACTTCTCTTTGCGGAATCTCCAGTGCCACTGTCTTTACACGAAGAATGCTCAGAGGTGTTATCCCCAAAGTGAATTATTCTTGTATCATTGTAATCAAGTACAGTTGCTTCGGGATGTGATATTGTAGTAGTACTAGACGGAACCATCCTCCTTCGCGTTTGATAGATAATAACGACCCATATTATCGATGTAACAACCGCACAACATACTACAGTTATTATTATTATTCCCAACATGTCGCTTTCAGTTATAACAGCTGGTAACAAAAAAGGAATTATTATACGAACCGTATGATTACTTTGGACACTTTAGCATAAGCATCAATGATAATTTGTAAGATCTTGATTATCACCAATCAGGCCTGCACAACCACAATCAAATGTTTTACATTTAGAGTAGAATACAATCAACAATATGGGCATACAAAATCCTATTGCAATAGACCATTCAACGCTGCATATGGTTCACATATAAGTTGCTATATAGGGTGTGGTTATATAAAAATAATAGAAAGATCGAAATTTTATCACCAACCATGCACCTAAATCAAATAATCAATATACAACCCCAACACCAACGTCCCAGTTGCTCACATATGGTAAAAAGAATGGGGTTCAAAAAAATGCATGGAGTCGATTAATCCAAGTTAATGAGCAAAATTAAATAATGTCGTCAGCTGGTAAAGTGATGGCAACATTATCTTGGGATTCTTAAGGGGTGTTCTTCATTGATTTCCTTATAAAACGTCGTACAATTAATACAAACTATTATTTGACACAAAGATAAGACTGAGTTCTGTTTGCTTTCTCCAAGACAAAACTCGTCCTCATACTGCAAGAACAATTGAAACTATAAACAAACATCAGTGAGACCTTCCACATCCAGCATGCAGTCCTGATTTTGCTCCCTCTGATTTTTATTTGTTTAGGCCATTAAGAGATTTTCTAGGCGGGAAAAGATTTCAGTCAAATAATGACATTATCGAAGCTGTTCAGGAGTGGATACGCATGCAATCCAAAGACTTCTTTTAGTAAGGTATTAAAAAGCTTCCAGATTGTTGGCGCAAGTGCATCGCTAGAACGGAGATTACGTATGCATTTGAGACAAAATCATACGTCGAGTATTTCACATGAGAAATATGTCATGCAGGCCTGCAACCAACTTGAATTTAAAATAAATAGTAGTCAATTTCTGAAATTGAACGAAATACAACAATAAATATTTCCTAGTTGCAACACAACACACCACAGGACCCATAAAATTAATTATTACGAAATCGTTCCTTACATTTACAAAATGTGAATGATGTATCTAATAATACACTGTTCTCCTTACTTGGTTTAACGGATAACTGGCTATAACCCGTTACTTCACCAATGCTATTGTTCAACTGGCAAATGTACGTCCCAGCATCGCTTAAATTTGTATCGACGATTATCATCAATTGGTCTTCGGCTGTAAAGAAATGCCGCTCGGTTGCTTTAATAGGACTTCCATCTTTTAACCATTGGATCGTTGGCTTGGGCACTCCGCTTGCCATACATTGGAGTACTGCGTATTCACCGGCTGTTACCTCTTTGTCATCCATTGGTTTAACGAACGATGGTTTCTCTACATAAATAAATTTATTTTAATTTTGACATTAAATTTGGTATTCAATTAAAATTTCATTATTAATTATATTTCATACATTTCTATATATAAACATCTTAGTAAAGTTTGTTAGACTGATTTTTGTGTTTGGAATATTCCTTTACCTTCAATTGTTAATGTGGCATTGGCTACAATTGTACCAGCCGTATTTCGAGCAATGCAGCTATAGACACCCATATCCGATGGTTTCGCGTTGATAATGAAGAAAACATCATCATTTTGCATTACATGCATTCTTCTTTCTGTAGCTGCTGGAAAATCATTTCCCCCATCTTTCTGCCAGGCTATTTCTGGATGTGGTTCTCCATATGCGGCGCATTCCAACCGTGCTGTGCAATTTGCTTGTACGGTTACATTAGTCGGGATTTTTTCAAATATTGGATATACTAAAAGAACAAAAAAAAATAAATAATGTGTTCACAGGAGTATGATGGAAAGGAAACAATTATAATAAATCCTCCGATTTATTAATTTAATTAAACTTGTCATCAATAAATAAAGTGGAAATATTAACACTCAGATAAAATGGCAATTACACTCATATACAAACTTCCAGAAGTAAAATTAAACATATTAAATTAAAACATATATTAAAAAACTACATGATTATTAGAGATTTTAATATAAACATAGCAGAGAAAAGTAATACAACCAGAGAATATTACAATATCTTTAGTGGCAGAACCTACAAAATTCTGAACAAAACATCTAAAAAAAGTTATACAAGGAAATGCCCAACCAAGAACACATCACATCACACATTGTTACAATAATTTCATCAGATATATCAGACCACGATGCCATAATGACAAAACTAAAGCAAACAGAATAACTAATACCACACTATGAACATTTCACATCAACTACGACAAACAACAAGATATCACAAGATACAATTAGCAAGAATTTTAACACAATGAGCTTGTTTGAAGAACTATCTTTTGAACTACAATATTTAATAGAACAAAACCACACTATAAAAAAAGTCAAAAGAAAAATATTATACTATATATATTACACACGAATGAATTTCTAGAAGTTTAACTAAATGGAAAAGTATACGCATATGCCAATGATATATGCGTAATATACTCAGGGATAATTGAAAAAAAAACAAAAACCACTCAACATAACATAAACAAAGAAATGAAAAAATAGAAGAATGATGCTACCACATCTTACTCACTATAAATAAAAACAGAACGTATCACATGGTTTTCAACAAAAAATAAGAAAACTAAAAATAAAAATAAAAACAAAAAGAATTAAAGAAGTACAAGAATTACATACCTAGGCCTAAGAATACAAAACAATCTGAAGATGCTCACACACTCATAAAACAAAACAATACCTGGCATCCACCAAAAAAATAGAAAGATATTACCAGACCGCACAAAGAAAGCAGTGTACCACACACTTTTCACGGCAAATAATAATTACGTGATCCATGCGTGGGGAAATACCAGCAGAAAAAAAAATTTCAAAAAATTTCAAAACATTAAAAATACTCAATGGAAAGAAGAACACAAATCAACACTATTTAAGAAACAACACACGAACTAATTATAACACAAATGATAACCTTAAACAATCTCCTACTAATATATAAAATAAATAAATAAATGATCAAGACAAATATAAAACTAATAACAAATGAACAAGAAGACAGTCACACATAAGAACAACCAGATACCTATATACCAAATACACACACAAAAACACAAAAACCATAAAACAATATAACAAACTACCTCAAGAAATAAAAAATCAAAACTGCACAAACCATAAAAAGAGGATTAAAATCAATGATTGCAAACTACTTGAATATAGCAAAAACCTATTGTCGAGTGCTAAAGGAATCACAAGTATAAAGTATTTAACACTGAGAAATTAAAATAAATTTTGGACGTAGAAAAGGGGAAAAACAAAGAGAAAGACATTGCTAATCAATTCTTAATCCCCCTAACAAATTGCCGACGATTTTAAAAACTAAACAAACTTTTGGAAAAACAAGGCGATATATTTTTTTAAGTAAACAAAAAGGGGCTCATAACTTGTATCAACAATGATAGTATGAAGCAATGCTCAAGTGAACCTGTTAACCTTAGACAAATCTCTAGTAACAAATGTAAAGGAACAAAAGTTCATTTAACAATGAAAACCTGTAAACCGGAGAAAGTTAATTTCTCCGAGATTGTTTTTTTTTTTTTGATGAAAATGAAGACGTTTTGATAACTTTTCCTTTCTTAACATAACAAGTTTTTAAACAATAAACATTTTTTATAAATAGCATAGTAATCATGTCTTACAAGTTAAAAAATAGAAAGCAGTTGACATTGTTCATTGGAACACAGAAAAAATATATAACAAATGGTAGCCAAATATGAAAAACAAAGATTTTGGGCAAAGTTAAATGACATAAATTAAATTTTAAGAAAAAACAAATGTCATCTGCTTTATTACAATTTGCACCAAGAATTTCTTAGAAATTATTTTTGAAATATAGAATACAAAACAAAACAAAAAATCTTAATTACACATAGTTTTCATCATATAAAAGAAATATATAAGTATAGTAGATTTTAATCTAAATATAACTCAAAGATGGTATAACGAAAGAATACAAAGAATACAAAAATGTATTACTAGAACACAGATACAAAATAAAGAATATTATCCATGAATTATTGCGTTCGAAAGAACAAAATAAGGAATCTTTAGCTGGGTGAAAACAATTGATATATCAGACTATATAATTATAACAAATATAAATCAATATCTAAATTAAAATATAGACATTATGAACATCCAAAACATTGCTGCTTTATTAATAATAAATAGCTAAAAAGGCAGTCAGAGGCAATTTAGTGGCACTAAATATTAAATGCACAAATGAAGTCTGTGAATTTTGTAGCACATTTGAGTATTATAAATACCTTCATCACTAATTATCATTATTAACAAAATCATTAAATTGGACATCCAATATGTATACTTACTGAGTACGGAAATATTAGTTTTTTGTGAATACGTTGTCCCAAAACTATTCGAAACTGTACATTGATAAATCCCAGCATTCGAATGTTGTATTTTATAAATATTTAATTGTGATTTAACTTCAGTATTTTTCGCTCCTCTCATTGTCGTTTCTGTAGTAATATCATTGACCAGTTCGACATTATCTTTCCTCCATCTGAATGTCATCGGACCAGTAGAACTAGACATTGCCGTGCACGTTAGAGTAATATTTCCACCTTTTAACGCCATTATTTCCGGTTCCGGTTCTTGGGTTAATCTTGGTTTCGGTAATACATCATCTGTAAGAAAGCAAACCATAAGGAAAGCGTCCAAATTGCAGTATCGTGTACTAACCACAAGTTAAATTATTTGCAGGCACTGATAAAAGCGGACGATTCCCCAACCATTCCGGGTAAGCACATATCGTCGATAACTTAAGTTTCTTACTATTTAACCAATCGAAAAACCAACTTAAATTGCAGTCGCAGATCAAAGCAGTCGTATTCAGTTTAAAATCCTAGAAACGGAAATATTAGCGTTGAAACCACAACGATTTGTTTGTTACCTCTAATAAAGGCATCTCGTGAAACGAATTCTTCTGTATCGTTGTTACATTGTTGTTCGACATATCCAACATGACAATGCTTCTTAAGCCGTCGAACGCCTCTGTGTTTATCGATTTTATATGATTTGAAACGATGGAAAATTTTTGGAGATTGATTAAATCGCTGTATACACCACGTCCGTCTTCTATCGTCGAAGATATTTTATTGTTATTTAATTGACTAAAATGTAATTGTGAGACTTGAAATGGCCATAATGAAGTTTACTTACAGTTCTTTCAAGTTTGGAATTTGTGCGAACGCAGTTTCTTCGATGAACGAAATGTTGTTGTTGTTTAAAATCAATTTTTGTAGAACGTTTAAATCGTTGAAAGTATATTGTTTAATCGCATCCAGATGATTAAACGACAGGTCACTGGAACATAACCAATTAAAAATGAACTTATTCACAGTTATATACCTACAGTATCTCTAAGCCTTTACAAAATTCCCATGCATCTGATTCAATTTGAAATATTAAGTTATTTGAAATCGATAGTTCTTTCAAACTCCCCAAACCATATAACCAGCCTTTTGATATAACTTTAACTAAGTTAAAGTCCAAAAACCTACGATGGATAACGTTTCAATGTTAATTGTGATCAAATTGTGTCTGCACTTACAATGACTGTATCACTTTCAAGCCAAAAAATGTCCCATCTCTTAACTGCTGTATGCGATTACGCCTTAATTTCAATATCGTTAGTTGTTCCAGCGATTTAAAGCTCAACGCTTCGATGTCGTGCACTTGATTTCTATTTAATTCTCTATAAAAGAATAGTATAAAATAATTACGACGTTGCAAAAACTTAACTTACAATATTTTGAGTTGTTTTTGATTATCAAAGGTGTCTTTGGTCAGCGAGGATATTTTGTTCTTATTCAACTTGAGCTCAGTGAGATTGGTGAGATTAATCCAACCGTTACCGGTCAACGATTTAACGTTATTTCCATTTAAATTCCTGCAAATTAAACAAATTAAAGTGATTCTTTTGGGATGAAGCAAACTGACATCTTCACTCGGCGAAAGTATAAATGTCAGGCGTTTATAAACAACGATTGTTAAATTTGAAACGTGGTATCTAAATGAATGACATTAACGCTAAAACTACGTATCTAGAAGGAAATTAGATCAATTGATAAGCGTTATCTGTAATAAAAATTAAAAATACAAACAGGTGCAATGTAAACAATGTACTTACAGCCGTTTTGTCCATTTTGGTATACCAGAAGGTATACTCCCCAACTTCGATTGAGATTGAGCACAAAGCACATAATCTCCTAAGCAGCTGCAATTTTTCGGGCAGTTTTCAATGCAATTCACCAAGCCACTCAAATAATAAATAACTATTATCATATAAGAAACACCCACCATTTTGAAAAAAAAACGGATTCAATTATCCATGATAATTTAAGCAGTATTTCATAAATCGGGGGTATTTTAACAACATTTTGCAAGCATTTACAATTTTATACGCCCAATAAAGAATTATAAACACTATGTCACTTTTATTTTCCACTTATTTACTCAAAATTATAACATACTGCCCCCATACAAAAACAGTGTTACAGCCATTATTAAACCGCCAACTGACAGCGCCATCTCGAATCACACAAGTGTGTCACGTCACGACGATTTTCCTAATCAAATTAAGATTGATTTATCAAAATTAGTTTGACAAAAATAAATGAATAGAACAGGAAATATCATAACACACTCGTCACCTATAATATTTTTTTGTTCAAAATTAATTAATATCATTATTATACCTTTTGCAAGATAAAATGGGTTGTTAAAGGCCACGATTATATTTTGCTTTGTAAGAAGGTATTTAACGAGAAAATATAGAGCAAACTTATATTCAATTATTTCATTTGATTTAGTCCGTGTTCCATTTTGAAGATCTTGGTTCTTTTATTTTCCTTGATTTTTAACTTTGATTATCCACGACGCGTTTCGACTTTCATTTTCAAGTGATTAACGATCCAGTTCAACTTGCACTTGCCTTTTTTGTATATAATTAAAGATAATAGCTTAAATAGAGTTAAATAATTATTAAATAAATAAATTTAATTAGTTTGGTTTTAACAGTAAATTTTATTGATACTAAATTATTGCAATTGTTATATTTAGGGTACCTAGATTAGTTCCACAAAACTAGCTACCATATCCCATTAAGTACATCACCGCAATGCGCGTGACTTATGCCGGATTATGCTGTTAATTTTGGGGAAATGATTTTCATACATTTTTCCTTTTCGTTATACATTTATAATACGCACTTATTGAATTCGTTACAGTACATTCCATTTTAAATGTTCGTTTTATCGATGATAACAATTATGGGGTGTCAATGATAACCAGTACATCATTTCCAAATGTTGTTAGTTTTATCAGACGCCTCTAGATGTCGTTTCCGATTTGTTGTATGTTTAGAAATAGATTATTTAGCGTACCTATAAAATTAGGAATATTCTAAGCTACGATTATTGTTCTTAGAATTGCAAGCATGCAGCTTGAAGGAATTTAGAGACGCAATTAATAGACGGCCAACAAATATTACACTGCACCATTGAGTGAAGAAATACATAAAAAATGGCATAGAAATTTGCATGTTCCGACGAATGATTGATGATGATGTGCGATGAGAGGGACTTGTCCGTACTGCGGCGGCGCCTGCTAACGAATACTTGAACTAACAAAACCAGAAAGAAAACTGTAAAACTTAAGTTATTCTACAGTGATCCAAACATATATTTAAGTTCAATATGATCAGTATTCAATTGCCAATTTCAATAAAACGTTAGAACCACGTTGTTAGAACTAATCAGATGCACAAGCACAAGTACGTTAGAGGTTTTCCAGTAATTTTTGGTTGATGTGTACAAATGAGCCAGGAATAAAAGATTAAATTTAATATTTTGTTTCATTAATTTTATTGTATTTGCAATAGATAGAGAATGGAATATTCATTGCAGAAATGGATGGGATATTACAAAACGGAGCATATACATTAAAAAAAAATCTGCAGTGGTCCGCACTGAACTTTCTTATACTCAGTTATACTACATTTTTGAAAAAACATTTCAAATGAAAGTTGTTTAAAATTTCAGTATCTACAACTTTCATAAATGTAATTTTTTCGATAACGTGCCGTTTTCGAAATACGGAAAAAGGTGATAGGTCTTCGTCTGAGCGGTAAAGCGCGCACAGACACACATACAGACACTCAGATATACAGAGAGACACAGACTTTGTCAAAGTGTAAGAAAGTTCAGTGTGTACCACTACATGGTTTTTAATTAAATTATTAACATTTTGAAACGATTTCTCAGTAGTGTATGAATGTATGAATTTCCAATATGGTTATTTAAAACTCGACACTTGTCATTTAAAAAAAGTTCGCTTTGCAGGCCGACAGATTTGTTAGCTATACCTAAAAGTCATCGGCGGTTTCGTTCATTTACGACAATGTTTCCCGAAGTCTATTTTCTCCTACTCCTCACTCAAACCAAAATAATGACAAAATAGCCTTTTATTTTACCTTGCTGTTTAGGTTAAAATTAAATAAATTAAAAATTAAATTTAACAATTATTTTAATTGAGATCTGACCCGCTAGTTGCTAGTAACTGGTAGTACTTCTATAGGACTATCATTTACAATAAAAATACATAATAAAAATCGACTGCACGTTGTAAATCGCGATATTTTTGGTTGTGTCTATAATACTTACTGTACTTTTCCACGATATACGCGAGAGATCTATTCGCTGCTAGATGGCACTCTGGAACGTTCCCGAAGCCTCGGTTTGGCTATATATAAGCAGCGAAGTGCAACGAGAATTCCGTTCAAAACACTGCGTTGTGTTGGTTGAAGTACTGAGTAAATATTTTAAGTAGTAATTAACGTGTACGATATATTAGAAATTATGGATAAGTTTTTAAAAAGAAGTGTAGAACCATCTACATCTTAAGGTGGCAGCAATAAAAAGAAAAACAGACTTTACAGCGATAAATATCTTAAATATGGTTTTACTGCTATTTCCAATAAGCCACAATGTATTATTTGTGGACAAGTCTTGTCAAAAGAAAGCATGAAGCCATCAAACCTATTTCGACAATTAAATAGCAAACACCCAGATAAAAAATATAAACCCGTGGAATTTTTTGAAAGAAAGTTGAACTTTCTTCACTAGCAGAAGGACACTTTTTCATTGACAACCACAGCCAATGAAAAAGCATTATTAGCAAGTTATAAAGTTGCTTATCGCGTTCCCAAAACCAGTAACCCGCACACAATTGCTGAAAAACTTATTTTGCCAGGAGCTTTTGAAGTGGTACATATAATGTTTGGTGAAAATGAGGCTGCAAAGTTAAAAACACCTCTGTCAAATAATACAATCCATAGAAGAATTAGTGATACGGCAGAAGATATTCAAACACAAGTTGTGGATAATCTTAATAAATGTACGTACTTCTCGCTACAAATGGACGAATCCACAGATATACCTGACTGTGCCCAATTTATTACTGCTGTAAGATATGATACAAATAATGGCATTAAAGAAGATATTTTATTTTCTTCCCCATGGACACCAATACCACCGGAAAATGTCTATTCGATACTTTTGTGAAACGCACAAGTAAATATGACATTGACTGGGGATATGCACAGATGGCGCTAACGCTATGACAGGCCATCAATCTGGTCTTATGTTCAGATAGAAATAATGCCAAATGTCACATGGAGGCATTGTTTGTTACATCGAGAAGTCAGTTTTGCCACCTGAAATGGACTGTGTTATGTAACCCATCATTAATGTTGTAGGCTTTGCAGATCCGCATTTTTCGAAAAATCTGCGAAGACATGGGTGCTTTATTTGAAAATCTTCATTATAACACGGAAGTAAGGTGGCTTTCAAGGGGCAATGTCTTAAAAAGAATATTTCACTTAAGGGCAGAGCTTTTAATATATTTGCAAGATGTGAAGTCCCCATATGAAAGTCGATTTTCCGATCCTCATTGGCTTCTGAAGCTAGGCTTCCTTGCTGATATTTTCGAACAATTTAATATTTTGAACAGTAGTATGAAATGTCGCGACGTTAATATAATTACAGCCAGAGATAAATTAATGGATTTATAAGAAAAATTGATTTACGGTTGACTTCAATTGGCAAAGTCAGTTCTATTTATTCCAGTGCATTCAGGAAATTATGAAGATGTATCCAATGATAGTGTTACAAATTTTGAACAAGTTTTGCAGGCATGCAACTTGCTTTGCTCAATTTAAAACAAAAACCCTGTGATTATGTTCCAGAAGAAATTCCAGAAGAATAGTTACAGATGGACACTGAATCCGTTTTCAGACGATTCGAAATATCAATAAACATGAAAGAAAAACTTATTGAAATGTCAAGTAATGGAATGTTGAAGCTTGAATTTGTTTCCCAGAACCCGGACGAATTTTGGACCCAAACGATGCAGGAATATCCTCAGTTGGCAACTGAAGCTATTAAATGTATGGTTCCATTTGTGTCATATTTATGCGAGTTAAGTTTCTCATCTATGGCTATGACTATGTATGTCTCAAATACAAAGCCTAGATTTGTAAGAATGGTTTCAGTAAAACAGGCGCATGGGTCTCATTAACATTAAAATATTTTACTTTATTTTTCTCTTTTATTTTTACGGATTATTTTATTTTATTTTATGTTTCATTTGATAACTAATTGTTATATTTTTATTTACGTTATTAAAATTAAAATACGTGATTTAACAAATATTCCTACCTAGGTTACTTGTTATTTTGTTTTTATCTAATTAATCAATTGCACCAACGGCCTTGAAATATTTTTAGATGACATTATATCATTACGTGTTTCTTTGTTCCGCATGAAAAACAAAAATATGTATATTGAAGATATTTATCTGTAGATCTAAGATTGCGATTATTATAAAATACAAGATAAAACAAAATTATTGAAATGAAATTGAATCATTACTCAAAACAGGTGGGCACAATTTAAAAATAACAGCTCGCTTCCTTATTTTCACCATATTTACCAATTCGGAATTTTTAAAAAGAAAATTTTTACTTCATCACGCATATGGTTTGTTCATTTCCATACAATTTCATAAAAACCATTTTGCATGTGTAAATTCAACACACGTGTGTTAAAATTATAACACATTTGGAAAACAAGATAGGAACACACAACGTCATCAAAATATATTATTATTGTGTACGCTTGTATGATTGACAAGTCAATTAATTAATTAAGTTTTGCGAAACGATGTACAAATTGCTACAAATGTTTATTTAATTAATCGAAAACAGATGTAAGTTAAAATACATAATTGTTCAATTATTTTCTATAATTGTTTATGGTTAATTTTGTTCGTTTGTCGTCAATGCATCAAATGGTTTAAATTATGATGCACAACTGTGAAGTTTGGTCAAAAATCTTTAAATTTATGAGGCACTTAAGTATTAATTGTTTTATGGACAATGTATTTTTATCACTGTATTATTTATTGACAATGTAAACGTATAATTGATATAATTTACTCTTAAATTGTTTTCCTTCCTACAGTTAAAGCCTACTTCTAACGTTAATTATAGAGTGCGATACATTCGTGTAGCATAATTTTGAACCGTAGCCTACAGTCGAGACCTATAAAAATATATTTTCCTCCCCTTTATTTGTCATAAAATTATAACAATTAAAATATACGAATTAATATAATAATGTCTCTTCTTTAGTTCGTATAATTATCGCTCTCGTACCTAGAAATCTTCAACCAGTTAAACATCGAAGTTTGAAATGTGGTTGCAGTGGCACATTCATTTAATACGTACAGAATTAACTTGGTATGATGAAATACATTTGATGTATTACTGAAAGGGTATTAAAATAGAATGATTCACAAGAATCGTTAGAAAAGGTTACTAATGTGTATTTAACAAAAAATATCCCAAAACAACACACTCTGTAATAAATAAGTAAAAATACAATTATAAAAAATCTGCAGTGGTTTTCAAATAAAAGTTGTTTAAAATTGCAATATTAACATTTGTTTATAAGTTTAATAACTGGTACCATTTTCCAGGTATAGAAAAAGATGATAAGAGTAAATCATCACTTCCACTTGAGATGTTGCTTTATTATTATATATTATAGGACGTTTTCTTACACACAGCATTCCGAAAATAATAAGGATAGGCTCAGCGAAGGTCAAAACGTTAAAATACTATACTTCCTTATACATAAAGCACACTGTCTCCTTTCTTTGAACTTCTTAATATCCGGTAGAAAACCTTAAAGTTCCCTCGTGCGTTTTTTTCCATTTTCTCACCAAACTAGTTCTTTAAAGTAATTCCACTGGTTACTTGCATCCATATTTTTTTATTTGTGTGTTTCTTCGTATTTTTGTTTATATTTTGAGTTAGAATTTTCTTCTTTGTTTCTTTTTGTAATTTGTAACTTTTGATTTGTTCGCATTTTAACTTTGCTACTCAGTGGTTTGGGTTTTGATTACTAATTAGTTTCAATTTGATTTCAACTAAGTGATGATCACTTCCTATATCACTTACTCTTTTTTCTTTGACGTCCAATAACTTTGATTTATTAAATCTTTCTACTAGTATTAAAGCTATAATTGACTTCTCTCTATTTCCCTAGCATATTTCTGTATCTCTTTATGATCAAACTGTGTATTACCTACTACTAAGTCAATCAATATAGTCGATGGTACTTTATCCATTCGTATTTTTTATTGTTTCGCTGAATTTGACAATTGTTTCTCCTGATCTTTCTGGGTCATCGCCTACCTAACCATTTAGGTCTCCGATAATTATCAGCGAGTCTGTTTTTCCTTCTATTGCATTCTGCATTTACTCCAAAATTCGTTAAGATCCTGTTTAGCCGCTCCGTCATTTGGTCCGTAAATAATTAATTTTGTAAAGATAATGTACATATTTTTATATTCTACCCTCAGTAATCTTTCTGATGCTGCTTTCCATATCATTATTTTGTTGAGTCAATATTTGTTGCCCCATTTCTTCACAAATTCACAAATAAAAGAATAATACAAAAGTTAACATTAATAATGCGTGGCCCCGCCGTGGTACTCTATGCATTCCCTAACACGTTGTGGCATGGAGTTGATGAGGTTATGAATTTCCTCCAGGGGTATTTCATTCCATGCCACCTGTATTTGATGTCGGACCTCTTCCATGTGGCTTCCATGAGTATGTGGAGGACGAACAAACATCTTCGATAGGTCAGGAGATATTGGAGGCCAAGTGACTTCAGCTTCTTCAAAACAAGCCATAGAAACTCTTGCAATGTACGGTCGGGCATTATCTTGTTGAAAAACAGGGTTTGGTAAAGTGTGAAGATACGGAAGAAGATGAGGCTCTATAATATCCGCAACGTATCGTTGAGTATTCATGGTACCCCTAACGAACACTAACGGTGATCTACTACCATACCCAATTGCCCCCCAAACCATAACTCCTACATTTTGGTTTACATGGCGTTCCACGAAAAACTGTGGATGTCGCCGTTCTCCACATCGTCTCCTAACCCTTATCCGACCATAGCTGATACACAAGCAAAATCGGTATTCGTCACTAAAGACCACCTGATGCCATTTTTCATTCCGCTGTAACCTTTCTCGGCATCACTCTAACCGTTGTCTTTTGTTAGCAGCGATGAGTGGTAACACAAATTGCGGCCGGTAAGACATAATATAATATATCTTATTCCCCTAAAAGTGGGTCTAGTGGTTACCCTTCTGCCTTCTTCTCCAAACCATTGGTCCGCAATCGAACGGGTGGTCGAAAACGGCCCCTCACAACCAGCAGTCATAAGCGCCTGTCTTGACGTGCTGTTGTTTGTCGGGGACGCCCTGAACGTCTGGCTCGTTGTTCTCTTCCTTCCTCAGACCAAACATGATAACAGTTTGCCACAGCTGACGCCGTTCTGTTTAAACGGGCTGCAATTTGGCGAAAAGATAAACCCCCTTCTCGAAGGCTCACTACTCGACCTAGCTCAAAATCACTTAATTGCCTAAAATTGGGACGGCGACGAATTCTATTCATTTTGAACAATACACCACCGAAAACGTCAAAGTGACATAAATCATCAACTGACCCCCACATATAGCGACAACTTCTTTTTGGCATAAAAGGAAAAAAAATTACTGCAAATAGAGATAAAATTTTAATTAATCTTTATTTTGGTCGCCCACAACTCATATACAAAATTTTGTTGAAAAATAATAATTTATTCATGGTGTTCTTTTAGTTTTGTCACATTATGGTTTCAAAAATAAGGATTCCATTCCTTCATTTCACGGAGTAATTTAACCGATTGTTTTTCTATTTCTAGTACAGTTCTTACAAGTTTCAGCACTTTTACAACGAGCATTTATTTTGTAAATTGTATAACAAATGAACGACGCTTGTAAATTATTGTAGTACGTCTTTTTTGTTGCATGGAATTGAAAATATAATTTGCACATCTTTTCGGACAAACCCACTATTAGTGGTAACACGTTCACCTTGGTTTAAATGAAAAAAAGCATAATGTAATATTTGAAAATATACTTTTGTAACAATGCAAAAGTAAATATTGTCATTTAAATTCAATATTTAACCTGTTTTTTGGGCAATGGCATTCGAAGGATGCAACTAGAAAATATTAGTTGCTTACATTTTGCAAAGTTAATGTTGAGTATAATCGCAAGTTATGCCATATTTATTAAAATGTATTATAGTCGTAGTCGTAGTTAGTTTTTTTTTAATTCAATTTAATTATTTTCTTTTGGTTAAACATTTTGGTTATTTTTATTGTTTAACAATGCATAATTTTTATTCATTAATTATTTAAGCTTTCCCCAGCTATTTATTTTGTAATCGTTGATTTAGTTTCATTTTCATAGATTTTATTTTGTAATGGTCTCGCTCCCGTTTCCATTATTTTTGTTTAAATTTGGTCGTTGTTCGTTATGCACTCTATATCTTCGAATAATATATTTAGTGAAGTTGTACGTTATTTATTTTTATAGCCTTCCAATAAATAATAGTGAAAACTTAGCACTTGCGCCGAGGTAATAAATGTTGTAGCGGTATTTGACTTTCTACCTAGATCGTAGAAACAATGGTGTTAATGTTTGAAGATGTCCTAATTTATTGAAATTGACAAGCGCAAAAAAAACAATACGAATATTCAACGCGTGAGTTTTATAAACGAAAATGGAACCAGAACAAAGCATTAGGTCTGGGTTTAAAATGGAAATATCAATATTTTCACAAATACATATTAAATTTAATTAAAACGTCATTTGAAACTGATGGTGCGTTAATGCAATTTGACATTCACACAATTGTTTAATTCGCAAGAAACGTATTTGTGTTCGGAATCTAAATGCAATAGTTGTGTATATCATTTAGTTGATAGCATTTGCGCTGTATTTACAGTGTAAATTTTTTATTTGATTTATAAAACTCGTGCGTAGGCTACACTTTTTTGGCGATTATAAAAATATTTTCAATAAATTAGGACGTCACCAAACATTAACGTCATTATTTCTACGATTTGACTACTAAGCCAAATGCCGCTATAACATTTATTATTACCTTGACGTATAACTTCACTAAAAATGTTATTCGAAGATAGACTGCATAGCGAACAACGACATAGTGAAATAAAAATAATAGAAACGATTCATGAACAAAAGTACTAATTAAAATGGAGCAGTAAAACCATTACAAAATAAAATCTATGAAAATCAAACAAAATCAACGAATGGAAAATAAAAAACTGGGGAAAATAAATAATTAATGATTAAAAAATAAAAATAACACAAATGTTTAACCGAAAGAAAATATTTCATAGCAATAGTTAAAAAAAAACACATTTAACTAAGACTATAATATATATATATATATATATATATATATAGATTATACTCAATATTTACTTTGCAAAATGAAAACAACTAATAGTCGCATCCTTCGAATTCCATTGCCCAAAAAACAGGTTCAGTATTGAATTTAAATGACATATTTATTTTCTGCATTGTAACAAACGTATATTTTCAAATATTGTGTGCTCATTGCTCATTTTTGTTTTATTAAAACCAAGGTAAACGTGTTACCACTAATAGTGGGTTTGTCCGAAAAAATGTGCAAATTATTTTTTTTAATTCCGTGCAACAAAAAAGACGTACTACAATAATTTACAAAGTTAATTTGTTATATATTTTGCAAAAAAATGCTTGTTGTAAAAATAGGGAAACTTGTAAGGACTCTACTGGAAATAGAAAACAATCGGGTAAATTACTCTGTTAAATGTAGGAGCAGAAACCTTAATATTATACAATGTAATTGAATTGGTATGGAATTAGATGTTTCGTTTTTCGATGGTTAACATTTCTCTTATTTTAGTTTCAATTGATTGGTTTACATTTGCAATTCTCGTTTGATTTTCATTCATTTCATTTATTCAATTTTGCTTTTATTGTTTATGGTTTTTTATTGATATATCTTTTTATATTTTTTATTACTTATATTGCAGGAGTCCATTGGAATTTCAACTATTTTGAAGTCTTGAGCCATTGTTTCCCTATCGCTACAAGTTTTTTTATTGCAGTTTTCCAACTTCGGTAAAAAATTAAAAAATCAAATTGTTATATCCCAATCATCTTCCCGCCAAACCAAAAATGAGTACATTATTTAATACCAAACAAAGAAACAAGGATCAATTTAGCAAAGACAATTTGTAAGAAGAAATAAAGAATTTTGTAAAATAATTCAATGTCCGCTGTATATGTATTTTGAGCAACCCATTTACGAATCGTTCAGTCAAATAATACAAAAAATTATAAAAAATTAGAAATAAAATTTAGACCAAGTAATTTATTACTAGAGTATGTATTAGAAGAACATGAAAAAAATGATCTGGTAGAAACCTATCATGTTGGTAAAACAAACCATCGAGAAATAAATAAAAACGAATTAAAATTGCAAAGGAAATATTGGCCAAATATGCGACAAACAATTACTAATTTCATTAATGAATACGAAATTTGTAATGTTGCAAAATACGTACATACCTATAAATTTAACGCCTATACTACTTAAATCCTTTGAAACTATTCACTTAGATACTGTATCTATTGAAGAAAATAAATTACTGAACATAACAGATGCATTTGCAAATTGTGCACATTGTTATTATTTAAAAGCAAATACTGGTTTACAAGTCGTACAAAAAATAATTAAATTATTTAATGATCATTCAATCCCTAGAAAAGTAGTTTGTGATAACGAAACGGACTTTAAAAAAATTATAATACAAGACTGATAATACAATATCACGATGTGGATGCCCTATCAAGAGTGGAAATAAATACTAAAGAACTATTTGATTACATGGAAAATTTTAACAAACTATATCAACAAAAGAGAAAGATAAGCAAACAATGAAAGTGAATATAGATTTACATGAAACATAACGGACTATTGATCAGGAAACCGTGCATTCCGACAACGAAGAAAATCCAATAGTTGAAATTCCATTCACTTGGAAACAAGTGAACCTTAGACAAAATAAATTAATTTTTAAATATGTACATCATTCGCCAGCTCCACCCAAAATTATGAAAATATTCGATAAACAGCGAATTAGGATGCAGCTTTCCAAAAATAAGTTTAACAGCGACATCGACAATTTGTCAAAGTTTACATCGTTCCGAATACACCATATTATATCTTAATTGAACCAGATTAGTTATACGAATCATTATGTGAAATAATTCATACTAACTTCAGGTCATATAAATTCGTTAAATGCACTCGTATGCTCGCAGATATACCAAATGGAATGACGCGAACGAATTGATTCAGTTGTACAATAAGGTTCAAATATTTCGACACCAGCCCGGGCGAGACAGATATGCAGCGAATCTCGTTTAACTACCGATAAACTTGGATCGCCCTTATCGATTGACCAGTTCAGGTAGAAACTGGTAATCGCTTGGGGTTATAGTACTGTCGATATTTTGTGAATTGTTTTGAAATATAATTTGCCAATATGAAACAGATATATAGTGTTCTTGCTATATTTGTTTTATTTTTAGTGGGTCAAAATAAGTTCGGATCTTCATGATTTACGGAAAAAGTTATTCGATACTCCGTTTATATTGATTAGTATCTTGTTTTAGTGCTTACAAATATTCTAAAATTTCAATAAAATATAAACAACACATTTTATTGAACAACAAAAGTAAGAACATTCACAAATATATATATATATATATATATATATATATATATATATATATATATATATATATATAACAATATTTGTTAACAATAAAAATAAAGAATATCTTTTAAAATTCGAGACGCAACACAACATTTACAAAAACATGTAGCACATGTAATATATATATTATCAGACTTTTAAAAAAATATATTTTGTCATATTAAAAAAATATTTACAATAACATTGAAAACGATTTCCAATAATAAAGTATTACTTTTCAACCAAATTTTGTATATGAGTTGTGGGTGACTAAAATAATGATTGATTAAAATGTTATATTTATTTCCTCAGTAGTTCCAGTATTTTTTTCCTTTTATGCCAAATATGAAGGTGTTGCTATATGTGGGGGTCAGTTGATGATTAGATTATGTCACTTTGACGTTTTCGGTGTATTGTTCAAAATGCCTAAAATTCGCCGGTGTCCAAATTTTAGGAAATTAAGTGATTTTGAGAGAGGTCGAGTAGTGGGCCTTCGAGAAGGCGGTTTATCATTTCGCCAAATTGCAGCCCGTTTAAACAGAACGGTGTGGCAAACTGTTATCATGTTTGGTCTGAGGAAGGACGAGAACAACGAGACAGACGTTCAGGGCGTCTCCGACAAACAACAGCACGTTAAAACCGTCGTTTAAGACTGCTGGCTGTGAGGGGCCGTTTTTCGACCACCCGTTCGATTGCAGATCAATGGTTTTGAGAAGAAGGCAGAAGGGTAACCAGTAGAACCACGTACGGGCGAATAAGGTCTTTTGGGCTAATGTCTTACCGGCAGCAATTTGTGTTACAGTGTGATGAAAAATGGCATCAGATGGTCTTTAGTGACGAATGGTGAGCGAAAGTGAGCGATGGTGGGATAAGGGTTAGGAAACGATGTGGAGAACGGCCACATCCAGAGTTTTTCGTGGAACGCCATGTAAACGAAACTGTTTTAGTTATGGTTAGGGGTCAATTGGGTATGGTAGTAGATCACCCTTAGTGTGTTAGGGGTACCATGAATACTCAACGATACGTTGCGGATATTATAGAGCCTCATCTTCTTCCGTACCTTCACACGTTACCAAACCCTGTTTTTCAACAAGATAATGCCCGACCGCATATTGCTAGAGTTTCTATGGCTTGTTTTGAAGAAGGTGAAGTCACTTGGCCTCCGAGATCTCCTGACCTATCCCCATCGAACATGTTTGGGATATTATCGGTAGACGACTGGGCCAGTTACTTCGTCCTCCACAGACCCTGGAAGAGCTCCGACACCAAATACAAGAATCTTATTTCAATTTGATAAACAAACATTCCTTACAATCATTGATTCATTTTACAAATACGCCAAAGTTTATCCTATGACCGGGGCAAATTCGATTTAAGTAATAATGGACCTTTTAAATTTTATGTCCCATTATAATATACCTACTTTAATAACATTACAATACTAATTACTATTTACGCCCCCTAACAGAGAAGGAAACAAATTGAGAAATATCAAACGTTTATTTTTCTACATAATTTCCCTGGACGTCATTTGGACCAACGACCAACGATGGTCCAAACCTTTCATTCCTCTGAAAAAATTCTTTCGGTTGCTCTTCCAACCAGTCATTTAAGGCCGTCATCACTTCATTATCGTCGTAATATCTGGTCCCCCCAAGATATTCTTTTAATTTTGGAAATAAAATGACCAGGTCGTTTGAATATGCGGGATGTTAAGACAATTCAAATCCTGCTTTCAGAATAGCGCTCCTGGCAACATGGCTTTTGTGGACAGGAGCGTTGTCTTGATGAAACAGAATTCCTTTGCTCATTTTTTCCCTGTCTTCTTTCCTTGACATAATCTTGAAATTAAGTTGACATAGTAGGAGCGCGTTATTGTACATCCACGTTAAAAAAAATCAGTCATAAAAATTCCGTCTGCGTCCCAAAAAATTGTGGCCATAACTTTACCAGCGGATGGCAAAACAAGAAATTTGCGGGGTGGCGGAGAACTTTGGCGATGCCACTCCATACTTTGTTGCTTCGACTCAGGATCGAAGTGGTGAACCCACGTTTCATCAACAGTAACGAATCGAGAAAGAAACTTTGCCAAACTGGCTTCAGAATGCAATACTCTAGAACAGGGGTGAGCAACCTTTTTAATCAACGGGCCAATTTAAATTTAAAATTTTTTTAATAATTTACAAAACTTTATTTATAATAAACATTAGAATAAAAAATATATAAAATTAAAAAAAAGTAAAGATTTCATATACAAATTTTAATGCAAAATAAAAACAAACAAGAAAAGAACAGAAAAACGAATTTACTTGAAATTTTTAATGAGAAATTTTGGCACTGTGTTTTCGATACAAGCTGATCAATATCAGCCGGAATTGATGAGGTAGCATGTACGCAGCTTTCTAATCGTGCATCACTCAGTCTTGTTCGGTGGTCATTTTTGATTAATTTCATGGTTGAAAATAATTGTTCGGAAACATACGTACTTCCGAACAGAGACATCATTTGCTTTACATTATTCGTCAAAAGCGGAAATTTCTCAGGGCTCACATAAGATTTATAAAAATTTTCGATGTTTACTGAGAAAAATACATTTTTTAAATCGGTATTATTCTGCATGTCAATCACGCCCATTTGAAAGTCTCCGGGAACTGTATCCACAACGATATTAAATGGCGAGGAAAACATTTTCATGGAAACCGCTGTCTCCTCAGCTTTGAACATTTGGAATCGTAATTGAAATTCGTTGATTAAAATGTCTATATCATTAAAATGTCTATAAATGTTTGAGAAGTAGTAACGTTTTGTTTTTCTAAATGTGGAAAGTGAGACACATTATTCTGCAAAAGATGCTGTTTCCACAATTTTAATTTGCGCTCAAAGCCCTGAATTTTATCATACAAATTGTGAATAAACTGTCCTTTGCCTTGCAGTTCCACATTAAGATCATTTAGATCCTGAGTCATGTCGATAAGAAACCCAAAATGACACATCCAATCTTTATTACCAAAATGAGGAAAGGTACATCCCTTCATATCCAAGAACAATTGTATTTCACTTTTTAAGTTAAGTTATATTCTTTTTAGCATTGCATATCTACTAAGCCAACGTACTTCAGTATTAAAAACCACGTCGCCATATTCAGTTTCTAAATCTTTCAGGAATTCTTTAAATCCATGGTGATTTAACGCGTGCGACTTTATAAAATTGATTAGTTTAATTATTGGTACTGTGACATTTGGAAAACTCAATCTTTTCGCACACAAATTATCCTGGTGAATTATGCAGTGGTTAACGATTTCCTTCTTAATGTCTTGAAATAGCCTTCCTGATACTCCTACGTCCATGATTGACATTGTTCGTGCTCCATCTGTCGATATACCAATTATCTTTTCTAATAAAATTGAAAAACTTTCCAACACAGACTTTAGTTCATCGTACAGGTCTTTGCCGGTTGTAGTCCCTTGCATTGGAACCAGTGAACACAATTCTTGGGTAATATTAAATTTGGTGTCAATACCACGTAAAATATAGCCAGTTGTGCTGTATCGCTAATATCGCAACTCTCATCAAGTCCCAAAGAACAGTATTCGAATTTTGCCATGCGTTCACGAAGCGTTGTTGCTATGTTCTCGGACAAGTCTTCAATTCTCCTTGCAATGGTGAACCTTGATAAACTAATGTTTGAAATAACATTTATTTTATCAGGAAATGCTATTTCTGCAACAGCAGTCAGACATTCTTTTATCATCAGTCCATCCGCAAAGGGTTTCATTTTTTGCCAGTATTTGACTAACAACAAAACTAGCCTTTACTGCCGTATTTGATAAAATAGCTTGATTTTTAAAAATAGCCTGTTGTTTTCCCAAGTTTTTCTCCATGTGATTAAACTTATCTATCCGGAGTTGTCCCGTTAAGTTTTTATATTGCTGTTCATGTTTTGTATCGTAATGCCTTTTTATGTTATATTCTTTTAATGTCGACACAGTCTCTGAGCATATTAAGCATATAGCTTTATTTTTGACGAAAGTGAAAAAATAATCAAATTTCCACTTTTCTTGGAAATGCATGCTCATCCTCAACTTTGCGTTTTTTTGTTTGCTTTTCCGGCATGCTATGGATTAAAAATTAGGAAGTTAAAAAAATTTGTAGGAAAACTTAATTTTTAATAAAAAAAACTCTAATATTACCTTTTTCACAATAATATTGCACTCACGCATTTCAAGAAACACAAGAATTGCTAAAATTGCTGGTTAGTCAGACTGATTGTGTGACAGAAGCAAACACAAAAAAGCACAGACGCGGCGCGTTCGTATTGTATGTTTGAACAAGTCGCCGACAAGTGAGTAACTCGTCACAAAAAATTGTTTCGGTTTAGTATGTACTACCATTTTATTATAATTAATTTTATAACAATATATTGGTGGGAGAAAGTCGATAAAATAAATTCAATTTTAGAAATGCTTGGCGGGCCGTATAAACATGTTTAACGGGCGACGCGGACGTGTTGCTCATCCCTGGTGTATACGATTGATAGTCACTGGTCGTCTAGTACCGCATGTTCACATATTTGTCTTCCCAGTTTAAATTCTCGAGACATAGTTTTCACCACTTGGTAAGAAACAGCACCCTCACCTAATACACCTACCATATCTTCATGAATTTCTTTTGGGGACAACATTTCCTTTTGCAAGTGTTTTATGACTGCATGAACTTCTGATTTTGTCATTTTTAGGATTTCTCTAAAATTGTCTACTTAAATTTTGAATCTTTGAATAGGTAACAAGTGACAAAACTATAATTGAACCAACGTAACAACAAATGATTAATACTTTAATGTGTCAAATTCATTCAACGCCTACTATGCCGAGGATGCTAAATAATAATCTCCCTTCGTACATTAGATAATTATTATTGATATCAATTATATGTTATGCTGCCTGCAAATTTATATACAGGTTGTCCCAACGATCTGACAAAGTTCCCTTACGGCGTTATGTTTGCGAATTCGAAAAAAGTAAATATCTACATGTTTAGATGGTCCCTAGGTTCATATTCTAAAAATATTTTGAGCCGACATGGGCGGTTCGTCAGCGGGGGGCGACATAAATTTTACTTTGTTTAAATGGAACACCCTGTATATTTTAACATTTTTGAATTCTATGAAGAATTGTGAATACATCCATGTACAAGTTGTTTGTCAAAACTCAACAGAACTGGTGATTTTCAATTTTTTTAGTGAAATTTTAAATATGCTTCAAAAATCATGTAACTGAGAGGGTAGTTGGTGGAAGGGTAATTTTTTATCCGTGGACTAAGGGATCATAAATGTGAGTATTAATGCACCCAAGGATCCCCTTTTGTATACAGGGTGTTGGCAGTGAATTTTCAATCTCGCGCAACTTTAAGAGGCAAAATATCATTTTTTTCAAATGACACCTACTATCAAATTTACCAACACTCGATTCAAAATCAAATTCTGCGTCGACTGATGCATATTCCTATACCTATCACTTCAGGTTTTCGAGTAATTTCAGTAAAATACTTTATTTGGTCTCAAAATCAATCGCATTACAATTTTCGTAATATTAAACATAGTAGTCTAGTGTCACTTCAGTAAATTGGATAACAAAAAACTACAAATTGCATCGAACAATTAAAATCATTTTAAAAAGTCACATCCGATTAATTAATTAATTAATTTAAAGCAACAAGGGCTTCTTAGCTAAGGCGGCCCACTTCATCAGAGCCCACTTACCATCGAGTGAGCTGATTGTTGCTAAAAATAATGAAATGTACTCTATACAAGCAAAACCAACTTTAATTCTGACAAATGACAAGTAATAATTAAATGTAAAAAACGATAAAATAACATTTATATACAAAAAACAAAGTTTATTTTACAAAAGGTGTTATATATGTTTCCATTTTGTTGAACACAAATATCCAGTCGATGTCTAAAACTAGTTCTGACACGTTGTAAGACTTCAGGAGTAATATTATTAAAACATTCCAATAAAGTATGCAGTACATTTCTCAAAAATCGGTAATAATCGGTACCAGTAAGATGGTTTTCAAAAAAATAGGGACCGATTAGATAGTTACCCAATAATCCGCCCCAAACATTAAGAACCACTGGTGTTGGTGATCAACTTGTCTCACCCAATGAGGGTTTTCGGTGGCATAATAATGGACATTATGCCTGTTTACCACACCATTGCTGCGAAACGTTGCCTTATCCGTAAAAATAATATTATAGATAAATACCGGATCTTCCTCGATACGTTCCATCATTAAATTGGCAAAATTAATTCGATTATCGAAGTCGTTCCCGTTTAATGCTTGATGCAATTTTAGATGGTATGGGTGGAATTTGTCGTTTTGAATTATCCGATGTACTGAAGATCTGCTTAGATTCAAACTTGAACTGATTGTCCGCACACTTCCATGTGGGTTCTCTTGGAGTTCCAATAAAACGTTTAAGTCATTGTTCTCGTTAATAATAGCACGATTAAGCACCTCATACTCTCGTATTCGACGTTCCCGGTGCGTTCGAAGCGATCAACTAGCTTCTGCAGACATCTAACATTTGGTTGTCTTAAATCAGGGTACTTCTGCCTATAGAGCCTCATTGCTAAAAGGCAATTCTTGTCTGCTTCACCCACTGTGTAAATCATATTTACCATTTCTTCCTTTGAAAAATTCATCATTCAAAAACAAGCTTGGGACAATAACTAATAATTAACTAAGGCGTCTATTAAATTTATTGATAAAGTCACTGTCATAAGAACGTTAAAGTGACACTAGGCTACTATGTTTAATATTACGAAAATTGTAATGCGATTGATTTTGAGACCAAATAAAGTATTTTACTTAAATTACTCGAAAACCTGAAGTGATAGGTATAGGAATATGTAGCATCAGTCGACGCAGAATTTGATTTTGAATCGAGTGTTGGTGAATTTGATAGTAGGTGTCATTTGAAAAAAATGATATTTTGCCTCTTAAAGTTGCGCGAGATTGAAAATTCACTGCCAACACCCTGTATACAAAAGGGGATCCTTGGGTGCATTAATACTCACATTTATGATCCCTTAGTCCACGGATAAAAAATTACCCTTCCACCAACTACCCTCTCAGTTACATGATTTTTGAAGCATAGTCTGCATATCTAAAATTTCACTAAAAAATTGAAAATCACCAGTTCTGTTGAGTTTTGACAAACAACTTGTACATGGATGTATTCACAATTCTTCATAGAATTCAAAAATGTTAAAATATACAGGGTGTTCCATTTAAACAAAGTAAAATTTATGTCGCCCCCCGCTGACGAACCGCCCATGTCGGCTCAAAATATTTTTAGAATATGAACCTAGGGACCGTTTAAACATGTAGATATTTACTTTTTTCGAATTCGCAAACATAACGCCGTAAGGGAACTTTGTCAGATCGTTGGGACAGCCTGTATATGCCTAAGAAAAATATCTAGGAAAACCCTTAACAACCCCGGGACGAAATTAAGTCCACTTCAAGAAAATATAAAGCCGCCCCTGTATTCCTTTCGACGAAGATCGGATTATCTCATCGGTAAGGTGACCAACTATTTTTTGTTCAAAAAGAGTACACTTTGCAAGTATTTCATAGGTGAAAAAAAGAAGAAAAAACGATAAGAACTTTATTTTCTTTAAAAAACATATTTTTCTTCGGAGTGGATTTTTTTGCTAAATGAGGATGTTCGTCTAATAATGTAGCCACATCCGAACAACTTTCATTTTGCATATTAAATTTGACTGTTAAGACGGCAGATAATGTTTTTACAGAAAGTTGCGACTTCTCACTGCTCCAATAATCATTCCCTAGTGAAAATACCCTTTCAACAGCAGCATTAGTGCCTGGACAACATAAGGAAATTTCTATTAAAACTTTTAAATTTTCATATATATATATATATATATATATATATATATATATATATATATCTTTTCACAAATGTAATTTTGACGTTGTGAAAAAGACGTCTCTAGTATCTATCTATCTCTCCAGGTACATAATACGGTCTCTCAATTGTGCCGGAAACGGCAGCTATATGTGCGCGTGAAATTCAAATCACTGTCAAAATAATTTTAAATATTTAATTAATAACATTGAAATAAAATAATCTAAAAATATGTTTTAGAAATACAAATGAGTATAAAATTATACAAATGAGTACTTTCAGAGTACATGATTTGAAAAGAGTACGGTTTGCGAAAAAAGAGTACAAAACTCAGTAAATGAGTATAGTTGGTCACCTTATCATCGGTAACGATCGACATCGAAACGCTGCACCGATTGCAGTTTCCACGCTAACATTATACATGAAAACAAACGGCGTTGCGATATTAGTATCTATTTTTCAGGTGAATTATTAAATTATATTAAAAGAACTACGCGAATTAATATTAATAGATATATTAATAGATATTAATAATAGAATAATTTTCGCTAATATTTGAACTAAGTATTAGCCTAATTTGTGACGTCATACGATACGCGCAAATAGGTCAACGCGACGTAAACCACGAACGGCCAAATAACGTGTAGTGTAAGCACGCCCGCACGACGTCATTTACTGTGCAAAAGTCCGAGTCTCGAACGATCAGTTTGGCGGGCTATGCTCGATCGGCGTCGCAACTTTCTACCGTACAATTGCCCCGCGCCACGAAATTCGAAACTCAGCGAAAACCGTGGTTCGTGTGAAAATAATTATATAAACAAAGTAGTGGAGATTGAAATTTGCCAATGGAATCGAACCGATAAGGCATATCTATCTTCAACCGTTTCGAATTTGTAGTCGAAAACGTTTTTGCGAATCGCGATGTTGCAACTTTGAACTTAAACTAAAAATGATGACATATGCCCTCCCGCACATTCATTTGGGGAATTCGATTCTCTACAACTTTATTTATGTGCAATTTTGTCGTATTTTGCTCCGTTCGAGCAGCGTGGAAAAATATTAACCGTGGATGACTTTGAGGAAATCTTTCGTCTCCCACCTTTTAAAAGTCTCGAATTTCACTGACTTCTAAACTTATTTTTTTTAAATTTAATTGTTTAATTGAAGAGTCCAATACTTTGAAATTCATGTAATGGAATTTTATATATAGATTAACTCGCCAAAATAATTTTTTGTCTATTAATAAATTGATAATAAATTGAGAGATCGGTGTTCTGTTATACTCAATATAATTGCATCATCTTCATTTTTAAGTTATCAAATGTAAAATTATCTCAATTTGGCGATGATCAAGATTAAAGACGCAACTTGTGTAAATTTGCACGAGATAATGTATTTGCGATATTTTTATCAATATGTATTTTTGAAATGAAAAGATAATTATATATTAACTTAATTATCTGATGATACACACGCAATTTGATAATAAATACTTGGATGCACATGTTATTTATTTATATTTATTGACAAACCTGTTATAATGAGATAAATGGTCGATAATTATCAATATTGTTATGGCCAGAAACAATGACATCTGTTAATTTTTATGTGCGTGACGTCAATATGGATAAATATTAAAAAGGAAACAATTATCTGATTACATATTATACTAAGACCGTGTTTTTGTTGAATTGTGGCAAATAGGAAAATCGTATTTACTTAAATAAATCGTAGGCTCATAACAAAGTTAATTTGAAGTGAATGGTTTCACGTTGGAATTAAGGAAGTTTACCGTACTATTTTTTTAAATTAGACAATATTGATTTTCTTTTTAAGTTAACAAAAAAAATTTATAGAAATATAAGATTTAAAATTTGTAATTCGGAACAGATTTTAATTCTTTTTATTTTTTCAATAAAAAAATAATAGTAAAAATTTCAAAATTAATTCATGTGTGTTAATGTTTTTTTTCCATCAGAATTTACCGCTTAATTTAAAAAATAAAAAGAATAATATTTTTTTGTCACGATCTTGAAATTAAAACTAATTGCGTCAGAACCAAAATAGTCTGTTAACCATTTTTAATGGTACGAACAAATTACAGTTCATTAATTGAAATCGAAGCTCCTGAAATACATATCAAATAGTGAGAGCTTTTAATGTATAAATTATATATATTTATGTGTTTACAATTTAAAGTAAATTATTTTTCTTCGACTTATTTACATTTATATTTTGTCTTTCGTCACCACTATTTTGTTGCTGTTGTCGTTGTTGATGTTGTTGTTGTTGTTGTTGTTGTTTTAATTTTTGTGTTCGTTCAAACTTCCTTACGAAATAATACAAGATTCGTAAGTTGCGTGTAAATAACAAATTTCAAAACGTTATCTCCAGTTCGTTGCTTCATTCTTGTGACTTAGCAACAACAATAATTTCAGCACGAGTGTTTTGAAAACGTGTGATGCAAACTGGTCATTTCAATGATAATACGTAATCACCATAACAATCGCACTTCATGATTCGATAAAAATCAATATAATTCGTTAGCATAATTTTTGAATTGTTAATGGTTCCATTCCAAACCATAAATTTGAATTAATTGTAATTAAATAAATCCTATAGACGAAATATTCATTGTTTTGTAGCACGCTGGAATTTAATAGGTGAAAGGTTGCTGCTTGTTGGGTTTTTATTCGACCTCGGCTAGTAGGGAAATTTTATTTTCGGGTGTGCGACCGACCCTTAGACATGGGCCTCTAGAACAAAGTTGCACTTTTTCATTTATTTGCTTATCATTTTGATAGTTTTGCATTTTATAAATTTTTTCATAATTAAAAGTGACAGCTAAGCATTCGACAAGATCACCTGAAACAAAAATTCTACAAGGTTACCAGCTGACGAGGACCATTCAACAAGATTGACAGCTGAAGATGATCATTCAAAGAGACTGGCAGGTGACGAATATCATATTTCAGTTATATTTCTTGGTTTGTGTTTATGATTATTTTTGAATAACACATTAATATTAAATAATATAAAAAATATAAATATAAAATGCCAACCCAACATAAGCCTAGCCCAACCCAATCTAACCAAACCCAACCCAACCTAGCCCAATCCAATCCAACCTAAAGAATCGAATTAAAAGTTAGAGATATTTAAATAGGACAACTTTACAAAATTTGTTTTAAACCTAGTTAAAAGTTGTTTACACGTTTATAAAATTGAAGCAATTAAATTGCGATTTCTGTTTGAACTGTTCTGGCAAATCTATCGTTTTAGCCATTTTTTTCATTATTGTATTCAACTGACCTGAGATGACGTAACGTCATATATACGTAATATATTAATAATTTTTACCGACATTTTAAAACGAATTGGTGATCAAACATGAAATTTTGGGTTAGGTAATTTGTTATGCATTTGATTTAATTGTCTTGTTTGGATTGCAATACATTTTATTCTATTCTATTTGATTGAGTCCAATTTTGCTTCAATCAAACATTTTCAAGATATTTTTTAACACCTTAATACATACAACATTTGTAATAAAGTTGCGGATTAAAATAGCAAGCAAGAAAAATAAAAATTTATAAAATAGATGTCTTTCTGAAAATACTGTAAAGAAGAGAATAGGTTACTGATTATTAAAAAAAGAAACGAACAACAAGCAACTCAACAATAAACCCAAACCAATCGAAAGCCAGCACTGTAATAAAAAAAATGAATAAATGAATCGTATAAATAAATAAAGAACAGGATACAAATCCAAGGGCCATTTAAATCAAAATTCAGTTTAAAAAATAAAAAATTCGCACGTTAAATGAACAACACACTGCTGAACGAAACTTAAAATGGTACATGTTATTTCAAAGATATTGAAATTTGGAACAACTGTTATTTAAAAACATCTTTCGAAAAATGTAGTTGTCATCGCGAAATTTATTCAAGTATAAGAAGGTTCAGCGCAGATCGCTGAAGATTTTAAATTTACCGTTCCATATAAAAAAATTCTGCAAAAAAATATTTAACATATTTCAAAATCATCATTTGTAAACGAAAAATTATTATTTAAAAATATTTTTTTTCAAATACTTGTTTGCGCATAAAACGTTTCAAACTTGCGCCCTAACGAATGAACAAATTTAGATTAAAATTATTTAATTACTTTGTACAATCTTATCAATTTAAATATCTACATCAGATCAAAATATTATAAATAACAACAAAAATAGATTCAAAGTCGAGGTGACAACCAGATGAAATTAGCCTCGCCATTTTTATATTGCAATAAAATGACTAAGTGCACAGAACATATTTTATCAAAAAAAATTCAATAAAAATTATCAATACAATCTGAAGTGCTCTATAAATAACGACTCTCGTAAACCACATAATTGAAAATCGATAAATCGCTACAACGTGCAAAATGCAATTAATTCCTTACGCCTACTTATATGAATGAGCCCCGAAAATAATAGTGTTAAAAGAACTCAATTTTCTCAATTAAATTATCAATCGTATATATATATATATATATATATATATATATATATATATATATATATAGATGGATGAATCTTACCTCAATGGTGCAGTGAACATTAATTAAAACAGGTCCATGAAGACTAACTGGTGGATCGGTAGACAATATTGTTTCTGGGTTATTACCCTTCGTCAGTAGCGATTACCTTAGTTGTTGAAATACCTTTACATGTAGTGGCCATAAAAACTTCTTGGCGCGGGTGACAAGATACATTGTCAATTTGAATTATTTTTGAATTTTCGATGGCCACTACATGTAAAGGTATTTCAACAACTAAGGTTCTTGGTAATCGCTACTGACGAAGGGTAATAACCCAGAAATAATATTGTCTAGCGATCCACCAGTTAGTCTTCACTACACACATAGTATTACAGAGCCGTGAACTTGGCATAAATTATTAGGTATTATAAACATATTGCAGATCGCGTTGGTTGAGACGCCACTGCTTTGAACATAAATTTGAGTAAATTATAAAATAAAGAAGAGATGATTTTAAAGCGGTCCTTTTCAAAATCATTCTTCTTAATAGCCCCCAATCTATTGTTATTGCAATATGAATACATTGTATACAGTCCTTCAGACACTTCTTAATATAATTTAATAGTTCAACTACGCAGAAGGAATTTTAATGGGCCGATGTTATGCGAGATGAATGACTACGTCGTGTATTCTGTTAGTAATTTTCGCTGGGAGCTTCACCTGATTTTTTCGACTATCTGCAACCTGGAATTCGTCGTCTCGTCAAATTTTATCCAAATAATGATGGAATAATATATATTTTTATGTTGGCGATTTTTTGATTATTTAATTACGTCGTGTTATTTATTATATTGTTAATTTCTTTAAATTTGGCTATTAATTATTTAACATTAAAGCTTTAAAATTCTGTTCTAATTAAATCAGTAGGTTCATTTGCGTTTACTACTACAAAAAATACGCGACGCATGTTAATAATAACAAAAACTCGTCGAAATGAATAGTTAAATTAAAATAACATCATCAGAATGTATCACATTATTTTTGCAAAATACGTATTTGAATTTGAAAAGAATTATAAGTAAATTTATTGAGGAATGTTAATTGAAAACGAAAGGGTATTGTTCGTATGTAAAGTCTGTTTTCCGTTCCACTTTTTGACGCACGGCCATTGTTTTTAAATTTAACGCATTTATTTGAATAATGGCTGAGTTTGCTATTGACCTTTCAAACATTTCGCACATTGCTGCTATAAAATCTGAACAATAAAATTCGTTCCATCAAACGAACACACATTGTACCCCTTCCTCGTAAATCTGTACATATTTAAATATTGAAATATGATATTACAAATTACGTTAAATAAATTATTTGGCGGGGCCAAAGCCGTCTTTCTATTAACTCCACCATTTAGCACATAAACAAGGAACATTGTAAAGAACCCAACCCAACAAATCCCAACCCAACCCAACATTTAATACAATACAATGCCGAAAAATGTTTGAGTTTAAACATTGGGGCCAAGGAAATGTCTATCTGCCGAACTGTCTTCAATACGTCAGGTATTTTTGATTTTGAGGTTAAGTAAGATTTCTAATAAGGAACATCAATGTAATTTATAATTAATTCGTTATTAAACTTGTATTCAATATTAATTAAATGCCTTAGATCTAGTTTGGTTGGATTCTTTGACGATCGTTTCCCTTTCACTCAAGATTTTCTCCCTATGAAATTTTGTGCAATCCTATCCTTTATCGTACTAAATCGTACTAAACTGCGTTGAAAAGGCAGCATTTAATTTCGTTATTAAATGAGGGCGCGAAGAATTCCTTAAAGCCTTGTTCCCTTCTCGAATGTTTGACAAAACAAAAATCTATAGAGCGTTTACGCGTTAGATGCATTTATGCGCCTCCACACACAAGTGCGCGAAGATTGAATAGAAGTTGTCTATTGGTGGAATTTCTCAATCCCAAAACACGCAACTACAAAATTCGGCAGTCGTGATTGCGTTCCGGTGTTTTTTAATTTGTATGTTGCGTGTGAAACTGAGCCCATAGTGTCCGAGATCACGCCTTTTTTGCATCTGTTCGTTAAACGATGTATATTTGCATGAATGTTTAGAATCTATCACTTCTAATGGCACAAATGAAAATGAAGAAATGAAGAGATCATGCAATAAATTACACATGTGAGGTTTGCCAATTTTCGATAATCAAAACAATAAAAACGGCCCCGGACTAAGAGACGATGTCGAGCCGATTTGAAAATCCCGCTTTAATCTTGACCAAAAATATGTTTGATTTAACCAAAAATGGTGTATAGTTGATAAGTAAAGTTGAGTTTTGTATTAATTTGACGTTTTTATCGTTTCTTGGTTGGTCGTATGAAAAACATAATGTGAAATATATTTTTATTTACATTACTATTATTGCTAGGATATTTGTTAATCTTAAATGTTGTATAGTAAATACGATACGTTAACAAAAGGGGCCCTGGCACTTGCCCTGATGTCTCGCGCCGGCCCTGATGTCAATGTTTTACCCGATTGATCTTATTAAATTTATTTCTTATAATAAAGACTTTATTACGATTTTTTTCATTGAATGCTCTTAGCAATTTGTTATAATTCGCAAAAACAAGTAGTTGCAATTGATTCTTTAAATTTCATAATCAAGAATGCAATTTTAAATCTGTATTATGAGTGATTGATGTTATGTGTATATATACCGGCGAGAGAGGCCAAAAGGGTTAACTAACTTTACTTTTATGTGTCATAGTGTCTGGTTGTCTCAAAAATATAAATATAAATTAAATGGCACAAAAATAGTATTGATGAATTTTTAAGATATACATGTCGAGAAATTAAAGGGAAACACGATTGTTTTTATGCAACGCAAACGTGAAAACATGAGGGTAAAGATGACCTTAAAACTGCTCGTCATGTTTTACGTATGTTTACAATTAATCGTTTTCGTATTTTGGGTGTAATTCACTGAATACTCGTTACGTAGCGTAATTTAAAAATAATGGCATCTCTGACGCACAACGTCGTTATTTAGTGTGTTAATTGTTTTTTTTTTCTTTTCTAAACGTTAACGATAAAAATAATCGACTAATTTGAGGAGTTTGCTCGCGGCTAGAATCGCGTGGAGTGCGAGAATGCCAGGAAATAGCGCGTCTTACGCTCTAGACATTCAGTACAGTTACGAATTTTTTTTTCAAATTCGCGGTTATCAGGTGAGGTTCCAATTGACGTATCAAAGAAACTTGCGTGGTGAGAGCCAATGGGATGCTAGAATTATGGTCTGACTCTTGGGGTTGTGGTGGAAACACCTAAATCGACATTCGTGCGTTCGGTTTAACGATTTTATAAAGCTGATTAGACACGCGCCTCTTGAATGGAAAATCACATTTCAATTGCAAAATATGTTACAAAAGCGTTTTTAAATAAATTATTACTCTATAATGCATAATAGTATGATAATTTTGAAAATATTCCAGGTCAAAATTTATAATCGCGACGCAAGCGAATGATCGGATATGTTCGGCTCTGGAGGGGCGCCTCTCCCCACCTTGCCATCGTATAAAACTGTCTGAGTGGCATTGGATTTCTGCAGTAGTTTTGCTGTTTGTGTTGTTGTTTGTGTACATTGGCCTGTTTAGTGTTTATTTATCGGAGGACGTTAATAACAGGATTTATTATTTAAATATGAATACCTACACAGAAAACATCACCACGAGTATGGAAAATAGCAGGTACGTTTCGCACCGTCAACGAATGGCGCCCTATTAAATATGGGGTGGCACTCTCAGGGCGTGTAGTGAATTATTTTATGCTTTCTCCCCATGCATCGATTTCATTTTGCATTTCGCGTTTCATTTGCCTCGATTTTTTATCATCACAATATGTAAACAAACATGAATAGTAGGTGAAAGCTTTAAATACATGTCTGCAGCTCAAAATTCCACCTGTTCGTCAGCTATGACATTATGCAATTTGTAAGTGTGTCATTCCATCAACTAGATTATCATTAATAAACAATGCTGATCACGTTAATTGTCATTAAATTAAAATTACTTTTATTCGCCCGGTATTTTGATTTAATCACAATTTTCTTTCGTTAATGGCCCATTTCGAACAGAACAATCGAGTAACATATAAAAATAATTAAACTTTTACTTTGATATCTACTAACGCGATTGTGCAATAATAATAATTTTAGACTCGTGTATAAATTTTTATTTTGGAATGGTTTGGTTGCATTGGAAAGTACAAGCTTTCACAGTCGTAGTATTAGTTCGAAGTATTGTTTTATCGATTCTACATTTTGCGTTTAAATCATGGTCTCGGAATCGATAAAACGGTTCTAATGCAGGTGATAACCGCGTGCCCAGATACTTGGAAAATCCTCGTGGTTCGATTAACCAATGAAAATTGCACGTTATTACAAGTTTGTTTATGATTATTTATCGATCTTCGTGTTCACGTGGTTGGCGCTCGCAACTTGTAATTAATAATTAAACTTCATTTAAAATTGTTTTTCCACCTGTTACCTATCACGTGTTTAAATTGATTTGTTAATATGCATGAACGTGTCGAATTCAGATGTTATTTTTGTTGTTGCAGAAATTGCCTCCGTCGCATTGCTCGAAATGATGACACCGAGTTTTCCCACCAGAGTGTGATTAACGTCATGGAGAAGTTCGTGAAGAGCGTGAACACCATGGACGAAACAATCTTGGTGCCTTGCCGTTTGATGGACTTGAAAGTTGGCGATGAACTAGACCCAACGTGCCCGAAACATAACCCAAAGAACAAACCGAACATAAACAGCACTTTGAATTCCGCCGATTTGTTGGACCTCTACAATATGGTTAAAAGTGTTAAAGGGGATTTGCTGTGGGGCCAAGGACAGAAAGAAGAAAAAGAAGAAGCTTTCGTGAACAGCAACCCAACAAATATAACAGTTACTACGGTTAATACTAACAATCACTTGACTGTAAACAAAGGCCATGTGCGCAGACCATCAACAGTAAGTGTAACTTCGACGAACTCGTCGGCTTCGAGTATAAGTGACTCAGAATCAGAGACTGGAAACGAAAATGATTCAGGGATTGAAGAACCACTTCAAGTGAACGACAGGACGCAACAAGTCGCCCAGAACTTCAGAAGACACTTGTATGGTCTGACAAGATCGTTGAAGCAACTCACCGAAGCTGCTCAATATTTAACAAATCGTTATCAACACGACATCGGCAGCCCGATATGATACAGTTTCGTATGTGATGAATGAATGAATGTGTGTGAGTGTAGGTAATTTAATTTAGGATTTATTTAATTTAAATGGTGGATCAGTGATAACATACGTTACTATACCACTTCACTAGGTATCGTTTTTTTATGTTATTTCTAGATTTAATTATTTGTGCTCATTTGTAATTTATTAATAGGTTACTTTTGTCCTGCTCGGATATTTAAGGTTTAAATAAAAAACTGTTCATATTGAAGTATATTTGTGTTTTATTTTTTTATGTCGACTGTAATTTTCTTACAAAAATGATAGTGATTAAAAGTTGTTGCAAAAATGTATTCATCGTTTTAATCTTAAATATATCCTCTATCAACGAAAACATGCACATAAAATGTGTGCCTCAATTATATTTACACTTCAGGGTCAAAAAAAGGATAATGAGTATAAAGCCCTTTCAATTTGATCTTGATATATAACTTTCTATAACAGTGATAGCACATTTAGTAAAAGTCACCATCAATCACTTTCTAAGTAAGAAGTTATGTAGAAAATATTGATTCCACGATAATTGTCGACTTTTTACTATTACCCAGGCATTAACATTTTGAATAATTTATGGATGATATGAGTTGTACAACCACGACGAACAACTGACAGGTGGCACGTGCAATATGAAGTAAGTGATTCAGAATAATATTAAAACTTTTAGAAAAGTCGTGTTTTTTAATATACGCTACTATTATAAACTATGATTAAATAATAAAGGTTTGAGCGGTAGCTTCCATTCGTCCGTATGACTCAACATTAAATTTGATAATTTAAGTGATTCGATGAGGACTACCAGTGGCGTAACAGATATTCGCAGCCAGTCGCAACGTCGTACGGTGCAATTAACTCTCAATGTCAACGCTAAATGAACCCTTTAAGGGGTAAAAACCACTCTAGGATTTTCAATATCCGAATATGCTTAAGTGTCGACATGGATGGTATGTATGTATGATGCAGGCATCGCAGATTAGAGGTAAATAAAATTTCCAAGGATTAAAGTGTTTATGAAACTTTAAACGCGTTTTCCTGTAAACCACTTTTTCCAAACTGGGAGGACAGATTTCTCGGAAACTATTGCATGGATCCATTTAAAATGTTCACAGTAGCTTCACAATAGTGTTCTCTTTGGAAGTACGTAGTTTTATGATTGTAAAATGTTTTTCTTGATCAATTTATCACTAATTTTTGGGGCAAAACATCGATTTAAAAGTAGACAACATTTCAATTTCGCAATGTTGACATTTTTGATAATTTTAACACATAATTTTGATGATTTGTAATTGTGACTCAATAATTTGATACTTTTTGACCATTTCGATCATTTACAGTTCGACATGACTTCATTTTAGACAAGATTGAAATATTTCACAAATTTTTGCATCTTGGACAATTTTGGCACTTTTAACAACTTTAATCCAATTTCGACATTTTGATAGTGTGCACAAAAATATTTAAGTACACAATATTTTTGACGTTTGACATTTTTTACGCTTTTATCAACCTGATGTATTGTCAATTTGAACTTTGAACAACAAAATCAAAATAAAAAACTTAAACAGAAAATACAGGGATCAAAAACTATAAACAAAATCAAATATAAAACCAATAAAAATAGAACAAACGTCATACAATTTGAACAAATGACAATCGCTAATACCCGAAGAGCAAGGAGAAAAATAAAAGTGACAAATGATAAAGAAAGGTCTTTGTACTGCAGAATTAATAGCAAGGCAACATATAAATAACTCACAACGCGGACTATATTTTTTTATTTCCTCGCAAGAACACGTTCGGGTAATTTTGGTTTAAATTAATTCATTGTTTTTTTTTAAATATCCCCTAGTACGTAGGACATAATATTACGTGGATTAACAGACGTCATACGTGACTTATGTAAATGTAACCGCAACAAGTGTCAACATGTAATTTAAAAAAAACCCGAACTTGAATATTTTAGTATCCAACGGCCAATAAAATTGATTAAACCGGCTTGGCCTTGAAGATGATTAAAGGAACAAAATAATTAAGCACTCGATCAATGCGTGCAACTTCATTAGCTTTATTAAAATAAAATTATATGTTTCCATTGAATCGGAATTTTGACGAGTTATGCATTTTTTGTAAAATGTTCTGTAATACAATTAAATTTCATTACAGCAGCTCTCAAAATAAATAAAATAAAATTATTTTCGTTGCTTTCCTTATCGTTAAAATAATGGTCCTATTATATTTATATTTATTTACAATTCGTTGCAAAAGTTCACAACCTGAAAATAACTGAGAATGCAATGTCAAAAAATAACGGCTATCAAGTATTTAAAAAAAAATCATTTCATATGAATCATTTTAACGCGATCTACCTAATTACTAAAATATTTCGTGAGAAACAAGCTGACGTTATAAATCATATTTCTAATGCAAATGAACACTAGTTTAAATTGATTGTGTGATTAGAGTTAACTTAATTAAATTTCAACACGCAAAAATTAATTCAATTAATATTTATAAACTAATCTATGGCACCTACCCATTATTAATATAGTTGAATAATAGAATACAATCGCATATTAAACGGTAATCGTTCAAGGTCAAGGTTTTACGAATTGATTTCGTTGTAAATATTATTATTATTTATTATATGCACGAGTCTAATTAATCAAGAAAACAGAAGCCATTAATATATAATTATAATATAATTAATAATGAAGCACAAAATAGTAACAGAATTTTTAGAAATAAAAATATTCCTGATTTTATTATATACCAGTGGTGTATGAACCTATAATTTACTTCGGGGTTAAATATCTTCGAATTACTGAAATGGGTAACAGAAATCAACAAAGCGTAATTTAATTAATACAATAATCGCTAATTAAATTAATAAGTAAATAAATTAAGTAAGGGTAAAATAAAACAAAGTGGCACATAAATATTTATTTATTGTTATTAGTCTCTTCAATTTTTTTATATGAATTATTCATATATTATTTTCTTTTATGTGTTTTTCGCTTGCATTTATTATATTTGCTGTATCTGTATTTCATTTTATATTTTCTTTAATTTCTAGTTTTCTTTCTATTTTTATTGCTTTTTGTTGTCGTTATCCTTTAATAACTTTTTACCCATTTTCAATGAAATACGGTGAAATATTAACAAGAAAACAACAAAAGCACATTAAAAATGAAAGAACATTGATTTAAATTTTTTTAAATCAATTTTCTATGTTCTTTCATTTTTAATATATTTTTTTCCATTCCTTATTTTTATGTTCTAGTTTCATTTTGTTTATATTTCTCTGCATTACATTTATTTCTTTCTGTAATTTCCTTTTGGTTTGGTTTTTCAATTTTTCTTTCAATTTCTTTTTTTTTATTATTATTTCTATTCTTGTTTAAATTTATTTATTATTTTACTTTACGTTTCTGCTGCAGCTTCTTGCTATTAGTTGCTTCTATTTTTTATACATTTTCTTGATATTTCATACAAATTTTTTGTTTGCAATTTTGTTTTATACCTAATTTATTATTTCTTTTTTTACTTTCAAACGAGCTTTTAAAATTGATGTATCAAGCAGAATACTGCATATTGGTAAAATTAAGTGGTTATCAAATAAAATGTTCAAAATAGATTAAGATATTTGTAGCGAATATAAAAGTGTTCTACAGCAAAGCATGCGGACCTAAATCCTTGAGAGAACAAGTTGGTGTAATATAACGTTCCAGTAAGTTAGAGTGAAATAAAATCTCCTTCGTGCAAGTCCGAAAGTATATCCTGCTTATTTATGTCTGGGTGGGTTCAAGTTACAAGAAATTTTATGCCTATTCTTGGAACAAATGCTTCTATTATATCGCTACGAATCTAAATTGTTTTAAAAATACAGTTTGTAATACAGGGTCGCCACCAAAAATATTTTTTGTTTTATTTCCGCTATTGATTTATTCATTTTGTTTAATAATTTATTAACGTTTCCATCTATGTGAATAATCAAATTGCGATTAAATGTGTTTCGTGTGTGGTCTAGGAGCGCCAGAGGCTCAAATTGCATGGAATTTTTGCACATTCCATACATGGTAAACAAATTATTTCCGTGTCCTCAATTTTAAGCAACTGCGCATTGTTGATTCTTTATAAAGTAATTTGACTAATGCGTACGTAAAATATATAATGGCCAATTTTAAAATAACATTTATATCAGTCTCGATTAATTTCTGTTTTCTAATAATGAACTCATGTGAACAACGAAAGATCCTTACACATTAATTTATTATGTGTCGACGTCGGACCATTATACTTTGATGAGGTGCAACTGCTTCCTAATTGAATATTATTCTAAGTTTTAACCAGTGGCGGATCGCAAATTTCACTGCAATTGCTTTTATAAATTGACTTCCACTTCTTTTTATCTATTATGGTTTTAGTATGTGTTTTAATGTGACTATGTTTATTTGCACGTTTCGATTTAATTTTTATTATTATTATACATTTTCTTCAGTTTTGTTAGACAGTAATTGTCATATGAACAGTGGAATGTTTTAGGCGCACCACTGTATGTGTAGTCACCATTAGTAAAAGTTTTGTTTGTGTAAAAATAGAATGCATTACTTTTTAGCAACGGCAAATTAGAAAGTATTTTTTTTAAACGAGTTAAGTTATTATAATCTAAAAATACCTGAATTTGCAATTACGAACTGCAAATTTCGAAATAAATAGAGTGGTAACATTCTATTAGGATTAGATAATAAAAGTTGTTAAATTAAAATTCTATTTATTTAAAAAGCTGAACGTGAAAAAAAAAACAAATAATAACAGAACGTAATAAAAAAGCAATATCAAAAAATTTATTTAAAACAGCCATATAATTAAAAGAACAAATACAAGAAAATTAAGAAAATAAATCGTAGACAATAAAAAATATACATATAAAACCTAGTAAACCTAATAAAAGCCACACATTTAAAAGAAACACAATAATAAATTGGCACAAAAAACAATAACAAAATATAATAAAACAAAAAATATATAAATTATAGAAAATAAAAACAACAAGAAATAAATTTAATACTGAAGAAAAAAATAACGACAAATACTAAAAAGAACAAATAGTAGAAATTAATAAAAAAAAAACTAAAGAGAATAATTGCTAGAATTATTGAAATACAACAACAAACCCAAGACGAATTAAAAAGTAACGAACATTAAAAGAAAACAAAGCAACAATGGATAGGAAAGAAGGTAAAATGGTAAACAAATAAGAAAAATGATATAAAAAAATAGAAATAAATTAAAAGTTCGTAAAACACTTTGAAGCAGAATCGAACCAATTTCTTAGAACGGTTCAGCTCAGACAAAAATAACCTTCGAGACTGTTATCGCTACCTACACATTCACATGCATTTCGGTGATTCCCCGAGCTATTTTCTCATGAGAGATTATTCAATATCAGATTAGGTTCAATCAAGGTCAACTGATTTTCGAATGCACGCAAACTTTGGAGGCGCAAGCAAATTTCTCTCCACCATTGGCGCAAAATAGTCAGCGGTGTTTGAAGGCCTATATCAAAGAAATGGGCTGGCGGAAAAAAATGAAATAAACATCATTACAACCAGCAATTATTTCTACGTAACTTACAATATGGGAAATGTGTAAAGATCGTTATATAAAAGAGCAGATTATTTCGATAGACGAAACTCTATCGAAATAATCTGCTCTTTTATCGAGTTAAAGACGTTAGAAAGTGGTGAACTTTAAACAAAACTTTATATGCGCTATGAAAGCATAATTTATAGAAAATAATCCATTACTTGTTATTTTTAATGTGTATTGTCATTTTATTGCAACATATAAATGTAAATCGTTCTTAATGGAACATATTTTAATAATTTTTCCTTAAATCATCCATAAATAATAATTATTTTTTTTCTAATAACTTAACTCGCGTTACAGAAATTATTATAACAATTTTGATAATAATAAAGATAAACATATCCATCAAACCAACGTGTTTTCAAATCGATGTATCACAACGTTTATGAATCATACCCCAATTAGTGTATAATGATCAGTCATAACTTTCGGCGGAATTTGATAAAAATCGGGTTTTTTATTTAAAGCGAATTTTGTTGCTTCAAAGGACTGGCTTAAAATATATAATTTAAAATATTTTTATTCATTGCAAACATTGAAAAAGCGTTTTATTTAGGAATAATTTTTAATTGCGTCACTGCGGTTCTGGATTAAAGTATTTTAAATTAACGAGTTCTGTTGATCCAATTCGAACTGAAACAATTTAGCAAGTTTAGTAACCGTTCTGGTGGAATTTGACATCGGCTGGGGGTGGATATGTTATGTTCCTGACCAGATGGCTCTTGATGTTAAAAACACAGTCCCCCAGTACTTTTTCATCCCCTATTGGTGGAAAATTGGTTGTTTATGGCGCAAACGGATGGATGCTCTGTGCTATGGTGGTTCCCCTAAACGGAGTATGTAAGTCCACTTTGCACAAAGCTGTCTTAAGTAACGGGTACTTTGGCCAAATAAAAAAACATGGCAGTACTACAGCACACACTAAAGGTGTCAAAGGTGTGAAAAAGTCATCGTGATTTAGTGTAGGCTGTAACGAACTCAACCCAACCCAAAATAGCTGTAGTAACGTATGCAACAAATTTTTTGGGTACATTTTTCGTATTAAAAACAAAGCAATCAACTTACCATTGGACATTGAGAATCTGTCAAGTTTCTCCTGCAGTTTGACAGTACATTTGTGTTTACAAAATGTCCCACACGTTAGAATTGCGGGATGGTATTTACAATTTGGTTGTCTAATGCCCAAACATCACATTTTAGCCATTTATAGAAACCAAAATATTTCTAAGATAAAAATTTAAGAAATGCGAGTATGAATTTTCCCAAGACGGGTCGCCCTCAAGTTTTGAATCATGCAAGGCTTCAGAACTTCGTTGGATCCGCAAGAAATAGAAAAGGAGTTTCAACGAGAAGATTAGGCCGAAGATTTCACATTTCCCATATGACAGCCAAGAAAGAAATTAGCAGAAATAATTTAAAATATAGAAAGCAAGAATTTCCAAAATACACGACTGCTCAATTAGAGAGGATTACAAGATACTTCAGACAATTAATATTAGAACACTTCAAAAACAATGCCACGACAATTTTAGATGACATTTTTTTACATTATCTAATTCCGAAATAAAAAGAAACGAAGGCTTTTATACATACAACATTGAGAACGTTCCTAATAATGTAGGGTATAAGAAAATTTGAGGACAAGGTATTAGTGTGGTGCGCCATTTCGGAAGCTGGTTTTTCAAGACTTTATGTTGGGCGAGTTAGGGGCGAAGATGCCTGCCCAAATTAATGAATTTTATTCAAATACATCTTGTTAATGATAATATTATGTTCTGGCTGGATCTGGCATCGTTCCATTATGTACCTAAAGAGGATAACCCCCGAATGTTCCATGGGCACGTTCTATTGAAGAGTTTTGGACTTGGAGAAAAGTTTACGACAGTGGGTGGAAAACCTAAAATGAAGAAGAACTACCAAAAGATTCGAGAATTTAACCCACTTACCGTCCACAGGCTGATCAGAGACATTTGCACCAAATTGCGAACCATCGAAACCCATGGCCCTTTAGCTGCTATGTGATATTACAATTATAGTTAAAGCTTCACTGAATCGTTTTCAGTGCTACCAAATTAAATAAAACAATTATAGTTTGAATAATTATATTTCAAACATTTTCCCAAGACGTTTGTTACACACGTTAGAGAAAATGACCGCTTGATACAATATTGTGACAACTTATGAAAATTACACAATCTCAGGAAGAAATGCACTGGCACGAGGTACAGGAGAAGACATACTAGCTACTGAAGAAACTTCGTTGTACAGCCCCAATGTTACCATCTAGTTCAGAGGTAGAAGTTTATTTTGGATACAAAGGCGAGTTCTTGCTGAAAAGTGGGAATATTGTCACGAGATAACGATCGATAGGAAAGAGTAATTTTATCCTATAGTAGAGTCATGGGAAAATCAGAAATGAATTACTGCTTAACTAAGGTGATTACTCCAGTTTCAGTTCAAATACAAATCGAGAAGGACACGAAGGAGCCAATTAGAGGATGGCGACATAGGAAGACTCCATGATTCCATTGTGAAGAGACCTCAAAGGAAGAAAGTCCTACAGCAAAGGCACATTGGGTATAGTGCATCACTCTAAAAATAATTGATGAAATCTTTCACCGCGTATGGAAAAGCGAAGACGGAACACTTGCTCGCAATTTGGTAAATTGTCCCCAAATCCAAAATCGCAAAATCGCAACTCTGTTGAAAGAGTTTCACAATGGAATAAACCGAGGGCATTTGTGTCACAAAAGCTTTAGAGAAGATTAAGCAACGGTTCTACTGGATCCATTGCTAGGAATGAGTTGCTGAATGTGCAGTTTACAATTTAGATCTAGTGACACCCGAAACAGTTATATACTCAGTGACAAATAAATTGCACCACCTAGAAGGGGTGGGAATTTTTGGACCAAACTTGGCAGGAATAGTGGACTAGTCCAGGGTAATAGTTGATTAAAATTTGAAACCCAATCATCAAGTAGTCATGGGATTTTTGACGTTTGTGTAATTTTTTAGAGGTGGTGATAGAGCAATTATCGAGTCATTTTTTTGAATTTGTTCCACTTTTTCGGATCCCGTTCTTTAGTTTAAAGTGTTTCAAGTGTTTAACGATGCTTAGAGGAAGGAGACCTCAAGTTTACCAGCAGTTGAGTGACTTTGACCGAGGGCGGATTGTTGGTTTACGAGAAGCAGGTTTTTCGTTTAGAGAAATCGGCAACCGTTTGGGACGGCACCACTCAACAATAATGCGTGTTTATCAAGCGTGGTCTGAACATGGGGTTGAACGTCGGAGAAGAAGCACTGGGGCTCAAAGACAAACCAATGAACGTCAAGATCGCCGCTTAAGACTAATGGCCTTGACAGACTGATTCTCTACAACTAGATCAATAGCTGATCAATGGTTAGGTGAACAAGGTCGTCCGATAGGCTTGCGAACAGTTTATCGTCGAATAAGAACCTTTGGCTTGCTGTCTTATCGCCCACATCTTGTGCTACCCCTCACTGCTCAACATCGCCAGGAACGTTTGGCCTGGTGCACGGAAAGACTTCAATGGAACTTGGAGTGGCATCGAGTTGTCGTTAGTGACGAATCGCGATTTTCTTTAGGAATGCATGATGATCGGACGACTGTTAGACGAAGACGTGGAGAAAGGCGCAATTCTGATTTTTCGATTGCGAGGCATGTTCACCGAACTGTGGGGTTGATGGTGTGTGGTGCTATTGCTTACGGCAGGTCACCCTTGCTCTTCATTCGGGGCAGTATGACCGCCCGACGCTACATTGACGAAGTGGTAGAACCACATGTTCTTCCATATCTTCGAGGGCTGGAAGACCAACTTTTCCAGCAAGATAATGCATGACCTCACGTAGCAAGGGTTTCTCTTGACTTCTTTGAAGAGGCCAATGTTAATCTTTTGCCTTGGCCGCCAAGATCTCCCGATTTGTTGCCCATTGAGCACGTGTGGGACATGATGGGTAGAAGATTGAGGAATCTACCGAACCCACCGTTGACAATAGAAGCTCTACGGCATGAAGTACAGGCTGCTTAGGATGCCATACCCCAAGAAGACATTGATCAACTGCTGGAATCAATGCCAAGGCGGGTCAATGAGTGTGTCAGAAATAGGGGCGGACCAACACATTATTAACCTTCCGTGACTGGCGGTTCATTTCTACACATCGGCAGTGGCGGCGGACTGTGAGTCCGCATAGCTTTTTTTGTCCATAAAAAGGGATATACACATATAATACGTCTCTTGTTTGTATAAAAAGACATTTTAAATAATTGTTTATTTATTTTAATATATCTATACTTAGAAAGTAGACTGTTAAGCCCACATAGCTTTCATTGAACATTTAATAAAACAAATATTCTGTACATAATAACTAGACAACCAAAATCAGCAAAAGTTAAGAAACCATATTACAATAACATTCTGCACATACACAAGTTAAATGTTCAAGGCACATGAATTTGGTGCATTTCTTACATGAGAATCGTGTTGGTCGATTTTTTTCCTGTCACAATAATTGCAACGATCTCTAGTATTCTCAGGATTGGGGTGCTCAGCAGTGGCATCTTCAATCGCAAACATTTTTTTGATTCGTAGCCTTATGGTTTTCGGTATATAATCCTGCATTGCTCGAGAACGCATATGATGTTCGGCTAACTCGGACGAAAGTCTATGCAAAAATATTCTCCTAGTTGTACCAGGACTTTACAGATAAAATATGAGTGTCTAAACGAAATAATTGTAGCGAATATTTTGCACTGGATTGCGCGGATCTAAATTGACTTAATTAAATGCTAATATGTACATATGTGGGGCCGAACATTGTTACTGGCGGCGGACTCTCGCTCCGCAATCTGCCATAAAAAAACAAACGACTGCACTTATATAGATCACACGATGTACTGAGGACAACCGCAACATGCTAGAGGAATACCAAAGGTGAGGGATGTCTAGGGTAGGTAATATTGAAATAAATCCGGATAACATTCGGTTGCGGAGTGTGAGTCCGCGCGCCAGTCACTGAAGGTTAAAGAAAAATCAAAAAGATGAAGTGTTTTCTTTATCAAATTTTAATCAATTGTTACTTTAGACTAGTCCAATGTTTCTGCCAAATTTGGTCCAAAAATTCCCACCCCTTCTAGGTGGTGCAGTTTATATGTCACTGAGTATATGCTGGTGGTTATGGACTATTTCAGCAAATTGCAAACGCAACTACCAATAGAATGATACATAGCCAAACGAAAGAAGGAGAACATTTGATTGAATTTGTAATTTTAAAACTTAAAATATTGAATATAAAAATGTGCATCACACATTTATTACATTTCGATGAATATTTTATATAACTTGAACATTTTAACACGGTTGTGTAGAATTACTTATTAATTATTTCGGCATTAGTCATTTTGGACCCTCGTGTGTGTTTGGCTTTTTTGTTACTTATTTTGTTTTATATAATCGTCTCCTGTGTTATCTTCATTCTATTCCACTGAATTCCTTTCTTCCCCACTTCCTCCTTAACATTATGTTTCCATGTTCCAACGTTATTCTACAAATTAATTATTTTCTAACATTAGTGGTTGATTGGTGACTCGTACTTTATTACGACCCAACTTGTTAGAACCATTTTAAAATGTTATTTCCAATGTTGTTCAAATTTATTAATCTCAACATTTACTTAAAATGTGGTTTTTATTGAGGTCAATTTTAATGCCTCTTTTTGGATTGGAAGTCAACCCAATGTATTTTACAACGAATTAATTCTGACATCATTCAACTGTTAAACTTGTTTGGACGTGAAACTTAACAGATGGAACTTTGAAATAATCCAATGGGCTTTGTGAGCCAACCCAACCCAACCCAACACAAGCCAATCCAACGCAATCCAATCCTTGTACCCCCCATTTGAGTTTAATTTTGAAATTTAAAACGAGTTCACCCCATCACAAGTGTTCAAAAGGCATCTTGTGTTCGAATTTTATTTTCTTTCTTATTTTGTTTTATTTCTTAAATCATTAAAGATGTGTCAAGACGTATGTAAGTTAAGCACAGAAAATTCTACAAAACGTCCGCGAAAGATATACACATACCTAATTTTAAGATAGCCCACAATAAGCGTTTTATTGCTTCTGTGCGAAGCCGGGACAAGGTCGCTCGTAAATATAAAACAGCCACGTTTTGATCATTGCCGTCTCGATTTTCAACAAAAATTGCAATCTAGGAGCTAGATTTCAGGCTGGATTTTACGATTAATTAACTCAATATTGCTAACACGTTTTAACACCGGTAAGTAATGAATACAACAATGTCATAAATCGTAATAAAACCAACAATTTAATAATTTTAGCAATAAACTAGTTGATATGTCCCCAAGTCGAGCGTTCGTAAATAATAATAATAATAAGCGAACCTGTAAAATCAATTTAAATGTAAATAAAATTAATTCAATTTGCTTGATTATTAAACCGGTGTAGAACATAAAACATCTACATAATTAGCAGCGTTAGTGCAGCGTCGTGTACAAAAGTTAAATTGGTGAAATATCTTAAATGGTGTTTTATTATACACATAAATTAAAAAAGATATATAAATCTGAATAACTCCTATGATTATTTTTAAGAGCGTACGCCGCAAACGAAATTTCGACTTCAACGAAATAAAAGTCCTCTACCGACGAAAAATTATTTCGTGCTTGGTACTTTTTGCACTGGCCGTATTGTAGCTCTGGGCGAATAATTGGCAAGCAATTTCCCAATAGGATCTTTGTGAAACTAAATTGTGGGATGTCTCAAAGTAAACATAAATAATTGAATGATTTTTCATTTTTCGGCCAGTGTGACATAATTACGTAGAAATATAAACGTTGCAAAAACTAATTCTAATAATAATTGTATGGACTTCGTGGAATTGTTTTGCAGCTTTTTTATTGCATTTACCACGATTTTTATTCTGATTGATGGATAATTTGTATCCATTTATAATTTATTGCTATTTCAATTTAACTAACTGGAAATATCGTCAGCAATAAATCGATTGAAATTGGTTTTTGTTATGAAACCCCTTATAAAAATTCTATGTAATCAACGTCACCGTACTAAAACACTTCAATACAATACCACGCAATTAGCTACAAGTTAAATACATTGTTTAATAGTAAAAAAAGCATTGGAGAAAAACCAGTGGAATAGACGAACTGCCTCTAATCCAGTGCAGAATAACAGCGTACATGTGTATATTGTAACCGCGCCAGCCACAGCGATCGTGCCCATGTGATGTAACGTTTATCCTGAGCCACATGGTTTCCAGGACTACAAAGGATTTTTCACGAGCGATTTTCCAGCAAATGGCAGACGTTCAAACAAAAATTGTTTAAAATTTAAATATCTTTAACTTTCGTAAGATCCACTGTTTCGATAACTCGCACCGTTTTCGAGATATGGAAAAGGGGGTAGAGTAAACCATCACTTGCGATATTGCTTTCAAAATACATACAGTCATATTTTGAAAGGAATATCTTCCTCGCCATATAAAAATCTTAAATTTAGAGTTTCATAGTTTTAGGTTCAATAGTTTGGGTGCTAGAGCACGCACAGATATATACACACACACACACACACACACACACACACAGTCACACCGAAATTATTAGAATCGATATAAGGGTAAAAAGAGTTAACGAGATTTTAAGCCACCAACAGTTCGGTTACAACCAGCAGCGTTAGATAAATTAAGGGATATACAAATATTTTAAAAAATATCTGATAAGAACGCAATAAATCAAATATGGTTATTATAGAAGGATTATTATGAAGTCTTCAAGTAGATAACAACGAAAGGAACACTGAAAGCTTATGGAGAAATAAGAAATACAACAGAAATCAAAGACCTGAAAATGGATAAAAAAAGACGTTAAAAATTAGGCAAGCAACGTTGAAACAGCTAAAGGACAAGCCAGGCAGGATAATAAACAGCAATAATGAGAACATTTTAAGGATTGGAACCAGTGAACCAAAAACATTGAAAAACACATAAGTTGAAGGCATTAAAAAAATTGACGAAGGAAATAGCAACAGACGTGGTAATACAAAATCAGAGTAGCTCTAATTTACAAAGGAAGAAAATGGGGTAAATATAACGTGGACATAAATGTAGAGAAAGACTATGGTGATTGGAAGAGGAAATATTATAGCAAAAATAGCAATAAATGAACGAGGATACGGACAACAACATTTAAGTATTTCGATTGCACAGTAAACAACAAAAAATTATGGAGAAATAAATTGGTAGCTGACTATTGGCAGCAAATAAACCACGCACTCAGTCATCTTTAACAATGAGCGATGAAAAACGTGCAATAACAGTACAAAAAACTATTATAAAAGAGTACTAACCGATGAAAATAAAACTTGGGTAATGAATGAAAGAATGCTGGAGTGAAGTGTTGGAGTTATAAGACTAGACTATAAAAGGAATGAGCTGATAATGAGCGATACTTAAAACAGAAAACTTACATAACAGTTAGAATGGTCTGAAAACAACGAATAGATAATAAAATACAATAATCCTTACACCTGTTTGACAGTTGTCCAGAAGCTCTGATAAGGACGTCATTTTTGCAAATGAATTTTTTTTATATTAATCCCAATATTTTGAATTTTAAATTTTTTATAGCAGATGTGTCGAAGTAGATTAAAATATTAGTTATGGACGTGGTAACGACGGAGTTAATACATTTTTCAATGAGCTTTTCAAAATTAATTAAAATGACGTTTGTTGTCCAGAATATCGCATTTTGTCATCCAAAAAATTAAATTCTAATGGTACCTACAATCATAGACCACTTGCGATGTAAACCCATGGTGTTAATTATAATTATAATTAGAAAATGATTTCTCCTTCATACGCAATTTGTAAAGGTTTTTTTTTTATTTTTTCATTCATATTTTATCAATGTGCGTAACTTAAGATACTATTCACACCTTCCAACTGATAATGTACTTCCTAAAGGAAATACAATCGTGTGAATGACCAAGCCTATGATTCGTTTCCTTTACGTAGTATTAAAACCACACGGCAGATATCGAATAAAAGGAACAGTTCAAAGATTTTTTAATTACCTCGCCTTGAAAGCATTCAGTGGGAAAATAAATTAAAATTTAAAGTACAGGTTTCGAAATATAAATAATAATTCTGGTTTGGGAAGCCGCAAAGCAACTGAATATATTAATTATCCCATGGCGACGAGTTATACATTAAATGATGCGCTGAGGTTAATTATGTTCACTATGAAAATGTGAACACCTATGGGCCAAGTGGGAAACATTATCTGAAACAATTATTAGGTCCAACGCTGATTTCCTGATGTCTTTTCTGGTTTGGTTCTCCCTATGGGTCCTTTTGGTGATCACCGGTCATGATTGGTCGTTGGATATGGCTTCGCAGGTATCTGACTAACAATCATGTAGGGATGGCTATTAGTACGTCGAACATTATGACATATTCATCATTGGTTTTTGCTGCTTGTATTCGTGATGAAGTTCTTGCAATTGAGGAATCTGGGGTGCTCTTTCTGGTTTGAATCTGGTTTTCATGTATCCATAAGTGACATTTAGCTTCTATGGTACGTCTTAATTAATTTAAAGTCTTGTAGTAAACAAAGTCTTCATTTGTTAGCAATAGAAAAATAATGATTTCGACGTGATGATATTTAGTATGCATGTTCTGCATGTTCTGCACGTTCTTGGGCATATTTTTTTCCGGCGATTCCCAGCAATATTGTTCTTCGTAATGGCTTTCGTTATTGGTTAAAATTTTGTCGTTGATGTTCCTCTTATCATTTGAAAAATAAAATTGTTGATTCGTCCAATTGGTTTTCTTCATTGGCGAAGATAAACTTGTCATTTATTTTTGCATTCGTGTAGATCGCGCTTGACTACGTTCCAAAATTTGTCTTGGAGTTTTGTCAAATGAGAAATTGGTCAGTTCGGAAAAGAATGTGCAGATAAAATAAAATTATTGGATATATCCATTTTAAAGTGGGTTCGGTAAAGGAATGGCCGACCAATTAGTAACATTGAACTCGCAAAATAAAACATTAAAAATATTCAACGAGATTCCTAGGCACATAAAGACAGTGATACTCATAAGAGTAGCCAGATCCATTATAATATATAGCAACAAAAATTTGTGCTCTGGCAGAAAAACATAGATCGAGAATAAATGCAGTAGAGATGAGATTCCTCAACGAGGCAAGATACGAAATGAAACATAATAACTGATAATCGAACGGATCAACGATAAGATATCGGTGAACGAATTACGATGGTCAGGGTTAGGTTGGGTTGTGACATATAAGTCGTATATCAGAAGGAATACTATACAATGCATAAACAAAAATAACAGGGAAAGAGGCGAGAAGAAGATTGAGGAAAACGTGGGAGGACGGAATAATGGAAGAAATAAGAGAGTACGACACAAAGAAGTGGAGAGAGTAATGCACAAGAAAAAATAATTAACTCAACTAAAAAACACCTTACAACAAGGTGGAAAGGTATAGGATTGAGAAGAAGACGTTTCTTATTTCGCATATTTGAGATTAGTTCGTTACTATTGACTATTTGGGTTCGTTTGGGGCTGGGTTTTTACTTCCGATGATCACTTTTCTTGTTTTCTCGTTGTTTATTTTTTTTTCTTAATTTATCGTAAAATTAGTGGGACTGCGCTTAAGGCGTTTTGACCAATCGAACAACAACACTACCCCACCAGACTGCGCCATTTAAATAATAGTTGAATAAAATTGATTTTTAAAAACGTTCTCTTTAAGATTGTTAAGAATGTATTACATTATCATCAATACTTCTGACAATTTCAATTTCTATTGCAAAACGAGTGTTGTATCGTAACTATTCTCACTCGCAGATGATATATTAAATGTTATGCTAGGCATTGCGCCGCGTGCAGATGTCGACCTAATAGAAAAACGTGATATAATCGACGGATGAGAACCTATGCCATTCGTTAACACCTTATAAAAGACAGCTCGATTTTAGGCCACCAGAACCACAAATTAACTCGCCATCAAAGTACGTAAAGGTGTTTTTGTCTTCGTAAATTTGTTACAGTAGTCAACTAAACTTACTCAAGTTCCATAATTACGGTTATTACCACTGATAGGGTCACGTGCCATTAAATGTCCCAAATTAAATCACTAGGCATTCATAATAAATTGTCCCAACGTGTCTCCTTTTATATCAAAATAATAAAAAGAATCCTTTAAGGCCGGAATTTATTTATAAATTAAATCCACAAATAAATCTCAACCCTACATAATAACGAATAAATGAGACATACGCAACAAACTAAGAAAGATTAATTAATTAATTTTAATTGATTTTAAAACGTGTTTAAAACATTAAAAGCCAAAGCGATTTTATTTTCTACGGAACCTCTATGATACGTGAAACTTCGTTTTATCAAATTTAAGATAAAATTGTTTTGTTATCAATGCATTAATCCGTGGACAATGAATAATGCGCGTACTTGATTTCCTACACAGCAGATAAACTTCAATATAAAGTATTAATTTCAAAACGAAGACACAACAGTCGTAACAGCAACAAAGCTTGCTATAGTATAGATTCCGTTACAAGCGATATAACTTTATCGCTTTGTATATGTTTTTCCAGATAAATTTCGTCTGAAGCAATTATGAGAATAACGCGATTGAATTTTACGTATAAGTAAATAAAGGAAATGCGTTTAAAAATAATAAGAGCCTTGTATTGAAAACGAGTTTTTTAAACTTACCTTCAAGTTACATATTTTTATTGGGCGGTGTACAGAGCCGGCGCGAAATTTTTCGACGACAAAGATGACATTAGAAAGATATCCTTAAAAAAATGGAATTTCGAAAATAGTCACAATGGGGATAGGGAAGGTCAAAAAGTATTTTTCCGTTAAAATCTCGAGTTCGAAAATGTTCATGATTACTATATTTCCGTACACATAAGATATAAGAAAGTAAAAATTATTATTGGTGTAATAATAAATTAAATTAATCCGATTTAAATTTTCAAGGCAAATGATTTTGCAAAATATATGTAGTTATCGCTGTCCTTTCAACCTTTGAAACAAATCTGCTGTTGTAATTAATTGCATTTATTACGACACCTTTTTAAGAAAAACAACGATTGCATATACAAATAATAATCGATTTTATTTTCTGTTTATGGTTCATTTACGTTTAGTATCTTTGTTGTTAAAACGCGATTATTTAAATTTTTAAACGCATTTATTTATAATTGTTTCGTTGCAGTTTTACGTTTAGTTTTTTTTTGTAATTCTTCCTGTTCTCCTTGGAAATTATTTTTTCTTCAAAATGATTATTGTAAGGAATATATTACGTGTGTGATGTTTTCGTTAACTATTTGCAATTGCGAATACGATTGCTAAATGAACATAAAAAAATGAATACGTCGACAGAATTACTTACGAAATAAGATCGGACGATCGTACGATGTGTTTGCATTGCAACAATACCCACTGATACATTAATCAGTCGTTTTTTGGTTCCTTGTTTCGTTTTGAGAAAAACAGTGTTTTTCATGGGCACGTGTAAATTACAATTTGTTATTTAATTAAATGCAACGCATTAATAAAATAATTTTATAGTAATTGTCTATTTATTAATTTTATTTATTTTATTTTCCTTCGTATTCATTTTATTGGTGCATTGTTGGAAATTATCACGTATCATTTAATACATGATTAGCTTTCATTAAATGTTATGTAATTTTTATTTCTCTTGTGTGTGTTTTTTTGTACGGGTAAATTTTGTATAGTTTTATTGAATGACGTATATATGTTGACCTTGACATATAAAGACTATATGAACGCCATCTACACATGCTGTGATCTTCGCGATCGCATGCACGCGTTGATGACATCTGACATAATAGTCGTCTATGAGGTATTTATAAGTATCGAATATTTCACCTGATGCACCAAGTAACCCTAACTCATTAAATAAATTAAGAAACGCTTAGAACAGACAGCATTGAATGTTATATACCGCACAATGGCACAATCCTTGAGAAATTAAAATTTACTCTTGTTATTAAATTCAAATGTAAATATTTATAGATACTAAAGTTTATCATACTCCAATGACATTGAGATAATTAAGTTACATTATTGTCAATGGATCTATATATAACACGACTCTATATATAGTCCATTCGTCAGGTGATAGTTTTCGTAGAATGCTTTAATCGGATCGGTTACAATCTTTTTATTTTCGTTATCACGGATCAGATAAATTCGTGAAAGGAAAACAGTGCAAGAAAATATGGGATCTTATTAAATTTAAAACTGGATATGTATTTAAAATTAATAAACGCTCGGTGCCAACGATTTTGTTGCTCCTACCTCAATGAAAATTAATTTAAGATCTATAACTATTAGTAAATTAAAGATGAATTTAGAATTAATTGTAGCAACAACAATTGAATTAATTAAGCATAGATTTAGTAAAAAGTTACATGCGCTGTTTTTCCTTTTCTTTCATTTTGGGTTCGTCTATTTTAATTATTACTTTATTTAACGTTAAGGTATAACAACACGCCAAAGAAGAAAAAGGTAAGAGAAAACAGTTGAGAACAAAAAACTAATTGGTTGCCAACCAGTTGTGGATCTAGAATATGCAATAAAAAAAAACTGGTCAGTATGGAAGAGGCTGACCAGTCAAACAGATCAGGGCGGCCAGGTGGACAAAGGGCACGGGCAAAGATACTCAAAAGGATAGGGTATATTCTTATGGGCATCAGGAATATAACACAAATGCAACATTTTGCTGCTCATTTTGCGTGTTATTTCTTTTCCATAGAGGTTTCATATAGACGTCGAGATTTTAACGGATATACTGTTTTGAGATCTCCTGAATCGACCCTGACTATTTTTGGAATGACGTCTGTCTGTTAAAGATATTGTAATTTCAAACAACTTTCATTTGAAAAGTTTTTTTCGAAAAATGTAGTATAACTAAGTATAAGAAAGTTCAGTGCGGACCACTGCAGATTTTACTTTATGTATAAGTAAGTACAGGAATCAAGAAAATTTTCAACCTCGCAATTTTAATGGATATACACGTTTTGACAACCCCCGTATCGATTCTGACTATTTTCGGAATTACGTCTGTGTGTCTGTGCGTGCTTTATCGCCCAAACGATGAAAGCTAGAGCTACGAAACTTTAAACTTACGATTTTCACACCCTTAGTAAAAATATTAACACGGAAAGCGCCAAATAAGCGCAACTAAAAAATTTGCAAGTTGTACGAAATTTTTACTTCATGTTTGAGTCAATTAGGGAAATTTTTGAACAAATCCTAAGAAACCCAAGATTCTAAACACTTAAATTCTTAATTATTAGATTTCTTGTTACGGAATGAAACAACTCAATTTTTCCACGACATGCGTGCCATTAATAATAACACCGTTCTTTCCACTCCCAGTGCGATTTAGTTCAGATTTCTTAGCCATCTGTTGGTGTTGATTATTTCGGCGACGTTACGCAACGTAAATTGCCGCGTACACACAAAGTCCGCGATTTAATAAATAAAATAAAAAAAATAATAAAAGGGTCCGCAGCGATCATTATGCCCGATAAGTTACTATGTAATATGTGTAATTGAATCGCAAATCGTTATTTGTGATTTTCCTAAAACGGTATAAAACCCTTTTGAAATTAAGTACCTCATTTATTGTTGCTTAAAAACAATACAGAATACATTTTAAAAATCATTAGCAATTTTTTTCCAATAAAATTAAAAAAGAAAAACTGCCAACATTCGCAAATGAATTGCCCGTATAAAGAAGATATTATCGTAGTAGTTTTAAAGATAAAACATATTTGTCATACATTTAGAAACTATGTCATTAAAGACAAATGCAAGGCCATTTTTAATAAATATCATTGTTATGAATGATATAATTACATTCGCATACATTTTCACTTGCCTGAAGAAACCGAATCAAATAAAATAAAATGAAAATTAAAAAGTAAACTTCAAAAATATTTTATTATTACAAAATACAAAAATAAATATAAATTCTCTGACTTATGATATAATGGTATAACTTTTAATAAAGTATTTCGTTAATAGGTAGAAATAAATAATACATATAACATATACTGGCTACAAAAATACACACAAATCCTACAACTTACTGCATAACTCGTGTAAGCTTCAACATTATGTTTCATTAATAAATAGAAATAAATAAAACAAATACTCTGGCTATAATATGTACAAGATAAATCCTTTAACTTACAGTACAACTGTTGTAAGTTTCAACATGATGTTTGGTAACAAATAAAAATAAATAATACATTCTGTCCATAATTTACTGCAAACAAAGTTTTTACACATCTTCGTCTTCATCTGATACGGCGTCTAATGGTGGTGGGTAGTGTTCTTGAACAAGTAGTGGTACTACCATACCCATTGGAGGTAATGGTCTTGGCATTTTAATGAAGCGCAAATTACGAGTACCCAACAATTTACGCGCCAACCAAATGAACGGTTTGACGCAGTTGATGCTTCTTTTGACCGACACATTATAATACTGCAGAGGCTCCTGATTGTATACAACTTTTAGAGGAGTGTCGGTAGTATTAGTACCATCCATATCATTCCCACAAATTACAATGGGGATGTTCCCACAACTCTGAACGAGTTCAAACTGCCAATTGGGTAGGAACGACATGCGTGCGAGGTCTACCATTATGATAGCGCATTGGGCATTAGCGTAGTAATCATCCTCACCTCGAAGCCCCTGCTGGCCAGGGGTGTCCCACACGTCAAATTGGATCGCGCCTTTGTTGGTGTAGAAAACCAACGGATGGATTTCGGAACTGCATGTCGCGATATATCTGCTTTCGAATTCGCCTGTCAAGTGGAGGTGCATAAATGTGGTTTTACCAGTGCACCCATTGCCGACCAAGACACACTTAAACTTTGGGACTACGACGTCCATCTCTGAAAAAACAAACGAAAATAAATTATCAAAATAAAAACGGGGTTGCAATATTTTTTGCTTATTTTATTTTGAACTATTTCTTCTTAGTTACCATTTGTTTCTTGTATTTTCCCCAGCATCACTTTGAGCACCACCCAACATACAAACGTACCATTGAATTGTTTGAAATTCATTCATTTGACAATTCGAAATATTTTTTCTCATTTATTGTGTATTTTCGTTGTTCTATTATCATTTGATTGCATATAATTTGATAGTTTTGAATTAATTTATTTGTATATTTTACATTAATTTATTTGCAATCAATGTGTACTTATTTTGTCTTGTGTTTATTTTTATTTCCGTTCACACTTCTCATTAGTTTTCTATCGTGGTTCATTACTCGTAAGTTTATTTTCGTTCCATTATTTGTTCTTTGGCTTTTATTTTGTTCTTACTTTCCGCTATTTTGTTTTAAACTAACGTATGTAACAAAAGTTTTGGGGGAAATTTTCGTATTATTTTCTTCTTATTAAAAATAAACCAATCAACTTTCCATTGGATATTGAGAATCTGTCAGTTTCTCCTGCAGATTGATAATACATTTGTGTTTACACAATTTTACAACATGTCCTACAAGTTAGAATTGCGGAAAGGTATTTACAATTTGGTTAGCCAAATGCCCAAATGTGACAGTCGCCATTTATAGAAACCAAAATATATCTAAGACAACAATTTACTGCGTCATTAAGGAATGCGGGGAAGGTTTGCCGTGTATGAATTTTCCCAAGACGGATCACCCTCGACTTTTGAATGCAAGGCTTCAGAATTTCATTGAATCTGCAAGAAATTATAATAGAATGCAATAGAAAAGAAGTTTCAACGAGAAGATTAGGCCGAAGATTTCACATTTCCCATATCAGCCAAGAGGGAAACTAGCAGAAATAATTTAAAATATAGAAAGCGACAAGTATGTCCAAAATACACGGCTGCTCCATTAAAGAGGATTCCAAGAGGCTGCAGACAATTAAGATTTCAGAAACAATGAAACGATAATTTAGACGACGAAAATATTTGTGGTGCGCCATTTCGAAAGCTGGTTATTCAAGACCTTATGTTGGGCGAGTTAAGGACGAAACTGTAAATGCAGACATTTATATTCGAAGATGCATCCCCAAATTAGTGAATTTTATTCAAACACATCATGTTAATGATAATATTTTTTCTGGCCGAATCTGGCATCGTGCAATTATGCGAGAAGAACAGAAGATTGGTTAAGGCAACAAAATATCCCACGCGTACCAAAAGAGGATAAACCCCCGAATATTCCAAAGGCACGTCATATAAAAGAGATTTGGGCTTTACTCGGTAGAAAGGTTTACGACGGTGGGTGGGAAGCCCAAAATGAAGAAGAAGTACGACGAAGTACCTAAAGATTCGACAGTTAACCCACTTACCGTCTAAAGGCTGATGAGAGTATTTTTGCTGTTTGATACAATTAACTTAAACAACTAACAATTTGGAAATTAGGACAGTTATATTTTAAGGATAAAATAACATATGGTAAAACATAGAAAAATCGTAAAAAACATGAAAAGAAATACAAGAAAATCAAGTAAATACAAAACAAAATATTAATAAAAAAATAAACGTGCAAATAAACGAAAGCGTTGGGGGGGGGGGGGCAATGCTAGGATTACGGAGAATCGAATAATAAAAATTAATGAAATTGAAGCAATACAAGAAACATAACAGAAAAACACAAAAAAAAACATTGCGTAAAATAAATAATATGAAATTCAATACTAGAAAAGTATAGGGATAACAAAACCAAATACATTTTAAAAAAATAATAAAAGTTGAAAATAAACCTAAGCTAAACTAAAATAAGCCAATGGAAAATTAGATAAAAACCAAGGAAGAAATAAGTACAGCAAAATGAATTGAATTTTTTAAAATTTTGAATTCCTAACATTTGTAATTTAAATAGTTTAATTTTATTATGTAGTTTAATTTAAAACATATTTTTTTATTAATAGAAAAATAACCTTGGTAAAAGATTCGAAAAAATTGCACTACAAATAAAATAAAATAAAATTGCTAGAAAATCGCCAACAACGTACGAACGGACGCAAATCAAATCCAATTAAAATTCTCGACTGAAAATGTTGTAATATTGCTAAGTAAATAAATAACTCAAAAATCAAATGAAAACGAAAATTTTATTGTATTGTATTTGTCGTACTTTTTTTGTTCAGTTTCTATCCCGATTTAAACGATGCTATTACGTTTCTAAAATTACCCTATCGGTACAGTAGACATACGAATCGAAAAACCATAAGGTGCCGTTCGATTAGAATCTATTATTTGTTACATTTGCAGGTTTAATTTTTTTGTTAAGTCTGAGTGTATCACGTGTGCGCGGCTCGGTTCATTTAATAGAGGGGCGAATGTGCGCGTGCACACGCGACGAATTTGTAATACCACAAATAAATTCTGCGCAAGATTTGCAACGGCGCAACTCACACAAAGACTCGTTACTACATGTTCAAATGATTAAAAATTAAACTTACTAAATGTTAAAAAGGAATCTTTAAAAAAAACTGATATTACATCTTACCGAACAGGTTGAAACGTGAAACGACGGTCCTACTTAACCTAACTAAACGACGAATGCGACTGGCAATATCTATGAGACCAATGCACACGTGCAACTGAGGCGATGGCCGATACCGCAACACATCGGCATGAACCAAAGGAATCGGCCGCCGATGTGTACTTTTTGCAAATTGAATATTCGACAGAGGAACCAGCCATTAAAGCTTTACGCGAGACGCATGCGCAAGGTGGAGTGGGCATCGCTCTGATTTATCCACACTACGTCAGCGTTAAAGGGCTGATGTTGCTATCGCTTTATAAAATAATGCATAACAAATGCAAAATAAATTTATTAACAATCAGATAAATCGAAAATCAATAAAACGGAATTATTAAAGAAGTCATAATAAAAATAAAGTGTAGCGAATGAATTTCTCAACAACATAATATAAGTGACGTATGACAGTTCAATGTTTAATTGTTTAATTTTTAGCAATGGAATTCAATTTTATGTAACAAAGTTTTTAAAATATTGACTTCTCCGATATAAATCATATTTTAGGAAATGAAATTATTAATTTCATGCAAGTATAATTATTTGGGACTTGAAAAAATTATAATTTTTAATTGTACATGATTAGCATAAATATAGATTTTTACTCATGATTATCACGTCATTGACAATTTCAATTTGAAAATTGTAAAAATATAAATAAAAGAGAACGAGACAAATAATGACATAAAATCAAACGAATATATTGTTTTAAAGAAGAAATTATTTATAACAAATATAAAATAAATTTCCACGAATACAACAAGAATATTAAATATAGAAAATAATAAACTATATAATAATAAACACTTTTCAATTGTTTAGATGAAAATCTTGTGTGTGATATTTTCAATTCATCTAATTCTAATGTTACTTACTTAACACTTTCGGATATCTAGTTTTTCTCTTTTTTGTATTACATGCAAATTATAAGCCATGACGTCATGGTAAATTTCATATTAATTTGAAAATTTAAAAATGCAAATGAAAGAAAACGAGACAAATAATAATGAAATAAAATCAAACGAATATATTTTTTAAGAAGAAAAAAATTATATCAAATATAAAATAAATAATAAATCGACAGATTAAAAATATGAATTTGTATGATTTCCACGAATAGAACAACAATAATATTGAATATAGAAAATTATAAACAATTCTAATCAACCTTTATATTTAGAACACTTTACAATTGTTTAGTATTTTTAGATGAAAATCTTGTGTGTGACGTTTCCATTTTATCTAATTATAGTGTCACTTAGTTATAGCACTGGTAATTTGGATTATATTATGATAATTAAATCTACTTTTAGAATCTCAGAATGTATAACACTTTCGGATATCTAGTTTTCCCTTTTTTGTATTACGAGGGGAGATCATTATTTAGCGGCCCTGACATAGTAGGCGTTGAGTGACGTTGATTCAATTTGACACATTAAAGTATTAATTATTTGTTGTTACGTTGGTTCAATTGTAATTTTGTCACTTGTTACCTGTTCAAATAATTTAGAATTTAAGTAGACAAGTTTAGAGAAATGCTTAAAATGGAAAAATCAGAGGTTCGTGTAGTTATAAAATACTTGCAAAAGAAAGGGTTGTCGCCAAAAGAAATTCATGTCAAGATATGTTAAGTGTATTAGGTGAGGGTGCTGTTTCTTACCAAGTGGTGAAAATATGTCTCGAAAAATGCGAAGGGTGCTGGACGACCAATGACTGTCACTACCCAAGAAAATTTTAATCGTATACACGATATGGTAATGACAGATAGACGACTGACCATACGCAGGATAACTGAAATTACGAACTTTTCTTATGATACTATAGAAAATATTTTAACAAATATTTTGGGGCCAAAAAAGTTGTCTGCACGTTGGGTCCCACCTGATCAGAAACATTCTAGAGTATTGCATTCTGAAGCCAGTTTGGCTAAGTTTAAAGCAGATCCGGATGAATTTCTTTGTCGATTCCTCATTGTTGATGAAACGTAGGTTCACCACTTCGATCCTGAGTCGAAGCAACAAAGTATGGAGTGGCATCGCCGGGGTTTTGCCATCCGCTGGTAAAGTTATGGCCACATTTTTTTGAGGCGCAGACAGAATTTTGTTGATTGATTTTTTTGGAACATGGACATACAATAACAGGATCCTACTATGCCAACTTAATTTCGAGATTGTGTCAAGGAAAAAAGACGAGGACAATTGAGCAAAGGAATTCTATTTTATCAAGACAACGCTCCTGTCCACAAAAGCCATGTTGCCATGACCGCTATTATGAACGCATGATTTGAATTGTTTGAACATTCCGCATATTCACCAGACCTGCCCCCTTGTGATTTCTTTTTATTTCCAAAATGAAAAGAATGTCTTCGGCGGACCAGATATTACGACGATAATGAAGTGATAACGGCCGTAAACGGCTGGCTGGAAGATTTTTTCCAGAAGAATCAAAGGTTTGGAGCATCGTTGGACCAAATGCATCGACGTTCAGGGAGATTATGTAGAAAAATAAACATTTGATATTTCTTCAATTTGTTTCCTTTATGTTAGGGACCGTAAATATTGATCTCCCATCGTACATGCAAATTATATACAAAACTATCATGACTGACATGACGTCATTGTATATTTCATATTAATTTGAGTTGTAAAAATTCAATGAAAAGAGAACGAGATAAATAATAATGAAATAAATTCAAAATTTTATTTTAAGAAGAAAATATTTTAACCAATATAAAATCATAAATCGACAGATTAAAAATTTCAATTTGTACGATTTCCACGAATGGAACAACAAGAATATTGAATAAAGAAAATTATGAACAATTCTAACCAACCTTTATAATTAGAACACTTGGCAATTGTTTAGTATTCTTAGATAAAAATCTTGTGTGTGACGTTTTCATGTTATCTAATTAGTGTTACTTATGACGCCGGTAATTTAGGTTATATTATGATAATTACATATATATTTAGAATCTCGGAATGTACCGTATATCCCCAGATTGAGTTTACAATAGGTATGATTGACCAAAAATTTTATGTTTTGGGATTCCGCCCTGCTTAGCCTGAAACTTATTTTTAGCTTACTTTTTCTACAATTTTTTGAAATCAAGTAGGCAAACACTATTTTAGTTCTAGGTGAAGGTAAAGGTAAAGTTTTCTCAATGATCGGCCTATTTCCTTGATAAAATCCAGTATTGGTCAGTATTGCAATTGAAACAGCAATGATAACATGAGGTGGCTTAATAATTACAATTGCATTGATTATATGTCAAGTATTTATTGTAGGATGACATGTGTCGTTATCTTTCATATCGTTAAAGTAATATCACAAAACTGATTTTCATTGCCAAGCAATGACAATATTTTTACAATTAAATGCTAACGTTAGAACAGAAAATATATTTAGTACAGTGTTAGGGACGTGGAAAAAGTTACCGTTAGTTAAGGAACTTCGACGGCGGATTGAATTATGCAGCGTCGAAGGTGGAGGGTTAATAGAATAACTTAATAGCTGTTTTTTTGTTTTAATAATTTAATTAAAAATGTCTTGTGTTTGTTTTTTTGAAAATTTGCATAGCGCCATAACTACATTCTAAACAATCTTTCTTAGTGACACTTTGACGTACTGCGAACGGAAAAGGTAGTTTACCTAGAACTAAAATAGCGTTTGAAAAACTGTAAAGGCCTCCTTGATTTAAAAAAATCGAAAGTAAACTAAAAATAAGTTTCAGATCAAGTAGGGCGGAACCCAAAAATATGAAATTCCAATTCGAAAATTTTTGGTCAATCATACCTATTATAAACTCAATCCGGGGACATGCGGTATAACACTTTCGGATATTTAGTTTTTCTACATATTTTTTGTATTACATTCAAATTATTTACAAAACTCTATAACCCCAGAACTCATTTTTGAGGCAAGAACGAAATAATTTCGATTTATGAAAAAAATATTAGAATTGTCGTTTGAATAAGTGCTATACTACTTGGACATCTAACAAATACTTTATGGGAAACAACATAATTTTTGTTTTTCATTTTATTTGACAGATTCCTTAGAATTATCATTAGAACACGTGCGACGCTTTCTAAAACTCTTACTAAAACATAAAATAATTAAAATTTATGGGAAACAGCGTTTTTTTTTTTTGAAACATCTTTAAAATTATAGTAAGAACACATGCTCTTGAACACAATAACTTGTAAAGGCAAAAACGAAATAACTTTTTATTTTCCACCTTAACTAGAGCTTACAGAACTCTAAAACCCTAGAACTCGACAGGACCCATGAAACTCAAAAATAAATAAATAAATAAAAAGGTGTTTGTTCATTGTAACTAACGTACATGACTGAAAAAATTATTAAAGTCAAAAAACCAAATAGCTGTTCCTCAGTTTAATATGCTTCTCCACTGTTTTTTTTTAACTTGGCTTTCATTTCAAGTTGTTTTTTTTTTCTTTTATTTCCAATTTATTTACTTTCTTTTACAAATAATTGTTCGTCTGTAAACCATATATAGTAACATTCTTTTCAATTAGATTTTATAAACTATTCCACATTTAATAATTATTAAAAATGATTGCAACATAATTTTTGAATGATTAGAAAAACAGAATTACGTATAAAAACACATCTACATATAAATAGAGATCTATTTTTATATACAACGTAAATTTTAACACAGATTCTCTGACGTAATAAGAATGTACGGTGGTGCGACGTTTAATTGTTTCATAAAGTTTAACGTTTATTTATATACATATAATCAATTCAAATATGTGATTTAATCACTTTATCAAAGTGACGTTGCTGATGCATAAAAATGCTATGAATATTAATTAAACATCATGCATCTAAGAAAAAACCTTGGGACAATATTTGTACACTTGTTGTAAAGTTTGAATTTCGATTAAATCACCAGTATATGAGTGCAGTTGAATTATGCAAGTGGTCATTTTTTTGATTAAGAAATTGTGCAACGTTTGGCTGATGAGCTAATAATGCCAGCGAAACGATCGTCGAGGTATCCGTGTGTTTGTGTATCCAACTTGTTCATAAAGAACTTGTATTTTTACAATAGAAATACAAAGAAAAACAAAATGCCAACGATAAAATGCAAAACACGTAAAAATAAATCTAGTAAGAAACTGAAATCAAATAAATAAAGTCGAAAATTTTAAAAACGAAAGTGAAACCAAACTAAAACATTAATTTGCACTTTATTATGTAAAATATATTTTATAATTCTCGGAAAAGCAACAAATTAATACGAAATGATAATAAAAAACTAACAATTTATCCCGTTTCGATTCTGAAAATATCACAATGTCTTCAATGACATGCATGTGTTGGCTAAGCGAGTGATTATCACGTGCGTACAAATGTATACATTATCTATACTAAAATTTTGTAACCATGATGAAACCATGTTAAAATTAACAAAGATAAATCTTATCACAACAAAAAACCCAAACTTACGCTGTTGTGAGTAACATTGTATGGATTATATTTTACGTCGTAGTAAAATATTTAAATTAAATTAAAAATATTTATTTAGTACCCTTTTGTTTAACATTTCTTTAATCAATAATTTATTCATTTACTCTTAAAATATTTGGTGCCAAGAAGCTTTGTTATCACGCTCATAAAATAAAACTAATGCAAGAGATAAAACGTGAAGAATTTAGTATTTAAAATGTCCACGCCCAATTTGGAGAATCTAGATTTTTTAATTTCAAGTTCCATGTGTAGAAGAATCAAAATTAGCATAGTTATTCTTGTTCAATGCTTTCCTCGGATCGAATTTATTTTGATGGTAAATATTTAATAATATTTTGTGTAGTTCAAATGTAGTAAACGGAAAATAAAATAACTAAAACCATAAAATACTACGAACACGCACTGCAAAATAATTGCAAGAAATTAAAACAAAAAAATAATAAATGAATGCAAGTAAACAACCGGAAGTCCAATTTAAGAAACCCAGGAAAACAAATAAAGAAACACAAATACGCAAACGAGCAAATTAAATATACGGAAGTAGAGCTGCCGTAAATTAATGCAATTTTATCCAAGAAATAAAGTAATAATAACCGCAATACGTTATGTTGTTGTTTATGTTAGCTTCGTTCAAGTCTCAAACGTCGTTGATATTTGTAATCGGTAATCTAGTTCATTCATAATTATGATTGTAAACAATTGGGTTATTGTACTATAGTATTCAAAGTCGTCGCGTTATTTCTCATCCAATAAATCAATAATAATTAGTATTGTTGTCACACTGGGTTCGGTTTCATTTGACGATATTGTGTAACATAGCTTTAATGTCCTTGACTCGTATATTTTGTTTGCTTTTGTGTGCCGTGTCGTAAGGTAGTTTAAGGTGAACATTTATTGCGCAGAAGATTCTTCAGGAATGCATCGGAGAAATCGAAGCAAATTTGATTAAATATTGATTTTGAAAAATGATGATCAGAGACGTGTTAAACAAATATTGCAGAAAAAATATCAGAGAAATCATCGTCTAATTCATGAAATTTCTGATGCTAATTGAGTCATTATTTCATTGTGTAAGGCAATCTTTTAAGTTTAATACCAAATGCATAACACAATGTTTGTCAACTTTTATTGTAAAAAACAAATATGTAATTTTGCAAGTCTATTTTTTCCCTCCTGAATTCCCAATAGAGTTAAATAAGATTTATTTGCAAATACCAAATACATAAAAAATAAATTTGCTTTAATTGATTAATTTCATATCTGTCACAAAATCATACCATGATAGATTTGATTAACAAATCATTTAATCTGTCGAAATTTTTTTGCAACTTTAATTAAATTTAAAATGTATTTTACCTTAACAAAAGGTATCACAAATTTGAAAAATGTTTTTAAGATCTTACGAAATTAGTCAACACATTAATTGAACAGAAATATCAATTAAAAAAGTTAAAAATAGCTGAACTAGTAATATTTTAGAAGTTTCTATGCAAGCATAATTGGTCCACCTGTACATGTCTCGTACGTAATCAACAAGTCAATTATTGGAGAGCACGTTATTGCTTGCGTGAATGAAACATTGAACTTTACGAAGGTATAAAGTCCAAGGAATCTCGAGAAATTGAGTTCGTTCGTGGAATTGTTTTGGTGCAAAGTTCACCCATAGTAGACGTCCTTATCAAAGAAAGTACCAGTTTACTACTTATCAATTTTTAATTGCACATAGCGAGTAATGTTAATTACCGTTTATTAAATCATAATTACATGGAATTATTTATTCTAAAATGTGTTTTTGCATAGATTTTCTAAAATGACGTGTGTGGTAAGTGTTTTTTCTATTTTATTACAACGTAAACAACAACCAATTATTATTGTTATTTATTTTGTTGATTATTGACAAAATATATTTTACAACCACATTAAAAACATCTATTTCATCAGCTTTTCCGTGACTAATGTCCATTTTAGTTTATATTGCACAATATTAAAAAAATTCTCACGTGCATAAACAAATGCTCATAAATTAACGCTTCAGATTTCTTGGTGCAACTAAAATCGTATGGAGTTATAGTAGTTCAAGTAGATGCTCGTCAATTTCTAGCCATGGCCATCCAGGGGGGGAGACAAAGGTTCGATTAGCGGCATAATTGAAATAAAAAGATAAAAAAATACATTTTCGAATATGTGTAGGGGAATCGAAAAAATATAAATTTTATTCATTCAGAATTATATTGTTTTTTGTCCACTGTATTTAATTAATTAATGCAATGATGTAATTTCCATAAAACGAAAGTTGTACAACAATAACATTAGATAGAGATAATTTCAGGAATCAATTACATTTTTTATTTACATTATTTACTTTTACTGGTTTTGTTCGTTTCATTTAATTAATTGTGTATTTTATTTTCATTTGTTCGTTTTTTTATTTAAAATTTTTGAACCCCATTCATCCGATTTGCGCGATTTAAACCCCTTTTTACGTTTTTAGTTTTACATGAATTTCAATGTAAGGTAGTTTATAAATACAACAAATTTTCATTAAATTTGTATTTGATCAATCGAAGTTGAGCCCCACCTAAATTTTTTCGCACGCCCCTGCTCCATTCGTCTATATATACGTTGATAATAATAACAGTAAATATTACAATTAAAAATGCAACATTTTTTATATATATTAAAACAAACCCGCAGGGTAAATTTCCACGTAACATGATTTGCGTTTACCTAAACATTGAAATCGAGAGCAAACATAAAACGTAATTTAAAATAAAATTAGTCATCGAGAAGATTAGAAATTGGCTAAATTCACATTACAAATGGAAACCAAAATATAAATATGTTCCGTCATGTGTTCACCGAACGATCGAATTAAAACTGTATGATGAATGGGTGACCTTCACGATTACCCACTTCTAATTGTATCCTAGACGTCTAGAGAAATGTTTCGTTTAGTGAAAGTGATGCGAATCCGTTTTTTTTTTAACGAAGTACATAGAAATGTGCGACAAAAACAAAGCTTTCGAATTAAATTGGGCACAGTAACAATAATGTAAAATAAAACTCAAGCGAAAACAGCGGCGTGTCGTATGATGGATGCAGAATTAAATAGAAATATCTGGGTTTAAAATGAAATCACACGGCACTCAAAGAAAAGTGCATTAACAAAAATTCGCTTTAAAGGCGTAGTTGCCTTGGCAACACCAAATTTGCTGAAATTTGAGTGACGTCATACTATGCCAGGGGCGTATCGTAATGTTGACGTCCGAGAAAATCAGCGCTATCGATTAATTTTACAAATAATATAAAAACAATACGAAGTAAACAAACACATTTAATCGTAATAACAAATATATGGTCAGCGGAACTGCGTCTTCATCGGCATCCTATTGAAGATAAAAGTCGGATAAATAGACAAACAATGGCTAATGTAATAAATACTATAAAAATGCACGTCGTATCTTCAAATGTTTACAAAACATATTACACAAATTACAAATTGTAAAATTATTTAATAATTATTTAACAAATGGGTTGGGTTGGCATGGAAACACAAAGGATCAAAATTTACGACAACAAAGTTGATATTTTTAATTTTAATTGGAATTAATACTATTATTAGTAGTAACAATTTTTATTGAGTAATGTGTGCATGTACTACCGCCATCTAGACGTTAATATCCTAACACTTATTCTGCTATGTATTACAGAGGTCTACTTTGACAGACTAAGCCTGTTGTCAGTACTTAGTACTTAGTACATTTTATTCTTCTGTAATCCCTCGTGCCTTCCCCCTTCTTCTTTCGAGCGTTTTCCTCTACATCATTTTCCTTTGCATAGACTTCCTTTATAGTCTTCCTGAACATTTGCCTTATCATTCCAAACGTTGCACATTCTATACATTTGCTATTTTCAACGTAAATAAAAACAAATTAAATTCTAAAACAATAAACCCAAAATGACAAATTAATTAAATCATAACGTTTTGAACCTCGCTGGAAAACACACAAAATTCATATTAGCAATATCCCAACGAAATTTAGAAAATATTCGCTAAAATACAAAATAATTATATCAGAAAATGAATCAACAGTCGTAATTTTCGTATACTAACATCGGTGTTACGCTACTGGGCACGTAGGTCTGTGGGGGTCTCTCGATAACTAGGGGGCGTCGTCACCAACGACAGTGTCGTATTTAATTTTTAAAAGCTCGAAATGAAAAATGTTATAATATAATTAAGATAATAAATGCTCCGGTGAATGCAATTACTTTCTCGAACAGAGTTGACCGAATTGAATTCATAATAGTTGGTGCGCTACTGTTACGACATATTATAAACAAAAGGCCTTGCACGTCCAAAGAAAGGTTGTCAATGAATATTACTATTACTATAGGCAACCAAATTTACACTAGATTTATCGTTAAACTGTGATCTTGATAAAAATATGTGTTTTTAAGAAATTAGACAACAATTAGATCACATCAAAATTTCCAGGAAAATTGAATTACGTCTACCTACATTTGCCATCTCAATTGGTCTGTGGCGTATCATGCGAATTTGTCATGTGTGATAAACCATCGAATGATTGCATTAATCGTTATTAACAACGTTAACGCGATAGTATTAATCGTGATCAAATGCTGCGAGATCTAAATCTTACAAAACGAGACATATTCGATGATGCCACCCTAAAACTAAAGTGAGGTTATGTGCAATTGTTTTATTTAACAAAATGAATTGGTTAAATTGTTTTGCATGCAAGCAAAAAACCGTCGACAACGTGAAAACGCTGGATTTTAGCCGGACGTCTCTGGCGGAAGTCCCCATGGAGGTTTTCAATTTTGAAAGAACATTGGAGGTACTTTATTTAGATGGAAACAAAGTAAGTGTACTTCTCAATAATGTCGTGTGAAATTTTAATGTAGCTTACTTTTAGATAACTGAATTACCACGCACATTATTTCAATGTGAGGAACTTCGTTATTTAGACGTTAGCGACAATGAAATACAAACAATACCTGCGTTAATCTCTAAGTTAGTTAATCTTCAAACTTTAAATATTAGTCGTAATTGTAAGTATCGCAATCCTATATCGTTAAAAATGTGTAGTAGAAATTCTAAGAACCACAAACGTTGATGTCAAATCTACGATAATTTTGCAAGTTTTCTAAATTTATGTTAATCGTAGCATTATTTTAATTCCTAAACAATGCATGACACATTATAAAATGAATAGTTTTCTTGAAGAGAAAGTCATTCCACATTCCATCTCATTTATTTTTATTCGTGTGTATATTAAAAATAGAGATTTATGTTTCGGCTAGTTTGCAAGTATTTATTTAAGCTTTTGTTCGTTTGTTTTGGTTTTTATTTCAAATCGTGGAAATTTGTAGATTGGATATTTCGAAGAACTACGAACTAGTAAAAGCCACCAAACATGTCCCATAATTTGTGTTTATTGTTCTGAACTTCTCCCACTAAATATTTACATCGCTTGAATTGGACAATGTGTTTCCCATCGATAAAATAATTCTCATTTCAATGCGAATCTTAACTACTATTTGTATTTATTTCAAAAATGGCTGTTTCAGGTTTAAAACACTCCGATATTCCAAGTAGTATCCATAGATGTCAGAAATTAACTGTTTTGGACATTAGTTCGAACACTCTGGATAAAGTCCCCGATGGACTTACGAGTTTAATTCATTTGCAAGAGCTGTATTTGAACGATACGTACATAGAGTTCTTGCCAGCAAATTTTGGGAGATTGTGCAATTTACGGATTTTAGAAATGAGGGATAATAATTTAACATCGTTACCAAAATCACTCAGGCGGCTAACTTCTTTACTAAGATTAGATCTTAGTAACAATGATTTCACTGACATGGTAAGTATTTTAATTGAACATAGGCGTTGTACAAAATGTGACGTAAAAAATTGTATTGCGCATTTTTTTTATTTTATAGACTGAGAGAAAACGTAGCAAAATTCCCAATTATCTAATTTTTTTAAAGAAATTGTTGCGTATATCAAATACATGTAACATAATCCATTAGAAACAAACCTGTATGAGCCACCTGCATGAACAGTGATGTATTTCTCTCCAGCTCTATTAATTCAATAAACTCCTGGCTCTTCATGGAATTGCTAATATTTAATAATAATAAATTTAATTCAAAACTCAAAAGAAATTACAGTTTATGTCAATAATAAGATTTAGAAAACATCATTTATTAAGAAGCTCGTCCAGGCTGTAGTAGGATTTGTCCTGTAGGTATTTTTTCAGGGCAGTTCCTGATTTCAGGTGGTAGTTTGTAGTGCAGCCTCACTGCTACAGATGAATGCTGGAATGATGTAAGGCGAGTGAAAGGAGTGACAATCAGATCTTTCATACGGGTGTTGTAATCATGTGTGTGACCGCTCTCTTCTGCATAATGAAAATCTTATAGCATAATAAGACATGCCCCACACATGGATGCCATATGTCTTGCGGGTGTGAAACGACGCATGGTAAACCAGAAGCCCTGCCGCCCGGCTAGTGCACTGCGAGATTCTCCTCACTGCATAGGTTGCTGATGACAATGAGTCTGACAAAGTTTCCACATGTGGCAATCATGTGAGCCTTGAAGGGTAATTCCAAGAAACTTTACACCTATCTGTAGATTTTCTCTTCTTGTTGAAAAGAAGTGAACTGTTGTAGTTTTCTCTACATTTAGAGCCAGTTCATGTGCACTAAAGCATGCCTTCAGGTCTAATGTTGTCTGCTGCAAGTCATCATGTTAGTTATGGCATGTGATGGATGTATGTACGTTTCATCTAAAGACGTTAGTGGTTTCCTCATGTCCACGTGTATTATTTCCTCGCCATGTTCTTAAAGTTCAAAAACGCCAAGGCCAAATATTTCCTTAATGTTTCTCATCCAACAAAGTTAATTTCTTCTTGCATTTTATTAAGAATTAATTTGAGACTCGGAACTTTTCAATCTATAGAGTACACTTCATGCACAGTTCGTCATAGAACAAGTCAAACTTGCCCAAATCAATTTTGTTCATAACTTGCTTCGTACTTTTCTTTTTTGGACTTTACAGCAATGACAATGATTTTGTTGCTATTCTTTTCGAATTGTCTTGACGAAGCTAACAGCTTTTTCAGTCACTGCTGCGAGTAACTATAGCCTTTTCAATGGCAAATGTCCATTAGTTTTTTCGGTTCTCTTGACTCATAATGAATCAAAATACTAAAGAAGAAAAGTGATATAATTTAAAATTAATTATTTCCTGTCATTGTCCACAAACATTTGTTTCAAGCTTAAACTGTGGGGCATCTATTACTTATTCAATGTTCAAATTACTTGATTTTTAGATTAACTAATCGATACAGAATGATAAAAGTTATTAAATTAGGCAACGTATTTTGGTCGTAAGCCTTGCAAAATTGTACATTAAGATTTTTCATAATTAAGGTTCTTGTGTAGGTTATGATGTAGGATATGACACAAATTGATTTCTGATTTTTTTCTAGCTTGAGTATTCCACAACCACTTGAGTTAAGCATTTGAAATTTGGCACACTTGTTCAACTTTTTACAGACGGTATTTTTTTCAGAATTAGAATTAGACCTCAAAGTAGCCATGAGATTCAGTCCTTGAGATTTAAAAACTAGAAAATATTTACTGCTTTAAGACAATTAACTATTGAAGGTTGCTGCTAAATAAGTTTGTCAAGTAGCTCCTTTTCTACATATAAACCCAGTCAAGCTGCTATAATTCAAGAGACAGCTCTCTACCTCACTCAGTCAAGCTGTTATTTATCATGAAAAATTGTTCACCGTATTTTTAAAGCCAAATATCTAAAATACATAGTGATCGATTGTGTTTTTCTACCAACATTGCAAGAAGTAGTTTCACTTGTCTGCAGTAAAATCCATAGTGTCTTGGGACCTAATATTTACATAGCTGTGAAATAAATATCGATTCTTGAAAAAATTTATTCATTTTTTCTTTTATATGCATCTTGAATATTCTCATTTTTAAAGGAACTGTAATTCTAGATGGCAATTCATTAATTGATTGTTTTTCGTGCACTAGCCTAAATGTTTTAAAAATAACGTCACGTGATCAACTGCTTTTAAATGAAATCGTCTTTTGTTTCGAAACATGTACTGCAAATTGTGTTTAAAATAAAAGAAGCAATTCCAGGTGCTTTACTTGTATACTTATTTTATTATTGTTTTAGCCTGAAGTTATTGGTTGTATGCAAAATTTAAAAGAATTATGGATCAACGGCAACTGTATAGCAACATTAAATATAAACATAGGAAACTTACATAATCTCATGGATTTCGATGCGTCAAAAAACGACATAGAAAAATTGCCAAAGGAGATGGGCAGATGTACAAAGTTAACAAGTTTAATACTCAGTCACAATTTGCTCAATGAAATTCCAAACATCATCGGAAATTTGAAACAATTGCAAACGCTAAAATTAGATTATAACTGCTTAGAATCACTGCCATGCACCATCGGAGATTTGACCAATTTGGAGGAATTCGACATTCAAAACAATCAACTCACCAACTTGCCGAATTCAATAGGATTTCTTAGGAAACTGAATTACTTTATCGCATCACATAATTTTTTAGTTTCTCTGCCATCAGGTATGTATTTTATATTTTTTCTTTTTTAATGAATATAAATCAACAATAAAATGTTTCTAACATTTTTCTTTATAATTTCATAAACAAATTGTAAGTTAACTAACGATATTTAAAAAAATAGAACTGAAATGATATCTATTGCTATTTTCAAATAAAAAATTCACAAACAAACATTTCAAGTATTTGTGATCGAAGCAGAAGACAAACTGCAAGTCCTTATCGTCGATTAAAATAATTTTGAAATAAACTACTACTTATTTAACCGAAGTAATTAAATTATTACTTGATTGAAATTAATCTTTCCAATTCTCCTTTTTGAACTATTTATGTATACTGAAAAATCAATCCTGTGTAATGTATTTGCTAAAAAACGTTTTCTCTACTCGAAATAAAGAAGTATTTAAAATAAGTTTTCATATGAAGATGATCAAGATTGCCCCATTTGCATATATTCATTATACTGAAAAATCAATTGTCCTCTGTATATATTTTCTTAAAAAATCTTCTCTGTAAACCCTCAAAATAAAGACGTATTTATAATAAGTTTAAATAAAAGATAAACAATTAATGTTTTGTAAGATTCGTTTTGAATATCCAACAATGTATGCAATATCGAGTGTTTGCAAAAAGATCTGACATTAGCTTTAGCTCATAGAAAAATATAGCTTGACCCATCAAAACAACTTAAAATTAAAAATATAATCAAGTTTCCCTTTCTTCTTGCTCATTATATTGCCTTTGTTCCTATGTCCTTTGCTATTCTGTTGTCTTTTCGTCTGCCTCTGTCGTGTTTCCCATATTCTTCAACCATTCTTTACAAATCTCTCCATTGATTCGCAGCATTCAATTTATTCCAATGTTTCAAGTCCTCTGCTTAAGTCTATATTTGTTACCGAGTCCTGTCCCACTTTTATTGTTCTTAAATATTTCATTTCTGTATCTTATTTCATTGCTTGTATATTACTTTTCAACACTCATGTTGCATTCCTATAACTCTGAAAATAGCTCAATTTAGTTCTATATATTTATTATCTCGTTTCTTTATAAAACTTTGTGTGATCATATGGTCCCCCATTTTTATTTCATTGCTATCGTTTCGTTATGAATAGCACTTGATTTCCTCTATTTTCTATAGTTCTTAACTTGGTCTTTATATAACTAATATATATAAAACTTTATATAACTTGATCTTTAAAAATAACCATTTTTTTTTAGAAATTGGAAGCTGTGTGTCATTAACAATTCTAAATTTACATAATAACATGCTGAAAAAGTTACCAGAGGAAATTGGCCATTTACAAAACTTAACTTCTTTGGGACTCATCGGCAACAAATTGGAATATTTACCTATACCAGTTGCAAATTTGCCATTTTTAAGAGCTTTGTGGTTGACACAAAACCAAAGCCATCCTTTAGTAAGTATTATTTACTTTTATATTTCATATTACGATTTATAATATTTGCATACATTGTCTACTACGAGGGGGGGGGGGTATGTTATCTACCTAGCTATGAAACCTAGCTTCGAAAGTGTACTGATTTTAGAAAAACATTAGAATAAATGTGTTACTGTTAATGGTTCTTATGTTGAAAAATTAAATTTTGTTCGTTAACTACTTGTTTTCATAGCTAGGTAGATAACATAAAAACTCCCCTCGTACTTCATTGATATAAAATACTGTATTAAATATGGTTTATTCAAAATTGTTTTATCATTTATAATTCCACGAGTAAAATTTATTTGCTATATTTTTTTATAGATACCTCTCCAAACTGAAAAGTTAGAATCATCGGGCCAATTAGTTTTAACTTGTTTTTTGCTACCACAAATCCAGTTGCATGTACAAGAAATTAAATTATTGCCATCACAAAACATATCAATACCGAAACGTCACATTGCGTTTACTGAGCCGGGTTTGCCAAGAGAACCACCTGCAAGATTAACCAGAGCTCCGACACCGTACCCGAAAGATTTCCAAAGATTTCAACGTTCCCTCAACAACCAGTTGCGGAAAAACCGCGAGGGAAGCACTCCTAGTGTTAATCTGAATATCGATCCGAATATCTCGCAGATAAAAGAAGCTAAAGTGACACCTATGAAGGATAGCATGGATAACTTCAATCCACATGACAACAACGTCATGGAATCGGACATTCCGAACGCATACGGAAGCAAGGGTGAAATGCAGCATAAAAGCATCGGAACAAACGACAATCAGATGTACGACACCGACAAACAATACAACTACAACATCATGCACTTAAATATGGGAAATAATGAAAACATGGACCAATTTTCGATGAATTTTAATGATAAGATTAGTCTTGACGGTTCAGAGCAATCCAAAGTATCTTTAGAGCTTCAGGAGAGTTGCACGATGATTCAAGGAGCTAAGCAGCCGCCTCCGTACCACATCGCCGCTGCGTATTCGAAAAATGCGAAGTTTTTTAATAAAATCGATGACACGCTCGCAACGGATAAAAACAGCCCAGTCGAAAAGCCGAAAAACTTCACGCAAGAATTACCCCAGAATATTTCCATGCCTCAACCTCTGCACCTCGTGAAACAAAAAGGTGAAGTCGACGAACAGTTTTTAAAGGAGCTCAATAAAAGGTTGTTGAATACAAACGAGCAGAAGTACGAGACACAGAGAATTGAACAAAACATGAATGAAAATAGGAATTACGAAAGAGTCGAGAAGAATTATTTTGAAGCCGATAAGAATTTATACATGGGGAATTACAGATGCAATCCTGTTAGCTGTAATTACAATGAGAGTAATAGCAATGATGTCGATGGAAAACGTGCGCCTAAACTGTTGAGGGTTATATTAACCCCTTGTTGTTATGTCTTGGGGTTTTCGGTGGCATATAACGAAAATGTAAGTAATATTTTATGGAGATTTTCTATCGCATTGAAAGGTTTTTCACTTTCGTTCGAGTGTACTTGCTTCGTATATTTACCTATATTGCATTTTTAGGGTGTTTTTGTAAATAAAGTAGATGAAAATGGCAATGCATTTCAAAAGCTATTCCCCGGTGATAAAATTCTTATGCTTGATAAACAAGACCTAACCAAAATGGAGCCATGGCAAGCATATAAAACCGTTCTAATACAAGGTCCAGAAACTGAATCATTTTTTATATCCCGTTTTTAAACGTACACTTAATATATATATATACACACATTTCATATGTACATATAAATGTATTATTAACATTTCTATACGTTTTAATATATCTTTAACGACAATATTGATATTTGTACTATTTCGTAGAATTATTTTTTTTTGATGGCTGTGATTTTCGTAATAACATCAAGTAAAATATGTAATGCAATGTGTTAACAATATAAAAAATACTCATTTGTTTGTGTAATAATAATTTATTTATTTATTTTTTTAGTAAAATGTGTTCTTACTTTACGAATAGAGTATTTGCCATTTTTTCATTGATTAAGTAAAATTTTGAACTGATATTTTTGTAAATTTTTCTAATACACTTGTTATACGTCTCCTTATACTTTCTTTTATTTAACTACCTTTCTACCAAATAAACTAGAATGAAACTAAAAAAGAAATAAATCAATTCAATCCATGAATATTATTTTGAAGAGCAAATTAATCAAATTTGAGCAAAGCTGCAATGCATAAAGCGCTATTCAAAATGTTTATTTGACTATTAAAAGCTGAATGATTCAGAGTTGAATTCAAAGTTTGACTAAGTCATTTGAAATCAAAAAGGTTGTGCAATCGAATATGCAAAATAATTTCCTAAACTTTAACTCTTTGAATCGTACTGGATTAAAAGAGTGGCAAATTGTCACAAATTGTTTCAAAGAGATAGGGTTCAAAGTGTTAAAGTGGAGAATTTATAAATTATAATTTATATAAATAATTATAACTTGTATTTAAGAATTTTTGTTAAACTCACATTTATCTAATTGTTATGTACATGCTATAAATATATTTGTAATTGAAATTAATTTCAGTTCTATGGAATTTAAATATGTTCACTTTTGTTTACGTATTGTTGACGTTGTACTTTATAGATAAAAATTGTATAAATATATATGCATTTTAAAACTGAGTCTATGTTTTTAAAATAATCACCTAATGTATTTTATATAAAACAAATTACATTTATTATATACGATAGATTTCAGCAGATAAAGAGTGAACATAAAACTTCAGAATGACGAATTAAAACACGAATATATAATCAAATAAATTTACAATTTTTATTGTCAATTTTGATATTGTGGCAGTTTATTTCATTTTAACGTAAAATATGTCAAAAACGGAACAAAAATACAACGGAAATGTGTATATTTTCTCGTGAATAAATTTAGCCCCCTTTTTTATTTCCTGTTCTTGAGCTTTCCCCCATGTTGTTCATCTAAAACAAAATAAACTTATTTGGTGAGGAAGCAAATATTAAATATAATTAAACAATAGAAAATGAGGGAAAAAACAAAGCGTATATAACTAGGAAAAATCCAAATAAAATTTAATAAGAAATAAATAAAGAAAAACACAATTAAGTTAAATAATTTAAAAATTAAACCAAATCGAAATGCAATAATAAAAATAATTATAAAAGCGAATGGGGAACGTATATTGAAAAATAGTAATAAAACGATACATTACAATTAAGATTACATTATCTAAATCTATTGATTGTTATCAAAATGAGTCAAAATGTATCGATTTTATCTGTTAGTTGCACATGAAAAAAAAAACTTTCTATAAACTAAAAACAAACATGTTTCCAACGTAATGTACACATCACATTTCCTAAATTGTACAGTCTATACGTTTATTTTATAAAGTATCTATGCTAAAAAGCTTAAATTCTATAACTTGCGATTCTTGCACAATATTAAAGTCGTTGGTGGCATCTTCTAACTTGATTTGCACCTTTTTACATCGATCAAACTACGACGAAAATACAGAATTTAGATCCATACTGTTTATGAAGTAACAAATTGTCAAATTGCATAGTTTTAAATATATTCAGACTGATTTAGGGACATTAAACCAAGATTCCCATGTGCGCCCCTGAGCGAGTAGTGTTAAAAGTTCATTTTATCTACAGCATTCATGTCTATAAATATCGTTCACGAACAAAACAAGATAACTGAAATATTTACTATAAATACTTTGATTATACTTGGAACGTGAATTTATTCTAAAAAAGTTTGTTTCTACGAATTATTTCCACACCTAAGCCTAGCCATAATAAAACGAACGAGTTATGGTATATTAATGCGCTTTGTATATTTTTTATGTTTGTATATTTAGACACACTTTTATTGAGATGTATCAAGTAATAAAAATCTGCGTTGCCCGTATTTGAAGATAGCAAGGCAACATGTCCAATATATTATTTTAATCTATGTCCAAAACACAGCCCCGTTCTTTGCATACATAAATTAATCAAATATGAATCTGGTTTCATAAAAAGTGAACGGAGCCCGTCCTCGAACAATACGTGTGCGGGGGTTATTATGCACATTTTAATTAAAAATTGCATGATAAATCATTCCCTGCATACTTCACCAAAAAAATCACCTGCCGGTTATACCAACTGCACAATTATAATATATCTATAAAATTAGATATGTAAGTAACACATATTACGCGCCTTGGCACTATGAATAAAAAAATAGCGTGGGAAATATAATTTTCGGACAAATTATAAATTAACATATTAGCGATTGTTCAGCCTTCGAAAATACGCTACTTTTTAATTTAAATTTTAATTGTACTGAAAACCGTAGGCATACGTGTTGTATAAGTCGGGTAAGGTCATACACTCGAAATATATATTAGGGTATTTGCGAAGGTGTTCTTTTAACTAAACTGGATTGTCAGACAGCGAAATTAATGTCTGCGTACGCAATTTAAACAATCCTTAAACGAAAGTATTAAACGATAGCAATTATGACAAAAGATTTATGTAAAGTTAACGACGTGACTAATGGCACCCAACTTGAAATATAAACGATAGAAACGTGCGACGTCAATAAAAACTGATAAACACGTCTAATTACAAAATTATAGACATTTCATTATTTTTTAAATTATATTGTTTCTTAAATTTTTATTGTTTTAAAATAACTATCTTAATCTTTTAGTAATTTGCATTTCATTTTATTTTATGGTTTAGTTATTTATTTAATTTTCGTACACGTCATTTTAATGCGTTTTGCTTTTGTTTTATTCCCATTAAATGAATTTGTGTGGCAGATTTATTAGCGAAAGGCCGTATAAATATTCAGAAATGACTAGCCTACCGGTATATGAAATAAACGAAATTGTTTATAGTCGTAAAAATATGGTTGGTTCCGCAACTATTCACATTTGGCTCAAGTTATTAATTAAAACGTGTTCATTTCGCGTATCTACGAAAACATAGATTACACAAATGACAACATGAATCACATAAAATCAGCTACGTCGCAATTTAAAATCGCGTGTTTTTTGCGATCATGATTTTTGCCATTTTTTGTAATTAATCTTCAACTTGAGGTATGCGATTTGATACTATTAATTTTTCAGATACCTGATCTGCCAAAGTTCTATTACAACAACGTACCTGTTCCTTGAAGGTGTTTATTATGTTTCTGCTATTTAATGATTTATTTTTATGTCACGAAAAAGTAAAATAATTGAACTTGGTATAATTCAATGGTAATGGATGGTTCTAGAACTTTGGAAAGTGTGCGAAGCCGATAAACTTTTTGATATTTTTTTTTTAAATAACAAGAAGGTTTTATTTATATCTTATATATTACTTACGGTTTAGTTTCGTGGCTTCTATGTGGTCTTACCTATGTTTACTTTGAAATTGGTTTATGTAAATCCGAAACACTCCCCACTGTATATTTTTAATGTATTTATTCTTATACGTTTTGTGGTATGAAGTTATTGACACACTGTGCGAAATTGTCGTTTATTACAATCTATTAAAAATAAATAATGAAATTGGGAAATGTTACAAGTGGACTAAGTTTTTACAAAAAAGAGTTTTTATTTTAATGCAAGACTTGTTATACAAAAGCTATACAAGATGATATATATATTTTCACAAATCCTTAGCAAAATATTTCAGTCATATTTAAACATTTATGGCATTAAAAGTAACATCACGATTGAAAAATATATATATAAAACTAATTTTAAAATAAGCACATTCATTTAAAACGATGACTTTACCACAATCCAGATGAGAAACCGCCTGGCGGTACTCGGACACGAGGCAGAGCAGATTGCTTCACGTCGTCAGTCTTCTTTTCGGGTGGGGCATTTTCCTGTTCTTTAACATCCTTATCTTTCTCTTTGTGTTCTTCAATTTCTAGTTTCAGTTCATTCTTGAGATTATTCTTGTCTACGGGGTCTTTTTTCTTTTCTTCGAATTCGAAGCAGCCCTTGATTTCGGACTGTTGCCTGGCTTTGATTTTGGGCTTTTCGGCGTCGAAAGCCCCGAAAATATTGCTGTGACCGCCGCCCGGTGGTTTTAAAACACGACTTGATGAACGTCCGTCAACTAAGCCAACGTTGAACTCCGTCGAAGACATTTCTGTGGAACGGAAAATAAATTTTAATTCAATACACTCGTTAACGCGTGCGTTGTAAGTTATAACTGATATCAACTGCACACACTCACCTTATTTTATAAATGAAACTATAAATCCTACGAACTAAACGGATTTTCAAAATCCAGTTTTCACCGGTTAAGTGACAGCACAGATCCTACACTGTGAACAGAACTACAAAGAACAAATGCACAGACTTCTCGGTTTAACGCTGTCAAATAAAAAAAACACCACAGCCAACTACACCTCGATCTCTCATTGGCCGAAAATCGTTTCCGTTAGTATGAATTTTAACCTTTGATTACTCATACATAGATCGATGCCCATATGCAAGGCTAACGAACTTGTTTAAAATATTTACCATTGTATTCGACTATAGATAAATAGATAATTTCAAGTGAAAACAATGAATAAATTTATGTGAACAAACTATTAATTATACAAACAATATATTCTGCATTCAATTAGGTAGGTAGAAATTTTCCATATTATTACCTAATTAAAATATATGTATTTAGCGCAATAGATGCAACACCATTAATCACAATATACATATTCATACAAGTTTTACAGTATTTCATATACGTACACATATTAAATTTCACTTTCTTACGACGGTATTAAATATACAGGACCGAACCTATGCTATTTAACAAATATTTACAAAACTAATACAAAATTAAGTAAAATAAATATATAAATGTTAAGAAAATAATAACAAAAAATTGTAACAAGGCAACACAAATCAAATTCGTATATTAAATTAAAAAAATCTGCAGTGGTCTGCACTGAACTTTCTTATACTTATTTATACTCCATTTTTCGAAAAAACTTTTTAAATAAAATTTTGTCGATAATATGTACCATTTTCGAAATATGGAAAAATATGATAAGAGTAACTATCACTTCCGGTTGAGATACTGCTTTCAAAATATGATCCTTCCTTGCTATATTCAAATCATAAGTTTAAAGTGTCGTAATTTTAACTTTAATCGTTTGGGCGCTACAAAGAAAGAACAAAATGAAAATGTGCAAATAAATATATCCCTTGTCGTACGATAGAAAATATATACTTGTTGGAAAACTTTTATTTGCTTTCCATTAGATATATATTTCCTGCTTGCAATGGGGTAACACTTATAAAAACAGTACCTGGAATGTTTTGCAATCGGTCTCACATACCGATGTTAGTGTTCATGTTTGAAAAATGTTCGTACTGCAGTGTTTAAAAAAAAAGTTCTTTCAAATGACACGCCATGTGACCGAGACCAATTTCGCTTCCCACCTGACGTTAATCTGCTCAATTAGCTTCGAGTATTGTCGATCTTACGAGGTAATAAACTTGCAATCAAATAGTTTATACCTATTTTAACTAATTAAGATACAGACATAAAATGTATTTTTTTCGCTAAGCTGCGTTTAAAACGACATTTAAAAATTCGATTGTTTTAACTTGTTCCAATATTAAATTTAAGATAAAAAACTACTTAAAAATCCAATGAATGTTATGTGTGAAGATCGAAAAAATATTTCATTTAAAACTAATTATATTTCAAGTATATCTGGGATTATAAATTGACTGCTTTAAATTTTTACCTTCTTTGCCTAATTGTACAAATAGATTAGCACAAACGTATTTGATAAAAAAAACAATATTAGATTAAATAATCTCCAAAATTGCTATTTATTATTTATAACCATACGAAATATATTGCAAGATATACATTTTCGACCGATAATCAAGAAATGTCACAGATGTATTTGCTTAAAAAATAAAAAACAAGGCGTACGTACAACGTGGTTCTAAACTGGACCACTCACATAGTAGTAAGATGCGCTAACCATAAGCTATTCCATAGGTAGGCTCAATCAACTTAAGTCGAGTAAATGTTATATCTACTAGTGAACGTAGTTGTAATCAACCAATGGGGTACTTTTTCCAGACAATTATTATTTTTTTGGGCTTATTCGACAATTAAGTGATCTGAAAAGGTGGCTCGTTAATAATTTCGCTCAAATACGCATTTTTGTAGAACGGAACTTGATCTAATTCAATGTTTTTTGAATTGGTGGCATTAATGTCTCCTTATCGAATGTAGAAACTTGGTTTGACGTCTAACGACATAAGAAACGTGTAACTAAACTCCTTTGAGCAGCTCCTTGGTCTTTCATGGGATACCCGGTTGTAAGGCCTTTGTGCTGCCTTTTGCTTGATGTCGTTTTTTAGTGAATATTTATAGACTTTTTATTATTATCGAGGAAATTAAAATTGAAATTGAAAATGATACGTAATTCGAAAGAATGATTTTGACTCGATTGTTCGTTTTCTATTCATTCTCGTATATTGTTTGTTCTTTTTTCTTATTTATTTTTTCCATTTGTCCGTTTCATGGTTGATTACATCTCTCTATATATGGTAGGAAAAAGAAAATTATCGTAATTTCACCTGTTTTACAAAAATTTTAAATTATAAATATTGATTAAAATTAATAAAGGAAATCAAAACTGATCTCCACTTAGACACTATCGACCTGTTGAATGGGCGATAAAATCTTAGAACAAAAATAAGATAACGTTTTAACATTGCGTTTGGTTAACAAACAATTGAAAATTTCGATTAAATGATTACTCACGCATTTGAGTGAGTAATCATTTAAATTTCATACCTAATTAGATATCAAATCAAATTATACAAAGTATAAGATATAGGGTATCTTTGCAAACTGCAAGTTAATATGAAGTAAGTTTAATTATCACAGTTGCAGTTCCATAAAGCAAAATTTGCAATTCTAGCCAGCAAGTGTTTATTCTCGACGCGATCCTAAGTTATATGTGCCGTGGCGTCTCGTTTCTTGGCACTCGCATTGGCATATAAGGTTAAAACTTACTTCGCAATACATGAATTAAGTCCAATGCAGTAACGTGCAATTTGGCATCGTTCAATATATAACTTTACATTATAATTTCAAATAGGCATGGGGTAATTTATATAAATCCCCTAAATATAACATATGTACAGACATGGGTGTGGTTCACGAGGTCGTTGCACATGTATTAGTAACGTGCTTTTTTATAAATGGGTTGAACCAACGCGTCTGATTCATTATCATTGCAGATAGGTAACTTTGTGTTTATTTAATGTTAAAGATACATTTATATGAATAATTTATTGATAAATATGTCTCGATCTCACATACGTTAACACGAAGTAGATAGGCCGTATCAATGAAAATTCGATAAACAACTCAAATTTAATTTAATAAAAACAAAAATGAAAATATAACACTTGCTAGTAATAACTTAAACGTGAACGTATACAAATAATCAAATACAAACACTCGAAACAAATGTTAAAAAATATATGGAAATGGTGGAATCGAGTTCCAAATGTTAACGCTGCTTGATGTTTGTTTTTCCAGTAAATTACGTGATATAAATTGGGTTCGTTTTAAACGAATCATACCGAATCCAACGGAACTGGGAGTAAGAAATAATGATAAACAAATATTTAGCCAATTTAACGCCATCGAAGCGCTAAGAAGCTAAAAATCACACAGAAAGAACTAATGAAATGAAACAATTACATAAAATTACACGAATAAAAAAAGAGAAGATGAGAGCTGGAGTCGAACCCCAAATTTTACCGTCGATTGAAGGTGTTGGCCCTTTTATTATTTACTATTTTAAGTTACATGATATAAAATATGACAAACGATGGTTGATTTTTGTTTGCAAAGTTCATTTAAAAACATTTATTACAGCTTTGTGCTAAAATATTTGTAAACCTTTTAAGCAAAAATCAATATTTTTTAATTGATGTTAGATTAAGGATACCGAAATGCGTCCCCAAATTTACTTGTCATATTATATGACGCCAAATTACACCAAACTCATAATTTTTGGAAAATGTATGCATTTTTTATCGATGGTTTTTTTTTAATACATTTTGGGCATCTGTTTTTCATTAATTAAAAATATTTACTATAGCTTTGTTAAAAACTAAATTCCTACAATAAAAAAAACTCAAAAAGAAAATAATGAAATGAAACAATTACATACAAACTATACAAAGAAATGTTAACAAATAAGAAAATGGGAATATTTTCAATTTTTTTTCCGTCGCTTGATACAATTTTAGCGCGTTTGTTGCTCTCAAAAATAATTTACTTCCATAAAAAGGAAGAAAACTTAAAAATTATTTATTTCCAATGAATTAACATTTAAAATGATTTATTTTTTATAATAAAATTCGTATTAGTATGTTACGAAAATAATTGAAATGCGCCAATTAAAAAAATTCTTTGCAGAAATGCAATTAAAACCCATCGGTAAGCATAGGTACCTAGTCTACCAAAGTTCTATTAATTAGAGCCGACTCGCTCCAATAATTTAATTTGTTTTTACGAAAATTACATTTACCGTTGTTTGTATTTGCATCGTATGTCGTGCGTAACGTCCATAGCAAGGGTTCGAAATAAAAAGGGCAATTTAGATAATTTTTCCAAATCGATAAAACAACCCCATCATTGAGGAAACCTGGGGTTATAAAATATATAAGTTATTACACAGCAATTAAAGTTGTCTGATGTACAATTCTTGGAAAATAATTGTTCGTTCATAGTTGATTTGAATTTCAACTTTACTTTTATCTTTTACTTCGTGCGTCAGTTTTTGCTAGATATGGCCAATTATCGTTGGTTCTGACGATTTTTTAAGCGTCCAGCTGTTCTAATCAAATAATGCGAACGATATATATGTTACAACACTTTTTATTTGATTTCTACTAGTTTACTTGACGTTGTTATATTATGAAACAAATGAATGCGAAACTTTTATTTAATTGGTGGAAAATTACTTAATTAACAAAAAAAAATGAAAAAGTCGAATTAAAAACATGAATACATATAAAAAATAAAAATAAACTCGGTAGAAAAATCCCAACAGCAAGGGATAACAAAAATAAATCAATAAGAGAAAATAAATAAAAATAAAATTATAGAATTATAACGAGGGCAGAGAAATATAAACACTATGAAACAAAAGAAAAAAGCAAGACATGGAAAATCTCATTGCAAAAAAATATATTAATAAAAGAATAACAGATATAGATACAAGCGATTTTGTTACAGTATGGCGCCAGTTGGTTGGTAAATGGCATTGGGGAGAATGAAATATTTTCTCCCCGATTTATTGTCTACCGTACTAACGTTTGTATATTTGTTTATGTCTGATATAAATCGTTTCTGTTATTATCTTGATTTAATTATCGTTTAAAATGGCGAATAAAATCATTTATATGGACATGGTTTCGTATTGTAACGTTTTGAATCCATTAACTTAAATTCGATTAGGAACTTCTTGTATATAAATATTCAACTAGTTCGTTGAGGAATGTAATTTTAATATTTAATATTTTGAATTCGATATGTCTAGACTTCAATCACAATTTTGTGCGTCGAAAAGCCGTTAATGTTCATAATTAATATGTACGACATGAGCTCATTTTATTATGATGAAATTTTAATTGAGCTTTTAATGTAAATCCACAAAACATGACTAAAATTCGAAATATTAAATCAAAAGTGATTAATACGCATCTGCAATCAATAACCGGCGCCGTGTTACAGTAACTATTAAGGAAATGCAATCTGAAATGTGTTAAAAATGTTATTTTTCGAAAGCATAACAAAACAGGAATTCACAATATTAGATGGATCAATACTGAATACCGGCGCACAGCCACCAACTTTGTGTTATATCTACGCGTTAAAACCCACTTGACCCAATTTTAATCGCCTTGATAAAGAAAACCCAAATTTGTGTGCCTTTTCCCCACCTCGTATTCTTTAAAAACATAACTCTACCTGATCGGAAATGCGAATAAAATTAAATAAATATCGGGAATCGCTAGGGTAGAAATAATGTTTGAGTAATTTCGTGACGTGCATTGCATACGATGGGTGCCAACATACAATGGCGCACAAAACTTTCTTCCCCGATAGATGTCCTTGGCGTACAGAGTTAGCTGAACACACTGAAACGTCGTAGTTCGGCTGCTAGGAGAAAAATACTCAAATAATCGGTGTAGTGCAATATGTGCGCTTAGTTTACATTTACAGTTTAACAGTTAAGAAGTGTATTCAGCGGTTAAATAAAATTTGATATTTCATAATGTTTTCTGGACTAACTAATCAGGTCAGCTCATGGATGGGCACTGGAAAGGGCGAACAGGAAGAAAAGATTCCAACCCCTACGGATGATCCTAACATCGTTCTTAATTCCGAAAAAAAGAGTATGAGGTACGTTATGTTAATTATTTTCTAATAAATCACGATTTCAAAACCTTCAATATCTAATTGTTAATGACCTTATGTGTATTGATTTCAACTTGCAACGACCGATTTAACGATTTCGCTACTATATAACGTAAATGAAATTTCAAAGATTAAACAATGAATTATTAATAACGACTAAACAATTGAAATAAAGCAACTTTTTATGTATTAGAAATTTCAAGGTTACGAATGTCATACCGACGCTCATTTTAGGTTAAGTTATGTAAGTGTGGTTGCCTATATTCGATTTTTATTGATTACAGTCCTACAAAGCACGGCAAACTCGACATGTTGTCAAATGTAAAAAGCCAGATAGGCGGCATTGGAGGCTGGTTAGGTTCAAGTATTCCTAAACTTCGCAAAGGAGATGATCTAGAGCACCAGGAAGAAATTCAGCCGTTGGGGGAAGAAGGTATTGTTCCTACTTCGGGCGATTCTATTAAAGGTTCTCCGCAACAAAAGGACGATGACGAGAATTCTAGGTAAAAATTAAATCTAGAAAATCGAAAATATATGTAACGATAAAATTATGTATGCTTTGAAATTTTGAATTCGGATTTCTAGTGCAACGGGAAGCGCAGATTCAGGACCCCAGTCAATTGTAGAAACACCAACTGATGAAAAAGACAGTCAATTTGGGAATGGTATTACATAATCATCATTAATTATCACCCATTATGTCATAATCATTTTTTTAGTACAAAGTAAAGCTCTTGCTGGTGCTAAATCATTCGGAAGTTTCTTATATTCTGCTGTTAATAAAGCTGGTAAAACTGTTAGTGAAGCAAGTGCTAAAATTAAGAAAACTGTTGAAGAAAACGTAAGTTATTTCAACAAATATATTTTCAAAATTTACTTCTATGTACAGAAATTTAATTTCTTTCCCTACATTTTAAATTATTCAAACCATTCGATTTAATTTCCATGTTAAATTTTATTATAATTAACAAATGATTTTACTTTCTCTTATTGCACATGTATTAGCACAGCACTCACATTGTGAAATTATTAGATACGATCAACTGATTTCATTTTGTCTTCCGCCTTTCCGTTCGTTCAAATAAATGTTATCTGTTTTTAAATATATGCAGTAATTTCGTGGGTTGAATTTTATACCAATAGAAAGATTAAAAACTTGCATTACTGATTTGCTCCTCAGATAGCAAACAAGTTAAAGGCGTGTCAGTATGACCCAATTAATTAATAATTTGTCAAAACAAACTTTTTTGAAATTCGATGACAAATGCTCTCAGCTATAACATGTGCAATGATTAACAAAATGGTTTGAAATTTAAATGAAATAAGTTTCCCCAATTGTTTTTATCGTCACGTATGCTTTAAAACAACTATTTACCATTTTTCATTTCACATAATTAGAGTATTTTGGGTGAGTTTAACAAAGAACAAGAAGCGTTCTTAAAAAGTCAAGCGAACAACTCTGCAAGCGCTCTACCTCCATGGACTGGCGGTTATAACGAAGAAGCATTGAAAGAAGAATGCCTCAGCCTGTCCACTGATAAAAGGAATTTCGTTCGTAGTCCACCCGCTGGGGTTGACTTTCAGTTCGATTATGAAGTTTCTTATCCCATCGCTATGGCCATAATGGAACAAGATCCTAACTTGGAGAAAATGCGTTACGAACTTGTGCCTAAAGTGTGAGTATTGAACAAAATCTGAAGTGGACGTCTTATCTTTGTAGTGCTAGTTAAAAATTATGAAATGTTCGATTTATATCTAGTTAGTTAAATTCATAGAGTATCTGCAATAACCAAAATTTACTATAGTTTTAAGTGGAGAAATTTGGCGCAAGCCTAGAAGATATGAACATATTTTTACATCAAATACTATTATATGTATAAAGTATGGTTGAGACCTTTACTATGTGGTAGTCCATATTAATGATGAAATAAAACAAATGACGTAGTCATTTGTTTTATTTCATCATTATTATATGTATATAGCGTATATATCAAAGTTATCTACACAGATTTAAAAAAAAATTACTAATGTTTAAATCAGCAAAAATATGATTCAAATATTGATTTCTACATAAATAGTACATTTTTTTAATGAAATTTAATTAAGTTTGTTAATTGTGAATATGAATGCGATAATCGCCTGCTTTCTTAGCTATAACACAAACTTGTTTCTTATGTGGAAACTACATTAGATCTTAACATGGATTAATGTCTATATTTTCAGAAAGGTTTGTAATAGTTATTTTCATGTATCTGAAAAATATTAATAAAAACCCGTCAAATCCCTTTATGCCAACAAAATATATAACACATTCACTCTAGCTGCTGCATATTCAGTGACTGTATATGATGAGATCATGACAGCATTTGCAGGTGCTGTTCATGAAGCTGTGAATATTAAAAACGGTACTGAATTGTGAGTTACAAGTTAGCAAAACTGTTCGACAGATTTCATTAATCCTAATCATGAAATCTAGTGGCTATATTTTGAGTTTCTTTGTGGTGAAACCATTTTCACTTCACAATGAGAATCAATACTTCTCCACATAAATTATTTCATAATTTTAAATATTAGTCGAATTGAAGCGAATCTTGGTTTAATTTGTAATAATTATTTTCATATATGTGAGAAATATTAATAAAAACCCGTCAAATCCCTTTACCACCAGGAAAATAAATAACACATTCAATCTAGGTTTTTATTTTGCACCAGTCCATTCGTGCCAATTATGGCAATGTCAAATATATTTCATTGTTACAAGGTAAGCCCATATATATATGTAATTGAAAATTGATACAATAGTGTGAATTACAACATGTACATAGCATACAAACTCATTCAAATTCTGATGTTATGTATTATCACAACCAACAGTGAATGTCCATTATGCTTTTGCTTTGCATTTAAATGGAATATTTAAATTGATCTCGTGCAGAATATCCAAACATCCACATGACTATTACCATGTCAACTTTCATTAAAGCCCATGCCTCACTGCATTTCAAAATATGAATAATTCAGCATACACACTAGCGATTGGACATGTTTCAAATGCACCAAAATTCCCATATTGCAAATCTCTAGCCATTGAAAAGGTTGCGTTTCACTGTTATAAGGTACCCAGCAGTCTATTTTCCAATAAAATGTTGGTGTACACGGATCACGCCCATTAACTATGTTTATTTGGTATCTTTAGGTCCAAATTATTTTTCGCTATGACTGTTACCATGCCAACTCTCATTCTTTGTCTTCTTGCTCCAACAAAATCATTTCTTCGGTCATCCTAATTTTAACATAATGCATAAAACATTTCAAAATATCAGACATTTTCTTAACACCTATCTCCGCTACTGACAAACTTCCCTCAATTTACTCTGATTTTTTTTTATTACACGAATGTCATTTTTCATGTTTTGTTGTAGTAAAACTATTAACATATCCACTCCTCGCTTTCAATATTTTTAAAAATGATGTCTTCTGCCTTTTGATTTATTTGTATTGAATTTGTCCCCTGATAATGTTAATGAAATTCAATAAGTACTTTGACTTTTTGGTTTAGGTGAATAATGCATTTTTATAAATTCTCTCGTAGGTAATTTTATTGTATTGTCATTGCTGCAATTACTATTCAAGGAAATTGCATCCTGGAAAGGATAGCTAGAATTTTTTTCTTCCATTACTTTCTTGTAATTTATTTCTATGTTCCTCAATAGAAATATGCGCTATCAATGATTACAAATGATTAGGATTTGAAAAGCATTGCAATGTAGGATTTTGAATAGACCGTATAAAAATCTGCAGTGGTTCGCACTAAATTTTCTTATTTTAGATAAATCTCCAGCAAACTGGTGCAGTCACAATGACAAATACATTTTTCGAAAGAACTTTTATAATCTTTTTGCTATGTAGACTGTAGTTACAAATCTGTCAGTTAGGACAAAGTTTTTTTAAATATTTGTTCGTATGAAATACCTTCAGCAATCACTACAATTTTGTGTGAACAGAATGAACATGATTGTACAACCCTTACGCAGTTGTATGACATTTTAATCTACTTTGAGTATAAACATATTCAAGCGATTCTTTCATCAAATATAAATTTTATCATTCTGCAGTAACTTTATTTAATGACGAGTAGTTTTGTTATTGCAGCAAAACAATTTTAACTTTCCTATCCGTAATTGTCTTATATTGAATAATTAATTCTTACCAGCATAAGCTGCTTCATAATTTCTCAATTTGATCATTTCAATTATTAATTTTGTTTAATTTATATAATTCAATAATTCTTCTACACATTTTCAGTGAAAATTAAACTAACAAATATAGTGAAGACAATATATTAAATGTAGTTACAAATATAAGGTATTAAAATCATTAAGTATTCTGAAGATTGGGCAAAAATTTAGCTTAACAACGAAAGGTCGTCGGTAATTGTGAAGTTTGGGGTTGGTGAAGAACATCCTTCAATATCATGTGTTGCTGAAATCAAAGGCAAAGAACGTGCTTTATCTTGTAAAGTTGAAAGGCTACTTTTTTGTGGGGGCTCTTGGTCCTTTTGCTGCAACGAAATCTTTTTCGGTTATATCAATTTAATTTTAGCGTAAGGTGTAAAACACTTCGCAATCCTGTCCGACATTTAACTTCGCTTCGGACGACGAACGTTCCTCTACTTCAGACTGATTTTTTCGAATTGTTGACTTCATTCTGACAGGTTTCGTGTTTTGTTTCAGTAAAGCCGTGGTAACTTTTCCGCTCCGCTCCTCACCTTCTACGATTTTAAATGGCGATGAAGGTTGATCGCCTTCTATCTTCCGTTTCATTCGCATTGATTTTCTCCAATGATGTCTTGATAATGGAAGTCCAGTAGGGCTTTGATTTTCTCGTTTAACTGAATCAGTTGTTTCTTCCGAAGCTATTTTAAGCGAACGTTCAGTCAAGGTGGTTATGTTCACTTTCTTCATGTCGAAAAATATGTGCAATGGATCACCAGTTGTTGTCTTATGAATTGGAGGAGAAATTTCTGCGTTTTTTTTTATTTCATCCTTCAATGACTTGATGAGGTCGGGTGGTTTTTGTATCTTACACGGGCATGAGTCATTGAGGCACATGATTTCCACACCACTAGCTTGTGATTGATCTGGTGTGATTATTTCGTCCTCCAATGACTTGATGGGTTCAGGTGTTCTTTGTATCTTACACCACAATGAAAAATCCAAGCATATAATGCCTGTGTTGATAGCTTGAGATTGGCCTGGAGAGTTTTCAGTTGTCAAATCCGACATGTCATTGCCTTTTATTTGTACGTCAATTGCTTGAGATCGATCTGGAGATTTTTCGCTTACCAAATCAGACATGCCTGAAACATCTATACTTGAAATAACTGAATAACTTCATTAACAATTCACTTACTTAATTTGTTTTAATCACTTGTCAGGTTAAGTTTCCACGTTGAATGTTTAGGTTTTAAACTTGCAAAATGTTTTCTTTGCTACTTCTTGTGGCCCTCTGAGTAAACAAACTACAAAATAAATACCAAATGCAATGTTTCAGTTTCAATTTTCATACACATCCCAAACCGTACGCCTCTACCAACAGAAACTAAGTACAACTTGACCAAAAATAAGAACAGTTGAATACAAAATTAGTTCAAATAGAAATTAGGTCAGAAACGAATTAGGAGAAAGTAATAGCTTTACATGATTGCCAATCATTTTTAGAAATTATTTTTTAATGCGTATTATTTAATGTTTTAACATAGTTTATCTAGAAAACGAAAAAAATCTAGAAAACCCATTTTATTGAATATTAAAAAATACATTAAAAGCTTAAATGCGGGCTTAACCAAAAATAATTTTGTTAATTGACCGTGCAATGCTCACAATAAAGTCGGGAAATATATTAAATCAAATGCATAATTATATTAGTCGTGATATTCATATATTTGAAGTTTTTGATTGTATTTCGTGTTAAGGCTCATTATACTTTCATATATATATATATATATGTATTTTAAAAGGCGAGGATCAAAAAGAGAAGACGTTAAGTTAATTTATTTGTACTGATTTTGTCCCCCGATATTTCATGTTGATGGAACTCCAGAATTGCTTTGAATGTCTGATTTAGATTTTGTACAGTTGTATATTTTTCTAAATCCTCTGGGTGGTAATTTTATTATGTTGTCATTGCTGCAATTACTACCTACTCAAGAAATTGTATGCGGGAACGCATAGTACCTAGAAATATTTCTTCAATAGAAATATGTACGTGTATGAAAAAATGATTTTTAGTTGCCAGATATCAATAAAATATCATTTCCATAAAACTTCTCCAAGTTTTTAGCATATTTTTGTTATGTAGACTGCAGTTGAAAATATAACTAGTTAGGCCAAAGTTTTTTTATATATTTGTTCCATCGAAATAACTAAATGTGTAATGAAATATGTAATTAAGTATTTGAAAAAATCAAAAGCTAAAGATGAAGAAGATCGATCAGAAAAGGTAGATTAGAATGTCATAAGGCCTGAGGATTATAAAATCCTGTTCATTGCATTGCAAAATCATAATTTATGACATTACAACTTGCAAACAACTAGACATGTTTATTTATTAGAAGGCTGTGTTCGACATAATGTAGATATATACCCTGTCGCGTTGTGATTCATAAAACTGTTGTTTAACTAATGTTAAGGCAACACAATGGTCCTATATTCTTGTTTTCTTAGAAATGTTGGTTTGTAAATTTTCTTTACCTGGTTCTACTGTAAATATACTGTAAAGTATATAAGTGTTTGATGATAAATGGATTATAAAGTCCTGTTTATTGTATTACAAAATTGTAATGTCATGAATTAGAATATTGTAATACAATGAACAGGACTTTATATTTCTACTTTTAAATCATGTAAACAGAGTAGAACTCCATTGTACTACCATTTACTAATTATAATGACAGGGTGTAAATATACACTATTCTGTAAATATACACTATTTAATAACTCGCATCGTCAAATAGCTCTTAATACAGCCTTCTAATAAAACTTCCTTTGCAAATTAAAATTACCTAACTTAATTTTAACAATCTAGTTCTTTGTACCACTAAATTCTTATTCAGGACATTACACAAGTTTGTAATACAATGAACAGGACTATATAATCCTACTTTCTCTGATGATTGTGGATAAACACCTTCAAGCTTATGATTTTTTCCATCAAATACTTGCTACATGCTTCACAACACATTTAAAATTAAGTCAGATAAACAAAATTTACAAACAGACATTTCTAAGTAAACAACTACATAGATATCAACATTCTGTTTTAATAATCTGATCGTCAAAAAGATACTTGATTTTTAAATGTGTTGAACACTGCATTTGCAATTTATAATATTTAACTTAGTTCAAATAATCATGGAGAAATGATATTATTTCCCGGATGCTCTGCTGTGTGTACTACCACTGCTCCTTATAACTTACCAGTTTTTGTTTAGGCTTTACTTCAAGTACCAGATAACATGACCTAATATTTTAATAAAACTCGAAAGAATAGTACAGAACATTTATTACGAAACAATTAAAACACTTTAGTTGGCATGCGAACATAAGAAAACGATTACTACTATTATTACCAAAGTAATCTACATGAAGAGAAAAAATTTTAAAATCTTATATAAATACTTAACCTACTTCTAAATGTAACAAAAATTACAAATATGGTTATAAATCGTTTTTCGGAGACAACTTTGTCGGTATCATCAGCCGGGTTTCATGGAGAATCGTTGTCGGTCAATTGAAGTCTCTTCATTAGTGAAGAACATAAATCTATGCCACTGATTTCCTCGTCTTGCTGTAGTATTGCAGGTTTACCTGCTTGTGGAGCTTCCTCGTCTTTTTCCCCAAAACGTTCTTCATGTTTTATCTCAATCGTCGGGAGCTCAGGTGTTGGGAAAGAAGCTTCTCCTGTTTTCTCAGTTGCAGACAAACTGACTTCATCTTGCTGTTGCATCGCTCCTGTTTCCGGAGTCTCTTCAGCTTTTTCTTTTAGCAGAGCACGTTCTACGTTATTGATAATCTCCTGTAGCAGCGGTGCCAATTCCAGAAACTCTTCGACTGTTTCTTCTACCACAACATATTCTACTTCGCTCGTATCCTCAATCGTGGACAATGAACTTGTTTCGTCTTCTTTTAATATCACAGGTTTACCTGCTTGTGGAGGCCCCTCAACGTTTTCCTCACAACATTCTTCATTTTTTTTCGTTAAGAGATCAGGTATTGGCGAAGCTCGTTCTCCTGTTTCCTCAGTTGCAGACAAACTGACTTCATATTGGTGTGGCATCTCATCTGTTTCCGTAATCTCTTCGGCTTTTTCTTCTAGCGAAACACTTTCTATTTCACTGGTATCCTCAGGTGTTGGCGAGGAAAGTTCTCCTGTTTTTTCATCATGCCGTAACATCGCTCCTGTTTCCGGAGACTCTTCGTCTTTTTCTTCTAACGAGACACCTTCTTCGGTCAGAACAATTTTGTAATAAGGTGCAAAAGATTTGATAATTACTAACATCTTATCAGACAGTTTACAGACTGCCTCTTCTACAGTACCTACTGTCGATCGTTTTGCATCATGACTTTTTTTAAGCAAACCAATTACATGATTTTGTAAAAGTGACTTTTCATTACCTGATTTCTTACCTGGCTGTTCAACTTCAACCATTCCAACAGTGCTGTCTTCAGTCGCTTCAGTTAGTGATTTATTTGTCGGATCTACCAAAGATTGATTTCCACCAGCTTCTTGATCCTCCGGCTTAAGCGAATCTTCCTGTTTTTCGTCTCCATTGTCATCTATTATCGGAGGTGAATGTCCCTCGGATTCCATTATGGTCAGTGCCAGTTTATTAGCATTAAGAGATGCATCTAAAGTAGGTGATGCCTCATCTGCGTTTCCGACTTCCATTGACGAAACTACTAAATCTTCGTTTGCTTGAGTTTCCAACAATTGCGGTTCCTCTACTGAAAACGGTTCTTGGACCGCGTGTTCAGAGATTTCTGGACGCCCAGGAGATGTTTCAGCTGACATATCTGAATCATTTAAACTTAAAACTAAGCAATTGAATTAACATTAACATGAACTTACTTGATTTATTTCAATCACGAGGCGTACTGCAACAAACCATTGAAGCAAATGGCCATTTTATACAAGGGAAGGACATAGCAACTGGGAGAAGGAACTGGGAAGTGACGTCATAAAGTGGCGCGAAATGATCTGTTGCCAACACTTTTCTTTCAAATTTCTCTGTTGACCAAAATATTACAAATCGAACATTTTATTGTGATATTAAGCTTATATTTCGTAAATACGTTTTCGGGAAAAGTATTATATTTCATATTTCATAGAAGTCCGTTCCAACCTTAGAATGCAGTACAGGTCTTATGGGCATATTAATGATTTCAATGTACAAATAATTCCAAAGGAACGTTTTGTTTTATATTAAACTGTAAGTTTATACCAAAGGAGTGGGAAAAATTTGAGACAAATGACTAGCAACATAACATCAGTGAAGGATGGCAGAGCTATATCAAAATTGTTGAAGGGAGTAAGAGAGGCATATATTTCATAAATCCTGTATTGCAAACTAACTTTGAAACAGTATACATTCAAATAGTACCAACCACCAATTAAAATTTTGACAAAACTCACTACGTTTATAAACCCATTCAAGGCCACAATTTATTACAATTTATTTTCATTTACATATGTTTCGAATTTAGACCTAATACTTTATCACATGATCCATGACACAAATATTTTACTTTATTATTGTTCACTCGACTCAACATTTACAAAATTGTTGGAAAGCTAAATTACCCCAATTCAAGAACAAACAGGTAGATTAAATTTAAGAAATAGTATAAAATTTAACACGTTTTGAGGTGCCCGGAATCGTTTCTGACTATTTTCGGAATGACGTTTGTGTGCCTGTGTGTCTGTCTGTGTGTGTGTCTGTGCGCGCTCTAGCGTCCAAACGATTATAGCTAGAGCTCTGAAACTTTAAACTTAACATTAGTATGTAACAAGGAGGAAAACGTCCTATTTTGAACGCAATCACTCAACCGGAAGTGATGGTTTACTCTTATCACCTTTTTCCATATCTCGAAAACGGTACACGTTACGGAAAAAATTACTCTTACATAAATTATAGATATTGATATTTTAAACAACTTTCATTCGCAAAGTTTTTTCGAAAAACGCAGTATAACTAAGTATAAGTAAGTTTCGTGCGGACCACCGCTGATTTTTACTTACTTATACTTTATGTATAAGTATAGGAATCATGAAAAATTTCGACCTCGAGATTTTAACGGATATACGCGTTTTGAGGTCCCCTGAATCGTTTCTGACTATTTTCGGAATGACGTCTGTGTGTGTCTGTGTGTCTGCGCGTGTGTGTGTGTGTGTGTGTGTGTGTCTGGGCGCGCTCTATCGTCCAAACGATTATAGCTAGAGCTCTGAAACTTTAAACTTAACATTTGTATGTAGCAAGGAGGAAAACGTCATATTTTGAACGCATTTCTCAACCGGAAGTGATGGTTTACTCCTATCACCTTTTTCCATATCTCGAAAACAGTACACGTTACGGAAAAAAATATTCTTACATAAATTATAGATATTGATATTTTAAACAACTTTTATTTGAAAAGTTTTTTTCGAAAAACGTAGTATAAGTAAGTTTCGTGCGGACCCCCGCGAATTTTTTTTTTACTATTAGTGATTAGTTTCGATTTTCAATGATTTTTTTATAAACTGTAAAAAATCCTCCAGGAGGATGGGCTGAACTACTCTTTTCAGTACAACTATTATAAAAATTGCCACTTAAATGGGGTGGAATTCATAAAACCATGTGTCAAATTTTTTTAAGCCTCGATAATTTGCATTGTACAAATAAAGAGAAAGTGTTTCAACTGCAGTTTCATCAATGCTTACATAAGGATGGTAATATAAAAGACACATCTCAGCGAGATAAAAATAATAATGAGGAATCCGAGTGGTACTGTGTGTAATGCAGAAACTTTACACCCAACTAATGGAGAGAATTCAAATTGAATAAACAAGAATATTTCTATTAAATAAAAGCTTAAAACACCAATGCCCGGTTTCACAAACGTTAATCGGCCGTTAACAGCTTGTTAACGAATCGTCAAAAGTTTGACGATTCGACATTGAGTCTTTAATCAATCGTCAAATATTTGACGATTGATTACCTTGACGAACCGTTAAAAGAAAAATTACAATTGTTTTGGATTTCACAAGCAATAGCGAGTCGCAAAGGCTTGTTAACTAATTCACCATTTGACAATCGTTTGTGAAACCGGGCACAAGACTCTATTGTTTACTCAAATCTCTCATTGGAAAAAGCCATCGGGGACTCAACAGTCTAAATGACCATTTCAATCTTCAATAAGTCAGAGAAAGCCTAGCCTACGTCGATGATATTGATCGCTAGATCAAAAAATGATGCAGAGATGCTTTCATCGCTTTAACAGAAGCAGTGAGTGACACAAAACAAGTGTTTTCAGGAACACTTGGAGCCCCTTATTAACATCAACAACTTCATCCAAGACATGATTTCTGCAAGCAGGTGTTGCCAAGGAATAGGCAAAATCAAGTCAAAGAAAATTAAGTACGCAATACATAAGACACTAATAAGATTAGTACATGTATGGCTGAGACTTGGGCTCTGTCAGAGAGATTGCAAATACTGATGTGCTTTGAGCAGAAAGTATGTACAGCTGTTAAAATTTTGAGCTTAGTCGTTTATTTAATGAGCTAGACTGAGCTAGACGATCAAAGTAAATAACTTGATATATAAGTTCAACTTAAATCTATGTAATACTATAAAATAAATCAATGGAAGTAATATTAATATTGTTGACATAAACTCTGTTTTAACTAGTGTGACATTATGGATTACATCTGTTAAATAGAGGAAAATTGAAACTAATGAATCTTGTTGCGGACTGCATTAAGAAACTCAATCCAGATATGTTTAAGAACAGTGTGAATTGTGTGCACAGTGTTAATTATAATAATCTTATTATAATTTTGTTACTCGTAAATGAGAATGTATTAGATAATGTGTTGCTTAACAATTCCATTTCCAATTCTAATGTAACAGAAAGTAACCATTTTTTGGACCTATCAACAACGAGTCGCTATTTAGTATAGTACACGTAAATCATGCACATTTACCTGTTTTAGTAATAAAATTACCCAATTGGAATCGTTAGGTGTAGTAAAAAATTTAGATGTTTTATGAGTCACTGAACATTGGTGTAGGGAATTGAATATTGAACACCTTAATTTAGTTGGATATATGTTGGCTGCGCACTTTAGCAGATTATTTCATATTCATGGGGGATGTGCAATATTTGTAAAAAATGGACTGGAATTTAAAGAGATTAGTTCACTTAAAGGTTTTTCAACTGAATTGAATGTGGAATTATGTGGTGTAACAATTAAGTTACATCACTGTAAAATTAATATAATAAATTTATATAGGTCCGTACTTGGACATTTTAATACGTTTGTTGAAAATTTTTCTTCAGCGATTAGTAGTATTTATGACTTAGCACGTTACACTGTGATTTGTGGTGATTTCAATATAAATTTACTTATTGAATCACAGCAAAAAGGTACTTTGACTGATCTATTTGAGTCATTTGATTTGATTAATAAAATATCTACGCCAACACGAATATGTCCAAATAAGAATGGGGTGACGACCAAGAGCGCAATTGACTACATGGTTTCAAATCTACCTTCTGGACAATTTTCAGCTGATGATTTAACTCAGGTTTTAACATATAAAACCTCACTATATCTCACAGCAGAATATTGTTAAACTTACAACATATCTGTAGACTGGGTTTCAACGGTTTACGTGGAAGATGTCGACGAATCATTTAACAGTTTTATAAGTTTGATTAAAAATGGGGTAGATATAAGTTGTCCTATTAAGCATTGTAGAGCAAATAGAAATGACAAAGGCTGGGTCACTCGCAACATTATTCAAGAGAGCAATGAACTTAGAGAGCTTTTTAATATTGTTAACAATTATGGTAATGAGGAGCTTAAAATTGTATATAAAAATCTAAAAAAGAATTACAAATTAAATATTATTAAAGCAAAAAACACTATTTTTCCAACAAAAATTCTAATTCAAATAATAAAATTAAAGATAACTGGAATTACATTAATAAAAATCTTGGAAAATTCATTGTGAATCCAAGTATATGCTTAAATTGTCACGATGAAATTTTAAGCGAGCCAAAGTTAGCAGCAAAAAAAATTTGTAAAAAAAAATTTCGTCAGTTGCTAATAATAAAATATTAGAACATTTTAAAAATACGATACGAGGCGATGCACCGTATCATCAGCCTTGGTGTTAAAGTTCTTTTATGTATTTCCTATTGAAAAATCAGAGATCTGTCAAGTAATCAGTGGTCTTATGAATATAAAATCATCAGGCGTTGATGGAATTACGATTCAACTTGTCTGTCAAATTACTATAATCTACTATACTACTATACTAACTATAATCCCCGATATATGCCAGTGTTACTTTATACAACAAACTGCCTAATGAAATTATAAATATCAAACTTATTTATGTATGACTTATCTTATCTACCGGTATGTAGCAAATACCAATAAATTATTATTATTATACAAAATTTAAAGGAAAACTCATTTTATAGACCAATTTTTGAACACTGAAAGCTCTTGGAAATGTTGAGTGTATAGAGATAGAGCATACGTGAAGATGCGTATTGCCAATATTTATATATATTTATATTTATTTTACATATATATGTGTATATATGAATGTTCCACAAATCTTAAAATAACTAGTTAGATTAGATTCGACTATTGCTATACTGCAAATGTTGGATATCTGAACGGCCAAATTAAAAAAAATTGCAAAATCATTTAACAACCACTGGCAGCATTAAAAATACTACAGGTATAATATCAGAAGCAAAGGCATAGGTTGTCTAATTGCATTAAACAGATTGATGTGTACACAGCCTGCTAGTGCGTATTGTTGGGTTGTATTATTGAAGTGTTGCTATAATTTCTAAGCTTTGCTGAAGTGTTTATTTAGAAATCAAACTTACGAGTCTATAACATGACCTTTCGATCATCAGTCCTTTGCTGTATAAAGATAGAGTTTTATATTTACCTTCAAGTCACCTTAACTAATTGTCAGTATAGCAAGTAGATAAACTTTTGATATATTTTTAGTGATGGAAGGTTTTACAGAACTAATTGTACTAATTTGTATTAAAAATTGAAATTTCATATTTCATTTACTTTTTAGAATGTTTTTTTTCTGAAAGACACGAATTTCTTAAATACTTTTTATTATACATATATCTACGACAATACATGACAACAACATAAAATGAATTTAACTGAATATTTTGTTTTAAAGTATAAATATAGAATATGAAACATTAATTTTAAATTAAACATATTTAAAAAAATTATGTAATAATTAGTACATGTAGTGGTAGAAGTTGATGGATAAAAAGGTACATAAGTTCATCGATGATTTATTTAAATTTTCTAGAGGTTTTTAAAACGTGAATTTCTGAAATTTCCATTACGTGTACTAATCATTCAAAGTTATAAACAAAAATCAAAATTTCAATCTACTTCTCTGGAGAAGAACCTTCATCAACCTTGTTAATTGGTTGTGTTGAAGATTTTTCTGAAAGACACGAATTTCTTAAATACTTTTATTGTACATATACCTAGAACAATACATGACAACAACATGCAATAAATTTAACTGAACATTTTATTTTAATTTTAAGAACTAAAGTATAAATATAGAATATGAAACATTAATTTTAAAATAAACATATTTAAAAAAATTATGTAATAATTAGTACATGTAGTGGTAGAATTTGATGGATAAAAAGGTACATAAGTTCAACGATTATTTATTTAAATTTTTGAGAGGTTTTTAAAACGTGGATTTGTGACATTTCCATTACGTGTACTAATCATTCAAAGTTATAAACAAAAAATAATCCAATAGCAACATTAACATTGTTTCGATCTACTTCTCTGGAGAAGAACCTTCATCAACCTTGTCAGTTGGTTGTGTTGAAGAATCTTCATCGTCCAATTGGAGTTTTTGCATTTTTGAAGAACATTCTCGTATTTCGTTCTTTTCCTCGGTCATTGGGCGTTTTGGAGTCGCTGAAGAAACTTCTGCTACTTCCTGAACCGTAGACACAGAACCTGCTTCACCTTGTGAGACCAAAGGGGTATCTGTTTCCGGAAGGTCAATGTATCGTTCTTCTAGTGAAATTCCTGCGTCGTTTATAATAATTTTGAAGTAAGGTGCAAAGCATTTAATAATTCTTAACATCCTGTCTGATAACTTGCCGACAGCCTGTTCTATCTTATCCAATGGTGTCAAATATTCCACGCCTTCGGCGGCTTGGTTCTTTTGAATTAAACGAATCACATCTTTTTGCAATGCCGACGTTTCTTTGTTAGGTATCTTGTTTGGCTCTTCAATCGCAACCATTGTAACAGCCCCACCTGGCCCTTTACGATCAAGGATCTTGAAGAGCGATGTCGACATCTTATCGTCTTCTGTCGCTTTTGTTTTCTGTGCGGACTGTTCCATCATCGATTGATTTTCACCAGCTTTTTCATCCTCTAATACAAGTGAATCATCAGAGTTTAAAATTACTGGAACGAATTCCGTGACGCTCCCAATCGATGTATCAATAATAGTATTTGAATCAGTTGAAGATGATTGTTCATCTTTGGGGGTTGTATCTGATGATGAAGTACTTCCTTCATTTTCCCCTATTAGATCTTCTATCGATTTCATAATTTTAAATGCTTTTTGGAACGTCTTGAACAAATCTTCCGGGGCATCGGAATGCTCAAGAGAGAATTCAGAAGATGATGAATCAGACATATCTACAATATGTATGCTTGAAACTAATGCTACTTATTTAATAATCAACTTACTTGATTTGTTTTAATCAAACGGCAGGCTTTAACAAGAAGGTTTTGCACAAAGAAACGGCAGTTTAGCACGTAAGTGACGCGGTGGAAGGAAAATGGCGGTAAAACATAAATGATTAGCTGCCAATAATTTTGTTATTTTGTTTACAAATTTCTTTTTTGACCGAAATGTCACTATATCAAATATTTTATTGCAATATTGTGAACATATTTCGTAGATAGATTTTCAAAATTTTAATATCGTATTTCCGGCGGTGTTTCAACCTTACTATGCAGTACAGATCATATGGGTGCATCAATAAAAGAAGACGGAGGTATTTAAAAATCGCTAAAGGCAGTAAGAGATACACTATTCTAGAAGAATCTATACTGCATATTAAGGTTGCAATGGTGTACGGTCAGATAGCGCAAGCCACCAATTAAAATGTAGATAGGAAAACGTTTCAAATCTAGTCAATTTCATCAATTGTGTCACAATTTCATATTATATATTTACTTTCTTATACTTTATGTATAAGTAAGTATAGGAATCATGAAAATTGTCGAACTCGAGATTTTAACGGATACATGCGTTTTGAGGTCCCCTGAATCGATTCTGACTATTTTCGGAATGACTTCTGTGTGTCTATGTGTCTGTGTGCGCTCTACCGCCCGAACGATGAAAGCTAGAGCTATGAAACTTTAAACTTAAGATTTGTATATAGCAAGGAGGAAAACGTCCTATTTTTAAAGCAATATCTCAACCGGAAGTGATGATTTACTCTTATCACATTTTTCCATATCTCGAAAACGGTACATGTTATGGAAAAAATTATTCTTACCAAAATTAAAGATATTGATATTTTAAATAACTTTTATTTGAAAAGTTTTTTTGAAAAATGTAGTATAACTATATATATAGTATAAGAAAGTTCAGTGCGGACCACTTTTTCTTGCATGCCTGCTGAGCCAGCCAAATCAAATATATGGTGACAAGGTGAAAAATAACAAAATGAAGAGATAGGCGTCTTACTACTTGGAAGTGGATATTAAAACATGTTTGAGATATTTAAACGACAAATATGATCCCACGTAGAAAAAGTAGATAGATAATAAAACATACAAGGATACACATGAAAAAGTAATAGATGTGAATGATTGGTTATTTGTGTGTTACTTGCCAAAATGGACAAAAGTCGGAGGCAATCTGTTTGACGTAGATTCTTAAAATTATTCCATAGTGTTGCATCGAATCTGATCATATAACACATTTAAGAGGTAACAATAAAATAAACATGAAAGTGCAGAACATTTATTAAAGTAAAAGTATATTTTTAGAGTACAGTTTCGTTTAAAAAGAGACATACATGCATATATATGAATTGCACTAGTAATTACGAAATTAAAAATATCAAAGTTACCTACGAATAAGACATCGAATACTATATACGAAAATTATGTACGAATATAGTACTATATAAATATAAATTAAAATTATCTATTACGAAGTTTAAAATATCATAAAATGTATCTACCAATAATGCATCGAATATTATATACTAAAATTATATATGGTTATATTACTATATAAAAACATATTAAAATATGTTTTTTTTTTTCGAAATGTGAACATTTCCTCGACTAATTTGTACTACTTGAAAAAATGAAAAGTTGTATCTAGTATTTCTTTGATTTGGTCTCGTTGCTGGGAGAAATCGTCATCAGAGAAAGAAATCCTGCGTTGTACTTTAGAGTTTAACAGTCTCACTGGCCCCTTCTTCCGTTTGCTTCGGACGGATTTAAACGGTGGTGAGTCGTCGCTTTCAATTCCCTGTTCGTCTTCCACATGCAATGTGTCTACTTCCATTAATGGATCGCTCTCATTCGGATTAACTGGTTCGAAGTTGTTCAGTTCATCAACCCAAATGACCAGTGGAGATGGTGTAGCTTCACGAACTTGTACCATCCGTACTGGATTGGCCGCTTGGATTGGTTCTAGAGGAACGATTCCATCTAATGGATCAATTTCTATTGCAGCTGCTTCTTCAGTTACTTGGACAGCTGCTGCTTCGTTTGCTTCAAAATCATCTTTCGCTGATTTATTAGCGGCTACCTTCGGCTGAGATAAGTCCAAAGGTTCATCTTGCATTTTCAAGGTCATTATTTTTGCAGTGGCTTTTGAACGCCCTGGGCCTTCATACGATCGAAAATGAGACATCTGGAAAATTCATGCTTAAAAATGAAACAAAATATTTACTAATACACTTACCTCTTTTGTTTCAATCAGAGTAGAGTAGTGCTGTTCCTTCCACGAAAGCCATGCCATGTGTGACGAATTTTTCCCTAGTTTTGTTGATCACACTGCAGGAAGTAGTGTAGCCAATATCTCAATATCTATAAAAACGACGCTACAAAAAAGGGCGCGAAAATTATTCGCAATTTTTTACAAAAACCAGTAGCATGTACATAAATTTGTGAAGTGAAAATTAATATTTTACTCATTTAGAATTGAAGTAAATAACATATAGGTAAATCCAACTTTTAGAGGAGTGCAATATCGTCGCTCTCGCTGTCGCTCGAATGAGCACGAATTGTAGAATTCTTTGTTTTTATCGAATATCGTCACACTTAAAGAAATCAATATATCAATTTTTTACTAAGTAAATAGAATCAAAGACTACTTTTAACTATTTGGTCCTTGAAGTCTGGCACACTGAAAATGACTGTGAATGGTAACCCAAGTTATCAAGAATCCATGATGTATTATTGCTCTATTTACTAACATTTTCCATTACATTTCGCCTCTTATCAACAGTGGGAATAATTCTTAGTTTTAGAATTAATGTAACAACGAACAAGTTTTACTTTTAACTTAACCGACAATTTCGTTTCAAACTGTCACAAAGTACTTGAAACTTTGCACCTTATTTCAACACACAATTTCTGCATGAACTTTTGGGATTGTGTAGGAGCTATTGCTATATATTCCATGATTTAACTGTAGTAGACAATCTTTCTGGATGCAATAATTCAATGGATTTAAATGAATAGAAATGCATTTATTTACGATGCATTTATTTACGATGATTTCATTACAAAATTGAATACTCTGATGGCAACAGGTAGTTGCCATCAGAGTATTCAATTTTTATACTTCGTTGTTTTATGTTTTATTAACTTTTTCAATGTACTCCACAACAATTTTCATTTCTAATAACCATCTGTTACACTTTGAGTCATTCTTTTAATGGCCTTTCATTCTCTCCAATTATCTCCTCCGTATAATTTGCTGTTTAAATAACGCTCTTTCTACTATTCAGTAATCCATTTATTTACTTTTTTTGTTATCTCTTTAATCAATAAAATTAAACAAACTTACCGTTACCACACAGTATTTTATTATACACTAGATGTACATTTCAACAACTAAGTTGTCATCTTCAGCAGTATATACTGCTCATTTTATTTGCCAACATTTACTATCTTTAATCAATGCTAAAGTGTTTAATACTATTTAATGATAATATAATTTTATTTAATTTGCTCAATGCATATAGCCTGTGTACTCTCTTTGCTGTAAGGCGTCTTTTGCTTGGGCGTCCAGTTTTTTATTCGATTCCATTCTATTTTTTTCCATATTCCCTATCTCTTCACATTTTTTCCTCGTCTATCGAATGCTTGTTTTACTTCTTCCTGCCATCGTCCTCTTGGTTTCCTTCGAATACCTTTCTTGTTAACCTCGAGCTATCCATTCGTTTAACATGTCCAATTCATCGTAACAATGCTTCTTCTATATTATTATTTATTGATTCGCTTTTAAAAATTCTGTCTGTTTTATTTCTTATTTTATCCAATTTTTGCTCCTTTTCCAAGTATCTAAGTATTAATTTCAACTTTGTCGTGCGTCAAGCAATCACATTGATATGTTTCTTCGTTTCAAAGTACAAATAATATAGTACATAATTAATTATAGTATATAATTGATGCGATTTAGTCAATTTAATTTAATTATTGGTCTGTATTGTAGATGTTACAAAAATTTATTATGTCTCCATAGCAAAAGCACTATCATCTATAATATAAAAGTGCAGAATAAAACACAAAATTAAACTTTAATATATTTTATAAAAAATAAAAGAACACAATTATGTTGTTATATCACTTTATTTAAGAAACTGCGTGACCACGGTTTCAACTGACTTGGCCATTGTCGAACGGTTTAAAGTTATTGTGTTTGTTTATTTTTTTATTAATTATGAAATATCACAAAGTAATGGCTTAAAACATCAACTATTTAATATATTTTATAGTCGTAATTGTTGTATGAGGTAAGTCTTTAGCATAAATAATAAGTATTATAATTATTATACTAGAGCTATTAAAATAACGATCATTAACTGATATCCACCATTATTTTACTATTTGAACTCGTAACACGAACTGCATTGAAAACATTCTTTCAATAGACGATATAGTCATATCACACTCTCTTAAAATAATCCTCTGTAAACAGAATTTAGCTAATGGCAACCTTGCATAAATATATTAAAATACAACAATCAACTTTTTCATTCATTGCAATATTTAGATACTTGTAATAATATTTTCTTAAAAATAATAGACTTTAGTACAAAATACAAGTACTATAGAAGTCTTTAAATGAGAAACATTAACATTTTACCATTCTTCAACATTTGAATAAATATAGTACAAATTATGCTTAAACAATTCTACGGAAATATAAAGATTAAGTTAATGAAAACCTAACACACAAAAATATATTAAAATTGTCCAATCTGCTATGTCAATGTTCATGATAACGTTCTTGAAATATAATTTTCATTTGTTACGGTATACAAGTACTATACTTGCAATTTTTAAAACTAGAAATATTAACAGACATCTGACCATTCTTTAACATTTGAACAAATATATTACAAATTACGCTTAAAAACATTATTTCATTACTCAGCACTATCACATTTAACAGTCTATTAAAATAATTCTATGGAAACAGATTGATTAAGTTCATAAAAACCTAACACACAAAAATATATTAAAATTCTGTCCAATCTGCTACGTCAATGTTCATGATAATGTTCTTGAAATATAATTTTCATTTGTTACGGTATTAAGATACATGCAATAATATTTGCTTAAAAACAATAGATTCTTTACTATAACGTACAAGTACTATACATGCAACATTTACATTTGAGAATTGGCTTGCGATGATGTTCTCAGTGTCTTGATAGTAAACCCCGAATTAGATCACTGACGTGAAATAATACTGTTCTCATCTTGCGACAAATCCATGAAGTTTGGAAGTTCCATCATCAAATGATTCACGTAATAGATATCCCAGTAACAAAGAACATCTAGGAATAGAACACGTTGAGATTCATTTCAACCTGGTACTGTAGGAAGTATCATTCGAAGTCTTATTTTTTTAGCATATGGTAATGTTTCAGCCAATGCTACACCAATAATGTCTGTCTCTACAATGCAATAGGGTTAACAATTTTTGCGTGTTAAATTTCTTTGAAAATATTCACAGTAATTACAGACTCGATAATATGTAAATACCTTCCACTTTCACAATGTTCAAATTGTCTAGGTATTCATTCAACCAGTGTCGGTATGGTATCGAGCGGTTCGTTCAGCCATTCTTCCTCTGCACTTAAGATCGCCTGTACAATCACATCTAAATATGCTTCAGCCTACAAAACACAAATTTGAATTCAAGTTCTAATAAAAGAGTTGCAAATAAACATAATTAACCAAAATCGTAAATTAAATTATTTCAGTTTAAAGGAAAAATATGAGTTGGAGCTGTGCACTAACTTATCGTCTTCACCGTCTCTACTTAGTAACCAGCTCAAAATTCCACTGACCATTAAATCATTTTAAATGCTGTATGTCTGGTCACAGAAGTCACATATTTGAGTATGAACTCATATATTATGTATATATTTTTTGTTTAATTTTGCATGTATTGTTCCAGTTTATTGTTTTCTAAACAAATATTATGATACAAACCCTATACTTTTAGTATCGATCTTATTTATTATAAATATACTTTTAAGCCAATAAGAAACGTTCCATGGTTTATCGCCATGGAACGTAATACGCCATTAAGATATTCAGGGAAAAAGGAACAAAACAAAGTTTTGTGTTATAGCCGAGAATAAATCTAAATAAAAAATAATAATTATAAATCGAATATCGGATATTTGTTCTGTTATTTTTCGCATATTTATTCGTTTATAAGTAGCCTAATATAAAATTATAGAATAAATGAAGAAAACTTTTGGAGGAACTACTTTTACCGCGTCACCCTCATTTGCCAGGCAAATGACTTGTCTTACATGTCCCGGGAAGGAGACAGCCAATCAGTTGGTGATACTCTCACTTCCGATCAGCCTATAGGTGAGTAATTGTGTAATCGTTTGCCCTTTATGTACATAAACGGTGTATGTTATCTGTGTTCATTGGAAAATATAAGTACTCGGCAAATTGCGCCTAAATATCAAAATTCCAATCTGGAAGATGTTCCATACTAATATTTTCCAATTTTATGTCTCAAACTGGAATGAAACGTCTTTTTATTTGGTTTTCTGGATATTAGTTTGCATCGTTTCTATTCTTTTTTTTTTCTTTGATTTTGTATATCAGATAAGGAAGTCAGCAAACATGCCTCGCATGAATTTGTATCAGACACATTACAGCCGACCTCACAAGACATAGTTGAGGTACAAGAGGGTATGAAACGATTAGCTATTGGGCCCAAAAATAATGGTAAGTTTCTTGTTCGATTTTGAATACTTTTTAAAATGTTTTCACTTGTTACAACTTGCATGGTATATGGTAAATGCCTAACTCATTATGTCTCAACTTAAATATACAATTATGTTTTGAAACAATGACATCGTAACATAGATATTTGATTGATCATGAAAGACACGAATTTTGGTAAACACGTCGCACTAGAACCCAACTTCTGGGGTAATTTGAGAGTAAAATTTAAAAACTTAGCAAAGAATTTTTATTTCACAAATACGCCATCGCTCTCCAGTCTCTGCCAAAGAACTAGGCAAAAGAAAACTACTAGCTTAGAAATCAGGCTACTAACTCAGAGCGATGCACAATATTTCACTCGGTTCTATTATTTACCTTGTTTTAGAATCCATTATTATTTGATTTTATTATTCGATTTCAACTTGCTTAGGTTTCATTTGTACTAGCATTTAAGTTTTGTTTATTTCTTTTATTTGTAATTGTTTGATAATCGTATGACAAACCAATATTTTTCACTTTAGATTGATTGCGACAAAATTTAATCGAAATTTTACGTATGATCGAAAAAACAAAAATGAAGTAACTGTTTCAGTGAATCATGGTGAGTAAGGCAACTAGTTATACAAATTAATTTGAGTGTGTGGGCACTTGCATACGTATGTAAATCAATATTAATTTTACCCTTTCATTGTTTTCTTTGAATGATTTACTTTAACTCCCTTGGTGTTCAAAGTAAAAAACCCAACGTTTTTGAAAATTATTGACCTAATTTTTATGAATTTTTCATGGTTTTATTAGATTAATTTTATTAAATGTAAAACAAACTACTTGTTCTTACAACAAGGCACGTTTATGGTTTATTAAGGTGCCGACACGTTATTAACACGTATATTAACATGACACTTGTTGGTAATGTGTATGTACCTTTATGCCCTACTTATTTCTAACAGAAAGATATTTTCGACCAATAATTACACATTATTGGTATATAAATATAAATTAATTTGTTGTTTGTACACATTTTGCTAACTAACGGGTGCATCAAATAATATTTAGTTGCCGGTGTTAATTTACCAATGGTGTAACTATAACCTCCAGCTAGCAGTGAAGCACTTTTATTTAGATCATCTATAATACATTCAATATAATTTTTTCTGCTCGGAGAGATGTAAATATCATAGTTATGCCATTGGTGGCTTAGTAATTAAATATGAAATACTAAATGATACGAAAGGTGCGTAATATTTTAGATTTTGCAATGAAAGGGTAAATTTAAAGTTTAATAAAGCATATGGTTAGTTTCCTGTTTTATTTTTCTCGCAGCCTAAGAAGATGGACATCAACTAGCTTCCAAATGTTTTCCATTCCAAACTTCCCGTTTCACCATAATTTTCCAATTTTTGGTTTTGATTTTTCGTTCGAAGACACATTTTTTTAATAAAATAACTAAATAAATTTTGCTCGTGAATATATATGTAAAATAATTTTAGAGAAAAAGAAAATACAAAATACAGATATTGATAGATCAGTATTAAAATATATTGTGATCAGTGAAATGTATTTGATGGTACTAATAATTTGTGGTGGTAGCCACAATTCTTCGTAAAATTTATATAAATGGGCAAAATGTCATTACCCAAAGTGGCCACTTTTTTATTTTATTTTCCGATGGTTTCCACATAATATAACAGAAAATACATATCTCATGTTATATTATCATTACCTGTATAAGAAATTGGAGATTATACTTTTGTAATTGTTACAGTTGATCGTATATATAAAAAAAAAATGTTCAACGTATCATTGCATGGAGGGATAACGCATAATACTTGGACAACTATAAAATTGTTGCACGTCCTTTTTGTTTTATTATTTTATTTAACAAAATCGTTGCTAATAGTAACTATAAATAAAATTCGTGCGTATAACTTCGTGCTGTAACAATAAAAGAAATTATAGCAACAACGCGTACTTAATTGTGTTTTAAGTAGATTAAGAAGTAAAATAACACAGTGGCCAACTGTGTTCAAATAAATAATTTTTATTGGACTTATTCTCTTGTAATTGATGTCAATAATATGTAGGAATATATAGAATAAAAATATATATAAATATATGTTAATTTCCAAGTGTAATCTAAAAATTAATTATTTTAACACAGTTTCATAAGCTTATAAAGAAACACAAATTGACAATATCGGTTGGTAAGAAATATGTGTATTATAAACAAATATAATAAAATTAATAAATATGATACACTCATATTTTGTAAATATTTAAATTGGTGTAGATCTTCCAGGTGCTCAGAGACTTATTGTTTTGTTTTTCTTCGTTTTGATTGTGTTGTTTTATTTGTTACTTTTATTTTAAACAGGAAACTAACACCTGAGCATCTGGTTATCAAATAACGCTCAGTGCTTATGCTTTATTTTGCTTTCATTTCTCATTATTTCCGTTTTACAATTAGTTTTTAATTTAATTTTTGTTTGCGAAGGTTTTGTTGGTATGAGTTAAAAGGTGTAAGTATGACGTTTTGTTGGCTTTTTTAATGCCTTTCCTAAATCCTCAACTTTTCAAATAGAAGAAGAATGGGAGAAAGAATTAGAAGCGGAATTGCAGGATTACGAAGTGGTCAGCGAACACAAATCTTCCAGTTCCAGAAACGACAACTGGGAACATGACATAGAAGAAATGCTAGATGAGGAAGACTTAAAATAAGAACAACGTTCTATGGGCCTAAATTTTATACTCTAAGTGTCCTATATGTCATTTTTTACTGTTTATTGTTATCGATCATTTTCATACAGTGTATCTTGCTGAATGTTGAAGCTTTAATAAATGTAGTCATATTACATCTGTAGTAGTATATAAGATATTTTTCTCCAGCATTTTTATATAATGTGTTTAAGATATGCTGTATATGTATTTTTAATTATTATGAAGGAAATATGACTGAACATTCCCGTTTCTACTAAAATATAACCTAGTCATTATTTTTAGGAAAACCAATATTTTCCCATCGATTTTGGGAAGTCGTTTGGTCTACACCAGTTTATTCTGTAAAATACATGTCACACGAAAGTTACACGTATATGTTGCATTTAATCAAAGGCTGTTACCTTAATTTTAATATCTTTTGTATATAAAGTGGTTAATTATAGTGTACTTTTAAAACTTTAAGTTTCTTTCTCAAAAACTAAATTAATTTATTATAAATGATATCAACTTTAATTTAGAAATTATATGTATTTTTTTATTAAAAGCCGAAGTACAGAATACGTTCTTTATTAAGCTTTTTATTATGTCTGTATATATATTTGTAAAACAAACTGTGTATGAACATTTTGTTATACTGTAAAAAAGTCTGTCATTTGTGTGTTACATTATGTTATTGTATACAGATTGCAGTATTTATATTCTTAGGTTATATAAAAACAAAGCAATTATATATAACTTTCGTCAAAATCACATTAGAGCTGATTAGATTATAGCATTTGTGTGTTAAGCATGTTCACTATGTATTCTTAATTGTTATGCAGCATAACAATTGTTAAATAAATGTAGCAAATGTGCCCGGAAATTTGTAGCTTTTATTTCCCGTAAGACTCAATGAAAATATTACTAAAAATACCCCCGGTGTTCATTTTTCATTTTGAAAAAAATTAAACTTTTCGTAAAGTTGCTCACTACGAAAATGCACGTGATTGTCCTTGTCAGTCGATTTATAAGTTCAATAATGGATTTATGTAGGACTGGCGTGAATAATTTTATTAATTGATCAAATAAAGAGAAAGAAAGATCGCTCCAACGAATTAATCTACCGGAAAAAATGACGAATTGGTTTCCATAAAGGACCGCAAAAAAAATTGACAAACAATTAATTTCCTAACTGGGCGGTGAAGAAAGCCTTGGAACATCACATCAGGTAAAAGCATCCCAAAGACGTAATTTAAATTCTGAAAAACTGCAACTGAATCAACTGCCGACATTGTAGTGGAAATACTCTAAAACTAGCAGATACTGTGTCAAGTGTGAATTAGAGTAATTATTAATAATAATGAGTACGTCACAAAGAACCATTTTTCACTATTTTTACTTACACTTTATGTATAAGGAAGTATAGTAATCGTGAAAATTTTTTAATTCGAGATTTTAACTGAAATACACGTTTTGACTTTCCCTCAGTCTACTCTGACTATTTTGGAAATGACTTGTGTCTGTGTCTAAAGTGTTGCAGCTATGTTATGAAACTTTAAACTTGAGATTTGTATATAGCGAAAGAAGAAAACCTAATTTGAAAGCAATATTTCAAACAGAAGTGATGGTCATATCACCTTATATTATAAACTTTAAAGACCCCCAAAACAACAATGAAGAGTTAAATGTGATTTCGGAAGATCATTTTCTCTAAAAAGTAAAAAGAAAAAATCAGGGGGTGTTGTAAATCCTTACTATGAGAACGATAGATAGAGAAGTTATTCCCAGAATTTAGTGTTTTTACTTTCTTATACTTTATGTATAAGTAAGTATAGGAGTCATGAAAATTGTCGAGCTCGAAATTTTAACGAATATACGCGTTTTGAGGTCCCCTGAATCTGACTATTTTAAGAAAGTTCAGTGCGGATCATTGCAGATTTTTTTTAAGCCGCACTTTGTCAGTAGCACCCAAAGTCGACAATCCATCCTTTCACTGCATAAAATTTAGGGCAATGTTTTTTTATTTGATTTTACGTCGTACATCTAATTTTCCTGTTAGGTAAATTTAATTTTTATTGAGTTCAGTGTATCTTAAGGGGTTATGAGTTACGCCACTGATATGAAAGGAAAGTAAATATTTGCTTACGCCACTGAGCTTTGGAGTTGTTGTTATTAACGTGAATTATTCTGTAGGGATATTACATAATAACATATGAAAATAATAAGTATAAGTACTAGTAGTAATAATTACTTGTGGAAATTGGTAAAGTTAAAATGTAAATTTTAAATAACTCCCGCCATATTTCACGATATTTGCAATCGTTTGTGAATGCACGTACATGTGTTTGGTATTTGTTTTGTTTAGATAACCGTCCATCGTATTGTGTTACTAACGTAACGAAATTGAACACTTTCTTATCAACGCGTTGATACAATGGAAAATGATGTTCCAAATCGAGTGCCCATAAATTGATGTGACATTTGTCCAAGAAGTCTTGTGAAAATGCCACAATAGCACGCAGCTTGCTACATACCGTTGTGCTATACTCCATTTTACCAATGAAGAATTGATTAAAAGTGTTTTTTTTAAAGATCCGTTATCGTGAGAATAATTTAAAAGTATAGGCGTGTATTTAATACGAACGTTGTTATAATGTGTGAATTTCCAATTGCATTACTGATTAAGCAAACTCTGAGGAGCGTTGTTTTCGATTCTACAAACATGGGGATTATGTCCTCTAGAGCGCAACACTTCCAATCAAAAACAAATCCAAATACGACACAGACATCTATAGAGACGGCATTCTGCAGTTTGCTGAGGTCTCCGGAATCAATCAAGTGGCTGTTTGAGAGGCCGAATGATTATATGTACAAAATATTTGAAAATGTAATAACGTGTGTGTCAGAGTTCTCTATTTCTAATCGTTGATATTCTAGGAAGCCTTCAAAGACGCTATAGATACTGCGAAAAGTGAAACTGAGTTAAAAGTCGTCAAACATCGAATATTGTATGGGTTTCTTAAGGAACTTAGAGATTCGAGGCCACCACAAGCTATGGAATGGATCGCTTTTCAACATTATATGTATTTCGTGTATCGAAATTTCTTGACTCCAAAACCCATTGCTTCGAATGAAGCTTTACCAAACATACTTGTTAAGAAGATGTACGAACTCATAATAAGGTAAGTTTAATTTCTTAAGTGTATTAGTAACCTTGGCTTGTAAAAGATTAATGCTTTAATTAGTTTTGTTTGTTACTTCGATTTTTATCTAAATTTGTGGTATGTTCACAGAGAAAGTAAAATATGAACATTATCTTGAAAACAATGTCAACATCAACAAACATAAAAGTTACTAAATGTAAATCAAATTTGTAAACAATCGTAGCTTGGTACCGTTATAATTAATACAATTTTATAAATTAAGATCTCAGTTAGAAGAAGTAGATTACGAAATTTATGAAAACAAAAGAAAACAATATGATTTAAAGTAATAAAGAAATTAATTGTTAGAAAAATGAGTAATTCAGATGAATTTTCAGCTTGACATTTGAAGACAAAACGCAGTTCTATGTAAGAATTATAACATTACTTCGAGAGTATGTGATGTCTGCGCTAGATAATTATGAAGAAATTAGCGCGACCGCCGATACTACCACCTACCTCAAATGTAAGATTGACTAACTCTGCCAAACTTCGTTATAGCATTTTTATTCCAGGTTTATTATCTTACTATAGTGCCTTTTGTTCTGCTGCCAATAAGTTATCAACAGTTTTATCCGAATTCGATCAATTCATGAACGATAAGTTTAACATCAATTGGTATTGCTTAAACCAAAGGATGTTTTTTCAATACTTTTTTATGGTTGTATCTGTTCAATGTAAAGTTCCCTCGTTTAATAAGGTAAGATTTAAGTTTTTCCATGTGTGTGAAATTGTTTGCTTTGCTTATACCCAACTAGTCGTTTTCACATTTATTGCTTTCGTAGTGCTTTTAGCCGTCATCATGGATGTTTCCCGTCCATAACAAAAAAAATCAAAATTAAACAAACGCCAAACATGTAAAATATAATATAACTCCATATGTGATTTAAAACTTTCAAAACTATTGTATATTTGTGTCTACTTGCAATTCGCTTGATCTAATAATCTAAGTGGGAAAGAAATGGAACGATGTGAGTCAAAAAGAGACGTGCTTCATTTCTGACGTACATACAATAGTCTTGACATTTTTAGACCATATTGTATACCAGGATTGGGTCTTGTTTTATTAAGTGGCGTCTTAACATCCAATAGCTTGCCCTTTTTTAATTTTTCTGTTGAAAGATGTTTATTTATTCATTATTTATCAAATTGATTTATGTTTTGCATAATTGCTAATTTTGATTAAACGCTACTGATATTTTAGTTTTTAATTATTAATGTATTTGATGAAATGAATTAATTTTAGTTGGTAGATGCAAATAAACCTTGTAACCGAGAACTCATTAAGTCTTATAATGCGTTCATTGAAGATATGAGTGTGTTGGGTAGACATTGGGACTTGCAAAGGCAGCGAATTTCAGTTATGAGGTATTATTAAACAGTTCGCATTTTCTTAATGAAGTAGTGATTTTCTATTTCGTTTTTTAGTGGTCGAAATACAAAAGAAGAGTCGCAATGGCTTCAGAAAGATTGGAAAATGTTTGAAGAAATAACAAAAATAATGAAAACAAATTTTTGGATAATAAGAAATAACGAATGGTAAGAAATTTTAATTATCAGTGGTGACAATTTAATTTTTATATTCGATGTAGGAAAACAACGCAAGAAACTGATGACTTAGATGGTCACTTTTTGGCAATTGTTGAAGATACGTGGCATGTAGCTGATAGATTAATAGCTCCTGAAGGCAATTGTATATGTGAAGATTGTATGACTGCAGAATTTCAACAAGATTTAATTACAGGCTCTGTTCAACAACCATTCGGTTCTTCTAAATTAGTTATGTGTTATATTTGTCATGACGCCCTTAGTCTTGAAATTTTAGGTAGCCATATTGTTAGTAAACATTCCGATTTAACCATACCGCGTGCAGATCTTACAAAGAGCTACAAATGTAAGTATTTCCATTGTTTGTGTATTGTCATAACTTTCATTTCATTTAGTAGATTTGTATTTATAGCTTGATACGTATTTTTTGACCTACTTGAAAATAATTTCCATTTAACAGCAACTAAAAGATTTGTATCTATTTTTTGATTTTAAATCTTTGGTCAAGTTTAAAAATTCTTTATGTAGTATTTTTGCTTATGATTGGATTCTTTGAAAATGTCCCATTCTTATATTTGTAATGGAACCAATATTTTTTTTTATTTGATTTGATTTAACTTCGTTATCTGCAGATATTAAAAATTGTGTCAATAAAAATAAATCAATTTAAATCTTTGATTTCCATAGTTTTGTCCGACAAACAAACAGTTGCCATGATGTTGCAATTTTCATCTCAGAGTTTATTTGCAATCTTTAATATCTATTTAGCTGCCGTTGTTTTATTGGAGTTGTTTATTCAAGTGAAGAGTTGTAACATAATTGTTTTCAGTTTTTTTCCATGGCTTGAATGTTATTCATGATGTTCCCATACTTAACTTAAATGTAAATTTTTGCAATATACAAATTTATTAAAACAATGATTTGTTATTTCACTTACAGTAAGGAAATTTTTAGGGCAGATAAGTAGTCCATCGTTAAAGAAGGCATTTCCTGTAAAGCGACCTTCAACGAAACTATGCAAAGTTTTATCTGAGACGATGGAACTCGCGAAAACTAAAGAGGCACAATTATTCAAAGTAAACGACGGTACTTTCAAAATGAAAACTGATCCAGATTCCAACAAGGAGCCGATAACAAAAAGGCTCCTTGAATGCCCCGTAAGAAATGGGCAAGACCCCGTACTGAAATTCAATGAAAACGGAATAAAATTCCCTGCAATACCCGGGATAAAAATACCCACGGAGCCTCTTATTAACTTAAATTGTAGCTCTCCCAATGACTTGTCAAAAATGAACACAAAAAGTCATAAAGAACCGATTATGAAAATTGCGAGTGAGCCTCCTGTATTTGCGGCGAATAATTTTTCTGATGAAATGGAGGGATGTCGGGCGGCGTTTCAAGAATTTGTCAAAAGCAGAACAGAAGGAATCGATTTACAGAATAGACTCGGTGAGAAGAAGGAGATAAAAAAACCTTCGTTGGACAAGAAAGAAGACTGTCAAGTTGACGCCGTTTCTAATGACACTAATTTGTGAGTAAAATGTTTTTATTATGATAATTTCCACGGTTCATATACTTTTAGACCATGGCATTTAAGAAGAAATCAAGGCAACAATACTGACACAAAAGTTTTTGATTTCTTACGCAATGGAAATAGTCCAAAGTATTATGACATTTTTGTATACGTTCCTAATTTTCTAAAGTATTTTTTAACTGATTTTCAGACCGAGTCCTCCAGCAACTTTGGTGCCTAGTAAACCCAGCGATAATGGTTGTGCCGGTCATGTGTGTGGCCACAAGTGTAAAAAAGAAGACGAAGTACAAACTGGTAAAGATTTTTTAATTATCTTGATCTTATTATTAACGCTAAACAAGCTAAACTAAATGCTATATTATTTAATTATTAACAGTTATTACAAATTAAATACACTCATTATATTTTAGGTGGTAAAAAAGCTTGCCAAGACACCTGTGACCATCATAAAGAACCCAAGAAATGTGATTGTGCTTATTGTGAAGTATTTGGCTCGGTATGTATCAATTGTTTCAAGTTGCATTAAAAAAATATAATATTTTTTAGAATGTAGCAGCTCATTCCCATAAGACAAATGAAACGAGAGATCGTCTCAGAATAAGATTAAGTCAGCGTAAAGAAAAAATAAATGAATACTTAAAAGGCAGTAAAAATGGTGCTAATCCAAAAGCTGTTGTATCAGATAGAACACAAACACCAGTGATAAACATGAAACCCCCGCTTGGACCCAAAGTATCGGTTACTAATAACCCTAACACAAAGTTAACGACAAATGGTTCCTGTACTTGTTCTCAGAATAAAACAGCGTCATGTCAAAATTGCGTACCTATCAATATTAAAATATTAAGTAATTCTGCAGATGCTAAAACAAATATACAGACCATTGCCGAGGTTGTCGAACCGAAACCTAAAAGTACTGTGGTCCCCGTGAAAAGTTTAACTGATCTTCCCGACTTGAGTGATATCGATGGACTCCTCGACTTCATACAAGGGAATAAACCGATCGATAAAATTGCCATGGCCCAGAAAAAAGCAGCAAAAAAAGCTAGACAAAAATTGAAAAAGGTAAACTTAAAAACAATCATCGATTGCTTACTTTTTTACATTCGTTTTAGGAACAAGAGAAACAACGGAAAGAAGCAGAGGAAGAAGAAAGGAGGCGGGAGGAAGAACGAATAAAAGAAGAGAAACGAAGAGAGGAAGAACGACTAAGGGCACAAGAACTTGCACGGCAACAAGCTGAACAAATGAAGAAAAATAAAAGGAATAAAATTGAGAATAGATTGCAACAAGGTATGTTTATTTAGCTATCGCCCGGAAGTATCAAATTTATTAACATTTAACTTCATTCGACAGTGATTTTAAAGAATTTCTTTTTTTTTTGTTTAAAAAATTATGAAAAAATATTAATAAATAACCGTACAAAAGAACTAAAACATATCAAAGATTATGGAAAAAAATAAAGATACAGTAAAAATAATACAAAAAAATATGCTGGTGTGAAAAACGGTGAAACAAAATTGTTGCCAAATACAGAACAAAAACACTACAAACTGTGACAATTAATTTTGTAAAATAAATTTCTAAAAAGTTATACTTAGTGACTTAATAGAACACGTAGACAAATTTAAGTTCAAAATCATTGTGGCGATAAATAAGCTGGTACCTGTCTATATCCCTACATCAAACTAGCGCAAATACTTTATAGATACTTCAAAATGAAGTGGCCATCTTTACATAAATAACTTTCAGGTATACAAATGATTCAAATAACCAGCCACACTATTCGTCAAATTCAATTAACTCGAGTCAACTCCAAACACCTTGAAACAAATTCGAGCGCTTGATTTGAGTTCTAAGTGAACACAATTAACTAAATTGTTTCAAATGACTAATCAATGAATAGAGACTTCACCAGTCTGTATAATTCTTTAATTCGTTAAATTACTTTATTGCCTTTGATTATTTCAATCGATAATGAAGCAATAGTGAAATATAAGTGAATTAAACATATTGAAGTACTAATAATAGATTTTTCGTATATTATTTAGTTTTCTCCATTTTTTAATAGGTTAAAACAGGCAAAAGTTGTTCTTTGTAGTTTTCCGTATTTACATGTTTTTTTTTTGTACAGATAATAGCTTCATTCAAAATTTTAATTTTAGAATCGACGAAATCGTCGAAGAAAAAGGGGAAAAATAAAATTCAAAAAGACACGGAGCTAATGGAAGAAACAATACCTGCGATGGTAACAATAAAACGAATCGTAGAAAATAATAATTCACCGCCGACCGTAACAATAACGTTGAAAGGCTCAACGCCAGATCAAGATAAATTACTGTATACTTTAGTGAATGGTCATACGAGCGAGTATTTACTGAATAACAATAGTGAAAATAATATAAAGTCGAAGAAAAAGAATAAAAACCAGACAGAACAACAAAATAAAGCGAATGAACTAAATAGTGAAGGGAAAAAGAAAAAGAAGAAAATTACCTCGTTACCTGACGTTAGCGGCAGCTTGATTACGACAAAAGAGTTAAAAGTTACTTTGGCTGTTGATAAGAGCTTTCATAAAGGTAAAGAAGTGGCAGAGAATATGAAAAAGGCAAAGAAACAAAACAGCGTGCAGAAAAGTGACAAAAATCCTAGAAATGAACAAAAGAGGAGTGAAACGAAAGTACAACCGAAACCACCTCTTAGAGATAATGTCATCGACATACCGTCTTTAAAATTACCTCCTGGTAAGTTTACGTGGTAAATATTGGTGTTTCTTGTATGAATGTTTTATGATGAGAAACTCATGCGAAAGACAACTTTATTTCTACATTATATCAATTCAAGTTTGTAAGGTATAAGTATTGTTCTGCTACGGCGATTAATTTCTTTATTTTTTAGGAATAACGATAACAAAAGTTAATGGTCCTTTAACAAATAAAAATTCCAAGTCATCAACAAATTCAACTCAGTCAAGCACACCAACACAATATCAAAATGTACCTGTTAGTAAATCCGGTGTGATAGTAGTGGATACTGAAAAATTAATTCAACAGTCTATAACAGCGACGTCTAATAAAAAGAACAAAAAGAAGAAAAACCGAAACAAACTATCGACGGACAAATCAGAAAATGAGAACACGTCACAAATGAATATTAGAAATAGTAGTGACTCAAAACCGGCGATGGTTACATTAAAAAATCCAATATTCCATACACTACAAACCAAACTCGTCGAGAAAAGTGAAATACCTATAATTCCATACAATGAACAAGCATCGATAACGCAAGGAGAAAATGGGATGGTGACCATTCGAAGACCACGATGTTTACAGTTACCCAGAGATAAGGAATCTCCTATGACTGAATTTTTAAGCGAACTAAAACCAGTTATAGGTCCGAATGTTGCTTTATCGAATAGAAAACTGAAAGATGTAGAGCACAAAACATATTCGTTAAGTAACGGTCACGGTGCATTCTTAACAAATGTAAACTTAGAGAATGGCATTTGCGAAACACCATATACCCAAAACTTTACGCAAAATGGAGTGCATATAGATTTATCCAATTCTTTTATTCACAACGTGTCAGATTCGAATAAATCTGGCTTAAGTGCCCAAGATATTTTGTGGGGACTTCCTGGAATAGAAATAACGAAAGTCAATAAAAATGCTATCAATAACGACCACGATAGCAAAAAATCTTGCCAAACGGCCGATGTATCGATAATACCGACTAGAACTGGGATTAACAACGGAGAAAAGTTCAATTTTGATAGAGACGACTGGCCATTTGGTAATTCTTTAGATACCTTTTTAAATAATAAAATTGTATAAATACTTCAAATAGTACAGAAAGACAACTTGCTGCTTGAAGAAAATGTCGTATTGGATTAGATTATTTATGTAGAATTTGTAAAACGAAACTAAATGACTTTGAACCAATGATTGATAAGAAATTTGAGTAATTATATATAAAATAAATAAATTTTGTTGGAACTATTCTTGAAAGTGAAATTTTTGTCAAAGATTTTACTCGATACTTCAAGCAGAAAGTTATAAGTTCATTTTTAAAATTCAACAAATTTCTTATATTATAGATAATTGTTGTTTATTACGTCATTTTAGAAAGTGTGTTTGCTCCCAAAGATATACTAGAAGATGATCTCGATGCTGATGAACGTGAACTGGAAGCATTTAAACGTTTCTGCCAACAGTCGGTTCCTCCGTTACATAAAGAAAAAGTTGCTCACTTAAATGTAAAAGATATCATTCTTAAGAAGAAGAATGACGTAACATATTCATAGACTATTTATTAATGAAATTTAAGTTATAATGTTTGTACATACTTAGTGAAAATTTTTTATTTTTAATTAAAATGCTTGTTTTAAAAACAAACATAATGCGAATGTGTTTCTCAGAAACAATCCAGCTACTCTTTTAACAGTGGTGGGTTACCTTTTACCTAATATTCATCCTTATGAAAATTGCAAAATTGCAAATTCCTAGTTGATTACATATTATATGTTATAAGTCCTATATAATTAAAATTTGCTGTAATGTATTAAATTTTATGTCAATTTAATACATCCTACTAAATAATTAAATTGTCCTTTTTGTTATTTCTATGCATTGTATATTTGTATATTTTTATATTTTAGTAATATATTAATTTAATTTTGTACATAAACATCGTAAATCTGGCCTACCACTGATTCTTTAATAGTATTGATTTTTTCCGTACAGCAACTAAACTAATTATATTTATTGGTGAAAAGAGGCTAATAGATATTGAAGGGAGTAACGGACGTGAGCTTTTCAATAATAGTAAATTAAATATAAAAATTTCTTATCAAAATCATCTACATATTCCTTCATAGGTTCTTAAAATTATTTAACTTTATAATAACTTTAAGTAGTCGGTGACAATCTGTGTTACTCTGAATTTCTTATCATGTTTAACTTATACATGTTTACTTTTTAAGTTATATACAAATTGAGTGATATTATTCAATAATTTATCATGTTGATACTCGAAATTTGACGAAAGGTTATTTAGTTTCGATCTCTGTACGAATTTCCAGTTTAATTTGTACGATTGTGCTTTTGTTACACTGGTTAAGTTACTGTAATATTTTCTAGCTCAGTGAGATAACTGAAAATATTTTTTATCACTACCATTTAAGTTTAGCATTTAGTTAAATGTACTTACACATACTCCCTCAATGTCTACGATGTACATGTTATGTTATATATTTTTCCATATATTGACGCATTTTAGAAAATGTTTATAATTGTTTATGGATGAGATACATTTTGGTGCAATTTAGTTTAGTTGCAGTAAATGTTAATTATCTAAAAAAGAAACTTATGATTCTGTTGAAGATAGATAAAACTAATGTGATAACTTCTTCGTCACTTGTATTTCCATGAGTACTTTTTTTGACATAAATAAAGTTATATAGTAAAAACTAAACATTGTTCTGTAATATCTTCAAACACTTGCCCTGTATACGATACTAAATGCATTTGCGGTTGTTGTGTGTTGTAACTGTAGCACCACCCCTTCAACGACAAACGTAATGATTTTTAAATTTTTTTAAATTACGTTTTTTACAGTTGCATTGCATGGTTGGTAAGAACAGTCTATGAATGCAATTCATTTTGTTTATCACTGCTTATTATTCATTTCTTGTAAACTATAAATGTTGGAAACATTGTAGTTAACACTACTATTTTTTAAAAATTTTAGCTTTTTGGAAATATATTAGCCTTTGAAATATGTTTTAAGGAAAATTTCGTAAGACGAACAAATTCTTGCGAAACTTTGCGACATTAATTCAATTTTGACCTTCTTGTACTTTATGCATAAGGAATTTATAATACGCTGTTGGACATGGAATTTTTTAAAATTTTATTACAGACTACAATAAAAAGCTGTATTTTTGAATGATTAAATAACTACACTGAACGTAGAATTATGAAACTTGGTGAAAATATCTAGTGCACATAGAAAAACAAATAATTAAGTTTTGAAGCCAATCTGTCACTTCTGACAGAAATTATCTCGTTAGTAACAGTTGCCTGTGCCTTTAGTTTGATCATAGTTTCGTTGATTTGTCGCATTTGTTTCGAGTTTCTTCTTGCTTGTTGTAACTGTTAGGACCTTTAGAATGCTACGAGTTTGAAGACGTGCAAATTTTCATCAAATTATGTCTTTTGAACGAGGACGAATTGTCGGGATGCATGAGGTTGGTTTAACCTTCCGTGAGATAGTCAGACGTGTCAAACGGTCACACACTACTATAGCACAGATTTGTAGGGGCTGGCAGGAAGAACAACTAGAAGTTCGTCGTAGAGGTACTGGGCGACGAAGAGTGACGCAAGAGCGAGAAGATCGGCTCTTAAGGCGAAATGCTGTTAGAGATCTGAAAGAACCATCACGGGCCGTTAGAATAAATTGGATAAGAACAATTGACCATGTGGTATCCATGAGCACGATTTATCGCCGAATACGCACGTTTGGACTACGTTCTTATCGTCCTTATTTTCGTCTTCCTCTAACAAGAGAACATCACTTCATCAGACTTCACTGGTGCCAGGACAGACAATATTGGGTTCCTGAATGATTAGGATTAGGCGACCCAGGGGCCAGAGGCAAAATTTACAATTTGCAACTCCTGGGGTTATGGTATGGGGGACAATACGCTATGGAAGAAGATCTTGTCTGGTATTCATTCCGGGCACACTAAACGCTAGACATTACATTGATTCAGTGTTGGAACCAGTTGTTGTGCCATTACTACAAAACCTTCCAGGAGCAGCGTTCCAGCAAGGTAATGCACGGCCTCATACTGCTCATGTAACGTCAGCCTTCCTAGAAGAAAACAACATCAATATGTTGCCCTGGCCTCCAAGATCACCAGACTTATCCCCCACTGAACATGTCTGGGATATGATGGAAAGAAGATTGCGGGGTTTACCCCATCCTCCCAATACCTTAGAGGAATTGCGTCAACAGTTACAGATGGCCTGGGATGAGGTACCTCAAGAAGATATCAATAATGTAATTTCCAGTATGCGCAGAAGGGTTGGTGAGTGCATAAGAGTACGTGGGGATGTAACTCATTATTAACTTTTTAATCACTAATGTTACCAGTTTTTCTTAAAAATATAATCATTTGTTTTTCTACGTGCGCTATATATATTCGCCAAGTTTCATCATTCTATGTTCAGTGGTTCGAGGTGGTCTATTTTATTTGAAAGGCAATGTATAATAACAATAAAATACCTTTTCAAGCAAACAGAGCCAAGAAAACAGCGGGTACGAAAAGCAATTGCGGAGAGTGCGATATATTGCTGGAGCACTAGGTTTCCCACAAAATACCGTCAATACCGTTGTAAGACGATTTCACCAGACTGGCTCTTACACGCAGAGGCTCGGTCCCAAAAGGTCTACTAACAACCATGATGATCAGTTTATGCTTATGTGTGTTTGCATGCATGCATGCATGCCTAGAAGCACTGACAGCAGCCTTAATGCTTACTGAGCATCGAAAACGAGGTCTTGTTGGGCGATAAATTGTTTTCTTGTTTAAATATTACTGCTATTCCTACATTTCATTAAATTTTTAATTTTTCAATTTTAATTAAATAAAATGTAAATAACTTAGCTAAGAGTAAATTTATATGTACAACTAAACTCCTGTCGCTGCTTTCACAACCGGCTTCAGATTTCTCGAATAATGTTTAATTAAAATTTCATTTATCATCTTCCTTTATGAGCCAAAATTATAAAAAAATGTAGACACAAATTTGTCTATTATAAATTCATAAACATTGTTAAACACCGAACAAAAGCCATGACCAAATACAAAAATTTCAAAAAGGTATTTTTTGAGTTTTGTTGCAACCTGCATTCTCCAACATTTTGCAATTTCAATTGTCTTTTAATATCATAAATTCTATGTTGCTACTTATAACACCTACGAGGGGAGATCATTATTTAGCGTCGCTGACATAGTAGGCATTGAATCAATTTGACACATTAAAATATTAATCATTTGTTGTTACGTTGGTTCAATTGTACTTTTGTCACTTGTCACCTGTTCAAACAATTTAGAATTTAAGTAGACAAGTTTAGAGAAATTCTAAAAATGGAAAAATCAGATATAAAATACAAAAGAACGGGTTATTTTACCTTTCTGTTTAAATTAAATAAATTAAAAATTAAATTTAACAATTATTTTAATTGCAATCTGACCCACTAGTTGCTAATAACTAGTAGTACTTCTACCGGACTATCATTTACAATAAAAATACATAATACAAAATCGAATTTACATCATGATGTCTTTGTGTCTATAATACTTACTGTACTTTCATACGATATTTGCGAGAGCTCTAGTCGCTACTAGATGGACTAGATGGCACTGGAACGTTCTCGAAGCCTCGGGTTGGCTATATATAAGCAGCGAAGTGTAGTGAGACTTCAGTTCCAAACAGAGCGTTGTGTTTATTGTGGTACTGAGTAAATATTTAACATTTACGTATTAAAGTCTATGGTAAATTATGGATAAGTTTTTAAGAAGAACTGTAGAACCATCTACATCTGAAAGTGGCAGCAATAAGAAGAAAAACATACTTTACAGTGATGAATATCTTAAATATGGTTTTACCGCTATTTCCAGTAAACCACAATGTGTTACTCGTGGAGAAGTCTGAAGAAAGCATGAAACCATCAAAGCTACTTCGACATTTAACACCACAATTGTAGAAAATCTTAATAAATGCTTGTACTTCCCTCTACAGATATATCTAACTATGCCCAATTTATTATGTTTGTATGATACTATGATACAAATAATGGCATTAAAAAAGATATTTTATTTTGTTCCCCATTGGAGACCAGTACAACACACAAGTAAATATGATATTTACTGGAGGAAATAAATTGCTATATGAACAGATGGCGCTAAAGCTATGTCTAATGCCGCATGGAGCCATTGCCTTTTACATCGAGAAGCTGTTGCGTCAAAAGTTTTACCACCTGAAATGGACTGTGTTATGAAAACAGTCATTAATATTGTTAATTCCATTAATGGAAAAGCTTTGCAGACTCGTATTTTTCGAAAAATCTGCAAGACATGGGTGTTTTATTTGAAAATTTTCTTCATCACACCGAAGTAAGGTGGCTTTCAAGGGGCAATGTCTTAAAAAGAGTATTTCACTTAAGAACACAGCTTTAAATGTTTGGTTCCATTTGTAAAATCATATTTATGTGAGTTTATTTATTCCCTTATTATACTTATTATATTCGATTTCAAATTTCTATGAGTTCTCGGTGTAATTCAATTTTTTTCTCACAATTCACAATATTAATCTATAATATAATTGATGAAATGTAGTTCACAGTGAAGTATTTCGGTAAGAACCATTTCACAAGAGCAAACTGCCAATGAAGTTGAAATTCAATCAATTCAATTCAAACTAATCACTGTGTGAGAATGCTTGACCTCCAAAGTATGGGATGACTTGGGAAAAGAGGGATAAATATATTAAAATAGTATAGTGATATTGTATATTGATTTCAAATTCAAATCTGGCGTATACATATTAAAAACATTCACAATAACAAAGTAAATATAATATCAGCGAATATACATATGTGTAAATATATGTAAAATAATTGTAATGTACGTCCAAAATGTAAAATAGTTAAATTCGTCTGCACACTATAACCTTAATGTATGATGTGCTATTAAAATTAAGAGGTACATTACCAATACAAAATGAAGATAAGTTATAAAATGAGATGACTATTTGGAATTAAAACTGTTACAGGTAAAAGCCCTTGAATACTGAAATCAATTGACAGAGTAATATAATACTTCAGCAGGTCAGAATTGCGCAGCACTAGGAAACATCTACTGTATACGTACAGTTTTACCAATAACGGGGGTCATTTCATATTAAAAAGTAAAAAACAATTCTATAATAAAAGAGTTCCCATACACAAGTCGCAAAGAAATATTTAACACACAAGACACTGAGGAAAAAGCATGTTAAATCAGTGTATTGACATATCCCTTATTTAATCGGACTTGCATATTTAAACCAATTCTGAGCTACTGTGTTCCCTATTGCGCTTTTTTGCCCTTTAAAAGCGAATGGGGAGGCACCGATATATAGACAGTGCATAAGCAATAAATAACAAGAATTACAGAAATACATGAAATCATTTCATATACATTTTTTTTCTTTATATGTTATGAGATCACATAAAAGTAAACTAATTCTTTGTTATGATTGCGCGACATGGCCGCATGGAACTCACAAACAGAAACAAACTCTGTACCAATGAGTGGGATATTACTAATTCCCCCTTTTCTACGTGTCATTGGCACAGATTATTAAGAGTTCATCAAATTACTTTTTATTTCCATTCTGAGTCAACCCTGGCTTTGGAGCTACTTGAGGTTTTACCCTACAATAAAATTATAAGTTACAAAATTTATTGATAGTAATTTTACTCAATAAACTCAATAAAATAATACTCAGTTGAACGAACTTTGATGAAAATTTCGATTTCCCCGTTTAAGTAAACTGTTTATATAATATTGAGTTAATTGCTCTATTATTAATAAATATTAAACTTCCTGGAATAAATTTCAGATAGTAGTTAAATATAAATCTTGTTTCAATCAAATCACAAAATTTATAAACTCACCCTTCTGAATTATTCTCTTTAGATGGAGTAATATTATCAAGACCCAATTCGGAAAGTACGTTAAGTGCTTCCAAAGCTGCTTTTTCGTGTGATGCTTCAGTGGTGGGTCCCTCACCATGGCACACCTACACAAACGATCATCGTAGAAAAATAATCAACACAACGAATTAAAATAAACATAAAATATGATCAAATAGTTTAGCAACTCACCTGCGGGGGGTTGGTATTCAGAGAAACTAAAGTAAGATACATTTCGTGGTTGGCTTTGGGAAAATCGGAAAATTGAACGTGTATGTTCATCAACTGGGCCAAGTAAAGCAATTTATCCTTGGAACGCACACCCTGCGGTGGTGGGGGTGGTACTTTAGTGGGAAGTTTCTTGTCGTGTCCATTAGCATTAGACGAGCTATCGGACATCGGTTTTGGTTTATTCTAAAAATATTAAAATACATTACATACAAAACATTTCAATTTAAAACATTGCAAGCAATTATTAATTTTACATGTCAATTAAAAAGCAATTTTAAATTTACCTGCATTGTAACAGATTGATCTCCAACAAGTAGTAATCCAGGGACCAACTGTCTTCCACCACTACCTCCAACTGGAACTTCTTGCTGTTTTTCTTCCAAGAAAGTAACTTTGCGCGGTTTTTCGATTGCTTCTGGTTCTTTTTCAACCTTGAACAGTCACATAAATTAATTTAAATATTTCTTCTTAAAATACATACATACTGGTAGTACAGGTCTCTTGTGCAGTTTGGGTGCGTCATTTTCTTGTAGGTAACTGTTTGTATTATTTAAATTTTCACGGTGCCAAAAAAGATTCTAAATTAAAACAAAAATAAAAGGAAATAATAAAAATAATCGATCTCACAATAACAATTGGCTAAAATAGTCGTCGAAATTTTGAGCAATTATTGTAACCACATTAAATTGGAAAACCCAAAAATAATTAAAAAAGCTGAACGGAAAAATAAAAAAGTTTTACATTAATATTTATTCAACGTAATATTTGTGTATATATTGAAATGTCTTTAAAAACTGTGTAAATTACCTTATTTATTGTAGTGTTTTGTTTCGGGGCTGGAGGTGTAGGATTAACATAACCCAAAGCACCAAGAAGAGCCTGTGCAGCGTTTCTTTTAGCAATTTTCTTGTTTGGCCCAACACCGTTACATGATAAGCCATTAACAGACGCTTGTATAACAAACTCTCGACGACGTGGTGCTCCACGTTCTTCCACAACCTAAAATTTTTTCACGCAAAGAATTTTGTTAAAGAATATTGTTGGCATCGAATTAATAAATAAATGTTAGTTATCATTACATTACAAATTTTGTAGACATGACTTGCATTATGAACCTATCAAATAGCTTTAGTCTCACCTCTTCTTTTAAACATTTATAAATTACATTTTAAATATACTTTTATTACTCATTATTTGACACCTGATAAGCTTCTTAAATCAAAGAGATTTTAAGAGAAAAATAGTGTCTCAAGCCTTTGAAATTTATGCAGTTAATATGCTGCATGTTCCTCAAAGATATCAAGAACTACAGAATAGAATTTAATCTTCTAAAAGGACAAAAGTTGAAGGGTTATTTAAATATTTAGTCTCTTCTTGTCAATTTTTCATAAATACGTAAGTACGATTAAATGGCATACACATCATAATGGAGCGATTCATTACATGTACATTATTATGTAGTTTCATTTGTTTTTATTTTATCCAAGTACAGTGCAATTAATTTATAAAATATATTTGGTGATACATTGCTATTATTATGTGAAATAATCGATTGTTTTACACTTATAGTACCAGTAATGTATGTATGTATGTATTCTTTTAATGTTTAGAAAACTTAGAAATATATATGTCAGCTATAAACACGTAAATGCAACCCATCTTTAAAAACTTCTTTTAAACAAATAATTTTGTTCGTATATGCTACGTAGTTTTGATAAATAAAAATAAGAGGGGTTGAGTTTCTGTGCTTTAAATTAGTTAGTTAATTATTTAGGAAATTTGGAACTAATACTTACAGTATAGACTGGTTCCTTCTCCTTATTAGCCTGTTGAATTTGAATCAATCTGGATATTGGATTAATTTCTTCGGTGAAGTCCGCCGACTTATCAGAATTAACCTTAATCAAATTCCGAGTCTTTTTCTTATTTGTAACGCGTTTCCGTTTCAATTGCGTTACGTTAGTCATATTGGGAATGGGAGGAAATTGTGCTAATTTCTCGAGCATTTTCTCAGCCGCGCGCTTTTTGGATTTCTTCTTGCCGTTGCCTTCTCCTTCGACGACGATTTCGCCGATTCTGCACTGCGTCACGAAGACTTTCATGTGAGGAGGCCCTTTTTCGCTCAGCACTTCAAACACGACGTTGAGGTGTCTCTTCAGGGCGATCTCATGAACCAGTGAAATCGGGGACTTCAGTTCGGTGTTCACGTCCGTTTCGCCATTTTCGACCGGCGGCTCTAAAATGCCATTCGTAAAAACATGTAAAGCCTATTATGAGCGCTTGTAAATGTACGCTATTAAAAGATTAAATGGACGGAATAAAGTAAACTTGATCTAGGAAAAAGATTTTGTTTTAATACAAGCAGTAAAGAGCGACTACGAAGAGACGATAGGAAACAAAAAAAATAAGTTAACAAAGCAACAGAGAATAACACAATTTGAGAACCCAAATAAATTAGAAATAAGGAGATTATGATTGCAACTTTCGTTGTTTACCCTCAGTGCTTTCTTCACCTATTCTTCCTTCCTCAGCATTTAATCGTTTAATATCCTCTATTGCCTTAGAAGCAGCGTCATGACGGGCAGCTTGAATACTCATACCAGTGCCTGAATATTCACGATCACCAATACGAAGCAGTACGTTGCAAATTTCGCCGGTGTGCTGTAATCCTGGTTTGAAATGCCCGTAAAAGCGATTGTCATATTGATATCCACCTCGAACTTGATGGTTGCGTCGGATATCGCAATTGTAACGTGGCTGATTCTGTGGACTGTATAAGTTATGGCGAGGATAATATCCACTTGCTTGTGGCATGTATGCCTGAAATATTTAATCAAAATAATAATAATGCTTAGGTACTGCACTAATCATTCGCTTTTACTAGAAATGATTGTTTTCAGGGCCAAGTTTAATCTTTTGAAAAACAATAACTTACTTCATGATGTATTACGTACAACTCCTCCAGTTTTCAAACACAGAACCTTGAAAGACGTGGGGATTGGGGAGTTTATGTTGTATCAATGTAAAGAAAGTATCTATCTAACAATTAATGCAATGAGATTAAAATTGATTTGCATAGTCAAATATGCAGAATTCACTTGATTTAACCAGTAAGTGGAACTATAACATAACTGAAAATCTTAGTCGAAACAAATCAAAACAAAATTTGAAAATGTAATCTGCTTTTGCAATGAATGTCAGTAAAAATTGACTCCACGACCAGGATGATTCAATGGTAAGAACATTTACACAAAATAATTAAACAGAAATATTTGACCTATGTACAGTGCAGTAACTTTAAATCAAGTAATTCAAGTGGAGTTGTTGTTTTATGACGATTTGTAATTTTGCCACTTCATATATTTTTTTAATAAACTAAATTAAAAAATCACTAAATGAATTAAATAAATGTATTTGTCAATATCAAACAAATGAGTGAAAATTTCAAATAAATAAAAAATGTTTTATATAAATCTATATAAACGAGGTGTGGTCCAAAAATATGTCACCTAGAATTCATTGTATACTTTCATAAAAAATTTATTAAGAAATTATTTAAATTTAAAAAGTTTCAAACAAATTACCTGCGGATGATGTTGTGGTCCACTCTCGATAATATACACGGTGCGTTCGCCCCGTTTCATGGCGAGAGCGTTCAATTCAACAGTAGGAGTAACCATACCAGTTGTGCCAGTTCTGATGCCAGGTCTTGTGTTTCGATTGGTTTTCGGCGGAGGATGCTTCAATATTGTTTGCGCTAACGCTTGGGCCGCGGCTGAATGCTGAGCCTTCTTAATGCTGGGACCCTCAGCTTCATATTCTTCGTTACCGAGCTTTAAGGTGACAGTGAAAATTTTCTTGTGTGCAGGCCCTTGTTCGCCTGTCAATCTATACTGATGTTGGATTTTGTTATACCTTGCAAGTTCGTTCACTAAGCACATGGGGGTTTTCTCTTTGATGTTTGCCAAGTTGGGCATAGCAGAAGAATTAGTAGTGTTTGTTACTGGTGCTTGCTGGTCAGCAGTCATTTCGTTTTGTTCTTCGTTTATTGAATGTGTATCATAATACACTGCAAATTAACACGAAAAATTACTTCAGAGTTACATTACGATACATGAGGTAATGTTTGATAATATGATAAAGAATTATGTAATAGTTATTCTTCCAGTTTTTATAACAAATGAACGCTCGAAGTGTAATAAGCAACGACATCGTAGTAAATAATTTTTGAAATATATCTGTTGATATATACAAGAGGTATTGTTATAACATTGCCAACTTATCTACATCAAAACAATAAACATATTACACCGATACATACAAAAATGTGTATACAGGACCGAGTTAATGTCTATAACCAAAGCCATCATCACTAATTGGAAAAGTAATTATTATTTGAATTTTTTCTCAACTGTTCAGTGGCTTATTATTCATAATTGAACGATAAAATAGGCAAGATTTTTCCCACAAATCAAACGGTTGCGAAATTTCATTACAATTCGTGAAAACTGATATTTTAAATTACTGTTTCAAAACGGAACAAACTGAAGCTGAGCATAAAAAAATAATGAACATAAAACAATAATAATTCTTTACAAGTTAAAACCAGCCTCGGCCAAATACCAGAAACAAAGAAAATCTAACCAAATAAACAGGGAACAAATCGTATAAATAAAATAAAAACTGGAAAATTAAAAAAATTATACGACAAATACAAAAGAAAAATATTATTTGATCAAACGTACACATATTATTATTTTAAAATGAAATGTTAGAAAATTAATTATATTATTATGAGGTGCGACAAAAATAAATAAAAGATTCACTAACCTTGTACAGGATTATTTTTAGGTTGCTGCTGCTGCTGCTGCTGTTGGATGGGTGCAATAGCTGTTGTTGTGATTAAAGTTGGCCCAGGTGGCATAGAAACAAGGACACCTTAAATATTAAAATTACAACTCGATTTTAAAATCGTTGCATTGCTAACTAACCCGAATGTGGCGATCCCGATACAGTCATCAGCATTCGTTGTGCTGGTGGTGTCATTTGTTGTAAATTAATTCTAAAATAACAAACATTGCCGTGAAGTAGTTTTTCTACTAGTTTTGTGAAAATTGATTACAGAATGTTATAACACATATAATTAGCAAAAAATGGGAAATTACGAGTGGATAAGAGGAGAGTAGAATTCGAAACGAAAAAGAAATGTTAATCTTAAATAAGTAGGGGTGGAATTTTTAGAGCCCAAGTAATTAAAAATATTTGAAGAGATAGGAACAAGGTTTTATTTTATTGCAATCATCTTACGGTAAAAATTAAAAACTAAATCAGTTCACTTGGAATGGAGGCACTACAAGAACGAGCAATTAATGTAATTAATAAGAAACAAAATGAAAATTATCTACAGCAAATCGAATTCATTGAAAATTAAATTTCGAAGCAGTTTAACAACTGGTTCTAAAATTCTGAAAACCAATTGATTCATCAATGTGATGTGATCTCTTCTGGGTCAAAGCTGTTTTAATTCGAATTCAATTAATTTTGCACTTAAAAATAAGACAGCACACCCATTTAACCTAAAGGTCGCATACAGTTGGAACTTTATTATCCTCTCGGTTATTGCAAATAGAGTTGATCTAAAAATGGAGTTACAGAAATCTGTTAAATTGGTGCACACAGTAAAACTCATCGTAATGTTTATTTTTAACAATTAAACCAGTTTATATTCAATTTTCAAATATAAGTCGAAATTTTTTATAACAATATCCAGTTATATTTATTTTTGTTAAACTCGTTAATAAAGTTATTTTCATCATTTCTTTTATTGTTAAGTCCAACGTCTAATTATGCAATGGGTTGCTTCAGAACCCAGAACCAAATGTTAATACCTCATAAACCGTGTGTCAAATCTGAACTCAATTGCATTATTTTGAACCGGACTGTTTAGTGAGTGAGTGAGTGAGTGAGTCGGGAAGGGCTTCACATAATAAGTAAAATAATTACTATAAGACGTTCTCCATAAATTTCATTAAAAAATAACTAACTAGGTAAAAACCAGGTTGGTTTTAACCGCTTTTATTAAATATTATTAAATACAAGACTAATTTAAGAAAAATGACTGAAAACATTTTTCCAGGTATTGTTAAAAATGTTAAATATGATTTTTCCGTTAAAGAATTTTCAGTTTTGAAGAGATAAATATTAATAGTTTGCATTGCCAATACTTTTCATAACAAAGAGATATAAAGACTATAAACACTAAACTTAGCAACTGAGCAAATATGAAAACAATTGCACCTGCACGTTAATCATAAAGCAGAAAGCTAACGAATCAAGATCTAAGAACTTTCACTATACATACAAACAATTTATTGTTATTGTTGTAGTTCTACAGTTTGCATTTCTTAAAATACTATCTATGAAGTAAAATGACTTACACACAACAAACACCTACGTAAACTATCTAATCTATGAATGTTATGTTTAGAAAATTTACAAAATACAATGTTCTAACCTCACATTTATATTTGCAAATAATCATACCTATTATTTCTCTGCATAGCAGTGGGAGGAACATGATGATGTTCTGGATGTCTCATCATTTTTCTTAAACTCGTATTTGAATTATTAACTAAAACGGTAACAAATATTAGAAACGTTCCCTAATATATTTATAAATAATTGTTTAAAGGGAGGAGTTATTGAACCGGTACAATTCTACTGCAGAATTGCTCACAATCCCACTCACCACAGCTAAATATTAATCCTTCTAGATGATACACTATTTAATTGTATTAAATAAACTACCAAACACCACTATTAAATCTTTTAAATACGTTGGCAAACAATAAAGAAAAATTGGTATCTAACATGCGGCCATGTTAGGCTCCGTTGCAGTGTATTTACAACGTAGTCAAACTAGAAAAATAATGATTTTCTCTTCTAAAAAAAAATACCAAATGTAAGTAAACAATAAAATCGAACTCGCATTACCCAAAAATAATATATCTAGAAAACTTTACAACTTTAAAAAGAATATTAAATTAATATCGTTTACTTGGCAACGTTGCATATAATGAATTCCTTCAAAGCAAAACGACTTTAATATCTTATTATTAAACATACAATTCTATTGTTTTAAAGCTACAGTGAAATTAGACAATAAGAATAAAATAAAATAAATAAACTTGGCATTACAAATGATGTTTCGTATAAAAGTATACAGACGCGTATTGATTTAAATCGAACGACGAACTGAGCGCCGGGTAACGATATGATCAAATTACGTGTGCTCGTACTTTAGTTTTGTAATTTGTCTCTAATTTATATATGGAAGCCCATCGGTTTGTAATGTGCAATTCTTTATTTTCAAATTTTCATAATTTTTCGATCATCGCCCATAACATCCATTCGTTGTTTGATTGGGGCCCCGCCCCCACTTTTTAATAGGTTCAAATCCATCGACATCTTTTGTTATGCCCAAGGAATTTTAATATATGAGAGTTAGCGACGCTGTAATTATTATCTCATCCACCCTCTTTTTTTCTCTCTTCCTCTCAACACATTCGTTTCTTATGTGTTGTTCGGTGCGTATAAACATGTACCCAACCCAACCCAACCCAATTCAACCCAAAATAATTTAGACTAATTTAGAATTTAGAATAAATAATCTAAATAAAATAAATTAACAGCCAGGACAATTATATAATAAGATTGAAGCAACTTGGTGCCACATCAGAAGTTAAATTGATTTTAAAGTTCATTTTATTGATTCTAAATACCTTATATTTTAACGACATTTCGCCATAATTTACGAATGTCAGTTTTTTTTATTAAAAAGACTCCACGCGTCAAATAAAATCACAATGGGCCTGATGGGTCTTTAGGGGTTCAAGTTCCATTTTATAGTCACGTATATCTTTAGTTGTGACGTATCAATTATATGCGTCGGAAACTGAACGAAAATTATCATACGGTATTTAGGGTTGTTTAGCTGTGGGGGTGTAGGGACCCCTACGACCTTTTCTAGTTACGCCTACGTCTTCCGTCATCGAGTAGACTTTACCATGACGTGCAACAAAAACTAATTTCTACTTAATCCATTATTATTTCCTATTTTCTATAAGCAAGGAATCAATCATTATTATATTATATTAACTATTATTAGCGCGGTTTATTTTAAAAGCAATTGTATTAATTTATATCAATCTGATTCTACCCAATAAAGTCTATTCGAATTAAAATTAGCTGGGACGATCATACGTAACACCAAGTAACGTAAGTGTAATTGTGAATGTACTGTCGATAGGTGCACTTTGCCCTTCCTTGCTGATACCATCGATCGACCTTGTTCACTCGTATTGCATTAAATATTGGTGATTTTGAAACATCGTGAAAAAATCACTAGTGTGTGGGTTTTACGTCGAAGTAGTGTCACAGCGAAATGGCAGTGCCGTCTAGAATATTGGCGAGAGGTTTAAGTAAGTTAAATTATATAATATGCAATTTTAATTATGTGGTTGCTCAAATTAAGCGTGGATTATTCGAATAAATTTAAATTGATTTAATGAACGTTTTATATTATTTAAAATAATCATGTGTGACCTTAGTACCTTCCTATTCAAACAAGTTGTGGAGAGCATTATCAAGACCAAAGTGCATGTTTACAATTTTACATACGTTCTTCCATTTCAGATGGGTTAAAATTGAGCCAATCGGTTCGTTACTCCAGCTATAATGCCACAAGAAATAATTTGAAACTAACAAGTAACACGAAGGTTATATGTCAAGGATTCACAGGGAAGCAGGGCACTTTTCACAGTAAACAAGCTATTGAATATGGAACAAATATGGTTGGGGGCGTGTCTCCAGGAAAAGCTGGAAAAAACCATTTGGATTTACCAGTCTTCAAAAATGTGAAGGAGGTAAGTTACTGGACTATTTAAGTAGGAGTTGGTGGGGGTAGGGTTGCGTTTTCGTTTAATATCTTTAGCAAAAACTTCCAACTTTATATTTATTTATTTTACATTTTTAATAAATTAAATAAAATGTTATTCATATTATTTTTAGTGACTAAAAAATAGTTTGTCTCAGTTCTATTTAAATACGATCTTTATGGACACCAGGTTGTAAAAAAATTAATTGGAAAACAAATAAATTAAATTAACAAAAAATAAATAAACCAACAAAAAAAGTGTAACAAATATAGAAAATGACCAATAAACTTATTTTAAGTTGAAATGTATCTAAATATAAGGAAGTTCAGTGAGGACCATTATAATTTTTTTGGAAATAAATTCAATTTTTTTTGGATACCAATGGATAATAAAAATGTTAAACATATGAAACAAAATGAAGCAACGAAAATAAAAGATATAAATTGAAACAAAAAAGAAATAATAATAGCATCCAAAGTAATGACAATGTAATATGAAATATGAAGTTCTCAAAAATTAAAGAAGCAAATATTGATCTGTGAGGGCTCAAAACTTTATATTGCCGATTTTGTTTTTCATTTGAGATTGGACAAAATTAAACAATTCAAAAAAAAATATGTGGAAAGCCATGGAATTTAAAAGTACATTTATTTTAATATCAAGCAATAGATGATTTTGGTGTATTGTTTGGATCAGTTGTTTAATTTCCATAGCCTTCCACATAATTCACTTATTTTTTGCATATTTTACAACCATACATGTATTTAGTTATATGAAAAGTAAAATAAAATAATAAAAAACCGTTTGATTATAAACGAAAAATTGGACATTTTTTGGAAATTTTTTTAAAATTTTTTCAAATTCGACAAATTGCCCCATTTGTTAATATGTGAGGATGTCCGTTTTTTATTCTAGAAAACTTTAAATTTCAATCAAAATTATTTTGATTTTTTATAAATATTTCTAGAAAAAAATATTTGAGCTTGCTGATAGACAAATAAAAAATAAAATTGCTACAACCTATTTTTATTTCATAAATTTAGATAAATAAAATTCACTAATTAACTAATTGTATACAGGCCAAGGATGCAACAGGTTGTGATGCCACTGTTATATATGTGCCACCACCAGGAGCTGCTGCCGCGATCTTAGAAGCAATCGATGCTGAAATTTCACTTATCGTGTGCATTACTGAAGGTATTCCGCAGCAAGACATGGTTAGGGTTAAACATCGACTTCTGCGTCAAACTAAGAGTCGATTGGTTGGACCTAACTGTCCAGGAATTATTGCTCCTGAGCAGGTAATTACAACTCAATTTAACCTTGCACTTTATGAAAATTTAATTTTATACTTTTATTGCAGTGCAAGATAGGAATTATGCCTGGACACATTCATCAAAAAGGAAGAGTTGGCGTAGTGTCTCGTTCAGGCACTTTAACATACGAAGCAGTTCACCAAACCACACAAGTGGGTCTAGGCCAAACTTTGTGCGTTGGTATTGGTGGAGATCCCTTCAACGGAACTGACTTCATCGACTGTTTAGAAGTATTTTTGCAAGATCCTGACACCAAAGGAATTATCCTCATCGGAGAAATCGGTGGCGTGGCTGAAGAAAACGCAGCGGAATATCTTTTAAAAAATAATACTGTACGTTTTCGTTGCATCAATAAATTTAATAGAAAAAAAAATTCAATTAAATTGTCTAATTTAGTAAATTGTAAATAGTATAAAAATGGATATTGGAGGTAGTTTGGAAGCTACGAACTAAAATAAGAATAACTCATATTTAATTCATCACCAATTAAAATTGTTATATGTTTACTAATTTGATTTCTAGGGTCCAAACGCAAAACCTGTTGTTTCATTTATTGCTGGTCTTTCTGCCCCACCTGGGAGAAGAATGGGACACGCCGGAGCTATCATTTCCGGTGGAAAAGGTGGTGCTCAAGATAAAATCAACGCTTTAGAAAAGGTAATAAAGTTGTTTAAAGTTTCAATGAATCATTTCGTTTTTGTTCTTAGGCTGGGGTAATTGTTACCAAGTCTCCTGCTCAGATGGGTAACGAATTACTTAAAGAAATGCGTCGCCTAGGTTTAGCATAATTTGATTGTGCTCTCTGCCAATTCCTATGTATTATATCATGTATGTATTAATTGAAAAGCCCCCTGTAATGTTGTACTTCACAGTTACATACTATTATATATGTGTTACATAAATAAATTATTGTTTTATTTTGTTTTTCATTGTTTATTGTTTTAATAAAAATATTATTCTAATACTGTGATTGTTTATTTAAAAACAAAGGATAATTAAAATGTAAAAGGTCTTGCATACACGTGAAATGGGTTGATTACGAATGACGGTTCTATTAAAATCCGTTAAAATCAAATTTTATAATTATTCTAAATTTAAAATCGAATTATTTCGTTGAAATACAAATGTTAAGTTAATATGATTGGAAATATTTCATCTGATTTAAAATTATCTTTTATATTGTTATGACACGGGCGTATTTATAATTAAAAGTAATTTAACCTTTAACACAAAATATCACTGCCAAATCTATATGAGCTTCTGCCAATTTGTTGCTAATTGCATTTCAATAAGGTCATATAATGTATCTGTGAATAATTCATAATTTATTCAACATGTTATCAATTTTTAGGTTAGGTGTCATAATTGTTGACTTGAATTTATAAACACCAGCACAACGAATTACTGTGATAAAGTAATTTCACATTACAGTCTTTGTTCAAGTAGTTAACATAAATACATAAACAAATAAAAGATTTTGTTCACTTACAAATTCCTAAATCCTGTAATACCAGCATTTTCGATTACTTTGATACGTTTTCCCTCCAATTTATAGCGACATCGTTTGAGCGATAAACGAACTACGAATTTTCCTGAAAAGTATGAGAGGGATGGCTATATTTTTTTCTCATTATGGACGTCAAGGTCCATGGAATTAGCGTTAGAAATTTTAAAAAATGCTTATTAGTGTCTGCAACTGTTCACATTGATTTGTTTTGCATGTTGCATAAATACAGACAAAGACATCTTAAAATCCCTGTGGCGCATGGCAATGATTTGGGAAAATAATAATCCTTTGAAACCCAATCATGTTTTACACATTTTTATCTCCAATATTTTATTGCTAATTGCGGAACATTTTCGCCAGAATTAAAGAAAAAACAACACATTCAGCAAATCTTTTATGGCTCGGTTATTCTTCAACATAAGTAGACGAAAGTATATGGTGTGGGATAACAAAATTCTATGAAGACGTAAAGATCTACAAAAACTACGATAACGAAAAAGCTACAATGAAATCTACAAAACAGTATTTATCCGGGCATTTATAAATTATTTAATATGAACGAGTTACCGAGTTTTAATCTATTGTCCCATTTGCATTTCTTTATGTTAATAACAATAGATGATTATAGATAATTTAAATACGACGTTATGACGATCTAAGGGGTTCTATCATAAAAAATATGTGAGCAACTAACATGGCCCAATCTGTTGCGCACTATCTTTTACTCGTAACGAAACGTAAACTATGCAAAAGAATCCGAGTCAATTATGAAAATTATTATTTTAGAATAGTTTCCAACAAATAACCCATTGTGCTGACATGAGAGATAAGGCGATATTTACAAAATAAATCGGACTTTATAACTTCTGCCAACTATTTATCCAAAATAACTAGAAATATTCGTTGAAATTCCCCTAACGATCGTAGCTGAGAACTAAACCTTCGCGGAGAAAAAAGACGGCGGCAAATTTAAAAAGCAAATTTAAATTTATTTTAGCACCTTGAAAACATCGAATTAATACACAGTCGACAATTAAAAACTTAAAACAGTATTAAAACTCGCAAGTGATTGCACAAAACATTGCAATATCGACGTAAAAATTTTAAAAATCGTTTCGCAGTATTTGTGTTGACACTGAACATCCGCCTGCCCGTTGCCCCTTGTCCCTCCCTCATATCATGAAATATTTGTTGCCTTGATGGTTAGTCGGGTGTTAGTTTTGCGAATTTTACATTCATTTAAAGTTTATATTTATTGAGGTGTCGCATATAAGAATGAAAATGGAGTGGGCGCCTCAAGAAGAGGGTTTACGTGAAATATTGACTTTATTGAAAGAATCGCAATCGCCGGACACAGCTACCCAAAGAGCTGTTCAGCAAGTATCCTTTTGTACGTAATTATTAAATAATAAATGCAAGTAAGTTATACGGCTTTCGTTTATGTTTAAATTTATGTTTTTGTATCTGTAATATTTATTACGAATCTTCATATTTTTACCTTGTTTTTATAGTGGTATGTTGACAAATTTAAATAATCTAATCTAATTTTTAAATGTAAGAATATTATTGCTATGGATATACAGAAATTAGGATGATTAATCTATTGATTGTGGGTAGGCAGTCTTGTATTTCTATGTTTACATAATACACAGTAGATAGATTTGGGTCGTAAAAAAAGGAACTTATGTTGTTTACCATATAATTTCTAGGCAAATTGCCGATTATAAATTCATCTGTTTCGAAGCACGCAGACAATAAATTGTTAATTTTGTATATATGTATACCTAACCTCTTCACGAAGTAATTCGAGTTAACGCGCTCACGATGAATGATATTGCAAATGCTTTATAACCTATGTTTCGCTCGCTACTTCTATTTCCCTAAATATGTCATTGTCATCTTTTTCATATGATAGTTATGCTAATAAATTAACACATTTAAGTTGATCTATGCAATAAATGGGTCGTGGCCTATGCGTTATTTTTATTTCAAATTCTATTTCATTATCAACAGTGTCATATGATAGTTATGCTTATAGTCAGCATAATGTGAAATGTTGCTTTAGATTTTGTGACAAGCGCAGTAGACTCCTGATATAACATGTACATTAACTACCTGTTTTAAGCAATTGTTATTAAGCCTCGAAATGGTGAACAATTTAGTAAATTCTTACACAAGTCGCAAGTGTAACAAATGTAAATATCTGGGTATATTTTACTTTAACATTCTTTTATAATATTATTCCACAACTAGATTCAAATAATTTTTTTTTGTCAAAATATCTTTTGCTATATAAAATCCCAAGTAAACAAACAAACAACTTACAAATTAGTTCACTATTTTTCGAGTGCCCACGATGATGGCATATTATTATTGTTATAGAAAATCAATAATGTAACGAATTTGAATATCTTTGGTAAAATTGTAAGGGGGATTGTATGGAATAACGGTGTACAGTACCTACGAAGGAAATATAACCACTAAACGTAATAGTTAATAATTATTGGTATCAATCAATTCTCAGGTGTGATATTTCATAGGAAATAAATTTATTTATGTAACAGTATAATTTAATTCATTCTGTGGTTTCAGTGAATTTATGTTAACAAATCAGGAAGTCGTGATAATTAAAGGTTTACACACTAAAGTTCACTGCGTGTATTGTGTACTGTGCATTGGTATTAGTATTTGTTTGATTTTAACATTTGATAAATATTGTTAAATGCTACGTAATTTTATATGAGTAATGCTGCGATTTATTGATCTGATGCACAAGCGTTTGGAAATTTGATCGAAAATATGTGATTTAATCTTTACTTATGTTAATGTAATTAATTACATGTGCCATGTTATTATTTATTGAGTATTGAGAATTTATTAGTTACAACATAAACATCAGTGTATTTCCTTAACTCAATTACAGAAACTTGAGCAATTAAATAAATATCCAGATTTTAATAACTATTTAATGTTTGTACTAACAAAACTTGTACAAGAAGAAGAACCAACACGTTCGCTGAGTGGTCTAATATTAAAAAATAACGTTAAAAATCATTACGATAAGTTAGTCCCTAGTGTGACAAGTTTTATTAAACAAGAGTGTCTTCAAGCCGTGGGTGATCCTTCTCCGTTAATTAGAGCAACCGTAGGAATATTAATAACTACGATAGCGAGTAATGGTAAAATAGAATCTTGGCCAGAACTATTACCTGCCCTGTGTGGTATGTTGGATTCTCAAGATTACAATATGTGTGAAGGTGCTTTCGGTGCATTGCAGAAAATTTGCGAAGATTCAGCGGAAACTTTGGACGCTGACACCGTCAATCGACCATTAGACATACTTATACCGAAATTTCTCCTATTCTTTAATCATTCGAGCTCTAAAATACGTTCATGTGCCATCGGTTGCGTAAATCAATTTATTATTCAACGTTCTGGTGCTTTGATGATGCACATCGATGCGTTTTTAACAGTAAGTTTGCATTTACGCGATTTGTCGGTATTGAACTTGTCGTTTGTTTAGAATCTGTTTCACGTGGCATCGGACACTGATCCGGAAGTACGGAAAAACGTATGCAGGGCGCTCGTTATGCTGCTAGAAGTGCGCATGGATAGGCTAATTCCCCACATGAGGGACATAATTGAATACATGCTTCTTCGTACGCAAGATAGTGATGAAGGTGTCGCTTTAGAAGCCTGCGAGTTTTGGTTGTCTCTCGCCGAGCAACACATTTGCAGAGAAGTCCTAGGAGGGCATTTAAACCGACTGGTTCCCGTTCTAGTGCGAGGAATGAAATATTCAGAAATCGACATAATTTTACTGAAGGTACGTTTATTAATCAAGTTATCACAGGTTATAATTTTGTTGTTTAGGGAGACGTCGAAGAAGACGAAGGGGTTCCAGATAAAGAAGAAGATATAAGGCCGCGATTTCATAAATCAAAGACTCACACTATGAAAACATCAAACGCGAACTCAAATACTACCGGTGCAGAAAATGGCACGTCGGAAGCGACAGACGAAGATGAAGACGAGTACGACGACGATGACAGTTCACTGTCTGATTGGAATTTAAGAAAGTGCAGTGCAGCTGCATTAGACGTTTTAGCGAACGTGTTCAGGGAAGAGCTTTTACCAATTCTCATTCCCATTTTGAAGGAAACATTATTTCACCAGGACTGGGAGATTAAAGAATCGGGAATTCTTGCCTTAGGGGCCATTGCAGAAGGCTGTATGACTGGAATGATCAGCCACTTGCCTGAACTGATCCCGTATTTGATAAACAGCTTAAATGACAGAAAGGCGTTAGTTAGAGCAATTACATGTTGGACGTTGAGTCGATATTCGCATTGGGTTGTGTCGCAACCCCACGATGCGTATTTAAAACCTCTAATGACTGAGTTGCTGAAGAGGATTTTGGATAGCAATAAAAGAGTGCAAGAGGCAGCGTGTTCTGCATTTGCTACCTTAGAAGAGGAAGCCTGCACTGAATTAGTACCTTACTTAAGCTTTATCCTTGAAACTTTAGTATTTGCATTTTCGAAATACCAGCACAAAAATTTATTAATCCTGTATGATGCTATCGGCACATTAGCTGACTCAGTTGGACATCACCTTAACAAACCTGCTTATATAAATCTACTTATGCCACCTTTAATTCAAAAATGGAATATTTTAAAGGACGAAGACAAAGACTTATTTCCTTTATTAGAGGTAAGTTTTATTTATTCAAATTAATCATAGTCAATTCATATTTTCAAATAGACTTAATGGTTTTGACCACGTTTAATCAAATAGCAACTAAAATTATTTAAATTAAATGAACATGCAACTAAAAGAAATAAACTATACAACGAGTTTATTTATATATATCCTTGCAAACTTTTTCATTTGCAATTGATTTTGTTAAAGGTTAAAAAGTTGTCACACTAGATAAGTAATATACATCCGAGACGCAATCTTGGTTTTCTTAACAATAATTAAGGCACAAAGTCTAAATTATGTAATTATTATGATGAACAAAAGAACATTGCAGATGATATGGTATAATGCGTTTAATAATAATATTTATATCTATTTATCTAAAATTGAATTATATTTTTGTTTTAATTAATTTAATTTGAGGGTTTATGGTATCTTTAATTTGCTTATATCAGACAAATATTAAGTAATTCATTACATTTATATAATTTATACAATATAACTATAATTATAGCTTTTTTTTAGAGCAACTTTTTATAGTTGTATATTTATATGCACCACAGAACATAAATAAATATATATAATTTTAATTAATTCAAGTTATAAGATCAAGTCTTAACAAATAACGTTTTTGTAACTGTGTAATTTTTTTGCAATTAATATCAACGTTAAATTGTAGTTGTTTAAATGCGATAATTGATGACAATTGTTTATTCTTAATCAGATTCATAATAATATTTGTTAACATGAACTTTTATATTTTATTTATATATTTAAAAAACTTGACTTGAAATTTTTGTATGAAAATATGATTAATGTTTTATTTCCACTTTCAGTGTTTGTCAAGCGTCGCCACTGCATTACAATCTGGTTTTCTACCATATTGTGAACCTGTATATCGTCGATGTGTATCGCTTGTACAACAAACCCTCTATCAACATATGGCAAATACACAGAATCCGAACGCCTATGAGCCACCCGACAAGGATTTTATGATAGTAGCGTTGGACTTGTTGTCTGGATTAGCTGAAGGTTTAAACGGTCACATTGAAAAGCTCGTTGTAAATAGTAACATAATGGAGCTTTTGCATCACTGTATGCAAGATAATATGGCGGAAGTTCGGCAGTCATCGTTCGCTTTGTTAGGAGACCTCACAAAAGCTTGCTTTCAACACGTGCGACCCTGTATATCGGATTTCCTCCCACTACTAGGACAAAATTTAAATCCTGAATTTATATCTGTATGTAATAACGCTACATGGGCTATAGGAGAGATTAGTATTAAATTAGGTAAATCCAAAACAAGTGAACGTGTCAATTCACTTGAAATATTCACTTATTTGTCATTTAAAAAGTTTCGAGTCATTGAGTTCTTGTAATTTTAACATGTTCATATTTTATTTGTTTCAGGTCCAGAGACAAGGCCATATATTCCAATTGTACTAAATCAGTTGATAGATATTATTAATAGATCAAATACACCTAAAACTCTTCTTGAAAATACAGGTTAGACATTGGAAATTAATTGTAGTTGGAAGCATATTCTAGCCACAAAAATTATTTTATTAAGTTATTTTTTTTTCAGGTATTGTTTTATGCGTTATATTGAGTGTTCAACGGAAACTATAAAATTTAATTTTTCTTATAAAATGTGTATTTTAATTTATAATTAGATCACTTGTTTCATAACACGTGGTTGAAACTTTAATTTACAGATTTAACCAACTTTTATTACTTAATTAATTGAAATTCCAATGCTTATTCTATTGAACATTCTGTATATATAAAATTTATGTATCTGTGTAAATTTTAAAAAATAGTCATTTATTCTACAGTGCGTTTTGTAGGAGAAAATTAAATATAAAGTTTAATGGCAATTTCTCATAAACATATTTTAATTTTTGTTATTTCGTTGATAATGTCATATTGATTATGAATCCTTATATTTTGTCAAACAAGTAAAATATTTTAATGTATGCTAATTATTATTGAACTCTGGAAATTAGAAAAATATTTCAGTGAAACTTAAAGTAACTGCTAGTTGGATATAAAATAAGAATATGCTTTGTAACGATCTCAATTGCAAACGAGAAAAGTAGGAAATAATGACGTGAGAAATTTGTATAAATTTATTTAATTAATTTTTATGATAAAGTTGCGGCCATTTTTATTAAAAATAAAAGACAAGACCGAAGGTGAATACCAAAAATTAAAATATCTTGTTGAGAAATCCTATTTTAGTGCATGTTTATGTTTAACGTGAATCCAATCGTTGCGAAGGAAAGTGTGATATACAACATGGTGTAACAAAAAAATATGGACCACCTTTTTAGGTTTTAATTTATTATGACTTCTGCAAGAATTTTTGCACTGCTGTGTTTATTTTGCTGTAGGAAACTGGCAGTATACTGTAAACAACTGTATTAGATATTTATAGTGCACTATTTTTTTATGGTAATGCAGTATTCAGACAAAGAAAACATTTAAATAACAATTTGTTTGATATAAGAAGGAATTTCTATTATAGAAGAAATTTCCAAATAATTTAATTAATTTCAGAGTAGTTTATGATATCGTGTTTGCAGTAAATGATAAGTTTACATACTGTAATATTTAAATTGTACAGAATTGATAAAAATGGAACGTAGTAATAGTTGATAGATAATATATAGTATGTATATAAATGTTACATCTAATTTCGCTATTAGCTTGACAAATGGAGGTAAATGTTTTATTTTTATTAATAAGTTTTGATTTCGTCTTGTTTGATTGGTTTTTAAATTATTTTAATGGTAGTTCCTTTTTTATCAATGACTGACTATTTATCGATATGAGTTTATTTATTTATTAATATTGATATTTTCTATAATTGTAATTTTCTATGATTGTGATTATTTGTTGTTAATTGAGTTGGGTTTTTTGTTTGTTTTTTGTTCTCGGTGGTTGACTGTAGCCATTACAATCGGTCGCCTCGGTTTTGTCTGCCCACATGATGTTGCGCCTGTGTTACATCAGTTTGTTCGTCAGTGGTGTGTAACCCTCTTTTATTCTTTATCTTAAGTTACATTATAGTTTTTATTTTGATTATATTATTTAAATTGAGAGGAAGCGATTTATTTCTTTTGCCAAATTTTGTTGCTTCCTCCTGTGTTTAAATGTGAACCTAAATAAATGGCAAATAATAACCTATATCAAAATTTTACTATTTTCAACTTCATAACAATTGTTTCAAAAAAAATTAACCTTTAAATTTAACGCAATTTATCAAAATGTACTTTGATTTAATTCTAAATGAAAACTATGTTTTAACATAAACAATTGTTTAAAGTTAGTTCTTAAATATATATTTTTAATAAACCAAGGTTATTGCTTGCCTTCACGTGAAAAATTTATACTAATTACTGATATCTACGATTATTTGTAAAAACCACAACAAAAATATTGAATATTGTAAATCAAAGATTTTCACTTTAAAAAGCAAAAGCCTGGTTTCTTAAATTAAAGTAGTACAGATTTGGGTATTGTCTTTTGCAAATGCTTTAACATATCAATTACAGTAAAATCTTAACATTCTCATTCTCACGTGACTCTTTTTTACCATTAGAACAGTAAATAAATTCATAAGTATTATAAACAAGTGAATCTGCAAAATGTGCAAGTTCTATTTTCTATTCTGTATACGTAAGATCTTGCTTTAATTTCAAAAACATCGTTAAATTGCCATCTAAATTATTTCCAATTTAAATCCAATCCAATTTCCAACTCTTGTACTTTTAATGTTCCTATATATATTTTTTTCGAATAGTGAGATTTTACTGTATATTCAAAACTACATTCTTTTGAACAAAATACGAATTTTTGAAATTGGTTTATAATTTGAACCAAATTCAAATTCAATTCAATATTTTTACTAATGCCGTTGCTGCTATTGTTTCTTAAATTGAATCCGAAGGATCTTTGATTTACTCTAATTATAGCAACATGGTGTAGGAAATAGGAAAATAACTTAAAAGCGTAACATGAGCTTATAAAAGTAAATTACAGGTGCGCATCCTTGCGGAATATTCGCGACAATGAAGAAAAGGATAGCGCGTTTAGAGGCATGTGCCACATGATTTCAGTCAATCCGGCTGGTGTTGTGCAAGATTTTATATTCTTTTGTGATGCCGTCGCATCATGGATTACACCTAAAGAAGACCTTAAAGATGTCTTTATTAAAGTAAGTTTGTACGTTGCATGATCGCCTAATATAAACCAAAGAAACAAGTTCTTTAACACATTTGTTAAGAATTACAAATTAATTTACTCTAACCTGTCGTAATCAAGTACTTTTGTTTTCGTTTCAAAATCAGTATTATCCGAACCCTGATAATTTTCAAACATAAACAATTTTCTTCAGTGCATGGAATTTGCCCTTTATCATTAAATGTCAAGTCTAATTTATAAAAAAACATTGATAATTTTATTAAAAATCGTCGTAAAAATATCAAAGAATTTTTATTCATAAAAAACTAATTTTATGAATTATGAAAGTTAGATTATGGATTTGAGTATTTGTTTATTAATTACAGATTCTTCACGGATTTAAAGTACAGGTAGGGGAAGAAAATTGGAAGCGGTTTACGGATCAGTTTCCACCCCAACTTAGTGAAAGACTCACAACTTTATATGGAATTTGAGGTTTTAGGCAGGTTTGTAAATGCGATGGTTTGATTTATTTTGGAAATTGAATGTTTAAATTTCAGGACACACGGGGTATCAAAGACAATCTCGTTCCTGGGTGGGAATCAGCTGGCGTTATCTCTTGTCGTTTGCCAGAGGGTGGGTTCAATTCTATAGAATCTAGTTACTGGGAACCTATACTCTAAACATATTGTTATCAGTTGTTTATCAGTGTTGATCGATTTTTGTTTTTTTTTATATAAAAAATATGCAAAATAAGACTGAGTATAGGTATAAATGTTATTCTGATTTTATGAAAGGGTTTTTAAAGAGATACGTATTAATTTCTTTAAAATTAATAAATTGGCCGAACATTCAGTTTCATACAGGCTTATATCACGTATATAGATTTTATCTTAGTGAAAGAAGTTTAATGTTAATTCAGCTTAAGTACAAATGTTTATTTATTCTGTGAAACCCTAATGTTTGTAAGTAGATTTTAATCAGTATGAAGCTTTTGTTGGATAATGTACTTTAATCGATTATAATTTTGAAAGAACTATTAATACGAGTGGTTCGTTTTGTAAGTCCTAGATGGTCTCCTACCTTATACCTACAGAGGACTTCTGACTCCTAGTGTAGTTCCAGTCCTCAGGCCTTATCCAATGCCCATACTATGCTCACGGTGGCCTAACTGGTATACATAAAACTTCTGGTAGCCCTGGCTTAACTCTAAATGTGATAATCAGTTGGTGATTGATAATCCTATATTTGTTTGTGATACGTTTAGACTGTTGATTGCTTTCATTAGAAGAAAAACGTCTGACAACCTTTGTACTGTTACATGTTTTAACTTTTAAATGGATTTATCTATTCTAGTGATTTTATCAGTGCAACCATGGACAAACAAGTGAGATTTCCCTTTTGTAGATTTTTCACTAAATCTAAATTGTTTTAGTTCTCTTTTGTTGCAATATTATAAGTTTTAAACATTTCGTGTGGGTAAATCGATGGGTGTGCAGAAGTCTTCATTCCTTCTACACTCCAATTTCCATTCCTTTGCGTATTCAGCGCATTCCTTTCTTTTTTTCCATTTAGTCGTAACTAATAACTCTGGTATGGGTACATCATTTCAACTATTCACTGAATATTAAGCGATATTCTAATTGTAATTGAAATTTGTGATCATTAACTAATATTCACTAAATTGTTGAAATAGTTTATGTTATTTTGAATAAAGACTTCAGTTCCTCATATTATTTAATTTTGACGAAGGTCTTCATGTAATTTGTATTATATCTGGTTTTGTTGCTCAGGCGTTCATTCAGTAAACATGATGTACATATTTATTGTTTATGTGTAACTAAATAATTTGTGAAGGCATTCAAAATGTACTTATAAGATTTTCTTCTTTATTGTCTGAGCATATCGTAAAGTCTTGCATCATCTGTTGTTCTATTTACTTTTTACTTGAAATATTCAAAGATGAAGCTGTACGTTGATTTTAGTGATTAACATACAATTATTTTATAGCTCATTGACTAAATGATTAAAAATTATATGATATATTTGTATTACTTTTTATGTTCTTTACCATTGTAATATCATTTTTTTAATGGAGGTCTATTAAAATAAATTTTTAAAATTCCAACAACACTGTGATTTGTATTTCACACCACATTTACTAGTGATGGGAATAATCGAGATATTTCAATAATCGATTATTAGTAATCGATATAATTTAATAATCGACTAATATTAGTAGTTAAAATTAGTAGTAGTAGTACTAGTCCTAATTAATGCAACGTACAACATTAACGTTCTAATACCACTAGCGATATAATTTAATAATCGACTAATATTAGTAGTTAAAATTAGTAGTAGTAGTACTAGTCCTAATTAATGCAACGTACAACATTAACGTTCTAATACCACTAGCAGTGTGTTTTTTAAAGCCGGGGGCAACTTACAAACTTACGTCGAAACAAACTATCGTCTAAAAATTTAGATCAAATTATATTCCTTAATACCACATTGGAGTTGTTATGAATAGTTTGCATTTTATTCTGTTAATTATTTTAACTAATAAGATGGTACCTACTTCTTATACATTTGTTTTATTAATTTTTATTAATATTATTTAATCGCACGTTATTAATTTATTATATAGGTACCTTTGTTTTTATTGAGAATTATATGTTGTTGTTATTTGCTCATATTGCGGCCATGGCTTCACGTACGACTAATATTAGTTGCCATAATCGAATGAGTAATGTTAAAATAAAATATCTCGAACCTCGAACTAGTACTAATATTGTAGTGGGAATATCTCGAGATATCGAGGTTCTCGGTGCTCGGTTCCGCTCGCACCCAACTAATTTAGTATTACTAATTTTCGGAGTGCAGTCGAACCCGAGATATCGAGATTATCGGTGCCGCTCACACACATTCCGTGACCGACGTTCAACTACTAATTAGTACTACTAATTTTCGGAGTGCATAGTCGATTATCTCGAGAGATTTTAATAATCGACTAATTTGTATATCGCATCTCGATTATTCCCATCACTAACATTTACCTATTTGTTTAGTGACCTGATGGATCTGCTATTTGTTTCTTTAGGTAAGTGAATTGTTTACATTAACACTGTTTTCAATTATCTTTACTCCTGTGTTTCCATTATCACCTACAGTCCATGTTCTGTTGTTTTTGTGTTTTATTTTCTTGTTTTCAATTGGCTTATCCTATTCGCTTCATATTTACTTGTGGAATTATCAATTAGTTTTTATTGGTTTCTTTAATATTTTTGTTTAATTATAATTTCGCTTTGTATTGATTGCTATCTATCAATGAACGATAATTTTTTTTTTTCGAATTAGATAATTTTATTTATTAATTAATCTTTGAATATCAGGAAATGAACTACTTCAACTACGATCAACTACTTCGCTTGAATTCTTTTAATTTATTTCTGTTTGATTTCTTTTGTAAAAAGATTACATAATACAATAATTCTTAAAATATTTAAAAAATTAAATACGAGGGGATATCATTATTTAGCGTCCCTGACATAGTAAGTGTTGAGTGACATTGAATCAATTTAACACATTAAAGTATTAATCATTTGTTGTTACGTTGGTTCAATTGTAGTTTTGTCACTTGTTACCTGTTCAAATAATTTAGAATTTAAGTAGAGAAATTCTAAAAATGGAAGGTTCGTGCAGTTATAAAACACTTGTAAAAGAAATGGTTGTCGCCAAAAGAAATTCATGAACACATGGTAGGTGTATTGTGAGAGTGCTGTTTCTTACCAAGTGGTGAAAAATATGTCTCGAGAATGTAAACTGGGAAGACAAACATGTGAAGGGTGGTGGACGACTAGTGACTGTCACTACCCAAGAAAATGTTAATCGTATACACGATATGGTAATGACAGACTGACAGATAGCTGAAATTACCAATTTTTCTTATAGTACTATAGAAAATATTTTAACAAATATTTTGGGGCTAAAAAAGTTGTCTGCACGTTGGGTCCCACGAATGTTGACACCTGATCAGAAACGTTCTAGAGCATAGGATTCTGAAGCAAGTTTGGCAAAGTTTAAAGCAGATCCAGATGAATTTCTTTCTCGATTCGTCACTGTTGATGAAAGTGGTTTCACCACTTCGATCGTGAGTCGAAGCAACAAAATATGGAGTGGCATTGCCGAGGTTTTTTTACCATCCGCTGGTAAAGTTATAGCCACAATTTTTGATGACAGATTTTTTGGAACGTGGTCATACAATAACAGGATCCTACTATGCCAACTTAATTTCAAGATTGCGCGATTGTGTCAAGGAAAAAGACGGGGAAAATTGAGCGAAGGAATTCTGTTTCATCAAGACAACGCTCCTGTGCACAAAAACCATGTTGCCATTAGCGCTATTCTGAATGCAGTATTTGAATTGTTTGAACGTCCCGCATGTCCACCAGACCTGGCCCTATTTCCAAAATTAAAAAAATATCTTCGAGGAACCAGATATTACGACGATAATGAAGTGATGACGACCATATACGACTGGTTGGAAGAGCAACCGAAAGAATTTTTTTCTGGAGGAATCAAAGGTTTCGAGCATCATTGGACCAAATGCATCGACGTTCAGGGAGATTATGTAGATAAATAAACATTTCATATTTCTTCAATTTGTTACCTTCTATATTAGGGACCGTAAATACTGATTGTAATTTGGTCATATTGGCATATGTTGCGACTTTTTATGAATAACATGAATAACTTTTGAGTTTATTCCTCCTACATTGAGCATAGAAAAAACACAACAATTAGCCAATGACTTGTATTCCAGGCATCATTGTAGGAGGAATATAATTTATCTAAAACGTCCACGCCTTTAGTTTCATTATAGGAAGTAATTATCTCGGGTTTCGTACGATCTCCGGTAGTATCGTCAATTTTATTCTCAAAGTGTAAACTAGAAATTAGAACATGTTTATTTTTCTTGGGAACGTAGGATACTATATTCCCTTCTTTTCTGAAACCATTCATTGATTTTACAGGACATTCGTTCAGAACTTTCAACTGTGTGGGAATTTGCCACTTGTTTCTTTTTAACATTTCTACTATGGACATGGTTCGTAGCTAAATCTTGCAATAATGAAACATCGCGAACCAATTGTCCAAGGTGATGTTATGTTCAGTGTTGTGTATGGGTGAAATAAAATAAATAAATTACTTATATTTACAATAAAAGTTAAAAATAAAAAATGTTTTGGTTTCTATAAATATTTAATTTTCAAAATATATTTTAACATTACATATAATAAGATTACAGTGATAAACCTAAGGCTGGTGACAAACACAATAAAAAATTCGTAAAACTAACAATTTGCTTGGAAATGATTTAAGATTAAATACAAAGCATTACACATTTACACGAAACATCTACTATGTACATTTAAATTGAACAACTTAATGCAACAGATAAAAATTCTTCGAATTGTATGGTAATAACTCCTTTCATATTTGTATCACGTTGTCGGAAAGCTTCGGTAAATCGTTGAATTTGTATACAAACGACGATGAATTGATCAACTGACATTTGTTGATGATTTGCAAGATCACTTTTGTGGATTAGAAACTTGACAAAATCCGGCGAGAAGCGGAAACCCATTTGTTGCAGTGCTGCAAATAATGTGATTAATTTGAAAAAATGTGAAATTTTCTACTTACCGTGGGCTAATTCTTGTTCCTCGATATGTCCAGAACCGTCTCTGTCGTAAGTGCGGAATACACTTAGCCATTGATTTATATATTTGTATAACTGTTGAAATTCATTGACATCAATGGTACCACTTTTGTCGTGGTCGAACATGCCCACCATTAACATACAAGCTGCGTCGGAGAAGTTCCTCCCCTGGGCATTTATTAACGCCGCTTGTAGTTCCTGTGCATTGATTTTTCCAGATTTATCTCTGTCAACGGTGTTAAACCACTGAGCAATATCAGGTTGGCCACCTCCGGGTGGACCACCGTAACCGCTTGGAGGGGCTCCATATCCAGCAGGCTGAGCTCCATAACCCGCAGGTTGACCACCATAACCACCACCAGGAGGACCACCATAACCTCTAGGTGGACCATCAAAATTTCCAGGCGGAGCTCCTGGAGCGCCCCCATAACCACCGTGATTCTAAAACAAAATCTTATAATTCAAAACAATTAATTATTATATTAAAATAGAAAACATACTTGATACATTTTACGTCAGTGATTTTTTTGTGTAATTAAGATAAGACAGATGTTAGTCATCCAGTGCTGACAGTTCCGCCAGCCGTCCCAAAACAATAAACAAAACATTTTTGCAAAATAATCAACGGTTTTAAACAAATTTTACTACTACATCAAATTGACTTTGAATCAAACCTTACTTTTTATTTTAAACTAGAAATAAGAACAAAAAGGTACAAAATTACCAAATTTAAAATTTAATAACATCTCCGCCTAAGAAAATATTTATGCAGATTCATTTACGAATCGTAATTACGACGTAGTATAAAACGTTTATGTTTATTTTTTGTTTTTTAAGTGTTGGTTAATTTGGCAGGAAATAACGGAATTTTTCCATTCTCCCAGCTAAGCTGAAAATGTAGGCATGCATTGAAAACAATATTTTTACATCGGCTGCAAATATAGTCATTGTTTGTTAATGTCGCAAATGAAATAACTACTCATTTAATGACTTCATATTTGATTATTTTACAGTCATATACTAATGTTAGAAAATATACGTTAACCTTCACATAAGTATTTGATAACTAACCTAGAAACAAAGTTTGATTAATCAGACCGAACTGGCGTTGAATGTGACGTACCTCCCCTATTATCTCAGACCTATATCAATAAATTGTGTATAAATAGAATAATATTAAATGGTCAATTTAAACGAATTATTCAAATTACTAACCAAGCAATATTGTTTGGAGCGATTTATGTGAATGTTATTCAATTTCATATAATTTGTCTCATATTTCTATTGCGTTGAGCTGCCTTTAAATTTATTTGAACAATTTTCGTCGTTTTGACTTACAAAATTGTGTATAATAAATGGAACAGGAAATGCTACATTGGAGTTACTTACACGTTTTGATATTTTTAAATTGTTGAATAAAGAATTTAAGCTTAATTCTGCGTCCTGATGTTTTCCTAAAAGGCATTAATACGTCAAGGGTTATCTGGGAACAAACAGAGATCTAAACATCAGCAGCGTCGTATTACATATTTTTGGGGTCAGTGTTTTGAGGTTCGAATTCGTCGAAATTTACGATGGATTTTTCCACTGCGCCATTGAAATATCTGATAATAGTTTGTTAATAAAAATATATTTTTCAATTTGATTACAGGCTAAAGAAAAAACATTCAAGTGTTGTTACGCCACTGAATGTTTCCATATGATCAAACTCTTATAAGTACAAAACACAAAAGTATCGTGATGGCATTTCTGTGACATTTAGTCGATATGACGTCATTGTCAGAATGACACATTTTTATAATGTTACGAATTTTAAGAACAATACTTTAAGTTCAATATGAATTTTATCATAAGGCATAATTGTGTTGTTAAGATAAAATTTATCTTTTAATCTTTTCCTTATGAGAAAATAATGTATCAAATTGTGATAACGTTTATTAAGAAAATTAGTTTAATTTATTAACGTACGTATTTATTTAGTAAGTACATTTTTCGTTTAAAGCTCAAACGTACAAATTATTTATAGTTTTAGATGGTGAAATGGAAGCGAATAGCAAGAATAAAGATTTAGATTGGTCTCGCTTTGGCTTAGGTTCTGAAAATGCGACAAGATCTCGAGGCAACACAAGTGGTTTCGTCGATCTAGGAAATGAGTACGAGTTTGGCGCAGGTGGACACCAGGCATCGGGAGCTAATGAACTATTCGCCGAAGAACAAGTATTGTCACCATATGTTTCATTTTCAAAACATTGATTGTGCGTTTTGTAGGGTGATGTTCCTTGGTGGAAGTCGAATTTTTTCATATCACAGCCCGTATTGTTTGGAACATGGGACGGAGTGTTTACTTCTTGTTTGATTAACGTGTTCGGTGTAATCGTGTTTTTGAGATCGGGTTGGATCGTAGGTCAAGCTGGAGTGATCAGTGCTGTGTTAATAGTTTTATCAACAGGTTAGCAGATTTTAGCAAACCGAAAATTTATTTTATTTTTATTAACATGTATTTTAGTGTTTGTTGCCTTAATATCGGTTTTATCTGCCGTCGGAATATGTGAGAGATGTCGTATGGAAAGTGGTGGAGTTTATTTCTTAGTGGCACACGTTCTTGGATCTAGATTCGGAGGTTCGCTTGGACTACTGTATTGTTTCGGTCAGGTGAGTCTAAAATCCTTGCACTATTTGTTATGCATCGCAAAATAGAAACTTATGTATGATTTTTACCATTTTATATTTATAGGCTGTTGGTTGTGCTTTGAATGTATTGGGTTTTGGAGAAACTATGGCTGAATTATTAGGTGTTGGTGATTCTAAATGGGCTATTCGTGGAATTGCGGTCGCTGCAGTTTTACTTCTCAGTGTTATTAATGTGGCTGGTGTTAAGTGGGTAATAAAATTGCAGTTTATTCTTCTACTTATTCTTATGCTGGCAGCATTAGATTTCATGGTTGGGAGTTTTGTGCATACTGATGAAGGTACATATTTTTATTTTTTCTTATATATTTTATTTTGTAGAACACATAAAACTATGTGATTTATTACTTATTATTTTTTACGAATGAGGTATACGATGCAAACAATAAAACAATTAGTTCTAACGTTGTATTATCTTTATTATATTTATTTATCAGTACTGCCATATGCATAAGCATTTAACCTTAACAAAAAATTCATTTGTTAACACGATTTATTTAATTGTATTAATATATGGAAATTAAGCGCGGAATTTTCACATTTATTAAGTCATGTAATTTAAAATTTGTTTCAGAAAATGGATTTGAGGGTTGGCTTAGTGGAAATTTGGGCAATAATTTATGGTCTAATTATCAAGAAGGTTACAGTTGGTTCACAGTATTTGGTGTGTTCTTTCCCACAATTACAGGAATTTTATCTGGAATAAATATGAGCGGAGATCTTCGAGCACCGTCAACCGACATTCCAAACGGAACACTATCTGCCATCAGTACCGGAACGTTTCTTTACCTAGTTTTCGTACTATTTTTGGGAGCCACCTGCACACGCTCTACCTTACTAACTGACTTTATGATAGCTGCTAAAGTATCGGCTCTGCGAGTGTTGCTTCTGGCCGGGTTATACGTATCGTCCATGTCTAGCTGTTTAGGTGCCATGTACGGCACACCACGAGTACTTCAATCAATTGCATTGGAAAATGTTATACCAGGAATTGGACTTCTAGGAAACGGTGTAAGTATTACCGTAACTTTTTTGTAATTGTACGATTTCTGTTTATTTTAGAGAGGACCAAATAAAGTGCCTTTGTATTCCATGGCTGTAGTGGCAACTGTAACGTTCACGTTTATTATGGTCGGAGAGATTAATACTCTCGCACCAATTGTAACAATGCCATATTTGTTAACGTATGCTTGCATAGATTACTCATACTTTGCACTTGCACAAACCTTCGATCTACAGCATCAAAGAGAACAAAGATTTTACAAACCTAAATCACATCAAAGTTTAGATCATGAAATTGAATCGAACGATTTGGATACCTTATTTCCAGAGCGTACGCGACATAAAACACTTAGGGTAAGTGAAATTTAAAAATTTCACTTAAAGCTTTATATAATTTTAGGTGGATTCAAGTTCTGGATCAACAAATAGCCCCGACGATCGAACAGAAACAACACCTATTGTTGTTAAACCTCACATTCATTCAAAAACAAAAAACTGGTATTCAAGTCTCTGTAATCGGTGGTTATCTCTTATTGGTGTACGTTTTTTTATTTTCTCTTTAACGATGTTACTATTTTTATTTTCTAGGCTCTTTTAAAAGTCTTTATTATGTTTCTTGTACATTGGGGATATGCCTTAGCGTGCATCATTTCTGTTTTCCTCGTTTGGTTGTATATTGGCACAGCAAATCCTGCTGTTAAACCTGGATTGGCAGCTGATTTTCGATTCCTCAAATGGTTTAAAAGTGTCGTGTGTAGATGTTTTGGGTATGTACTTTGGTGCTCAAATTATATTTTGTTCTTAGATTCTTAGTTCTTAGTTCTTAGTCATGAGACACTTTATGATGATCCAAGTCATGTCACAAAATTGTCTGTGAAAGGAACAAACATAATGGCAATTTAAATGGGTTAAATTGGTTGTTTCATATGTAATATGTAATTTGCAATTGTTTCGTATTTTTTGCAGAAAACGTGGCCACGAATATGAGCAAATTGTTGTTACACCAGTTCATCCCGTACTTGATCTAACACCTGCACAACTAAACGAAGACAACGAAGATTTTGCATCTCGTAGACGTTATCATCAATCTGCCACGGTCCATGGACATATGGTCCATATAGATGACTGATTAACAATCAACTAACTGTGTATATTTTTGTATCATGTATTAATATATTGATGAAACTAAATTGTAATGATATACTAATAAACTGTTTTAAATATATTACAGTAACGAGTTGATTTATATCTTGTAAAATGTTGATACAATGGTGAACTTAAATCATAATTTCAAGGATATTTTTCTCATACGTTGTTTTTTATTTTAAAACATTAATCGACCAGTATTATTTAATGTAACTGTACAAAAATGAAAAATTTGTTAACTACGAAATGCACGAAAATTCTAAATGAAATTAACGCAAATAAAAAATAATAAATAGAACAAGATTGCACAAAACAAAAAACTAGAAAGAATTTAAACATAAAATCTTGAACAAATAAAAGTGAAACAAAACGAGTAAAACACTATGAAAACAGTGCAACAAATGAAGCACTAAAAAAACGATAGAACGTGACATAATTTTCAACAAAATTCTAAATTAAATTAATGCAAATAACCCAGAACTAAATTTCAAAAGATTAATTGTTCAAATGTAAGAAGTGGGAAAAAATATACGAACAAATGAAAAACATAAAACAATAGAAGAAGTTTGAAATTACAATTAGAAAAAAAATAATTGTGAAACAAAATATAGTAATATATTACGAATATGTTGTATATTTGTTATTGTGGTCAATCTATTGACTTTAATTATAATTTCGTGGTTCCTTGGCAAGAATATTGTAGTCATGGGTTCTAAGTATCAGTTTTTCTAAAATTATTATTATACAGTACTAAACGTTACAACAATATAACATTAGGTAAATTACAACAAATTTCTGTGAATGAAATTAAGGGAAATAAAACAGAAAATCGATTTCAATTTAAAAAAAAAATATATTGTTGACATGCAAAGAAATTTGGAAACGGTACAAATCAAATGAAAAAAAAGTAAATGTTAAATAAAATATTATAGCTTAATGAAAATGTGTATTTGTTATTGTGCTTACTTTTATTTATTTTTTCTTTAGGTGTTTCATGTTTTATGTACATGAAACACCTAAAGAAAAAATAAATAAAAGTAAGCACAATAACAAATACACATTTTCATTAAGCTATAATATTTTATTTAACATTTACTTTTTTTTCATTTGATTTGTACCGTTTCCAAATTTCTTTGCATGTCAACATTTTATAAAATAATGATTATAGACGTTTACGACTAAAAATAAACATTTTGAACAAATGGAATTTAGATCAAATGGCATTCGATCTTTGTGTTTATGATTTGAAATAAATTGAACATTTGAGCTGTCAAAAAACGAAAATATACATTGAATGTGATGAATTAAAATTAGTTTGTTATGGCTAAAATGAATTCAACCAGTTTATATGTAACGACAAATCAGATAATTTTAGGATGTGATCCGAATAATTCAAGCACCTGGCAAGATTTATATAGACTGATCCCTTACCTTAGGAATTCGTTAACCTGTGTAGTTTGTGGGAATCTCCTAATAGATCCAATGACGCCATGTGGAGGTCAGTGTCAACATCATTTGTGTAAAAAGTGTAAAGGTGGTAGAAAAAGGATAAAACCTGCATGTGTGTGGTGCAAAGACTGTGAGACCTACAGCGAAAACAAACCTCTCCGCACGTTATTACAGTGTTATAAAAAAATGTGCATTATGTTGCTAAATTCGGGTATCTACAATAGTTTAGAACAAGCATCAATGAACCGTACGGCTTTAGGTGTCGAAAGGGGGGCTAGTAATTTAATATTTCTCGTGAAAGAGGGCGCAGCATTTCAAGACAATTACCGAAGCAAGGTTGGCTTATCCAAATCCGAAATTAATATATTACCGTGTATATACGCGAATTCTTCCACACAAACGCTGCAAGTAGATAGTGCCAAAACAGTTTTCAATCCAAACCAGAATAGAACACCATTATATTCAGTCTTATATGCGGGTACAGGTAGTAAAATTACAATAAAACGAAAAGGTAAGGAATCTGCTGACAAATTTCACAGACCCAATATTCTCGTCAAAAGAGACATTACAGAAAAGGTAATTTATAATGTTTTATTAGTTTGTTTATTACTCTAATTGTTCTAGGTTGTTTTTAAGAAACCACCGCAAGTAAAATCTATTTTGAAATTACGAAGGGGATGTCGATGTGGAAACGCAACGCCAACACCTGGGAAATTAACATGTTGTGGACAACGATGTCCATGTTATGTTGAAAGTAAAGCCTGCATTGAATGTAAATGTAGGGGCTGTAGAAATCCCCACACGCCTGATGGAAACAAAGTAAGTTCTTTTACTTAAAGAAGATTATAATAAAGGATTATTAAAAAAAACTGATTATAACATTTTTTTATGTATATAAAACTTAAATTAACACCGAGGCCTAAATAGTAAGCAGCGTTCAGCTGGAAAATATTGCTCGTTGTTAACATCAATCGACTGGTCTTTTGAATAAATTGTTACGATTCCTGTCAAATGTATTTTGAAAGTGGGAGCTTCAAGTGTTGTTTCTTCTCAATATCATTTCTTTAAAAGCCACAATTTATTTAGAAGTACATACATTGCTGCGTTAGAAAAGTTACACTCAGCAGGAAAACTTTTTTGAAATTCTTTTCCCTTTTATGTTCCACCGTTAAGATTTTTTATGCAATTTATATTTTATCAATTTTATGTAACGTTTATTACAGTATATTTCTAATTGTTATAAAATTCATTATTTTTTTTTTATTTTTCATATAATACGAGGGGAGATCAGTATTTACGGTCCCTAACATAGAAGGAAACAAATTGAAAAAATATCAAACGTTTATTTTTCTACATAATCTCTCTGAATGTCGATGCATTTGGTCCAACGATGCCCCAAACCTTTGATTCCTCTGGAAAAAAATTATTTTGGTTGCTCTTCCAACCAGTCGTTGTAATATCTAGTCTCCCGAAGATATTCTTTTAATTTTGGAAATAAAAATGAAATCACTAGGGGCCAGGTCTCGTAAATATGCAGGATGTTCAAACAATTCAAATCCTGCGTTCAGAATAGCGCTCATGGCAACGTGGCTTTTGTGGACAGAAGTGTTGTCTTGATGAAACAGAATTCCTTTGCTCAATTTTCCGTCTTTTTTGACACAATCGCGCAATCTTAAAATTAAGAGCCTGTTATGTATGTCCCCGTTCCAAAAAACATAAAATTCCGTCTGCGTCTCAAAAAATTGTGGCTATAACTTTACCAGTTCATCCAAATCTGCTTTATTAAACTTTGCCAAACTGGCTTCAGAATGCAATACTCTAGAACGTTTCTGATCAGGTGTCAACATTCGTGGGACCCAACGTGCAGACAACTATTTAGCCCCAAACTATTTGTTAAAATATTTTCTATAGTACCATAAGAAAAATTCGTAATTTCATTCGTCTATCTGTCATTACCATAACGTGTATATGATTAACATTTTCTTGGGTAGTGACAATCACTGGTCGTCCAGCACCCTTCGCATGTTCACATGTTTGTCTTCCCAGTTTACATTCTCGAGGCATATTTTTCACCACTCGGTAAGAAATAGCACCCTCACCTAACACACCTACCATGTTTTCATGAATTTATTTTGGTGACAACCCTTTTGCAAGAATTTTATAACTGCACGAACCTCTGATTTTTCCATTTTTAGAATTTCTCTAAACTTATCTACTTAAATTCTAAATTATTTGAACAGGTAACAAGTTACAAAACTACAATTCAACCAATGTAACAACAAATCATTAATACTTTAATGTGTCAAATTGATTCAACGTCACTCAGGGAAGCTAAATAATGATCTCCCCTCCTATTACCATTTTGTAGAAAGGGACCTTGTGCAGAATATTAACCTGCTCCTCCCTCCCAATAACACAAGGAAAATGTTGACATTCAACATTCTAAACAATATCAAAATGTAAAAACAAGTTAGGAACAGGAATATAGGAAAAATAACTTAAATGTGTTGAACTGTCCTTAGAAGGATTATTCCAACGTTTCGGTAAAATCACATTTGTCATCTTCAGGTTGGTCTTCTGGGTCGTAGTTCTTCTATGTCACTACGATCGAAAAGACCAACCTGAAGATGACAATTGTGACTGTGCTAGAACGTCTGATTAAAGTTTCTTGAAATAATTCCACTACGTTTATTACTCGTTTATTGCTTTGACCCTTCATTAGGCTTTAATAGTATTATTATAAAGTGTGCGTTAGCCCTTTGTTGGGTTCTAATATTATTATTATTATTAGGTGTTTGTTACCTATAGTGTGAAACTTTGTACGTGAAGTTTCTTCTGTCTTCTCTAATGTTTTCATAGTCGATCTAGAGGATGGCATCTCCTTCCGCTCTCTCCTTATTTATTTCTGCACTGATCTTCCAAATCATCGTGAATTCGTTCCAATTCATAGTTTGCCTTTCACATTAATTCCACCAATCTTCAACTCTTCAAGGAACTTTGTTTCCTTTATTTTTCTCTAGCAAATAGCAGCTTCCATAACAATTCAACTTTATTTTTAGCTTTTGTGGCCATTTTTTAAGATGCTACAATTTTACATTGCTTCGTGGACGCCACTCCATACTTTGTTGCTTCGACTCAGGATAGTCGAAGTGGTGAACCCACATTTTATCAACCGTGACGAATCGAGAAAGAAATTCATCCGGATCTACTTTAAACTTTGCCAAACTGGCTTCAAAATGCAATACTCCAGAACGTTTTCGGATCAGGTATCATTCGTGGGACCCAACGTGCAGATAACTAGCCCCAAAATATTTTCCATAGTACCATAAGAAAAATTCGTAATTTCACCTATCCGACGAATGGTCAGTCGTATATCTGTCATTACCATATCGTGTATACGATTAACATTTTCTTAGGTAGTGATAGTCACTGGTGGTCCAGCACCTTTCGCATAAGAAATAGCACCCTCACCTAATACACCTACCATGTCTTCATGAATTTCTTTTGACGACAACCCTTTCCTTTGCAAGTATTTTATAATTGCACGAACCTCTGATTTTTCCATTTTTAGAATTTCTCTAAACTTGTCTACTTAAATTCTAAATTATTTGAACAGGTAACAAGTTACAAAACTACAATTGAACCAACGTAACAACAAATGATTAATACTTTAATGTGTCAAATTGATTCAACGTCACTCAACACCTACTATGTCATGGACATGGAATAATGAATCTTAACCTTCATAGTCTTCATTTTCACAAAGTTCTTAAGATTCTTTTTAGTAAACACATATAGAGTTTCAAGTTTTTCCAGGACAAGTTTTGGCCCTTGCACTATCAAACACTACCAACTACAATATCGTTTGAAGCGTTAATATATTGTAATTTAAAAATCACCCACCTGTATACACTTTAGTGCTATTTTTATGTGTTACATTTTAGGTGATAAATTTACCTCAAATTCTGAAGCAATTTCAGGAAGTAACTGGGCAACCTCAGCAACAACACCAATCAAATCGATTTCAATTACCACAACGACAAATGATACAAATGCCGCAACCGAAGAAAGATTTATCTCTGTTACAAGCCGTTAAAATCGAATTGGACGCTAATCTCACAATCGAGCAATTAAACGAACATCTAAAGTTAAATGGTAAGATATTTCAATTTTGAAACAACTTTGACCTAGTGATTGTAACCAGAATCTAAATCTATTTATATCTGGTTATAAAAAGTAATTATCGTATTGCACACTTTGAAGTAAATACTCAAATTTGTTGTTACAAGTTTAACTTTATGAAACACTTTTTTCTTATTTTAAATGTCTTACAAATATCTTTAGCAGCGTTTTATAAATATATTTTTAGTTTTAGACTCGTATACGGAAGTACCTTCATCACTACCTCATACCTTTTTAATGAGCGATGTGGATATCAAAAAAGAAGACAATGAAGATATTTTGGTGGACGTTTGACCTTAACCGAAGTCTAACTTCAAAAATGCCTTAAATTAAAAATTGCAATTATGAACTTGATTTAAGAAAAAAACTAGTCTATTCATTTATAATTTATGGCAATAATTTAGCCCTTTTGTAACATAATTTTATTGTATATATTATTTATAATTGGTGGAATGGATATTGAATGTTAAGGAGCAGATGCATTATCATGATGTGTTACATTAACACAAATTACGAACAACCTAGTCAACATGATATGTGTTTTACATTGGTTGCATGAATTATTGTAAAATAGCTTCAAGTTGCAAAACGTAGGCTGATGTTATTTTGTACAAATTGCATTTGCACTTTGATTTAATATTTAATTAGATATTTCTTTGTAACTTTTGTGATGGGTGTGTCATTATATGATTTTGTATTTACTATGAGTTTGAACTAAACAGGCATATCTGTTTAAATTAAAGTTCTATTTGCTTTAATTTTTACTATTTATCAATAGTATTACTTTGAAATGTTATAGAGTGTATTTTAATCGATGTGTTTCTCAAATAAGAAATGTGTTGTACACCAAAATTGAGATATGCTTTATTAAGGGGTCAAACCACTCTAGAGGCAGGAAAAAAACAAAATTGTCATTTTCATTACAAATTGCGGCGATAGAGCCCGTCGTCGAGAACACCTATTTTAAAAACACCGAAACGAGATTACGGATTTCTCGGCTTGTATAAGTCCTGGAGCAAAAAAAGTAAACAAATTTGTAATCTATGTACATTGGGCTTTGGAAGTACCTAGGGGTTTTCTTTTTTATCAATTTTTGTGGAAGTTGTGCACTTTTTAAGTAATGAATCGATATTTTGCCGTAAAAATGAGTGATAAATTGTTCATAAAAGAAAAAGTTTACATCCAATCATAAAACGGCTACGTACTTCCATAGAGAACACTATTGTGAAGCTACTGTGAAAATTTTAAATGGATCCATCCAATAGTCTCCGAGAAATCTGTCCTCCCAGTTTGAAAAAAGTAGTTTAGAGAAAAACGCGTTTAAACTTTAATAAACACACCAGAACGTGCTCTGAGACGCTGCGGTCGATCGATAATTAAACCCTTTCCTGAAGTATCGTTAGAGCAAAGAACAAAAATCGTGTTTTTGAAAATTCTAGAGTGGTTTTACCCCTTAAGTCAGCAGGTACATAAGAATAGTACAGTTTTAATTAATTTTAACCATCATTGAGCCCTATTGAATCTACTGGCGGTATTTGCTTTCTGTTTAACAACAGATTTTTTTTCTTATATTTAATGTATAATCAAGTATAGTAATCATGAAAATTTTTGAACTGATGATTTTAATTGAAATACACGTTTTCGTTCTCAGAATCGAGTGATTAGTCTGCGTGTAGATGTGTGCATATGCCTATGCACGTTCTAATGATGAAATTAAAGGTAAAATTATGACAAATCTCTGTGACCTTATTTGTTAAATAATTACCAATTATTCTTGAATGCAATTAATTCCATAATTTCGTACAAAACAAAACAAAATATATTTTTTTTATATATTGTCAGGCGACCAGATATCGAAAAAACCCTCCCCAAACTTACGCGCAATATTTTAATAGAATTTGTCTATTGGTGGAATTTCTAAATCCCAGAAATTCGCCATTAGTTATTGCCTTCATTTGAGAGAATGAAAACTTTTCATTTAAAAGCCATGAACAAGATGTCGTTCAGGTTTTTAACTTGAACAAGCTAATATGTGATGCTGTGAAACGATCCAAATTTATAACTTTTTATAAATCATTTACTGTTCTAAGTATCTCATGTTTTTATATTAGTTTTTATTTTACGATTATGTTACAAATTATATAATTATTTATATGAAACTCAACGGTGTCAGTTAAGAGATCATAATTGATAATTTTGATTATAACGATGGCACTTCCTAGAAACATTCAATATTTTATTCTACTTCGATTGACCATTTTAAAGTCACATTAATTTTAGGTTTCTATACCCCAACTGGTGTGGTGTGGTCAAGCGTAACCACAAATGTTAATGATGGTATAAGTTATTAATTCTTTCACATACCAGCTGGGCTAATTAGCACATTTATATTTTATTTGTTCAACAACTAATATGTTTGGAATCCAAAATTGAAAACAATAAAATTTCTGTGATCTGACCATCTATATAGTAAGGTATTTTGTAAAATGTTGGAAATTACTAATCTGTAAAATTCAACCATCGTTTTTAATATACGGATTCTTGATTATCCGGGACAATGGGCAAAAAATTATTCATAGTTAATTATCTTTACTTATTATTATTAATTTATACGAAAGAAACTCTATATTGTTTGCCCAGTTTCATTCCCTGTCACTGCTTCACGTAATTTTATGTTGCTGGAGGAAATTATTTTCAGGGTTTCAATAATATGTTCCGGATAATCGATAACCTGCTTTTCGAATTTAGATTTTTATCATTAATTTGGTTTAGATCCAATACCACCAGCGTGAGATGCGAAAGTAACATTGATTGAATTGAATTCTTTAGTAAACTGAAGGAAATAGGCATGTTATTCCGTTCTCGAATAACTAAAATGTCAAATCGAAGTTTGTCTCACGAAATTACCTTCGAAGAATTTGTGATTTTATATTTTTCTATGAAGACTAGTTTTAGGAGGGAGAAATTGACTGATAGCACTGGCCATTTTCCTATTCAGAGATTGTGTGAGCAAATGTGTTAAAAAAATATACAAGAAAATAAAAATCTATGATGAATTTTGTTTGTTTTATTTTAATACATTTATAATTATCTGATACTACATCGAATGTATTTCATATATTGAAATCCTTCTTGAAGCAAAAATTGTGCTCAAAATGAGAGCAAATTTTTAAAAAAAATTACACAAAAATAAAAATCTAAAATTATGTTCTATTTTAATATTTATAATAAATGCTGCAATGCAATGCAATGCTGCATGAAGCAAGAATTATTCTCTTTCTTGTGTGAAGAATTATACAAAATTGCCAGTTTGTGATTTTATTGTGACCATTAGCACATTTTGATGAACAATATTACATTTTTAATCATAATGCTTGAAGAAAATAAATCTGGTGACGATAGAATCATGTATCGAAATTTTAATATTATTTTTCTTTTTAATTTTTATTCTCGACGGTTGGCTAAATGTACTGAATTTTTGCAGTTGGCACTCCCCCCACTGTTTTTCGACGTGTCATTGTCGCCATTAAAAACGCCGCCATATGTTTTCTTGTGTCTTTTCGCATATATGTAAGTATATTTATACTTTAAACACGACACGACATGAATCATTTATTTGATTAGCTTCGTTTTCATTTTGACTATTGAGAGATTGTGTAGTTTAGGATTTTGCAGTACTTGCCTTCATTTATTTTTTACATCGTCTTTGTTTCTTTGCCCGTTCAATGACGGACGCTGTTAATGGCATTATTCATTTGTCCCTTTGTGGGGTGTTGTAAAATAAAAATTAATGATTTATGAAGCAAGTGTTGCAAATTTATCAAAATATAGATACAGAAGTGAAAGGCAATTTTTGGACCGAATCGTACGAAATGAACCTGCCAAAATTTAGAATTTTACACAAATTTATAATCTAGATATAATTTAAATACAAAAAAGTAATTGTAATGTGGATACTATATTTATAATATATTTATAATTTACTACTTTACCAACCGTTTCAATTACTCATAGCAGAGATAAAAGTATAAATTATGACTCATAGTTATCCTATGTCGTATGTGGTTATATTGGTTATTTGTGGTTTTGTTTTGATGTTTTATATTGTGATTTTAGACTGGTTTTAGTGTTATTCATTATTGTGTATTTAATAAACTCTTGGTGAGACATCGTACAATCATTTTATTTAAACACTTTATTAATATATTACGGAAAACGGAATATGGTCATAGTTATTAAGTTTCACAAAATGTCTTATTCATTCTTCATAATATTGTCTCAATAGTTACTTACTTCAATATCAATAGGAAGTGCCAAATTAAATATGTGATAAAATTTGGTTGTTCCACTGGTCCAATCATTTAAGATACAACACCTTTATTATACGTTTAATTCCCTAATGCCCGGTTTCACAATCGCTAATCGGTCGTTAACAGCTTGTTAACGAATCGTCAAAACTTTGACGATTCGTTAACGAGTCCTTAATCAATCGTCAAATATTTGACGATTGATTACATTGACGAACCGTTAAAAGCAAAATTACCATTGTTTTGGATTTCACAAACAAGGAGTCTTTAAAGGCTTGTTAACTAATTCACCATTTGACAATAGTTTGTGAAACCGGGCATAAGAACTCTTTCGAGAATGTTGTGAATATAATTGTCCGAACAAATTAATAGTAGAACTTGTGAAACTAAATGACCTTTTGTTTTATTGTTATTTTATGTGCATAAAGACAATTGTGTGTATTAGCAGCGCTTTTATTCATAGTTAGTATTTAGTTTAAACAATATAAGTTCATTATAAGGTAAGTAAACTTGATAATATATGTTTTTAATTTTTATATATTTATATTAATTATTTAATTATTAATATTTATATTATTATATATTTAGCATAATGGTGTATAGAAGGTGTGCTGTAAGGAACTGCGAAAATAGAGATGCAACTAGGCATCGTTTTCCAAACCCTGAGAAATTCATGGAACGATACAATATTTGGGTTGAGGCATGCCAAAATAGAGAACTTGATTCTCTTGAACCACAATTTATCTATCGTTCATACAGAATCTGCCATATACATTTTCGTCCAGAGGATAAATCGTCAAATATGTATTTGATAAAAAGTGCAATTCCTACCCTTCATTTGCCAGCATCGAAGACTAGTGTACAACAGATTTATGAATTATCCCCTAAATGTAAGTAAAAAGTATACATTAGTATTTCTTTCTAACGGTTATTTTTGTAATGTTACAGATCTTAAACCAGGATGTTCCACTGACATATTTGAAGCCGAGATTTCCAGAAGTTCTACGTATCAATTATCTTCAACAGAAAATGAGATGTTACCGTCGACAAGTTCTTCTCATTTTCATAGTATGAGTCTGACGACACCACCGAGGGCTCAAAAAAGAAATTTGGAGATTGACGATTCTTCATATAAACGTGACATACTTCCTACACCAAAAAAGTGTAAGTTAAATACAACATAATATAGATATGGCTCGATGATAAAATTATGGGTTTAATATTGTACAAACAAAGTGGTCGTGGATACAAAGCTTTATCCAACATATTTGCTTTACCTACTAGGAAAACAATAATGTCACTGTTGAATAAAATACCTACAAGGGTTGGCATTAATGAATCAATTTTTGACAATTTAAAAGTTATGATGCAGAACATGGATCCCAATGACAGAACATGCATCCTTATGTTTGATGAAATGAGCATCCATCCCTATATTTATTTTAATAAAAACACTGGCGAAGTGGAACGTTTTGAGGATCTTGGCGACAGAAAATCAAATTTAATCGCAGACCACGCTTTAGTTTTTATGGTTAAAAGAATATCAAAGAGATGGAAACAACCATTATGTTACGTGTTTACCAGAAGTACCGTAAAAACAACAGATCTGGTCAGACTTTTAAAGACTATCCTAAGAAAATGTAGAGATTCAGGATTAAGAGTAATTGCCACAGTATCTGACCAAGGGGCCACAAACCAGGCGGCAGTCAATTATTTAACTCGAGAAACTGCTGGAATAGCTATACGAGCAGGAGCTGAAATAGATAATAGATATTTCGAAATAGATAATTTAATAGAAAGAGATTTAGTATGGAACAGCCCAGAAGGCCAATTAAGAGCCAAATGGGCAGATATAAATACTGCATATAACATAGATAATGCTTCAGGAGAATTTCGAATAATGCCAAAATTTACTGATGTTCATATCAATAAGGAAAAAATGAAAGTGTCATGTGCAGCACAAGTTTTCAGTTCATCTGTTGCCGCTGGAATTAATATTTTAGCTCGGGCAGCAACAACATATTTTATTATCTGACTCTCTTTTGTAGGTATAAAAGCTGCCGATGGTACAGAAATGAGTGGTAGAGCTGTACAAACAGCAAAAATTATCAAATTCATTGATAACTTGTTTGATAGTGTAAATGGCGGAACTCTCAAAACAAATAAAGGGAAATACCTAAGATCTGTTGTTTCGGCTAATTCTCCACATAAGAAGTTTTGGTGTGAAGCTAAAACAACAATTAGGAAAATGTTTTTCCAAAAAGAAGGAACCGTTGAAACAGTAAACCCGCCATCATTGAAGAATTGGATGAAAACTTTGACTGGTCTGCAGGCAAGCGGGATCACATATTTTTCAACGAGGGCCATAAATCAAGATCCGTTAGAAAATTTCTTCAGTCAGATGCGACAATACGGTTGTAGAGATACAAATCCAACAGCATATTAATTTAAAAATCATTTTAAAACCTATCTAGTCAATAATTTTGTTTCTAAACATTCAGTAAGTGCGAATTGTGAAGATGAAACTTCGATAAATATTTTGAATTCAATAAGACAGCTCGTCACACAAGAACTAATTCCTCTACAGGAAACGAAAGATAATATCAGTAATCAGGATATTTTAGAATTAAATCTTGCCCCACAATTTAAAAGTTTTATTGATGTTGTTAGTATTGGATATGTTGGTGGATTTATTGCAAAAAATTTAAGAAATTGGAAAAATTGCGACATTTGTACAAACAACTTGATATGTCAGCAACCGAACGAATGGCACATTCTTGTACTAGAAAAAGAATTCGTAAAAAGTGTGCCTAAGAAATTAAAATACTGTACACCTTCATTTTTAGGTTTGTCATTAGCATATGATATAATAAAAAAAGTATTACCAGATATATGCCATAAAAAAAAATGTTTCAAACGTTAATTGCTATTTTAAAAAATTACGTGCAATTTAATTTTAAGTACTGTGCACACTCCGATGACGTATCTAATGACTTTATAATTAAGTTCACCAAATTGTGCTGCTTCAATTGATGTAATGGTATAAATAAAGTGCTTATGGGGAAAGATGACATAGTGACCAGAAAAGATCATGTTTATAAACAAGCCATTGATTATAAATTAAGAAGGAGGTGAGGACATAAATAAAATTGTGAAGAACATTTACAATTTTTTATATTATATAAATCCAAAATGTAAGAAAACCAAAAATAAATCATGAATTTAAAATACGCATTCTAAATATGCGAAATAAATTATTGAAAACAAGGAGAGTGATTTTTGCATGTTTTCAATAATTCATTTCTCATATTTAGAAATATGAAATATATGAAAGAAAGATGGAATATAAGCCATTGTTTTTCCATTCATTTTAAACTGTTACTTTTTTATTCGAAGGCAGCCTTAAATATATAAAGCTTGCGCATTGAACAAATATGTAGTCAAAAATGCTTTAATGGAAAAATAATTTGTTACTAATTCAAAGTATTATCCCACTGGTGATCTAGTGAAGAGAATATCTTCAAAGGTTTCTACCTTAACTAGAAATACTATGTTTAACACTCATCCTTTCAGATTCTACTGAAGATGGCAACGTAGTTGCCGAAATACGTATTTAGATTTGTAAAAATCAAGTGTGGTAAGGGGTTTTTATCTTATAATTGTTATTATAAGTTTTCTCTTTTTTCTTTAATTCAAACCTGTAAATTAAATAATTTATATGTAATAAAATACTTCATTTGAAACTAAATTTTGGTTTTATTGATATAATATTTCGAGTATTTGTTGATGTTGTTGTTTCTATAACTTTATTGACACTTGTACATTTATTACGAGATTGAATAAAGCAGTAGTGAAACGAATAAAATTTGAAAATAATTTCAAATAAGAATTCTAATATCCTGCCAATTAGCATTTTAATTCTGAACATTTCACCAGAGGGAACAAAACGCAATTACGGCAATAGACGCAGAGTATCTATTTATACTTTTATCTATGGTCTGTAAGCTTATTTATATTTTAAAGATTAAATAATCCATATTTTAGCTAAAATTGGATTTATTAAACTAGTTGATTTGTTCCCACATTACTTTTTCATAACAGAGTCATAACAATAAAATATATAACGCAAAACATTATATGTACTCTTGATGTGTTGTTTGTTAATAAATAGCTATTAGTTTAACACATTTTTGCGGTTTGATGAACTGATTCAAATTAATCAACTCATCAACTTTTTCTGGGATTGTAGTTACTGATAACATTTATTATGTTTTTTACTTTTTGATGATATGAGAAATTTATATCCAGTCTTGCCTTATTATTTGATTGCTTTAAATTTATTCATTGCGATTTTAAGTACGTATTTATAAAAACAACTGGTTAATATGAACCACACAATATTTTTTCGAGAAACTGTAGAATTATTTGTCAAATCAACTCATCAACTTTTCTGGGATTGTAGTTGCTGATAACATTTATTATATTTTTTACTTTTTAATGATATGAGAAATTTATATCCAGTCTTGCGTTATTATTTGATTGCTTTAAATTTATTCATTGCGATTTTAAGTACGTATTTATAAAAACAACTGGTTAATATGAACCACACAATATTTATTTCATTTGTTTTATTAGCTTCGTTTTCATTTTAACTATTGACAGATTACATAGTTTCTGTTTTTTTTACAGCCCTCATTTATTTTTTACAAATTAAAAATTAAAATGATCCCTCGAAATATATCAACTTATTTAATTCTTGTTTACAACTAATATAATTATCTACAGATAATCACACAGCAAATTTCCAAGAACCAAACGTTGCAGCTGCAAAACGACAGGCACTCGAGATGAAGCTGCGCCCGAGATTACAAACAGTGAATTACGTAGAATGCACAGATGGTGAGATTGAAGAGGCAGTTACCGAGGAATTAAAAATACACCCAACGTTGTGTACATTTGAAGAGATGCAAGAGATGATCGCTGAAATGGAAGAGGCCAAGAAATTGTTAGCTAGCATAGACACAGGAGAACTACGAACTATACCTTCCTTTGAATTAGAAGATAACAATGAAGATTTCATCTATCTGGATTGTTATCATTTAACTATATCACAAATTACACGGGCGTTCAAAAATAATATTGATTATTTGTTTAAAGAGCTGAACTCCAAATATCTTTCGAGATTGACCAGGAGATCTTTTCGTATAAATCAGGGACCTTATTCTTTCTCCAGCTTCCTTGTATTTACTCAAAAGCAGAAGACTAAATTGGCTTATTTGCTGTATAAGACATTTGAAACTATTGAACCAATGTACTTTAAAAAGTTAATGCCGGTAATATGTTTAAAGATTTTTATGGATGAATACCAAATGTCTCGTACAGAAGCAAATAATTACCTAAACGAAAGGCCTGTCGAACTGTCATGGTGAGTAGTGATGTCCTGCAACAGGACAACAAACATTTAAATGAAAAAAAAGTTAATTTTTTAGTCTTTCCCAATTGCATTATACACTTGTTTGCCAGGTCTTTATATGATTAAATCCATATAAACACTGATTCTAATATATAATCACTGTTTTGTTACCGCCTGTGGCACAGGATTTAATGATTTAATATACTGAGCGTTATTTTCTTTAAACTTATGCATACCATTTATTCTTTTATAAAAACATGAGACTCCTTGAATATGTATATCATATGACTTTTTGTCACTGTGGTTTAAGACATTACATCAATAGGTGGCATGTTCGTGAAATTTATGAATTATATATTTTATTTATTTATTTATATAAATACTAGATGATTTATTCTTTTGTTAAAATATAACATTTGTTGCATGTGTATTTATTGTGACGATTTTGTGATAATACTTGTGGGTCACTGGGAGTTTTGGTGCCCATAAGTTGTATTAGACTGATAATCTATAGTCACAACTCCTGGTAGTAATAAGTATTAGTTTAAGTGAAATATGAATGTATTTGATATTTAAATTATATATATATATTATTATTATATTTCTTTATTTACATACCCAGATTATTCTTTTTGTACATTTTTTCCATGTAAGTTTTTTATTTTTCGTAAATACGATCAGATTTATAGAAATGGCTGCCGCAACTTGTAATATATAGTTACATCTCGCTACCATACAAAATAAATGAAAGGAAATAATCACACAATTACATAATCATGATATACTACCAATTACGAGGGGTGCTCATTATTTAGCGTCCCTGACATAGTAGGCGTTGAGTGATGTTGAATCAATTTGACACATCAAAGTATTATTCATTTGTTGTTATGTTGTTCAATTGTAGTTTTGACGCTTGTTGCCTGTTCAAATAATTTAGAATTTAAGTAGACAAGTTCAGAGAAATTCAAAAAATGGAAAAATTAGAGCTTCGTGCAGTTATAAAATACTTGCAGAAGAAAGGGTTGTCGCCAAAAGAAATTCATGAAGACATGGTAGGTGTATTAGGTGAGGGTGCTGTTCTTTCCAAGTCGTGAAAAATATGTGTTGAGAATTTAAACTGGGAAGACAAACCTGTGAACATACGAAGGGTGCTGGACGATCAGTGACTGTCACTACCCAAGAAAATGTTAATCATATACACGATATAGTAATGACAGTTAGACGACTGACCATTCGCCGGATAGTCGAAATTACAAATTTCTCTTATGGTATTTTAACAAATATTTTGGGGCAAAAAAAGTTGTCTGCACGTTGGGTTGGTTGGGTAGGGTTGTCAACAAATGTTGACACCTGATCAGAAACGTTCTGAAGCCAGTTTGACAAAGTTTAAAGCAGATCCGGATGAATTTCTTTCTCGATTGGTCACTGTTGATGAAACGTGGGTTCAACACTTCGATCCTGAGTCGCAAATTTCGTGTTTTGCCATCCATCGGTAAAGTTATGGCCACAATTTTTTGGAACGCAGATGGATGAATTTTGAAACGTGGACATACAATAACAGGGTCCTATTATGCCAACTTAATTTCAAGATTGCGCGATTGTATCAAGTAAAAAAGACGTAGAAAATTGAGCAAAGGAATTCTGTTTTTTCAAGACAACGCTCCTGTCTACACAGTCATGTTGCCATGAGCACTATTCTGAACGCAGGATTTGAATGGTTTGAACATCCCACATATTGATCTGGGGAGATCTGGCCCCTAGTGATGTCTTTTTATTTCAAAAATTAAAAGAATATCTCCCGTTGGCCAGATATTACGACAATAATGAAGTGATGACGGCCGTAAATGACTGGTTGTAAGAGCAACCGAAAGAATTTTCTTCAAGAGGAATCAAAGGTTAGTTGTCGAAATGTACATCTAGTGTTAATAAAATACTATGTTGTAAGGGTAAGTTTGTTTCAAGTTAAAGGTTTGGAGCATCGTTGGACCGAATGCATCGACGTTCAGAGAGATTGTGTAAAAAATAAACCTTTGATATTTCTTCAATTTATTTTCTTCCATGTTAGGGACCGACTGATTTCCCCTCGTACTAAGACATGGCACATAGCATAGCTATTCGAACAGAACTTGCACCAAGTTAGAGGCTACAACTGGAGGAATACTCATGGTGGGGAATTGCACTTGACCTCAAATGAAATGTTGATCACAAAACAATACAAACAATAAATAATAATAAAGGTTCTATACACTCTTAGCAGTAATGTGGAAACCTCCAAAAGTAATCTACATCTTAAAAGAAACTCTTATAATTATAAAAGATTTTAACGTTAATATGGTCAAAAAGGATGGATTAACAAAAGAAACAGGCTATTAGAACATCGATGCAAAATAGTACATAACTTGTCCTACAAAAACTATACTGGAATTAAAAAAAAAGTTATTGAAAATGGACCAAAGAAGTTGATCTCATCTGCTCACTTTAATAAACAAAACAAAATCGAATATGGTGTTTTATACCTATTCATACTATGAACTTTCTAGAGAGAAGGTAGGTAGATAGGTTATAATGAGGCCGGTAACACAAATATTAATTCATTTCAAAGGTAATTAATTTGAAGCAGAAAAAAAATAACACTGAATACAAACTCAAGCTTGTTTTATTTGTTCATATGAATAAGAACAATTATTTAATATTAAAAAAGTATATTTGAAGTATGTGACAAAATTATACTTATGAGGTGCAATAATTATTATAATAACTTCAAATATACAATTTATCATCATAACATAACAGGAAATGGTAAATTAAATATAATAGAATGTTACCCGTATGAATATTGTAATACGAAACTAACAAACAAGGTACATTAATGAAATATATAGTCTTAAAATATTGCATTTGATCACGTCTAAAATGATTTGATGCATCGGCGAACATTGGCACGACAAAATTGCAGTGATCGAAATAAAATTAATTGAATGCAATTCTTGGCCGACAGTCGAGAATCACTCATCTCATTAAATGCGGTTTTATATTGAAGAACATAAATATTTCACAAGGAAATGCAAACAAAGTTAATTGACTTAAGATTTGTTTTTTCTTTTTAGTGAAATCAACACTCCTGCATAAACAAGTGGCAAGATAAATATATACATAAAACACGTCATCTACTGTAAAATTTAACTAAAAGGAAATTTCTTTAAAATGGTTTATAAGCTACTGGATATTTTGATAAAAATGCTCTCTTCAAATTAACAGTTAAATGATTCCATCCTAACAGATCACAAACTTCTATGTATCGTTCTTCAGTTTCTTTAGTTGTTTTCTCTTCTTGGAGTTTCTGTAGGAACTTTAGAACTCGTCCATATTGCTTTTTTATTGATGCATGCCATACAGAAAAATACATCACACAAGGTGTTGTCACCTGGAAATTTACGTGTGTTAATACACCAAAAACAATATTTGAACTTGTACACGTGAGATGAAGATGATTAAATAGCAATTAAATTTATGGACGATTACATATGATGGAAAATGATTTTTATCCCACAAAGTGCATGCAAATATACATTAAATCCTTTACATGCTACTATAAATACAACAGTTCTATCATGGTACCAAATTAGCTTAAGGATTAAATACATATTTGCACACAAATTGCCTGAATTCTCAGATGGTAAATGGCTGAAAATCTGACTAACTTGTCTTAAACCTCACTATATACAACAACAAAACTTCCATTCAAAAACTATGAATTAATGTTACCGAGTTTCAGCCACTTATCGTCACTGAATGACCTATTTGATTTGAAGGTTCGAGCATCTATCTCAACTAAGTCAAATTAAAGTACTTAACATGACAACATGAAAAAAAATTGAAATTAAAACAATTGAACAATTGATCAATATGAAAAAAATGTACATTTTATTTTAAAGATTTAAATGAACTACGTTTTATAAAATCTCTGTTAATGTTTGATAAAAAACATACGAAATACAGCGGAGATATTTGCTCGAACTTAAGAATCAATCTCGCTGTAGATTGTAGATCTGTTTTGTTACTTGTTGACTTATCTATGAAAGTTATTAACGACTCCATCGAAGACTTTATTTTCTATAGTCTTGCACAACACATGCACGTCTTTTGCCTATGTTTTCTTTGCTTTTTTTTGGTTCTTTAATTTTATTTAGTTTTCAAGCAGAATCTGCAGCAGAAGTCTTCAGTTTTGATGAAACAAAAGCTGTCTAATCGGCATTTTGTCGAATTGGAAATTTCGAGACCTGGACGAAATGGAACCACTTTCAGCTTAGAGCTTCGCTGCCACTACCGAAGGCTTCTACGTTGTTGATGATGGTGAAATATGATGGGATTTCTTCGTGTTCAATCCACAGAATTTGGGACAAGTTGAAGAAAACTTGGTTAAATATAATTTTATATATATATATATATATATATATATATATATATATATATAAAATAATAAATAAAATAAATGTAATTTTTGATTGATTCCTTTGTTTCATCTTTGATTTACCTCCTCGTTGATTTTCAATCTTCAATCTCTTAATTTGATTGATGCACCACGTTTATTGTTAATAACACTTAGTTCATAGATTTGGATAGTTTTGGTCAACATTTGATAGTTTACTTAACCCATTAAGGTACGAATCTTGTATATACGTATCATGATAGTTGTTACGAAGGTATGGTTAAGAAACTAAGCTCTCACACAAAATAAATAAACCAGACTCATTCCACAAGTTTACCTCAATGGGTTAAATGACTCACCATGTATATATCATCTAGCACATTTTTGTCAAAATCACCATTCACATTCTACAAAATTAACTGAATATTAGTATATAGGAAAACGGCACATAATGGTGTTTCCTCGTTAATGAAAACTATCAGATTCAAATGATTTAACATGAGATTCCCAAAGCGAATGTTCACGCAAACGATTAATTAAACAAACACAATTATTTTAATCTTATTGGGTAATTCATGTTAGAGCTTTTCAATCTGAAAAATAGCACATCAAGATGAAACACAGAAAAGACAATATTGAACGATATGATAGTCCAAAGCAAATAATGGCACCACTAGTATTTCTTTCTCAATTAAAACAAATCATGGGGTTGCAATGACAAGGTTCTAACCATATTTTATTGACACGATATGATACCAGCGCAAGCTTCCATCTACAAAGGCTTTCCACTTTATTTAAGAGAATGTGATCCTAACAACTAATTATCCAAATATTAGGAAGCGAATGTAGATGGAACTTTGCACCTCTTACATATAGTATATAATTAAATGGGAAATAAATTAAATAATTATTGCATTAAACTTGTAGCAAATAATTACAATGCAAATTTTAGAATTGGATCATTTTAAAGAAATAGAAAATTGTACAATGGATTTTATAAAACCAGTAAGCTTTCTAACAAGATAATAATTTAAAATATAATTTCTAATTGAATGAAAACTTACGTAATTATCAAGTGAAAAGTGTTTACTTATTTATTTTTCATGTATATCAGATTTGTTGTTTGAATGTCTTTATAAGTTGTTTTATATTTTGTGTGAAATAGATTTTCCTGAAAGAGAAAATCTAATAAGGGAATTCGATTACTTTGATGGCATAAGATGTATAAAATTTTTTTTAAAACAAAACGAAATACATCTAAATCATATTGATGGCACAATTCAATTTACAAACAAGTTATTCTAGTTCTAGTTTATATTACAAATAAGGAAAAATAATAAATATATATAACCTTGTTATTCCAACCCCACGAAATATAACACAAATTTCTTACCTTGGAGTCGGTAGGATCAACAAATTTGAGTAATGTATTCCAAAGAGCGGAAATATCATTCATCACAAGCACATTGCCATCATCTTCCATATTATTTATGGAATATTCATACATACGACAATGATAAATACCTTTCCGACATAAAGCTTCTAAGAAAACGGTTTTCTGGCGGTCCATTTGTCTAAAACGATAACAAAGGCATAACGATCATAACAATGTAGTTTTCCGTTTACATTTTTATTTGCATCGCGTCAGGTCTCTGATCCAGTTTCATCCCTAAATAGGCCAGCAATTTTTCTTGGTCTACGTTAGCTAATATAACGTCGCATACAGCAATATATTTCCTTAACTCTTCTTTATTTGTTGTTCCCAAATATGGTGCAGTAAACAATGGTAATTGTATTTTTGGCTCTAACGGATCGGAACATTGTAGGAACGAAATGTGGGTGGATAAATTAGTTGGGTTATCTTTTTTTAGCTCTTCATATAGCTCATCAGCAATCGCACTAGGTTCTGCAATAGTAATTTATTATTGTAATGAAAATACGATTCCTTTACGTCTAAATTACCGAATTTTGCCAACCACTGAAGTTTTAAATCCCTTAATGCATCTTTATATTCTTCAATTTTCGATTTATCCTTGTCGGTTACTTTGCAACTTTTTTTATTCTGATCATAAAGTATGTACTTTATTGGGTATGTATCAGATTTTTTCCCTAATTCATCCTTCGCGTAAGTTATATATCCAGTTAAATAATGAGCAGAGTTATTTGTTTTAGTTGAAAATCTTAAACAAGAAAATCATTGTGCCGTTAAATTATATACATATAAATATATATATATATACACAGTTCTACTTACTTATCAACTGGTAATGGAGCAATATACAGTGGAATAGTTGATGAACACAAAGAATGGCCTACAATAGCTTTCTTTCCACCAACGACGGCTTGCGAATGACTATTATATACATCCAGAGTAATTGCGTTACTAAGTTTCTGATTTAAAAGTAACGGTGTTTCTAATAACTTTTCCAAATATTCTTTCTTATCGTGGCGAATATGCATTCTAATTATATAGTCACCTTTATCTAATTTAATGTTATACTAAAAATAAAGTTATTTAATATAAATTATCGCATATTAATTGAATACCTTTGAAGGATATGCGTCTCCGCAACCTAAATTCTGCTTGTTGCTGTCATATAACATCCACAATTGAGATTCAAACTCTGATTCATAAAGTACGTCACTTAAAAGCGGATTATTGGGAGATACTTCAGTAGCTTTGTTTAAATGAAAGGAATACGTCAATAAAAGTTCGTATATTTGACGACCAGGTGGTATCAAATCTCGCTTGGTTAACGGACACACTTTAGATTCGACTGGCCTACAAAGCAGCAAAAAAATATAATGCCAACACTGCAAATTTACGTACTCACTTTAATATTTGGACGGAATTTTTGAGCGATACAATCGGTAATATTTCTTCCCCTTGTAAACTAGTAACTTCAAGGGAGTGGATCCCGTCAGCGGCTTGCATTGTGATATGCGGTTGATTGGGTTTAATACCATGGAACGATAAAATGTAATCGATTGCAATCTCGCCTAAATTAGCCCAGTACTTTGCGATGACCACTTCTAGCACGAGTCCTCCTCGGACAGGAAAACTTTGAACGCTGTCGCTATTTGCAGTAACCGTCAAATTTTTATTAATCTCCAAGCTTTTGCAGCTTTGTTTCGGTAAAATCTCCATACAGTGGATTACGAAGCGGCCGACGGCGTCTAAATTGGGTGCTCGCAAACGTAAAGTTGCCCAAGTTGCTAAATCAGGTACGACGAAAAAGTGGCGCCTTATTGTATTTGGCTTAAACACGACGTTGTTGAACGCACTCGAATAACCCGGAGCTATGACGTTTTGCGGTTGGACAACCACGATAGGAATACGGAAAACAGGTCCCTTTTCGACACATGTCACGTCGTAAGCGTTTATAGACGCACTATGTATTCCAGAAGATAAACCAGAGGTATTAATCTTGATTCCGAACGCCCGAGTCATATTTGCTAAATCAAGGTGCGACGGGTAACTAATGTATGGGTCGGTGCATACAAGAGTTAATCTCATGTTAAATGCAATTTTCGTACATGCTACAATGCAGTCTGTGTTTTTAAAATAAGGTTCTACGCTAATGGACCACTCGTGACTAGTGCAGCGCAATTTATTACGTATGTAGACTCCTTTCGTACCGTTTGGCCCACATGATATGTGAAATCGCACATCACGCTCCTGCACCGAATAATAAGTAGTCAAATATTCAAATGTTTTATCTACATGAAGCAATCCGCGGCCTTGAGCGAAACGTTCGACATCTGGGAGATTTGTGGCACAATTTTCAATTGCTCTTTTAATGCTATATGGCGAATATGGTAGATCACGTTGTTTTAATCCGGATAGTAAAATACCGACTGCACCGGCAACGTGTGGCGATGCCATTGAAGTTCCATTCATTAATTGAGAGTTTCTCAGAGTGAAATTAGGAACTGACGTTATAGCACCACCAGGAGCACAAATATTAACACCAAATCCTCCGTCTATTGTTGGTCCTCTTGATGACCACGTGTATGGCATGCCAGGTAACTTTTCCCTCATTGAATATTCAGCAACCATCATATCAGGCGATACGTAAGCACCAACACCAATTATTGTTTCTTGACTGATGTCTGGAGGTGTGCCCACTGTACTCAAGGCGGGGCCATGATTACCAGCAGATGCTACCCAAACTACTCCATATTTATTAACAACTTCATTCATTAGATCACCTATTCGACTGAAATACATCAATAAAATTAATAATTCAAGTAGTGTGCATAACAAAACCCCTTCTTTTGACTTAAATTCATATTTATATGACAAACAGGTAGCATGAAACATTTAAATTAAAATATGAGTTGTGTTGCAATCCAACCTGACAATTGTAGGAATATGGTTGATATAACAAAAAATAGATACAATTAATCTTTTGTTTCAGTACTATTAAACATGGTAATAAAGTTATTGAAACCAATAGGTTACGAGCCCAGAACATGGCCGAAATAAAATAATTACTATATAATATAATAATTATTCGTATGGACATGGACTTGGATAAAGATGCTAATAAAGTATCAGTTGTAAAATTGAATTGAATTTCATTTCATGTGGAAATATTGGAATTGCTCATAAAAGAAAATTTGTGGAGCACATAAATGAAGAAAAATCAGAAACTCTTAAAGATGAAAATACCAATAGTGGAATGGAAAAATAAAGATGATCAAGTAAGAGCCTCCATGGGTTTGTCAGTGGAATATAGTGAATTATGCCACATCAGAACCCAAACTATAGAAGTAGCATTGGCCATAGTTAAAAAACTATCAAGTAAAGGTACTTTTAGTAATAAAGTGAGATTGATGCGAGATATTTGCAATTCAAAGATGGTCGATGAAAATGGCAATATGGAACAGCACATTGCTGAGTTAACAGATCAATTTCAAAACCGATTAATTAATTATTTCACCAAAATAACATAATTTTAAATATGCAGTTTTTAAAGGTAACACTCTGAAATGCAAAAGGCATTGTTCAGCATAGATATGAAACAGAATTATATCTCAAAGAGAATCTCATAGACGTAATGCTAATAAGTGAAACACATTTTACCGTAGAAAGGTAACTTAAAAACCAAAGTACACAGTATATCACACAAACCATCCTGAGAGTACCGTCAAGGTGCTACTATTATCCCAATCAAACAAAACATTGAACATTACCAATTACATCGTTATGGAGTCAAGACTTTGCCTTACGGGTTACAAAATAAATCAGAATGGATTCATGCAATGGAAGGTGAAATAGCATCGTTATCGAAAAACAAACCATATGAATTCACAGATAAAAATTGATGTAAGAAATAAAATTAGTTGATTTAAAGTACTATTAGATAGTTAAGGGTTTTCTCAAAAATTGTTATGAATGTGTGCAAGAACTCGTATTGTATAAAGTTCGTACACCATTCCCATCACAAAAATTTCATTGTATGACATTTTGATACAAATTTAAAAAATATGTAATTTGACAAATATAATGACAAGTAGATAAAATAAATATCGTTTCATTTCAATTGTAAAAAAGTTATTTGTATCAACAACAACACAGTTTTTAATTATTGCAACGTAACCTATGTATATGAAGACGCAGTGAAACCCAAAGAATAAGTGTTATAATTAAGATGTAAGTTTACCCTGCATTAGACCAATGTGCATGTTCTCCATAACTCATATTAATAATGTCTATCGGTAGAGTTTTCTGAAGTTCCATCACTTTAATTATTGCCCTTACTAATGCCGTTCCAGTTTCCATAGACCCCAAGCGGCCGTCCCCTAAAGAATTAAACATTTAATTATTTCAATGTCACATAAATAAAATCATACAAACCTATCGTTAAAGATACAATTTGAGCTCCAGGTGCAATACCATTTAATTCAGGTTGATTAGGAAAATATGCAGATGCGATGGAAGCAACGTGAGTTCCATGACTTGCTATAATATCATTAGAACATGATTATAATACAACAGTGCTTGATATTTTCCAGAAAAATATGTTTTGTAAAAATAAATTATTTGCAATAACATTTTATTTGACCACAGAACCGACAAGCTGTTGGTTATAAAGTATATATTTTTTAATCAATATCTTTTTTTTTGTTAGGCTCAGCTTTATTTGCAATTTATTCAACTTTGACGTGTTTTTAATTCATTATTTTAGTTATTGTAATTTCATCATTCTAAAAAAATTAAATATGAATGAAAATCAGCCGACAAAAATGATTGAGTTATTTTTATTTTCAAAAGTTTCATATTTCCCGTCGTTAATTAAATTTTTTTTATTTCAATCGCATTGGTTTGTTGTCTATTTATTTTACTATCAATTGTCGCATTTTCTAATATATTATAATGTAATTCTTGTTTTATTTCTGTTCATTTAATTTATTTCACTTTCATTTGTTTAGTTATAGTTTAATTATTATTCCCTCTAATTTTATTGTTTGATATTTCAAAATTCCGAATAAATCAATTTAAAAACTAATCATATCGTTTCCCATAGCCCCCATTTCTGTTTAGGAACACATTGTTTTATGTAACGGTAAAAATATTTATCTGGAAAATTTCACACAACTAATTTCTTTCAACAAACATTAATTCTTTAAGAAACATCTTCTTTTTGAAACTGGAAAAAATAAGAAATCTGCAACTGCAAATCTACTCGACTTAAATGGTTAATCCAAACCATTTAATTGAAACCGAATAAATATGAATTGAACTTTTGAAAAATATACATTACGTACAACATAATCCCACAAGTTCTAGCACGTTCCCATCGTCATGAACATTTATGCTAAAATTAAGTTGATCCGACTTCGTAAGGGGAGCAAACTCATGAGTAACACTATATTCTCCTAGCAATGGGCATTTTTCAAGGTCTCCTTGTTGCATAGTGTCCACACACGCCATCCAGTTTGTTCCATCGTGAAACAGAACACAGTCATATATCGGGCCACAATCTGAATACTTTTTATCCGAAGTCGTCAATATTTCAACTCTGGCTTCCAAATCTTCTTTCTCGAATTTGTCCTCTTCTGATAAATTCGTAATGTTCGTCACCTTCATTTCGAACTTGGACAAATTGCGACTCGCTTCAGCCAAACTCGATTTATACTGATTGTCCCAATTCTGTTCTTTGTGCTCTTCTTGAATCCTCTCTCGCAATCGTTCTGGGTATAAATCGAACGCATGTTTTAGTCCTATTCTGTAATTTGATGACGGATTGTTCCAATTATCTGGAATCTAAATCATAATCATTAACTATCTGATAGTAAGAAAGGTCAATTAAATAGATGTTTTTTTAAGCAAGGTTAAGAAAAGTCATATGAAAACTTAGAACTAATATGAATGCTAAAGTGGAGATATTACTGGAGAGACTAGAATTTCGCAGGAAGCATATGCAGAGAGACACAGTAACTATTTTAGAGTAGTACCGTATCCATTTACAAAATAAAGGAGTGGTAATCCTGCAGACGTTACGTGTGACAAGTGTCGTATTGATTTTAGTGTTGGATATGGTGGTGCCAGCGATATTGAAAAACATTTGAAATCAGAAAAACACAATCAAGTAGCTGCTTCAAACTCGTCAATGCTTACTTTTTTTTAAGGAACTGATTCGCCGACTTAAAAAGATTTGGATACAACTGCAGCTGAGAGTTTCACACGGTGCAAGAAAATAACAGCTTTCGTTCAAATGACTGTGCCTCTCATACTATTCAAGCATGTTTTGAGTAAAAATTGAGATGTGTTAGTAGAAAATCCCAAGCTATTGTTGTAAATGTGCTATCACCTATGGCATCCAACGAACTGAAAGAGCCCCTTCGTGAAGCCCACTTCATAACTTTATTAACAGATGCTTCAAACCATGGCTCAATAAAATTATTCCGTTTTGATTCGCTGTTTTTTACAATACGAAGGCGTGAAAGTCCAGGTTTTAGATATTCGAGAGGAGATTAATATTTACGGTCCCTAACATAGAAAGACACAAATTGAAGAAATATCAAACGTTTATTTTTCTACACAATCTTCCTGAACGTCGATGAAATAAAAAGAAATCACTAGGGGTCAGGTTTGATGAATATGCTGGAGGTTCAAACAATTCAAATCCTGCGTTCAGAATAGCGCTCATGGCAACATGGCTTTTGTGAACAGGAGCGTTGTCTCGATGAAACAGAATTCCTTTGCTCAATTTTAACCGTCTTCTTTCTTTGATGCAATCGCGTAATCTTGAAATTAAGTTGGCATAGTAGGAGCCTGTTATTGTATGTCCACGTTCCAAAAAATCAGTTACCAAAATTCCGTCTGCGTCCCATAAAATTGTGGCCATAACTTTACCAGCGGATGGCAAAACACGAAATTTGCGGGGTGGCGGAGAACCTTGGCGATGCCACCCTTGTTGCTTCAACTCAGGATCGAAGCGGTACAAGTGACAAAAATACAATTGAACCAACTAACGTAACAACAACATAACAACAAATGATTAATACTTTAATGTGTCAAATTGATTCAACGTCACACAACGCCTGCTATGTCAGGGATGCTAAATAATGATCTCCATTTGTAATTGACGATTATTTGTAAGAAGTATTATCTTGTAATAATTTGAATAAGAAAACTGTTTAGACAACACGAACTACAATTTTGGAGGAAAAATAGAAAAGGAAGTAATAATGTTTCCGCAAAATTGAGTCAATCACTCGGAAGACAGCTCATTGGGATTGGATCTGGAACCCACATAGTTCACAACGCGATCAAAACTGCCTCAGATTGACTTCGAATGCATCATTGTGAAAATTTATTCATTTTTCTACATCTACAACGTTCGAGTAAAGCTTTGAAAGAGTTTTGTGATTCAAAAGGTTTTTCGGCGCTTTTACATCCGCTTTTGTACAATTCAGACGTACTAATACCGATTTTGCAATAATACTTTCACACATAGAGATTCGTTGTCCGGGAATGCATTAATTAGTTCAATTATAAAAATCTTCTAATTGTATTAAAAAATTGAATTATTTTATGCGATAATGGAAAAAAAAACCTACCTTTAACTTTCGCCCCGATAGTCCAGTAATAAATCCTTCTTTCGGTTGAACGATTGTCGTAGTTACAACATCACCGCAGCCGCTACAATCAAATCGCTCGAGAATTTTCACTTTCCCATCGGTGGTTTTCTAAAACGAAAATTGTACGAAGGTTTTTAATGGATTATGTCGACGTACCTGTAAGCCAGGGGCACCAGGATCGACACCCGAGTCGAATATTGCTATTAGAACGTTCCGACCATCATATTCCGGATATTTCGACAAGAAAGATATAACACCGGTTTCTTTTTTTGGCATGAGGCCCCAAACTGGGTAGTCCTTCTCAATTAACTCCGTCATGCTTGGTGCAACTCAGTAACCTCTAAATTGATAACCTAAAATTCGCGAAATTAATTAAACTTATATTGAGTACCTACCAGTGTGTACATTGGAACAAGTGGATTTTTTTTTAATAAGCAGATGATAACAAAAACAATATTAATAAATGAGCATAATGCAAGTCATACAATTTTACTAAATAAACACTAATATAGTTGATTGCACAAATATTAATTTTGCATGCGTTACGAATTAACAGTTTATTTGTATGTTGTTACCTAAGTTAGTGAATCAGATATACCAAAAATCAAAGATAAAGGAAACAAGTATAATTTCTTCAGCAACTTACATCAGTTGCAAAAGTGCAACTGTTTGACAGAATCGTCACCAAAATATTGTTTACTTTTTGCCAGTGGCGTAACGTTTTTTTTTTGTTGCGGGTGGGCAACGATCTTATTAAATAAAAATGCCTGACTAAAATTAATAAAAGGAACGCTAAATAGTTGGACTTTTCAATTGCAAGGCAAGAAATTAAATTTAAATTAAATTATTTTGACATTTGTTCAAACAAAAGACTAATTGTTAAACCTATTATATTAAGCGTGGAACATGACTATTTTAAATGCATGGTCTTTACAAGCTTTAATCATGTAATAAGACGATTCTTTTACATAGTACCAAATTCTAAAGCCAAATGTCATTTTTATTTTTAAAGAAAGCAAATACAAATACACATATTTGTGAATATATAGAAAAGGCTTTATGCGTAATACTAATATAAAAGGTCGTCACAGAATGGTAAGTGGAACCCACAAATTTCACAAATAGTGAATATATCATTTCAAATAAAAAATTTTGACGTGAAATAATAAAAACGCAAATTCGTTGTGAAACTTACGACTACTGACTATAAAATATAAAAGATCTAGGGGTAGTTGGTGCGTCACTGTCACTGTCAATTTTTACATATTCGGCTTCTTATTGTGTTCGATCGAATTATGTCAGTCTGCGGAATTATGTGAAAGATTAAAAACAATTTACATTTCTTTTATTTGTATATATATAAATAAAAATGAAAGGAAGATTTTTGGGCATACACCCGCATGGAAACACGCAACCGCCGACACGTGTTTCTGACTTATTAGTCGTCATCAGGACGGTATAGGCAAATTAAAAGGTGGACAAAAGTTGGAGATACAAGCAATCGGAGTCAACAACAAGCAGCCGACCTCCACATTGTGATAACAGTCAAAATACCCACAAATTGTGTGGGAACATTCAACATAACCACGCGGGAGGACATAGCCACCTACGTGAACAACCGAGCCCAGGATATAATAGCGAAAAAAGGTTTTAACGCGGGAACGAAGATATATTAAAGGAAGATTCTTGGGCATGGGTATCTCTAAATTTTGTCCACCTTTTAATTTGGCTATACTGTCCTGATGACGACTAATAAGTCAGAAACACGTGTCGGCGGTTGCGTGTTTTCATGCGGGTGTATGCCCAGGAATCTTCTTTTCATATATCTTTGTTCCCGCGTTATTTTTTCATAAATAAAAATATATATTTAATATTGTAAGGTCTATTATGACGTCAGTAAACATTATGCGGGGTATTTTTGTTGTTTTGAACTGCACCTTCACCTCCACCATTCAAAAACCTGCGTTCACTATCAATTATTGCTGCACCATAAAATAAAATTACAGTGGCCAAGTACATTTCTAGCAGACGCCAGACGCTTAGACAACACTTATTCCTTCGCTGCTGTGCACATAAACAGACTTCCCCACTGAAGTCTACTAGTCCACCTATCGTCACGGGGCCGAACTATAATTTATTTCCATATTACCAAGAAGGAAAAGTGAAATACTGTAATTTAAATTTCAAATCAGTCGGCAATACAAAATGTAATCTTCATTTTATCATATATTACTCTTACAGAGCAGTTTTGTAAAAATGATTACTTCCTATATTTACGCTCTTTGGCCATTCTATATATTAATAAATGGCCATCTCCTAAAATGTTGTTCCTGCCCCATTTCCGTTGGTTTCTGTAAAGGCCGCAAACAAATATTTTTTATTTAACAATTTACTTATTTCTATTTCTTATCCATTTAGACCTACAGTAGTTTTTTTTCTTTTGCCACTTTATATTCATGTTACAGTACCTTCGTTTCCTTCGGATTCTTTAACCGCTTTAAGTACTCCTTGAAATACCACATGGGTTATCAATCTGGATTCACCGTCAGGTGTTCGTATTATCAACGAGTGCGACTGGAGGTCGATCAGTTATCAGTGATAGTAACTATCCTACAATTTATGTTGTGAGCTTTTCATATTAAGGTGACGTGTGAACCCTTCTTTTTTACGTTAACGGTTAGATATAATACAGCAATACAATAACTATTATTTAGTTAACCTTCTTACTTATTTCACACTCGCAATTATTCCCCTTCACTTTGTACTTTTTTGTAATTACATTAATCGACAATTCTTATTTGTCCATCACCGACAAGATGAATCCTTATTATAATTGTTTATAATAAATTAATTCATAATCATTGCACGAGGAAAATAAATTAGAAGAGCAACCAAGAAGTAACTTGCACGAAGAAATGAGAAAGCAAACGTAAAAAAATCGATAAATGAGGAAAAAAGCATTGTAAAACAAACAAAGTGACGAGTACCAAAAATAATCAAATACTACATATTAAATTTCTACAATTCTATATCTTTTCATTTGGTTTTATTTTTCACAACGGAGGAACTAAATGCAATAAAAAATGAGTCTTGTATATAAAACGAGGAACGAAAATAAAAATAAAAAAATGCAACGAGAAGAAAAGGAACAAATTTAATGCAGCCGACACGTGTTTCTGACTTATTAGCCGTCATCAGGACGGTATAGCCAAATTAAAAGATCATTAAAAGATCATTATTATATCCTGGGCTCGGTTGTTCACGCAGGTGGCTATGTTGAATGTTCCCACAATATTGTGGGTATTTTGACTGTTGTCATAATGTGGAGGTCGGTTGCTTGTGTTGACTCCGATTGTTTTGTATCTCCAAATTTTGTCCATCTTTTAATTTGGCTATACCGTCCTGATGACGACTAATAAGTCAGAAACACGTGTCGGCGGTTGCGTGTTTCCACGCGGGCTTTGCCCAATAAAGTCTTCCTTTTATATATCTTTGTTCCCGCATCAACAACCTTTTTTCATTATTATATCCTGGGCTCGGTTGTTCACGCATGTGGCTATGTCCTCACGCGTGGCTATGTTGAATGTTCTCACAATATTGTGAGTATTTTGACTGTTGTCATAATGTGGAGGTCGGTTGCTTGTGTTGACTCCGTTTGTTTTGTATCTCCAAATTTTGTCCATCTTTTAATTTGGCTATACCGTCCTGATGACGACTAATAAGTCAGAAACACGTGTCGGCGGTTGCGTGTTTCCACGCGGGCTTTGCCCAATAAAGTCTTCCTTATATATATATATATATATATATATATATATATATATATATATATATATATATATACGAAAGATGGTCTAATCTTACACCTCAATGGTGTAGTGAACATTAATTAAAACAGGTCCATGAACGAAGGGTAATAACCCAGAAACAATATTGTCTAGCGATCCACCAGTTAGTCTTCATGGACCTGTTTTAATTAATGTTCACTACACCATTGAGGTGTAAGATTAGACCATCTTTCGTGTAAATTTTACATTTTGCTGTCAGATTTGACAAGATACATTTTTAATATATATATATATATATATATATATATATATATATATTTGAAAATGTGTCTGGTCAAATCTGACAGCAAAATGTAAAATTTACATGATAGATGGACGAATCTTACACCTCAATGGTGCAGTGAACATTAATTAAAACAGGTCCATGAAGACTAACTGGTGGATCGCTAGACAATATTGTTTCTGGGTTATTACCCTTGGTCAGTAGCGATTACCAAGAACCTTAGTTGTTGAAATACCTTTACATGTAGTCGCCATCAAAACTTCTTGGCGCGAGCCAATCACTCTTAACGAACCACTGACAACAGAACACTGACGAGACGATTGCAGCAATCCTTTTATATGTTGACACTGGACGTTTGACATTCGTCTCTTGTTTAGTCTCCGCAAGGTGTTAGACAAGGTATCCTCTCGTCAGTGTTCTGTTGTCAGTGGTTCGTTAGGAGTGATTGGCTCGCGCCAAGAAGTTTTTATGGCCACTACATGTAAAGGTATTTCAACAACTAAGGTTCTTGGTAATCGCTACTGACGAAGGGTAATAACCCAGAAACAATATTGTCTAGCGATCCACCAGTCTTCATGGACCTGTTTTAATTAATGTTCACTGCACCATTGAGGTGTAAGATTCGTCCATCTATCATGTATACGAAATATATAGGAAATTTTCAAAAATACTTAAAAAAATAAGTATTAAAAAATACTGAAAAATGAATACGTAAAAGCTATTAAAATTGTAAAAAAAACAAAACTACAAAAGCCAACCGAGCCTAACGCGACATTACCCAACCTAACCCAACCCAAACTAATTGGATTATAACAAAACGTTAAATAAAAGAATATTTCTCAGTCTTTGATTGCAATATGCAAATTCAACGCATTCAAACGTCAAAATTCAATCCAATAATTTATAACAATAAAACATTATATATCGATTTACATATGAATTCCATAAAATTTATATACGAAGGGAGATCATTATTTAGCATCCCTGACATAGTAGGCGGTGAGTGATCACTTTGACACATTAAAGTATTAATCATTTGTTGTTACTTTGGTTCAATTGTAGTTTTGTCACTTGTTACCTGTTCATCTAGAGAAATTCTAAAAATGGAAAAATCAGAGGTATATACGTAGAGTTATAAAATACTTGCAAAAGAACGGTTTGTTGCCAAAAGAAATTCACTGTAGACATGGTAGGTGTATTAGGTGAGGGTGCTGTTTCTTACCAAGTGGTGAAAATATGTCTCGAGAATTTAAATGGGGAAGACAAACATGTGAACATGCGAAAGGTGTTGGACGACCAGTCACTGTCACTACCCAAGAAAATGTTAATCGTATACACGATATGGTAATGACGGATAGACGACTGATCATTCGGTGGATAGCTGAAATTGCGAATTTTTCTTATGGTACTATAGAAAATATTTTAACAAATATTTTGGGGTTAAAAAAGTTGTCTGCATGTTGGGTCCCACAAATGTTGACATCTGATCAGAAACGTTCTAGAGTATTGTATTCTGAAGCCAGTTTGGCAAAGTTTAAAGCAGATCCGGATGAATGTCTTTCTCGATTCGTCACTGCTGATGAAACGTGGGTTCACCACTTCGATCCTGAGTCGCATTGCCGATGTTCTCCGCCATCCCGCAAATTTTGTGTTTTGCCATCCGCTGGTAAAGTTATTTCCAAAATTTTTTGGGACGCAGACGGAATTTTGATTTTAATTTCAAGATTGCGCGATTGTGTCAAGGAAAAAAGACGTGGAAAATTCAGCAAACTATTTCATCAAGACAACGCTCCTGTCTACATCCCGCATATTCACCACACCACCGACCACAGACCACAGACCAAAATTAAAAGAATACCTTCGAGGGACAAGATATTACGACGATAATGAAGTGATGACGGCCGTAGAAGAGCAACCGAAAGATTTTTTTTCCCGAGGAATCAAAGGTTCGGAGCATCGTTGTACCAAATGCATCGACGTTCAGGGAGATTATGTAGAAAAATAATCGTTTGATATTTCTTCAATTTGTTTCCTTCTATGTTAGGACCGTAAATACTGATCTCCCCTCGTATAACGTTACGTATTAAATATTTTCATCTCTTTTATTGTTTCAAATTATAGAATTTTTAGATTTGAAACTTCCATATTCCACCCTAATCTACCATACGTGTATGTACAGTAGGTATGTATGTGATATTATCATAACAATAACACATTTAATTAATCTGATATTTTCCATTGACATAGCTGGAACACGGAATTACGGCATTACGCCTCAGGAACGCGTGCATGTTTTAACCTGAAATTTTGCAATGGTATAGGTGGAATGCGGATTTTGTTTACTGAATCTTTGGAAACAAACGAAAGAGTAATTAAAAATTTTAATACAAAAAACCCGCATTCAATATTCTTATACTTACATGAATGTCCAGCAAACCTGCGATGACAAGTGCATTTTTTGAAAGAACTTTTCAAATAAAAGTAAAGGAGTAAGCCATACTTCCTATTGAGGTATTGCTTCTAAAATAGCGGGTCGTCGCTATATACAAATTCAAGTTTCATGACTAACTTTAATTGTTTAGGAGGTAGAGCGCGCAGAGATACACACAGGCTCACACACAACCACACAAAATTTCGAGTTCAAAAATTTCCATGATTATTTATTATAGATATGCTTCGGTTAAGATTTTGCATTGACATAGCTCCAATACGGACATTGTACAATGAATCATAGGAAACTACCACATTCTATTCATTCATAAAAACCTAGTTTGTGTTGCACATATAAAACAACTGACAGAGAAAGTGAAACGATTCACTTTCAAACAAATAGGAAATAAGAAATAAACAAATTAAACAATTACATAATATGAAAACACAAACGCAAGACTAAAGTTGTAAAAAAATAAATAAAACAAATTAATCAAAAATACTGTTCCTACTTCTGTTATTGCAAAAAATATAACATGGAACAACGCGTTTGTATTATTTAACATACCAAAGTTATACATTCAATACAATTTGTATATAAAATTAAAAATAATTAAATTTATTATCAAAGTATTCCCAAAGAAAATAAAAAACTTTAGTTTTAAGGTAGGATTTAACTGTATTCTTAAAATGATTGTCTGTGATATTGTGGACAAGCTCTGATAGCTTATTAAAAAATATATATACCATGAAAATTGGAGCCTCCTCTGGTTCCTGATAGTCTGTAATAGCCTAGGACAATATTATTTCTATTTCTAGTCTGATAACTCAGAATGTCACTGTGGGCAGTGAGGAGTGAAAACTCCAAAGTGAAAGGTTTGTCTACAACACTTAAGCCACCTCAGACCAGCAATTACACGCGCACACCTGTGCTGGAGCTCTATGTCCCCAGTTCAGAATTGTATATGACATCAACGAAGAAATGTAACCATGGCTACCCCAGACGGATTATTGCATGTAACATGTTCAAGTATGTTGCAGGCTAAGGTACACTCCAAGGCACACTCAGATCACAGGGAACAAACGTACCCTTGTGGCTGAATGAAAAGTTCATATTTTGTGTTTTAGTCTCATTCATGCTTAGTTGGTTCGCCACGAACCTTTCTTTAATCTTCATTCTGTCTGTCAGTGATGTCAACAATTGTCACGACATCTTAGGAGGTTGGTAGTATCAATATGGGGTTAGATTAACATTGAGACAGATCGTTGATGTATATTAAGAATAGCAGGGGATCCAACACCGAGCCCTGGGGGACTTTAAGTTAACCTGAGAGACAAATACGGCAACATTAAGGGGATCAAAATTATAATAATATAGTTCATTAAATATCGCGTGTAACACTCAATTAAACGCCTTGGTTACGTGGTAAAAATATGCAAATGTGTCTTGGCCCTCTTCCATGCTTTTAGTCACATACTTAATGAGGATATTTACAGCAAGAGTGGTTGATTTGTTTCTAAAGCCATATTGTCCACGATGGAAAAGGTTATTTTCTAAAAAAAATGCAGTAATCTGCTCTTTTAGGATTGACTCAAAGATCTTAAAGAGTATTAGTAGCAGAGATATTTGGCGATAATTAGTGGGATCACCAGTTCCACTTTGCACCACCTCATCGGAAATGTTTATGAAAAAGTTGTTTCGGGATTGAATTAATCAGAAGTTGTGATTACCCTTGAATTTTACTTCTTCTTAATATATTCCGCGTCGCAGCTTGAGGAGTACTAGAATTACGAGGGGTGTTCAAATTTAAACAGGAATGTTTAAATTAAAACCCCACCTGAAGACAATTCTAAAAATTACATTATTTAAAGGTTAGACGTGACTCTTGTTAACATATCCATGACAATTGTTTCGATATAATATTATTTTGACAGTTACAGTTACAATGTCTGAAAGTTCTGTTCATTGTAGCGTGTAATAGTCTGTAATAATCAAATATTTAACGAATGATTCCACTGAAATTCTTACAAGACTGTGAGCACAATATGGCGATCAATGTCTTTCAAAAACTCGAGTGAGTGGTCAAAATCCTTTAGAGTCTGGAGAATGCATGTAGCAAATGAAACCTTATGTACGGCAAGCTGGAACTTGGTTAATGGTGAAAATGAACAAAAAGTTAATGCAGTTATTCAGAAAGATAGACGGGTAACAGTTCGTCAAATTTCTCAAAATTTACAAATTAGTGTCGGAAGTGAGGAGATCATAAAAAAACAAGCTAAAGGATCGTAAGGTGAGTGACTGGTGGATTCCGCCCTTGATTGAAGAACATAAATTGATCGTTTGTAAATCGCTTCTTCGTTAGTGCAGCAGTGACAACAGATGAAACTTGGGTACCCTATTTTACTCCTGAGTGAAAACGTGCAAGCATGCAGTGGAGTTACACCACATCTCCAAAACCAACAACACCAAAGGAAACAAAAATGGTGCTGTCCGCTGGTAAGTAAAGTGATTGCAACATTTTTTTAGGATTCTGAAGGTGCTCTTTGTTGATTTCCTTACAAGACGTCGTACAATTAATGCAAACTATTAATTGATAAAGTTATGCAGGCGATCAGGAACAAACGAAAGAGAAGACAGCGCCCAAGGCAATGCTTGTCTTCATACTACTACATGAACAATTGAAACCATAAGCAAACTTCAGTGGGATCTTCTTCCACATCCAGCATACATTCTTGATCTTGATACCCTCTGATTTTTATTTGTTTAGCCCATTAAAAGAATTTTTTGCTTGGAAAAGATTTCAGTTAAATAAAGACGTTATCGAAATTGTTCAAAAAAGACTTCTTCCAGGGTATTAAAAAGCTTCCAGATCGTTGGCGCAAGTGCATTGTTAGGCAGGGAGATTACGTCAAAAAGTAATATAGTTTTCATGGTAATATGGTAATAACTTTTTTATAAATAAATTCCTGTTTAAATTTGAACACTCTTCATAGACATGTGCTCATCATTGGCTTCTTTGTTTGCTTTACTTATTTTGTTTTAATAAAAATTTTTGTTTTAAGTTTGGGATATTGTTGGTTAATAGCATAACAAGTGTGAAGTCTTTCCAGCATAGCCCTCGGATCCTCATTGTTTCATCCCTGGTTGTAAAGTCGACTGTACCAATCAGTCTATATCCCTCCAGAAGATCATAGAGCTGCAGTGCCCTAAATCTCCAGTTGAAAAATTAACATTAAAGTCACCTTTAATGATAATCTTTTGGGACCTGTTTATTGACACAAGACAGTATTTCTAAAAATGTATCCAATACAATGTATTAAAGTGTTATGTACGCCGCGGCGTCGATGTCGTTTATTCAAATGAGATATTAAAAACGTATAAAAATCAGTAGACTATATAATGATTTCTTAATGTTGATGGTATATTTATCATAAAGTTGCTGTAATTTAAGAACGATTTTTTTTTGTAACCGCATAACATTATCGTAAATCTACATAATTACGACACAACAAAAAACAAGTGGTAAAAAATGTTAGCCACTTAGAATGTAAGCTGTTGAATTATCCCGTAGCTATAAATAAAATGTTTCACATTCTATGCACCCTTTATAATGACAAACTCTACCCACAAGCACCCTTTACACCAATAGGGGTGCAGATATAGCCGTCTTTGGGCGGGGTGGTTAAGGATTCCAATCCAATCGGATAACCGACGCCCGTGGCGTCGCCATAGCTACTATGGAACTGTTAGAGAGATTGGCATGGCATCTACACATTTCACACAGTGATTGCAGTATTAGGAAAAGATCGTTTAGTGTTTCCAGTAGATTTAGTGTGTTACAATCAAGATGGATAAGTTAGCACAGTTCGTGTGCAAGTCCTTCGAGGACAACAATAATGTAGTGTGTGTTGACGACTCCGATCGCAATTTAAAAGTAAAAATAATGAGAACCGAAGAGCCCGCGAAGTCCGAGCACCTAATCAAAAATGAAGATAATTTCACCGAGCAGAATATTGCACATGACGATTGCATCGATAAGGAAAAAGTCAAACCTGTTGCAAAGAATTGGTTAATACCAGACTCGACGAAATGTAACAATTCAACGTACGGCATAGATTTAAGTTTGAACAGTTCTCACGTGTCTTTTAATTCGTCGATTGTCTTAAATCACCAAAATCGCCTTACAGAGAGTATCCGAAAAACTGAACCGGTCAAAAAATCACCGCTCAGCCCCGCAGTTAGATGGTTCGAACATAATGAGGTTAAAACTCCGTCGCCCAAAAACAGCTACAGGTCTTCGGCATCGTCACCAATTGATCTGGAAGATTCAAAATCATCACCAGAAACTCTAGTGAGTGACAAAACCAACGATGAACAACATATTCAAAGTGTGCCAGTAAATAAAAAATCAAATTTAACCACGGATACAGAAAAGAAATTATGTAAGTCTAAATTTTTCTTGTTCTATGCATGTCCCGTTGATATTGTCATTAAACCAATGAAATAAACATTTGAATAGTTATCCATTAACGCCACTAAACAAAAACAATTTATTTTCCTTAGACTTTACTGGACTTCTTTATAAAATAATACAAATTTAACTTGAGATGTTATTATTAGTCAAGTTATACTGTAGATTAATTTTGAAACGTTGTTAAAAAAAAAAATTTGGGTCATACAAACATCATCACTACCATAGGAGCCCATAAATTAATATTACCGCCGATTTTCCCCATAACGAGACTAATACAAATTTAAAAAAGTCGAAATCGAACTGGTCGGATATTTGCAAACAATCGCGTCAAAATGAAAACCACTAGTAACACAGAAAATAAACATTTGAACGATATGGTAAAAAAAAAAGAATAAAGACGAACCATAACCATCCTACTGTTGAATAGCAAAGTGCGGTTTGTTTCAAAATATTGTGAGGAAGTCAAGTGTCGTTTACAAGATTCATCAAGTTGTCTTAAAAATAAATTATGAATTAGAATAACCCTGGAATAACGGCAATAACTATTAGAAAGGAAACAAGTCGATTGAATAAGTCTGAAACGGCTTATAATATACAATATTCAATAATATCGAACGATTTTACTTTATTTTCTATCTTAAGAAATTGCATTTTTTTAACAGGTTCGTTTACCTTTTTAGATATTTTAAATACGGGTCGTTTTTATTGTCGTCATCGTTCCCGCTGTAAGGATTAAAAAGTCTATCGTTTATTGTAGGTAGCGTCGAGTCAATATTATATCTTGAAACAAATTATAATAAGTCTAAGAAATGTATTCAAACGGCGTGAAAAACTTTTACTTCACGACAGATTCATGTAATTCAGCGTTAATGTGATGAAGTTATCAGAAGAGGGATGTAATTAATACTGACGTGCGTACCGGCTGCAGGTATCGATATTGCATGGAGGGAATATAAGTAGGTAATACGTAATTGTAATTGCAGCAACAATGAAAAAAAAATGATGGCTTTCAAAGAACTAAATTGAAAATCCGAAATAAGATTTACGACAAATTATTTCACAAATTACGTATTATTTCAGGTTGTTTTCCATTCAAGTTGTAAAATGCCTATAGTTAAACTAAATGGAAAATAACGCGTGTGGGACTAAAACAAATTTCGATCATACAAACATCATCACTACCATACGAACCCATAAATTAATATTACCACCGATTTTCTCCACAGTGTGACTAAACACCAATCTACGACACATATCCATAACGAACTGTTTTTCATTATTCGTTCATTTTTGTTTCCTTAGATAAAATGTCCCAAAATTACAAAGAAATGTTAAAAAAAACAAATGCATGACAAAAAACACAATATTAATAAGGTCAGGTTTGTAAATAATTGAAAAAAAAATCGATGGCATTCAAGGAACTAAATTGAAAATTCGAAATAGCATTTACGACAAATTATTTCACAAATTACGTATTATTTCAGGTTGTTTCCGATTCAAGTTGTAAAATGCGTCTAGTTGAACTAAAAATAACGCGCGCGGCGACTAAATCACATTTCGGTCTTAGAAACATCATCACTACGAGGGGAGATCAGTATTTACGGTCCCTAACATAGACAGAAATAAATTGAAGAAATATCAAACGTTTATTTTCCTACAGAATCTCCCTGAACGTTGATGCATTTGGTCCAACGATGCTCCAAACCTTTGATTCCTTTGGAAAAAAAATCTTTGGATTGCTCTTCCAACCAGTCGTTTACGACCGTCGTCACTTTATTATCGTCGTAATATCTGGTCCCCCGAAGACATTTTCTTAATTTTGGAAATAAATAGAAATCACCGGGGGCCAGGTCTGGTGAATATGAGGGATGTTCAAGCAATTCAAATCCTGCGTTCAGAATAGCGCTCATGGCAATATGGCTTTTGTGGGCAGGAGCGTTGTCTGGATGAAACAGAATTCCTTTGCTCAATTTTCCCCGTCTTTTTTCCTTGACACGATCGCGCAATGTTGAAACTAAGTTGGCATAGTAGGAGCCTGTTATTGTATATCCACGTTCCAAAAAAACAATCACCTACATTTCGACTGCTTTCCAAAAAATTTTGGCCATAACTTTACCAGCGAATAGCAAAACAGGAAATTTGCGGGATGGCGGAGAACCTCGGTGATGCTACTCCATACTTTGTGGTGAACCCACGTTTCATCAACAGTGACTAATCGAGAAAGAAATTCATCCGGATCTGCTTTAATCTTTGCCAAACTGGCTTCAGAATGCAATACTCTAGAACGTTTCTCATCAGGTGTCAACATTCATGCAGAGAACTTTTTTAGCCCCAAAATATAAAATATTTTCCATAGTAGTATAGTAGTAATGGTAAGTCGTCTATCTCTCATTACCATATCGTGTATACTATTAACATTTTCTTGGGTAGTGACAGTCACTGGTCGTCCACCACCGTTCGCATGTTCACATGTTTGTCTTCCTAGTTTAAATTCTCGAGACATATTTTTCACCACGTGATAAGAAACAGCACCCTCGCCTAATACATCTACTACGTTTTCATGAATTTCCTTTGGCGACAACCCTTTCTTTTGCAACTATTTTATAACTGCCCGAATCTCTGATTTTTCCATTTTTAGAATTTCTCTAAACTTGTCTGCTTAAATTCTAAATTATTTGAACAGGTAACAAGTGACAAAACTACAATTGAACCAACGTAACAAATGATTAAAACTTTAATATGTCAAATTGATTCACGTCTCTCAACGCCTACTACTCGGACGCTAAATGATATTAGTAAAACCGATTTTCTCCAAAGTGTGACTAAACACGAATCTGCGACACACATCGATAACGAACTGTTTTTCATTATTCGTTCATTTTTTTTTCATTAGATAAAATGTCAAAATAACAAAATAAATGTTAAAGACAAAAATATATAACAGAAAAATGATTGCAGCATGTAATTAAAAATCGATAGTTTTCAAAGAACTAAATTGAAAATGCAAAATAGAATTGATGATGAATTGCTATATGCCATTCAGATTCAACTTCCGGTTGTCCCACTAAATTGATAAAAAGTAAAAAAATAGATCAACAGCATTAGACAGGCGTTCTTTTATTGTTCCAGTGCGAAGTTGGCATCGCAGGCTATCTCAATGCAACATTTTAGTTAGTTTGGTGAATTTGGTTCGACGATTTTGTTTCAGAATATAATTGTTAGTTTGAGCAAATCCAAATTAAACGTTTCTCCCTACAATTGGCGTCCAATTTTCTCATATATTCAAGTCTTATTAGCATATGACAGAAATCAATGAAATAATTGTAAACTAGAAAAAATCGACATTCAACTACTGTAAAAAAAACATATAACACGCACGTGAAGTTTAAATATACGTTTAAGTATACAAATAAAAATGACATGCATTTTTTCTATTGTGCAACATAAAACGCTTTATGTCAAGCAAGGATACAAATTTCACAGATTTTTAGTGCTTTGTATTGTTAGACGTAATTAAGTCATACACGTCAAGGAAAAACGGGTGTATCGAAGATCACTTGCGATTGTATTGAAAATAAAGCTATGTAAATATCATACGATGCCAACAACCAAGTTTGAACTGCCATGTTAAATACAAACATGATTACTGATAAGACAATGCCTGAATAGATATAAAACTTGACAATTTTGTTAAGCAGACTCATGAATAAAAAATGACAATGGCATGTGTGAAGCCAATACTATGAAATTTTAAATTTAAGATTTGTATATAGCAGGAAAGAAAATTGAAAGCAATAGCTCAACCGGAAGTGATGGTTTACAAGTGATGGTTTACTCACCTTTTTCGGTATCTCGAAAACGGTATGAGTTATTGAAAAAAATGTTCTTATGAAAGTTAAAGATATTGTAATTTTAAACAACTTCCATTAGAATAGTTTTTTCGAACAATGGAAAATTTTGATTTTCAAATATTTCGAATTTAAAAATTAAAAAACTGAGTATAAGGAAGTTCAGTGCGGACCACTGCATTTTTTTATTATTATCATGCATCATTCCTTATATAATACAAGTTAGAATTGCGGAAAGGTATTTCTACGACAACAATTTACCGCGTCATTAAGCAATGTGGAAGGTTTGCTGTGTATGAATCTTATTGAGACGGTCGCCCTCGAGTTTTGAAGCATGCAAGGCTCGAGAACTTCATTGAATTTGCAAGAAATAGAAAAGGAGTTTCAACGAGAAGATTAGGCCGCAGATTTCACATTTTCCATATAATAGCCAAGAGGGAAATTAGCTGAAATATTTTAAAATATAGAAAGCCACAAAAATGTCCAAAATACACGGCTGCTCAATTAGAGGGGATTCCAAGATGCTGCAGACAATTTTAGAAGATTTCAGAAACAATACCAAGATAATTTTAGACGACGAAAAATATTTTACATTATCTAACTCCGAAATAAAAGAAAACGAAGGCTTTCATACAGACAACATTGAGGGCGTTCTTATGACGTAAGGTATAAGAAAAAAAATTGAGGACAAGTATGGTGCGCTATTTCGGAAGCTGGTTTTTCAAGACCTTATGTTGAGCGAGTTAGGGGCGAAGCTGTAAATGTAGACATTTATATTCGAAGATGCCTCCCTAAATTAGTGAATTTTATCCAAACGCATCATTTTAATGATAATATTATGTTCTGACCGGATCTGGCATCATGCCATTATGCGAGAAGAACCCAAGATTGGTTAATGCCACAAAATATCCCATGTGTACCTGAAGAGGATAACCCCCGAATGTTCCTCAGTCACGTCCTATAGAAGAGTTTTGGGCTTTACTCGGTAGAAAATTTTACGACGGTGGGAAAGCCCAAAATGACGAAGAACTACGACGAAGAATCTACCAAAAGATTCGAGAGTTTAATCCACTTACCGTCTAAAGGCTGATGAGAGACATTCTCATCAAATTGCGAACCATTGAAACTCATGGCCATTTAGCTGCTATGTGACACATTATAATTATAGTTAAAGCTTCCACTGAATCGTTTTCTGTATTACCAAATTAAATAAAACAATTATAGATTGAAAAATTATATTTCAAAAATTTTCCCAAAACTTTTGTTACATACATATTGCATTGAAAAACAAACAACTGAGTAAATAAAGTGCGTTATCAATAAGTATTGTATCAAATAGTAATTTTTGAAAGTCGTGGCGTAGCTTACTTGGCGTAGATAATTTAAGTTCTTTGATAATTTCTTATACTTCTTATTTGAAGTAGGAAAATGTGTGCGCCGTGTAATTTGCAAAATTTTCATGGAATACTTACTCAAGAAACTGAAGAAATACGAAATAGTGATTTTTCGTTTGTCACACTTTTTATAATTAATTTACCTTGACTTTACAACTCTGTCAAAAAATGTTGCAATGCAATTAAAATTGTAAAATTATTGGAAATAAACCTGATGATCAGCGATAAACAAAAAAACTGATTTTTCAATTTTTGTCAATTTCCTCAAGAATTCGATGCGATTCAAATTGAATTTTAAAAACCTTTGTCAATTTGATTTCATGGTGTGATTTTTATTTACAAAAGTAATTTTACCTGTTAGCAAATATAGACGAATGGATTTCCATTCCAGAGTTTTACGAACATATTGTTAATTCTTGTTAAAGTTACTATGGCGTCGATAATAAGAAATAATCCCTAAAAACAAAACATATTCATTGTTATCAGACGCTTCAAAAAGTTTAAATGGGTACTTGTAATGATTTTACTAATATGGGGTTTTGGCAAATAATTTATTTTTGCTAAATACAATAAAACAACAAATTTATCCTTGCAAAAAAAAACATTCGCAAGAAATATGTATAATAAGAACTAACACATTTTGCGATGATCTCAAGAAGTATTATAATTAACAAAGTGTAGTCATAGCTTAAAAATAACATAAAAATATAACAATTTATTTACAATAAAATAAGCTAAACATAGTATTGTATATCATGTTCGCGAATACATCCGGAATTGCTATATTAAAAACATCAGAACTTTATCACTGTCTATGCCAGCTAACTCCTCGATTCAATAACATGAGTGGGAAAGAAATACAACGATGTTTAACGACAGTCACAAAGGCAAACACTATATATACGTCATCAGTTAGGGTAGCCTCATTTTTTAATTTTTTTTGTACGAAAATGAACTATAAATTTCCCGAACTTCGTCAATGTTATCATGGCCTTGTAATGGCGTTGTGTGAACCATTACTTATATCTCAACAACTTACAAACTGCAAGGGTAATACTGAAAATGTTTAGAATGTCATATGGTGTTTTGCTTTTTGAAAAAAAGCTTTATTGTTCCTCAACATTTTTGTATTCGATGGAACTAGTCGCGGAAGCATTTCTTCCAACCTTTTTGAGTTAGTTTAGAAAGTTGTTGTCCTTGGACATAAAAATCCCATTCCAGTGTGTACAATGCCGAGGTCTGAAAATACTCGACCTTGCTATGTGATGAAATACTTTATTGTCTCTTGGCCACTTTTCCTATCTTTTCAAAAATTCTTGGCAAACGTGGAACGTAGGATTCGGTTCTGTTCGACCCATTAAGTTGATTAGGTTTATCTAGGATCAATATATCCCGGATTCATCACCTGTCACAACATTCCCAACAACATTTGATGTACTCCCGTGATATTTGACATCGTTCAACGCAATGTCAGCACATTCGGATCCATCGACAGACATCGCAAAAATCGCACTGCAGCAATATTACAAATATCAGTTCTTTGGACCTCCTTCACGAATTTGATCATCACATGCATTGTGGGGTCGATTTTCAATTCTTTTTTCTTCAAAATATTTTCATTTTAATTGCAAATCTAGTTTCATCTAAAATTTTGATTTCCACCAACTAAAACTAAAATCGTACAGAGTTATGGTTACTGAAGTGACCAAAAAACGTGTTTAATTGTACGTACTGCATTAATAAAATAATACGAAGGAATAATTGAATCTGTACGCAAAGAGTTAGAAAATTGACTCGGCGGCACAAACAACACCACTACAAGGGTAAAAGTTCTTTATATCTGTTAATATGAATACCAGAAAATTAATTCTTGTACATATTGGGGAAAACGAAAATGCATAATCGTTTTAACGAAGTCTGAGCTCGATCCACTTGAGCGTTGTCATAAAACCATTTTATCCATGACTATAACCGAAGTAAACGATTGGTTACTATTCTCGTCTTTGCGTCGAGATAATCTTCACTTTTTGAGCTTGACTGAAAATAAGAAACGCATCGGACACAAAACCCTTCTTACCACCTGCCCGGAAGAGGAATAGGCGATATTACAACTCTCCCTCTTTTCGATATATTTTTATAAGGTTCGTTCGAATCATCAAGCTTTAGGTGAGGTGTGACTAGCATGCAAGTAGGTTCCATCTAAATAAATTGGGGTAATTTATAACAGACTGGTGTCGTGCATGATTAACAACTTTCGTTTGTGGTAATCAAGTGGAACTCCACGATCTTTATAATACGTTTGATGATACGTGGTTGAGTATGAAACTTTGCTGTTACCCAAAATACTCCGTTTGCCCCATTACAAGTAAACAGCAACAAAATACATATGAACTTTTTTGGGAACCACTTAATGAACTTAATGAACGTTACAATCATCTTCTTTTTTTAACGAGAAAGGTTATTAACTATTCACATTGTCAAATTTTATTATCTGTGTCTGTGTGTGTCTGTGCGCTCTCTAGCGTCCAAACTATTATAGCTAGAGCTATGAAACTTTAAACTTAATATTTATATATAGCAGAAAAGAAAACGTTCCCATTTCGAATTATTTAAGTCGAAAACCAATAACGTAACAATAACAAACTTAAATAACAGTGAAGTTTGAAGAATAATGTTTAATCATTACTCAGCCTACATTTTTCAGTTATTGTTTGTTGGTTAGTTTTCCATTTTTAATTTTAATGTTGATCTGTTTCAAATGTAAACGTGTTACTTGCTGTTTCGAGCCATTAGCTGCAGAATCTCTCAAATATGAAATCCTCAAAAAGTTTAAATAAGCATCATAAATAAGGATAAATCGTAATCGGGGGGAATTAAACATATAAGTAATGTTACGTAATAAATATTCAAATCATGAAAATAAGACCATTATGACACAGAAGAAAACAAAATTAGGAATACAAATATTTTGGGACTATTAACTTAAAAGCATTTGCAACATAATAAAGGTCACCGAAATTATATTAGTTTTTAGTTTTTTAGGTAGAATAGATAGCTATGATAGTTCAGAAGGTATAAAATTCGACATTCAGTCACTATGGGCTATTGATTTAAAATGTAAAAATGTCAGTAAAAATAAATAGAATATGATATGTATATATGTATTACTTAAGAATAAAATACTACCCAGGAGTAATCGTTCCGACGGCAAAAAACCAATCGAACTAATAAAGCTCAAGTGATTGTGGATAAAATCACAAGAAAATTCAACGGAATTGACACCCAACGTGTCAACCAAATTATGAACTAATCAATTACATCAAATAATCTCAATATTCGAGATCAATGTCATACGCATTGAAAATATATACGAACTGAATTGGTGAATAAATAGAAACTAATAAAGTAAGATAAAAAATAGATAACTATGCCAAACTAAGCTAACAGAATGAGACAATGCAACTTAATCGCCGTTGATAACAAGAGTCCATCAGATTCATTTCCGTCTTATAGAATATGGTTACAATCGGCATCTATTGCAAACAGCTTTATACGTAAAATTAGCAAAATTCAACTTAATTTTAAAATAAAAACAATTTTAAATAAATACTTCATGGCAAACTTGAAATATTTTAAATAATGGGTTGGGTTGGGTTATGTACCAGTTTCAATAAAAATAATTGACTTGTGACCTAACCCAACCCAACCCAAAGTTGTAAATAAAAACAATTTTATATAAAATAATAAAATTTCCAAATATTTAATGAATTCGCTTCTTATTGTTTTTGAAACGATGAAAAACATTACTCGTGTAGTATATGGATTGCTAATTATATTTGTAAATGCGTTTCATTAATTATATATATATTAATAATTAAAACACCAAATTATTTTTTATAACAAAAGTTATATAAAACTGTCCTATCGGAGCTTTAATGTAAAGAATTTCAAATTAGATGCATGTTAACTTGATTTGATATATCCTGTGTGCCCTCTGCAATAATTAAGATATTACAACTAGAATTAGATCAACATAAGTATTTGTAGGCATGGATTTAACAATAACTGATACATGGATTGCATTTGGGCCCGAGAATGTGTACCATGGGAAAACTTCCCACACAATCTTGACTAATGTAATTGGTGCACATTTAAAAAAATTAACACTATATATGTTAATAAAAAAGTAACTCGAAATAAATTTCATTCCTGATATGGAGATGTTGTAAAGGCAACAAAAATGCAAATGCATAAAGTAACACTAGGCCTATTTTAACTTATGGGTGTGAACATTGGTGATAGCATATAAAGAAAGCAGAGTAATTAGAGCATCAGGAATGAAATATTTGAGGAGAATGGAAGGAGGAACCAGTAGGGACAGGATTATAAGATAGCAAATTAGACAAGAGTCAGTAGATGAGTATATGGAAGAAAAAACAGATGGTGTGGTTGGGACGCATGCACAGGATGAATGACTATATATAGAAACAACAGATTTAAGAAATCAACAGAAAAGAAGCGAGGAAAACCAAACGAGACATGGGTTGATATAATAGGGCAATAGGGAGAATATTAAAGAAGAAATGAATGATATAGAGAGAGGCATAGAAATTTGCACATAGAATAGAGAGGAATTGAGGATTTTTTATTAAGAGTCGCTAAACTCTTATGTGTAACACCTTCGAGTAAAAGGGTGTGCAAATTTCTATGTCTCTCTCTATATCATTCATTTCTTCTTTAATATTTTCCCTATTGCCCTATTATATCAACCCATGTCTCGTTTGGTTTTCCTCGCTTCTTTTCTGTTCAAAAGTTCAAAAACAATTCAAATTAAAAATGTGTCTTGTCAAATCTGACAGCAAAATGTAAAATTTACACGAAAGATGGTCGAATCTTACACCACAATGGTGCAGTGAACATTAATTAAAACATTTTTAATTTGAATTGTTTTTGAACTTAATTGCAGCAATCCTTTTATATGTTGACACTGGACGTTTGACAGTCGTCTCTTGTTTAGTCTCCGCAAGGTGTTAGACAAGGTATCGTCTCGTTAGTGTTCTGTTGTCAGTGGTTCGTTAGGAGTGATTGGCTCGCGCCAAGAAGTTTTGATGGCCACTACATGTAAAGGTATTTCAACAACTAAGGTTCTTGGTAATCGCTACTGACGAAGGGTAATAACCCAGAAACAATATTGTCTAGCGATCCACCAGTTAGTCTTCATGAACCTGTTTTAATTAATGTTCACTGCACCATTGAGGTGTAAGATTCGACCATCTTTCGTATATATATATATATATATATATATATATATATATATATATATATATATATATATATATATATATGTAGAGGTATTTTCTTCGGAATTGGACACAAATGAGGGAATAAAATAATTAAAGTATTTCATTAGCTAACGTTTCGCTTTTATTATATAAAAAGCTTCTTTAGAGCTACAAGTAACAGAAAAACATATATCATTTAACATTATAAGGAGAGCATGTAACAGTCTATTACTTACCTATTGAACAACAACGAATTAATTACAACATTGATAAAAAAAATAGGTTCAATAGGTGAGCCATACCATTTATAATGGCATCGAGCACTTAAATTCACTTTAAAAAGTCACATCTGATTCATTAATTAAAAGCAACAAAGGCGTGTTAGCTAAGGCAGTCCACTTCATCAGAGCCCACTTAACACCGAGTAAGTTGATTGTCGTTAAAATAATGAAATGTACTCTGACATAGCAGCTTTAATTCTGATAAATGACAAGTCATATTTAAATGCAAAAAATGCATTTAAATACAAAAAAGTTAACTTTAAAAAAGGCGCTCAAATAAGTTTCCATTTTGTTGAACACAAATATTCAGTTGATTTCCAAAACTAGTTCTGACACATAACACAGACTGAATCCTGAGTTTCATAATTTTTCTTGTGGGGTGGAGCCTCGAGGTAGACTTGAGACTTTATGAAACCCTAGAGAAAATGGTCGCATTGGGTCAGATCAGGTGATCGGGCAGGCCACAAGACTGGACCACCTCTACCAATCCATATGTTTGGCATCCAACGATCTAAATATCGTCTTACACTTCTATGGAAATGAGCCCCGTACTGTTGGAACCACATATCACGCAACGTGTGCAGATCCACATCTTCCAATAAAATGTGCATTACATTTCGGAAAAACTAGTAATAATCGGTACCAATTAGTTTTCAAAAAAATAGGAACCGATTGCATAGTTACCCAATAATCCTCCTCAAACATTAAGAGACCACTGGTGTTGGTGATCAACTTGTCCCATCAAATGAGAATTTTCGGTGGCATAATAATGCACATTATGCCTCTTATATAGGATCTTCCTCGATACGTTCCATCATTAAAGTGGCAAAGTTATTTTGATTATCGAAGTCGTTCCTGTTTAATGCTTGATGCAATTCGAAATGGTATTGGCGGAATTTGTGGTTTTGAATTATCCGATGTACTGAAGATCTGCTTAGATTCAAAGTTGAACTGATTGACCGCACACTTCCTTACGGGTTCTATTGGAGTTCCAATAAAACATTTAATTCATTGTTCTCGTTAATAATATCACGATTAATCATCCTACTAGCATCATATACCACATTCCCGGTGCGTTCGAAGCGATCAACTAGCTTTTGGAGACATCTAACATTTTATTGTCTTAAATCAGGGTAGTTCTGCCTATAGGGTCTCATTGTTAAATGCAATTCTTGTCTGTTTCACCAACTGTGTAAAACATATTCACCATGTCTTCCTTTGAAAAATTCATTATTCAAAAAAACTTGGGACAATAAATTAACTAAGACGTCTATTAAGTTTATTGATAAAGACTCTCACTGTCATAAAAACGTCAAAGTGATACTACGCTACTATGTTAAATATTATGAAAATTGTAATAAGATGGATTTTGAGAAAAAAAAAGTTTTATCTGCAATTACTCGAAAACCTGAAGTGATACGTATAGGAATATGCGTCAGTCGTCGCAGTATTTGATTTCGAATTTGATAGTAGGTGTTATTTGAAAAAATATATATTTTGCTTCTTAAATTTGTGTGTATTTAAACAAAGTATACATATCTATACATATAGATACTTACTTTTTTCTAATTCGAAAATATAACGCCTCAACCGAATTTTGTCAGATCGTTGGGACATGTTTTATTTATTTTTTCTCCTTGTTTTCATATCCTCTTAATTATATTTGTTGGGTGATGTACCTTTTTTTATAAATAAATCGTAGTTAACGTTAAAATATAATATTCAACATTTTGGGCCACAAATGTTTAAAATAAACACCCAACAGTTGGAATAAATTTACAAACAGGAATTAAATCTTTTATCGAATTAAAAATTTAAATGAACGAAACAGAATTTGCATTTTCGTATATGAAATTATTCCTAAGTGGGTGGAAATACAAGTAAATGGTTAAAAACATTTGGGCTCCCTAGCACAGGTATTTAGTCTAGATTGCCGCGATGGTCCACAGAGTCGTAAATTTTGAGCGCTGAAGTACGTAGCTAAGGAAAGGCTTCATATGAAAAGCCGGATTACGGTGACGGTTTGATTTAAACTATGTTATTAATATCATTAAAACGTCGACCTAAAATGCAGCTACAACATCGTGTTCAGTGTGTTTTAATTTAATTTCGTTTAGTACTCTGTACACCCTAACTTATTTCTTATGAAAACGTATGCAAATTGATACGAACCTGTCTATTTATAAGAAAATTCATGAGTGTTAACTACGATAAATTCGTTTATGTTTATGGCTACTATTAGTGCTGATGTTCTCGTCTGAATATTTGCAAAAAATATATTATTATCGAAAAAAAAAACAAAACAATCGACCAGAATGAATGAAAAAATTATAAAGATGCAAGGTGTTCAATTAAAAAAAACCAACGCGAATAGTTAAGCCTGGGTAATACTAAAAAAAAACATTTTATTACACTTGTTTTAAGATGGACACCATTAAGTTGACTTACTGTATAAATACAGACGATTGAAAATTAGATAAAAAATATTACAAGATATTTTCGAAATACTCTACTTTAATATTTCAAATCGGGACAAGGCAATTCCATTACGTCCGAGCGTAAGTTGAAATATTTATCAAAACCTTGGCTACGGCTCAGCAGTGGACACACGTCGCCTATTAAATGAAATAATCCGTAACTTCGACAGTTTTTACCCTTAATAAAAATCGTATTGCGATTTTTTCAATATTTCAACACCAGACCATTTTTAGGAGTCACTAACATAGAAGGAAACAAATTGAAGAAATATCAAAGGCTTATTTTTCTACATAATCTCCCTGAACGTCGATGCATTTGGTCCAACGGTGCTCCAAACCTTTGATTCATCTGGAAAAAAATTCTTTCGTCTTTTTTCCTTTTTTATAATTTCTCTAAACTTGTCTACTTAAATTCGAAATTATTTGAATAGTTAACAAGTGACAAAACTACAATTGAACCAACGTAACAACGAATGATTTAATAATGTGTTAAATTGATTCAACGTCACTCAACGCCTACTATGTCAGGGACGCTAAATAATGATCTCCCCTCGTACATTACTTTTTCTGGGCATTTAAGTCTATAACATAAAATTCATGGGAAATGGCTATACATAATAAATATGGTGTTATTATAATTAGCAGTTATCTTTAGTAAGACAGGTTTGAATATTATTTGTTTTGCAGTGAGACCAATTAATTAAATGACATTTTAATTGAAAATTTTACATTAATTAGTTTTAAAAGAAGCGAGAGGAATTGTTTGAAACTAAAGCGTATGATTATAAAAGGAACGTTCCTGGAGGGCACCTATTAACTTAATTATTTTGTTAATTGTGTCTTAAGGAAGATACAGATTGTCTGCAATTAAAGAACTGTATGTACGGAAATGTAATTAATTAAGGAGGATATAAAAAGACTCTTAAGTAATTAGGAAGGCGTGAAAGAAAGTTTAAAAAGTGGGGTGGTACGTGAACCGTCCCGGAGTGAACCAGTGCCTGAAGAGACAGAACAACCCGTAAAGTATCCCCGGAGAGGTATTAGCCCAGACAACATCGTATTTAACACAGGCGACCCACCCCACCTCCCCGAGGTAATAAAGCTACAACGAAATAGCGCCTAGATTAATTTAATTCCATTACTTTAATGAGGATACAAAATAGGCTGCTACGTCTAAATAAAGTGAAAAGCTCTGCTTTTATTTGGCCCCGAGAGTGTTGCGTCGATTGGGTTTTAACTGCGGGCGGGAGTAATTGCTCCAATCGATAAAACGTTTTGCACTGATTGGAAGTGTGGATATACTCAACTTTTATACCCCGGCTTAAATTTGTTTCATTCCATTTATTGATGCACTCGTTTTAATAAATAGGCTACGAAAAAGTCATCTTCTTTGATCGATTCAATCATTCAACAATTCTAAATGATCATCGCGTAGATTTAACATCACTACCAATCATTTAATACACAATATTTTTTGTATTAGACATAAATAATTTAATTGATAAATATGTATCAATTTAATAAATCATATTAACATTTAAAACTACTAGTAGGTATGATAAAGTATTAGTTAATGCTTTGAAACGTCGACTCGCTTAGGTTTTACTTTTTCAATCATTAATTTATATTTACTTTGATCTAGAACTAATGACTGTCAATATTACTCCCAAGTTGAAAATTTTCATTTTATTATAAAATCAAAGAAATATAATAACAGCAGTTATTAATAATTGCGCGAAGCTAACCGAATTAAATGAAAATAAGTTCCTTACCAGTGAAGGACGACCTATTAAAGTCTTTAGCAAAGGATTGAATTTAATATCCCCGCGTTATGCACCGTTTTTTATTATTACATATCCAGGCACGTATGTCCACACCAGTGGCTATGTCCTCCCGCGTGGTTAAGTTGGTTTTCGCCTTCAATTAGCAGGGTAAATTGACTGAAGCCGCAACGTGGTGGTCTGTCGCTTGCTGTTGACCCGTAGTGTTAGAGTTCCAAATTGAGACCATATTCCTTGTGGCTATGCCGTCCTGATGAAGGCATACGTGTGAAACACGTGTCAGTGGCACAAATTCTCAAAACTGCCTTATTATGGCAAGAATTGATTTTACGACCTCGTCGAGACCATAAGCATGTGCAAAAAAGATGAAAAATTATTTATTTCAGACAACTTTAGTATTTTGAAAATATCGGGAGGTATTTCCATCATTTGCACTTTCCACGCATTGCTATCTCAACTAACCACCCCATCTTAGTCATGATTTCCTTATTTCAAATCGTGATTTATGAACAACATGCACTTGCCAAGTCTTGATATCGGGTCATAAGCTATATACAATGAACATTTGAAAGCTCGTATTTATATAAGATGTTTCGAATGTTCATTTTATGGAGCTTAGAGCTGTGAAGCTTGTAATGTCGATAAAGCAAGACTACGTGACGCCGACGATGCTTAACTATTTCTGAGTATCGTTTGATCCATTATTGTGTATTATTGAGTGACATCAACGCATTATATACAATTTTGTCGATTGAAGATGATTTTCGATGTTCTTGTTTCGGTCATTTTTCAATCAGTCCTTGACTTTACCAGCGATGCATTGGTAAATTAGCCTACAGTACTAATTGGCTTTGGGTTTTGCCAGAAAATTACGAGGGGAGATAATTATTTAGCGTTCCTTACATAGTAGGCGTTGAGTGACGTTGAATCAATATGACACATTAAAGTATTAACAATTTCTTGTTACGTTGGTTCAATTGTAGTTTTGTCACTTGTTGCCTGTTCAAATAATTTAGAATTTAAGTAGACAAGTTTAGAGAAATTCTGAAAATGGAAAAATCAAAGGTTCGGGTAGTTATAAAATACTTGTAAAAGAAAGGGTTGTCGCCAAAAGAAATTCATAAAGACGTGGTGGTGGTGACATTCACCGGATAGCTCAAATTACGAATTTTTCTTATGGTACTATAGAAAATATTTTAACAAATATTTTGGGGGTAAGAAAGTTGTCTGCACGTTGGGTCCCACGAATGTTGACACCTGATCAGAAACGTTTTATGAAGCCAGTTTGGCAAAGTTTAAAGCAGAACGCCATGGAAGTGGTTCAAGAAATTTTCTTCGGGAGACATCAGCCGAAGATCATAACGAGAATATTTTATACTTTTTTTATATTACACTATAATAGATAATACATATACACAAAGATATAGTGCACTTGATTGGGATACGTCCTTCTGACTTCACCTCGGGGTTTATGGAAACATTCTTCTCTCGGGCTAATGGTATAGAATGTGACTCTGTTTTTGTTCTTATGGTTCTTTTTAAACTATTTCTTGCTTTCTAATAATTGATTTTATCGTATTTTTTTAGTTTGTGTAGTTTTGAATTTGTTATTTCTTGTGGTAGTTTGTTACATTGTTTTATATTTTTTGTTGTGTATATTAGATATGTAGGTATCTGGCTGTTCTTATGTGCGAGTGGCTCCTTGTTCTATGTTTGTGATGTTTATTGGTTATTAGTTTTATATTTGTCTTGATCGTTTGTTCATTTGTGGTATATTTAATTCGTGTGTTGTTTCATAAATAGTGTTTGTTGATGTTCTTCTTTCCATTGAATGTAGGCTTTTTAATGTTTTGTTCTGCTGTCGTTGTATTTTTAAAATGTTTTTTCTGGTGGTGTTTCCCCACACATCGATCAGGTAATTATTATTTGCTGTAAAAAGTACGGTACACTGCTTTCTTTGTTCGTTCCGGTGATATGTTTCTATTTTTTTGAATGACAGCTATTGGTCTTATGTTTTGTTTTATGAGTCCGTTTATGACAGCGTCCTACTTCAGATTGTTTTTGTATTCTTAGGCCTAGGTGTGTAATTTCTTGCACTTCTTTAATTCTCTTTTTTTATTTTCATTTCAATTTTTTCTTCTATTTGTTGTTGAATACCATGTGATACGTTTTGTTTTCATTTATTGTAAGTTGTGGTAGCACCAGTCTTCTATTTTTTTCATGTCTTCGTTTATGTTATATTGCATAGTTTTTCATTTGCCCCTGAGTATATTATGCATATGTCATCGGCATATGTGTATACCTTTCCATTTAGTTCTACTTATAGGTCATTCGCGTTTAATATATATAGAATCAGGGGTAGGTTTCCTCCTTGCGGTATGCTTTAGATTTCGCCTATTTTCGTTTTGTCTTTTCGATTCGTTAAATAAGTTTCTATTAGCTTTTATTTCATTGTTTTGCATACCCAGTTTTGCCAATTTCTCTATTTATTCGGTTTTCGATACTGCGTCAAACGTTTTCCTCATGTCTGTGAATATTGTAACCACTATGCGTTTATTATCTAGTTCTTCTTTAATTTCATTTGTAATTTGAATTTGAATTTTAATTTGAAGTTGGTATGCAGCCGATATTATTCCGGAAAATCTTTGGGATGCATATTGTTGATTTTGTATTATCTTGTGGTTATTAATATGTTCTGTGATTCGTGAATGTAAGCTTCTCTGTAGTATTTTATTTAATGTTGACATTAGCGATAATGGCCGATGGTTCTTTGGTTTTTGTTTGTATCCATTTTTGAATACGGGGATGATTATTGTTTGTTTCATGTATGTTGGATATATGGCACTTTCTATAGTATCATTATTAAGTTTGGCAAGTATGGGTGCTAGTATGTCTTTGTTTTAATTTATTATGTTATCTGCAATTTGTCAAAACATGGTGCTTTGTGAGGTTTTATTTCGTTTGTTATTTTTTTATTTCTTCTTTCTCGTTTCTTGGAATTTTATTGGCGGTATATGTCTTTTGCTGTTGTAGTTCTCGGTTTTATATTTGTTTTTCAACTAACTTTTTCCCTATGTTTGCGAAATGTTATTTTATTTAATTTCGTATGGTTATTTGTTGTGTTGCCATTGTCATTATTTTTGTTGTTTTTATTTATTTGCTTCTGGTTGGAACTTATTTTTGTAATATTGGCGTTTCGTATTTTTAATTAATTTTGCAGTATATGTTCTTTCTTCTACGTACGCGTTTTTAATATTGTCGTTGCTTTGATTTTTCTTATGCTTCTTAAGCATTTTGCTTCTGATTCTAATTTGTTTTAATAATATATCGTTTATCCAAGGACTTTCCACTTTTTTTATTATTTTTCTTATAGTATGGTTTTGTTCTATTATATGTTGTATTTCTAAAGATAGTTTTACAAACGAGTTTATTGTGCTAAAATTCTTGCGAATTATATCTTCTGATATCTTTGTTATAGTTGTGAAATATTCATAGTGTTGTGTTAGTTTTTCTGTTGGCTTTAATCTTGTCATTATAGCATTGTGGTCTGATATATCTGACTAAATTATTGTAATTTTTGCTATTTTGTCTTTTGCGTTTGTTAGTATGTGTTTTAATATGGTGTTCTTGTTGGTTGGGCATTTCATTTCTTTTCTTGTCTTTAGTATATTTATGCGAATTTTGAAAGTTGTACTATTATTGGGCTACTTTCATTGGGGTCGTTTTTCCTGTAGGCCTTGATAGTCTGGTTTTCTACATTAACATTGAGTTGTTTCATTACTTTTGTTAATACTTCTTTCGTGTTTTCATCTCTTCCTTGTTTTTCCATTCCGTTTATTATATTATTTTTGATTTTTTTATTTTCTATATTCTCTATTGTATATTCTAAAGAAAAAAAATTCTTTCATTTTATTATGTTCCTTATTAATTTCTTTCGTATTTTTTTTATTTCTTGTTTCATTTCCTCAATTTTTTCGGACATAAATTCTATTGACTTTTTCATCTCCTTCAACATGTTCGACACCTCTTCATCGCTTTCGCTAGGTTCCGATACTTTTGGCTTTCCTTTATATCTGGTTTTAGACATTTTCTATTCGCGTTATTTGATATTTATAGGATTGTGGAATTATTGATTAATTAAAACAGAGGAGAAATTAAGCAAACATGAAAAACGCAATCTCTAACCGGAAGTGATGGTTTACTCTTATCACCTTTTTCCATATCTCGAAAACGGTACAAAGTAACGGAAAAAAACATACATATATATATATATTGATATTTTAAACAACTTTCATTTGAAAAGTGTTTTCGAAAAATGTAGTATAACTGAGTATAAGAAAGTTCAGTGCGGACCACTTCAGATTTTTTGTCGAGGTTTCATATAAAAATCGTGGAGAAAAACGCAGTCCGTCAATTTTTTGATTAAAAATCCACAGAGTTCTACAATACTGGTATACAAAAATTGGTGCCACATGGCTGGTAATTTACTATCAAAAACCGCACGAAGTTATTTGGTTGCCCGATACTTAAACGATTCATTATTCTTCGTACGACACTGTAATAGAACTAACGACGCAGTTAGTATATTACAATCGTTGCACTTAAGTAATTCATTGTCGCCTTTTAGATGGAAACGTTCGGTGTATCGGATTTGCCTGCGCTGCCGTCGACACCCCATTTGTAAATCATTTCCAGTGAATTAATTGTGGTCCATAGGGGTTGCAAACTCCGTCCAATACCAGTGTGTCCATCAATCGGTGCTTGTTTCAAAGATTTTTAATTGTCGTAATAGAAATTGTTTATTACGAGGATAAAAAGTACAGTAGCGAGTGAATAAAACGAACTACAAGGAAATACATTGGACCATTTAGTTATTAGACTATTGCATATAATAAATCATCGAATTCGGACGAGCATTTGAAAATATCGTCGTTGGAAATGCAACTGAAAACTAACGTCATATGAGACAGACCACAAAAATCAAGGTCCTTAAATCTGTGAAAACAACTACTAATTAGTTACACAATTTTTCCTTGATGAAATGACATTTCTAGAAAATCACAAATACGTTGTGTCTAGTGGACACAATCACACTAAAAATCTGTTTATATATGTACGTATGTAATTTGGAAAATTTTTCGTATTATTTTTTTCCTATTAAAAATAAAGCTACCAACTTATCCTTAGATATTGCGAATCTGTCAAGTTTCTCCTGCAGACAATACATTTGTGTTTACAAAGTTTTACAAAGTGTCCTGCAAGTTAGAATTGCGGAAAAGTATTTACAATTTGGTTAGACAAATGCCCAAAAGTGACATTGTCGCCATTTATAGAAACCACAATATTTCTAAGACAACAATTTATCGCGTCATTAAGGATTGTGAGGAAGGTTTGGCATGAATGAATCTTCCCTCGAGTTTTGAGGGAAGATTCCAGGCTTCAGAACTTCATTGAATCTGCAAGAAACAGAAAAGGAGTTTCAAGGAGAAGATTAGGCCGCAGATTTCACATTTCCCATATGAAGGAAATTAGCAGAAATAATTTAAAATATAGGAAGCGACAAAAATGCCCAAAATACACGGCTGCTCAATTAGAGAGTGTTCCAAGATGCTGCAGAAAATTAAGATTAGAACATTTCAGAAACAATGCCACGATAATTTTAGTCGACGAAAAATATTTTACATTACCTAATTCCGAAATAACAGGAAACGAAGGCTTTCATACAGACAACATTGAGGATGTTCCTAATGACGCAAGGTGTAAGAAAAAAGCGAAATGTACTGATATGGTGCGCCATTTTGGAAGGTGATTTTTCAAGACCTTGTGTTGGGCGAGTTAGGGACGAAGCTGTTAATGCAGACATTTATATTCGAAGATGCCTCCCGAAATTAGTGAATTTTATTCAAACGTATCATGCTAATGATAATATTATGTTCTGGCCGGATCTGGCATCGTGCCATTATGCGAAAAGAACCCAAGATTAGTAAGGCAACACAAAATATCCCATGTGTGCCTAAAGAGGATAACCCTCCCAATGTTTCAGAGGCACGTCCTATAGAAGAATTTTGGACTTAACTCAGTAGAAAAGTTTACAACGGTGCGTGGGAAGCCCAAAATGAAGAAGAACTACGACAAAGAATCTACTAAAAGATACGACAGGTTAACCCACTTACCATACAAAAGCTGATGAGAGGCATTCGTATCAAATTACAAATCATTGAAACCCATGACCCTTTAGGTGCTATGTGATACATTATAATTATAGTTAAAGCTTCACTGAATCATTTTCTGTACTACCAAATTAAATAAAACAATTATAGTTTGAATAATTATATTTCAAAAATTTTCCAAAAACTTTTCTTACATACGTTAAAATTTTTTATTTTTAATAATAATAGCCAATAACAGACTTTGCCTGAAACGTGAGTCATGTTTATATAATTAACGAAGATTCTCGTAATAATCGGTGTTAGTAATGGAGAGCGTACGCTAATGGAAATCATTGCCGCAAGCTGCATATTATTTCGATCGGTTACAATATTTAATACTAGCCAAATATTCACTTGTTTCCGATTACAATATGTACACAATATCATACTGTTAACCTACCTTGATATTCATATTTACCTATTATAAACTTGTCATGTAGTTGTAGATAATAGCAAATAATTGCAGTAATCCCATGTTACGTTCAGGTCTAAAAATGTAACTAATCATTCAATGAATGTTCACGGACTTAAACTCGAAGAAGGTATTGAGTCGCTGGATGATAGAGAATGGCCTAAAACTTTTGTTTTTAAGATTGCGTTAAATTTTGTTCAATTTTATAACAGACTTTATGTGCATCTATCTTAATTTCCTAATAAACGCAGTCGCTTTAATTATTTTGTTTCGCTAATATTTTATCTGGATCCATAACTAAATTATTTGGATTACTTGACACTGCGTTCCGCGTTTAACCACTAAAACGAAACGACTTATTTTTATCTGTTTTATCATATAAATCATCTGTCACATTGATTAATTTCCCAGATTCGATTCCAGCACAATTCATATTTTATTTTAAACTCCGACAAACCAAAACGTTGAGATTGAAAGAAAATGCATCAAATTAAATATCAATCAACAAACCTAACCCCATTGTTAATGGAAATTCCCACAGCTCTAGCATAATTATCTAATGTATGTAACAAAAGTTTTGGGGAAATGTTTGAAATATAATTATTCAAACTATAATTGTTTTATTTAATTGTATTGTACAGAAAACGATGCAGTGAAGTTTTAATGTATCACATAGCAGCCTTTGGACGATAAGTGGGTAAAACTCTCGAATCTTTTGGTAGATTCTTCGTCGTAGTTCTTCTTCATTTTGGGCTTCCCACCTATCGTCGTAAACTTTTGTATAGGACGTGCCTGTGGAACATTCGGGGGGTTATCCTCTTTAGGTACACATGGGATATTTTGTTGCCTCAACTAACCTTGAGTTCTTCTCACATAATGACATGATGCCAGATCCGACCAGAACATAATATTATCAATAACATGATACGTTTGAATAAAATTCACTAAGTTGGGGAGGCATCTTCGAATATAAATGTTACAGCTTCGCCCCTAACTCGTCCAATATAAGGTCTTGAAGAACGAGTTTCCGAAAGGGCGCATCACACTAGAACCTTGTCCTCAAATTTCGCTGCTTTCTTATACCTTACGTCATTAGGAATGTCCTCAATGTTGTCTGTTTAAAAACCTTCGTTTCATTTAATTTCGGAGTTAGAAAATGTAAAATATTTTTCGTCGTATAAAATTATCGTGGCATTGTTTCTGAAATGTTCAAATCTTAATTGTCTGCAGCATCTTAGAATCCTCTCTAATTTAGCAGTTGGGTATTTTGGATATTTTTGTCGCTCTCTATATTTTAAATTATTTCTGCTAATTTCCCTCTTCTTCCTAATCTTATCGTTGAAACTCCTTTTCTATTTTTTTGCAGATTCAATGAAGTTGAAGTCTCGGGAAGACTAATACGTGGCAAACCTTCCTCACATTCCTTAATGACGCAGTAAATTTTGTCTTAGAAATATTTTGGTTTCTATAAATGATGACAATGTCACGTTTGCGCATTTGGCCAATCAAATTGTAAATACTTTTCCGTAATTCTAACTTGTAGGGCATTTTGTAAATTGTGTAAACACAAATGTTTTGGAAAACAGCAGAAGAAACTTCACAGATTCTCAATATTCAATGGTAAGTTGATTGTTTTATTTAAAAAAAATAATACGAAAAATTTTCCCAAAACGTTATATCGTCATAGTAAATTCCGCGGTTCAAATCTTACACCTGTTTTTAACTTTTATTTAAGAATTTAACTGCTGAAATATTAATGTGGGTGTAAACCAAGGTCCATTGCCTGCAATTGGGGTACAAAATCAATGGTGTTATTTTTGAATTATCCACCTGTGTGATACAAATTAATTTTCCAATTTTTTTTTAAAATCAATAATTGCTGAAGTTTGTCGAAAGCAAGGCAGGAGTCAAGGATGTCACAATTAAATTACGAGTTCGCTCGATAAATATTACGATAAATATTTGCATTACTTGTTTTACGTTAGCAGCCGAACGGTCCACATCATTCTATTGCATTGGCACAAAAATCGATGTCCATACAATGATTAATTTAAAAGTGATCACATATGATAGGGATACAAATAGATGTGGCAGAAATCAATGCTAATGCGATAATAGACATAACCATGACTTCAGCTTGTTCCGACGGATTAATCCGCACCCCTCTTTATTTGACTCCTAATAAAATAAAGGTTACATTCGAGCAAGTCGGAAAACAGAACGTAAATTGATTTTTTTTTGTTGAACAATGCTCAATTGAATAATAAATATAAAAGCGTGTTTTTTAATACAAAGGCCTCGGAGTTCCGGGGCGGTGTGCACAACAAGTGAAACGAACTGTAATAAAACAAATAAATCGCATAATCTTGCAACAACACAATCCGTTTGTCTACATGAAGCCAATCAATTACTTTATTTTCATCCGATGGTCGGTCCTATAACAAGGGCTACTTTAATGTAATTTCACGCCTTGATAAAAATAGAAGATTGGGGTTGTTTCGTACTGTTATACAAATATTTCGTTAGGTAGGTTGTACGTAAAATTTAGCAGTTACAAAGTTAAAATAATTGAGAACAAAAAGTTTAACTTTTGGATGAAATAAAACTTTTCGATAACTACGACTTCTATTGGTGCCTTCAGGTATATTAAAGCTCATCAACTAATCTAGTGACAAAAAGATTTAATGCGCAAAGGTTTTGGGAAAATTTTTCGTATTATTTTTTCCTATTAAAAATAAAAGAATCGACTGCCATTGGATATTGGATATCCAAGTGTCTCCTGTTGGAAGAGTTTCACAATGGAACAAACGGAGGGCATTTGGGTAACATAAAATTTAGAGAAAATTAAGCAACGGTTGTACTGGATCCACTGCTAGGAATCAGTTACTGAATGTGCTGAGTGGATGGCAGTTTACAATTTACAACCAGTGACGCCGGAAACAAGTATGTGCTGATGATTATGGACTATTTCAGCAAATTGCAGAAGCAACTATCAATAGAATAATACAAAGCCAAACGAAAGAATTTTGAATTTTTCATTAAGTATTCTTTGGTATTTCTCTTGATATTGTTTTTATTTTAACTTATACCTTCATATTTTTTCTTTCGTTTTCTTACTTCTCTTGCCCTTTTTTCTATATTGATTTTCATGTCCATTTTCACTTCAAATTTCAGTTACTTTAAAATTTTTCTATTTACTAATTACTCTTCTAATGTTTGGTCATTATCGATATATACCTCTTTGCCTTTTAAGTTACTTTTTGCTTTCTGCCACTACCAGTCTCACCTTCCCTTCTTTACTTATTCTGTATGCTTACTTTAAAGTCTTCTTTTATACACATTTCTATCTGTTCCTCTCTTCCTTTTGTTATTATATTATTTTTCCCATATATTTATCTATTTCGTTCTCTTTTGCTTCTAACACTTTGATTATTTTAATCATCTTATTTTCTGCGTTCCATTCCTCTTTTTTCTCTTCATTTTCTTTCTTCATTTGTTTTAATTCGTTCTTCTGTACCTTTCTTGACTTCCTTTATCATTATAATTCTTCTATTTCTTCCTCATTGTTTCTCACTTTTACTTCTTTTTTATTCTTTCCAACTTTTATTTCTTTTTCCTGATCTTTTCCTCGTTGATTAATATCTTTTCACTTATTCTAGTGATTTCTTCTTCTTCTTTATTTTTTGTTTTTGTTTTCTATCTCTCTTTTCCGTTTATTAATCTCTTCCTATCCTCTATTCGTTTGTTAACTATTTTATTATTTCAATTGCATTTTTTATTTTAAAATTCTCGGATGCGGATCAATTCTTCTTTTAATTACAATTATTAATATTTTTAAATATATATACAACATTATATACATATACATCATTGTGTAAGACATATGTAATAAAACGAATAAAATTTCAAGAGAAATGCAATTTTTTAATTAACAATCCTATTATTTAATTAGCACCCTAGATTTGTAAGCAAAATTGTGACATATGAATCTCACCCCATCGTGCACCACAGTATGGTGGCGCATTAAAACTCACCCTTGTATTTAATTTGTATGTACAAATCTTTGCATTAAATCAGAATGCATAATTGATGTAAATGTGATTTAAAAATCATGTTTTATTTATAACCAAAACGTTCGTTATAAATAATCCTAATTATTAATTCGATTTGTGTGTTTCAGTTCTGCTGAACGACGAACACGAAAGAACATTTGACGACAATCAAACGCGACATACATCGTCTACCCTAAATATTTCGGTAAAATCAACCACAAAGCAGAGACGCTCGCGAACAAACTTTACTTTGGAGCAACTTAATGAATTGGAGAGATTATTTGATGAAACGCATTACCCTGACGCTTTCATGAGGGAGGAACTTAGTCAAAGATTGGGACTCAGCGAGGCAAGGGTTCAGGTAAGTAATATAAATGCTATGAAATCAAAATTAATTAACAAATAAAATCTGTTCGTGAGGTACTTAAAATGAAGTATATTCCATTTGCGAAATTCGTTTAATTAGATAATTCTTCACTAACAAAGTGATCTCAACAAAATTAATCTAAATGTTATCAAAGTTTAAGTTTTAACGCTTAGATCATGGGTGAATTTTATTTGGAACCAATCAGGCACAGTTTTGCGATTTAATTTCCATTTTAAATGATTATATTTATGTCACATCACAATACGTTGAACATAGACGTAAATCCAGAAATATTTCGACGTGTTTTATTACTCAATGTGATGTTCAAAAAAAATTTAAATTTTTGCCAACACAGCAATTGGAAATAATATAAATAAAACAACTGAAAAGTGAGAATATGAAATCCACCAAATTTAAAACAAATTAAATAACAATAACAAACATAAATAAACAAAATGAAAATTAAAAAAAAAATGCGAATTACAAAGTCAAAAACAACACTTAAAAACAAAACAAGTGGAAACACACTAACAACAATTTAAACTGTGCTCACTAGAATGCAAAATTAATACAAGCTAAACGAACGAAATAAAAAAACCAATAGAATGAATAGAAAATAAAAAATCAGACCATAAATACAAAGAAAAGTAAAAATCTCAAATAATACAAAATTAAAAATAATTCACCTCGCAGAATTTATGTGTCGTTTTGGTTCTATGTATCGTGAAGTTAGAAAATAAAATAAAGAATTTATTTTAATGGCACATAGGTGTATCGAAACGGTCATCTTGTAAAATATGCAAGTCGACGGTTTTACAACCCCATTATATTTATTTTATTCGGTTTGATTAAATATACATTACAGTACGTCGAAAAGAGATAAATAGAAGTGGCGATGCAATCAATCAGTCTAGACGATCCAACTAAGTTATTAATCTACCCCTTAATTGATGCGATTTACATTCCCTTCACATCGTACGTATTCATTAGGAAATTATCTGCTAATAGCGGCAATAGCTGGACTAAATCGTGTGGAACCGATGTCGCCCAAGAAAAACAAAACACTTATCTTACTTAGCACTTTACTGTTACGGCCAGTAGGATTTTCATGCTCGATCTGTAATCCACTAATTGAATTTATGTGGGGTCTAATGGTCATTTATATTTTTCTGCACCACTTTCAACATTTTCTTTATTATTTTTTGATCTTTTTACGAAACGACGTTATATTTGAAAAAGACTTATCGTCCATTGTGTCCTGTCACTGAGATGACACATGTAATAAAAAATATTTATTGCGTCAAATTTACACAATTTTCGCAATCAATTCATCATTTTTACTTCTACTTGGAGATCTCTTTCATTTGAACCCCAACATCGCATATCTACGAGTAGTAAACCAAAAAAGTTTTGAAAAAATCGGAAACTCGAAAATTGCCAAATTTTTATCATTTTTGACTTCAACTTGGAGAGCTCTTTCATTTGAAACCCAACATTACATATCTACGAGTACTTTGACTAAACTAGAAAAGTAAAAACAAAATCAAGTAGAAAAATTCGGGTAATTTTTATCATTTTTGACGCTTTAATCATTGTTTATTTTTTCGATTTTCAGGTTTGGTTTCAAAATCGACGAGCGAAGTGTCGGAAACACGAAAGCCAAATGCAGAAAGGTAAGCAATGTTAATGAATATAATTTTTTAATAATGAATATAATATAATTCGTGAGCCTAAAAATCAATAAATCTAGTTATGGTAACATTTTAATTGATGAACTATTGAATTTCATATCGTAAATGTTAGTTTACCTGAAAAAGGCCCAAATTCGGGACATCTGGGACGATGACATAAATCCTAAAATATTGATCTAGGTTTATTTCCTTGAATATATAAAATAAGCATTTTCTTTCATTCAGTTTCAGAACCAGGGAAAAATTGGTGTTAATTTACACAAATATTAAGGTTTGTAATATTTCTTGTTTTCACAAGTCTTCATCACATAAGTTACTTGATAATATATGGGCTCGGAGTATACGGAGTTTAGTCCATATTTTAAACAAGTTAAAACCACGTTAACCCCCGTTTGCAAATGTAATTTGGTCAAAAGGAGACGCGAGGGTGCAGTGTTGATGTGAATGTAAGGCAGTAAGTGTAATTTAGTGCCCTCCAGGGTGCGTCCGTACTTGGACCAGTCATCTTGCTTCCGTATTTGAATGACTGAACGCCGTAAAATTGCTCTCGCGGGGAATTATTTGATTTGATTGAAAACTTTCTCTTACCAGCATTTTTTAAGGCGCTCTTGTATACAAACTCGATTATTTACCGCAGATTTGTTGGGGAACGCGCAGCCATGATATATTCATATCAGTTGGAATTATGAGGGTCTACACTCGGTTTAAAGATCATTTCTGTAACAAATTACTGCCTCTGTTAAATAATTTAACGCTCTAACTAGGATTTATGATGGTAAAATCCGGCATGAATATTCTAGTACTGTTATGAGCACATTTTAAATCTAATAAACCACAACGATTCACAACTAACAAAATCAATTAAGGAAATAATTCTTATAGAAATGATTGATTGCAATCACCATAATAAACTCGATCGATCGAATGATGGGATTTTTCGGCGATAAATCATATTTATTCATCACGAAAAACATAATCCTAAAGGTGCTCAGCTTTTTGGAATAACTAACACAAATGATACACATTTTTAGATTTTATCCACCAGGTTTTAACAATACAATGTTATGCTCATGTTTCGTTTTGTTGTAATATAGAATTGTAAACAGATATTTTTTATTTTATTTTTATGTTATTGTTTTTAAAATAATGAGTAAATGCTCGTCCTGAAGGATAAATTTAATAAAAAATGGGATTTTATTCCGAACGACTTATTTCAAACCAGAGGCAACATACGAGGGGAGATCAATATTGATGGTCCCTAACACAGAAGGAAAGAAATTGAAGAACTATCAAACGTTTATTTTTCTACATAATCTCCCTGAAGGTCGATGCATTTGGTCTAACGATGCTGCAAACCATTGATTCCTCTGGAAAAACAATCTTTCGGTTGGTCTTCCAACCAGTCGTTTACGGCCATCGTCACTTAATTATCGTCGTAATATCTGGTCCCCCGAAGATATTCTTTTAATTTTGGAAATAAAAAGAAATCATTAGAGGCCAGGTCTGGTGAATATGCGGGATGTTCAAACAATTCAAATCCTGTGTTCAGAATAGTGCTCATGGCAACATGGCTTTTGTGGACAGGAACGTTGTCTTGGTGAAATTCCTTTGCTCAATTTTCCCCGTCTCTTTTCCTTGACATAATCTTGAAATTAAGTTAGGATAGTAGGGGCCTGTTATTGTACGTCTGCGTCCCAAAAAATCGTGGCCATAACTTTTCCAGCGGATGGCAAAACACGAAATTTGCGGGGTGGCGGAGTACCTCGGTGATGCCACTCCATACTTTGTTGCTTCGACTCAAGATTGAAATGGTGAATCCACGTTTCATCAACAGTGGCGAATCGATAAAGAAATTCATCCGGATCTGCTTTAAAGTTTACCAAACTGGCTTCAGAATGCAATACTCCAGAACGTTTCTGATCAGGTGTCAACATTCGCGGGACCCAACGTGCAGACAACTTTCTTAGCCCCAAAATATTTGTTAACATATTTTCTATAGTAGCATAAGAAAAATTCGTGTGCTAACGTCATCTAGATGTTAATTCCAACACACGTAAGCTGATACGTGATCATGCTACTTTTACCGACTAGGTCGGTACCGTCGAGACTTGTAACTACTTCGCAGACATCGACACGAAAGACCGAAAGAGTTACAAGTCTCGACGGTACCAACTTATTCGCTCATAGCTTGAGTGTGAAGGCATTGACGTCTAGTACACTCGATGTCCTCGTAACTCATGTTTGCATAACTACATGCGACTCAACGGATGTATCGTTGGTGATCGTATGAGTCCTGAAAGACGAAACAGTCGTCACTTGATACATCCAATGAAATTTATTTTCAAAATAATTATCTTTGATATAACTTCTTAAATTATAGCATTAATATTTTTCATCGGTAGTATGTTCATATAGTTTCAAACTGATTTATATTGGATAAGAAGTTGGTACCGACTGTGCGAACAGAGAATACTGACAGGTTCTTATAGAATATATTAATATTTTTAAGGTTAATGTGCACGTATGTGTGAATTAATTGTTTTGTAGAATTTTTTGATGAATTTTTTTGTTTTAATGCCAATACTAATAATTGTTAAATGAATTACAATCAAAATTGCTTTGATTTATATTAAATATTAAAATTGTTTTGATTCTACAAGCATTTTAATTTTAATTATATTAATGTATAATTATTATTAATTATTAACTAATATTATACAAAGTATACGATATGAGTCGCCTTTATTATTATCTTTTTTAATCCAAAATGGTCACATTTTTTGAAATATAATTTTAAGTTCTATTTATTAATAATAATTGAAAACTAGCCTACATTCTTCGATCTCCTTATCGCTATAGTTTTTGAAATATTCAATTTCATCCAACCGAAAAAAAATTATGGCCACAACGTTTCGAACGATTCGAACACTGCAAACGCGTGGTACAGGTGATGAAAATTAAAGCAATCCGATCGGGTGTCAGATTCTGCACTCTTTAGTTTTTATAATCTTTGGTAACTATATAAATTTATATTAATCTATGTTTAAGTCGTGTTTATGATCTGCAGGTATGATGTTAAATAACCATAGCCCACCAGTTAGTACACCGTTAGAACCTTGTAGAGTGGTTCCGTACATGAACGTTCCGGCACTGCGAGGATTAACTTTACCACCCGCAGCGGTCGCGCTATCCGCTTATGATAGATTAACGTTGGGACCATTTCCACAACCGGGAACTGCATTTTCCGCTTTTGATTCCGCCTTCATAACAGCTGCTCACCAGGTAAGGAAATCAGATATAATCTCGAGAAATTTCGAACAAATCGAATGTGAAAATTTAAAAATTAAAAAAATTATAAAATGTTTTGGAATGACCATTTTGTAGAAAAATTATTTTAAAAAATTGAAAAATATTCGGTAAATATTAAAAATCGTTTAAAATTTTGTCAAAATTTTTTAATATGCACAAACTATTCTAACCCCCCCAACTCGATCCGCTTTAAGAAATCCAGGAATCGAAGCTCTCATTTTTCTAAAGAATAATTCTATGAATTGCAAGCAATTATATTTATTTTATTTCAAGAAAATCTTATTATTATGTTGTGTTTTTAACATAAAAATTGTATTCAAATATAAGTAAAAAAAATTGACCAAATAAATATCCTTTAGTTTATATTATTTGTGAATTAACTATAAAACGGTAAAATTGCAGGTTGTAAAGAAAAAAATTGCATACCGGAAAGCATGCGATGGGATATATCTATATATCTATTATAGTTTAGAAATTGGACGCATTCAAATTCGCAACTCAGTCCGCGAAAATCTTTTAAAAACATTTTGCTACTTTGGACGCATCCCGTTTCAAAACATTGATAGATAAATATATGCCGTCGCGAAGTTTCCGTTAGGCAATTTAATTCTCTGCTACTTTCTTTATTTTATTTTTTTGAGCGGTTTGGGCAGCATTTCGAATAATTAAAATTTTAAGGCGAAGCGGGAGACACCACCCAAACAAATAGTTTTAGAGAATTGTTTCTATTTGAAATGGGTTAGAAATTGGAAGCGTTCAAAGTCGGACATTTTTGAAAACTAACTTGCGAAGTTAGGTTAAATAGAAGCTAGTTAAAAAGTTAAAAGCGGCTTTAATAACGTGTTATTAATTATTTTATATTATTCATAGTATGCTGCAGCAGCGGTGTCAGTTGGAAGTAGTTCGACTGCTAGCATTCTCTGTCATCCTCAGTACCCAGTAGGATTTGCTGCCTTAGCAGCCGCCCATAAGAATTCAAGTATAGCAGACTTACGGCTTAAGGCAAGAAAACATGCAGAAGCCTTAGGCTTGGTATCAAGAGAAAAGACAACATAATTTTGGAACGATTTAGCTTGTCGCAAAAATGTACATAGGTAGTTATTTATTTGAGGCGTTTAATATAAGTTATAGTTTACAAAATATTTATTACAATTAATTATTTATTAAATCGTGTACGATATTGAATTTTAAAATAATTTGTGCAATAATCAATAAATCCCTAATAATTAAAAAACCACCCAACTCTATTAACATTATTTATTAAAAATGCAAATTATGAATGTTTCATTGATATAAATTGTTGGTGTATATGTTTATTTGTACGTGGAATAAGTTAGTTTGTTAAAATTAAATCTTGTAAATATGTAGAGTTTATTTTGAACATTTCTTCTGTCAGAAAATATGAAATTTAAAAATCATTTATGTAACATGTAATGTTTTAACCGTACTCGTAAAGCAAACGTTTTACATGATGTAAATATTGAATAAATATTGCCATATATGTATAAATTTGAAGTTTATGTAAAATAAAATATCTTATTTATAAGACTTTTCCTATTTGTTACGTTTATACGGCATCGATTATGCATCCTGCTTGTCACAAACATGATACGGCGCTATATGTTCTGGTTTTAGTTGATATCGAATCAAATTCAGTCTGCCACTAGCAATTACATGCTCTTCTCTCACTGATTGGATATAATCATGTTAGTGGCTGCACTGTCGCTGCACAAACAAGGGTCAGCAACAAACATCGTCGCAGCGTCCCTTTTATTTCATTTTTTATGTTTACTCATCATGCCCAGTAGATATTAACTTATTCATAAATGCAATAATCTACTGGGCTTTAACAACGATGGGAAATTAACAAATTTATTCAAACAAAAGACTTTTGTGTTACAAATATTTATTAAAACCTTTTTAAACATATCTGTAATTATTAAGTGAATACAGAGCCGGCTCCAACTAAAATGAGGAATTACGAGGACAATTTTCTATGCATACAGTTCAAATGACATCTTTATGCAGGTACGTTGTACAATGTTATTAGCAGGTAATATAAATTATGGTGAGTTTACACGGTTATATTTTCGCCAACAATAATATTTGGCAAAGAAAATATATCGACACTGAAACATGTAACGTGCAACTTTTAGTTGCCAAAAGTAATTTTATTCTCGAGCAATAAGTCTATTTTTATTCACATAAAATACAAGTCTATGTGCATACGTAAAAGTAGCTGCAACCCACAGATGGAAAATAAAACAAAGTCCATGGACCAAATATTTCCATGGGACATAATCAAATCAATCAAAGACATTCTAAAAATATAATAAAAATTATATTTTGAGATCAAAAACTTAACCCATATAAAACTAATTAGAATTTTAACATTATTGATATTGTTTGTCGTGGTTCGATAACTTTGGAAATATTTGTTTGTAACATTTGTTTGCTAATAGTAGTTTTTCTGTTGTGCAATCTTTATCTGGCCGAATAAATTTATTTATTTCGAGGAATCGAAGTTTTCGCCAATCTGGTATGGGTTGAGTTACGTGGTACCGAAAAATGACACCCAATATGACCACCGTCCACCCTAGGCGCAAAACTTGTTCATTTTCTAAATTGTAAGTTTAAATAGGTCTGATTATAAACAGTACATTAAAAAACATATCCTTCGGCTTCTTGGATGAAGTTCAGTTCACTTCTTCTGAAATACATAATAAAAAAGTTACCCGTTATTCTGAAAATTATTACATTTATTTCTTAGAAACTTTTTTTTTCGATAGCTTCTAAACATATGATGGATCACATATATCCAGGTTCACCATCAATCCTGCAGTCTGTCTAAATTAAAAAAATAATTTGTCTTCCATTTGGGTTTTCCAAAAATCTACTATTTAATATCGTATTCCACAGACAATGTTCACATTGCGAGAGACATTGGCAATATGCATATATGGGTAATACTTTCAACTAACCTTTTTCTTCTAGTTGCCGGTAATAGGCAGCAAATTTCTCCCGACCTTGATGCAATAACTTTCTTCCTTCTTTTATCGTACTTAGTCTAAGGTTTGTCTTGGTACCTATTCTATATTACTATTCATTGTCAGAACGTCCCATTTTTAAAACTTGGTTGTATACTTACTCTCAAAATAATACAATCGGTATATTTATAACAACCAACTAACTACAATTCAAAAGTGCGAATCAACAGCGTTAAAACTTCTATTTTAACCATAATAGAACGCATTAAAACGCAAGAATGTTTCATTTTTGCATCGATAACCCTAACCCTACCAGCCCAGTTTAACTCATCCCATAGACGTTGCATTTCTTACTTCCCTTCGGTAACTAAAAGAAACCAACCAGGCCCTCTTAAGTTCTTAAATAATAAAGTGTAATATGATACTAATGGTATTGAACTTCCAGAAAAATAAAAAAAAAATCAGCAAGAGCGGTAATGAAAACCCGTGTTACGTTACAGTTGAAATGGATTTTAGACAATAGGATTAACATTTTTGGTTGCGATTGCAATTTCAGGATTTTTTTCCTTAAATCACTTTTGGATTGAGTTGGTTTGGGTTGGAAAAAATCATAAGGCCATGTGAGTTATCATGTCATGTTGCCAATTTATTGAATACCATAAAACAATACAAATTAAAACAAATTACAATTCAAACGTATTTCGATTGTTAGTAATTATTTATTTGCTCTCTAATGTGAACCCGGCTTTACGGGCCATCGACGCTACTTTATAAAGCTCTTTTATGATCTGTGCTCTTTCTGCGTTAGATAAATGAAAATAGTTGCTTGTTTCAGAATTGATATTTCTTTTCCCTGGTGAACCATTTCCTAGCCATTCCTCATCTGTATTCGATCCTGGCAAACCACCATTTGCACAACCTTCATCAAATAAATTAACACACCGTTTTCCGTTAGGATTTTCATGTAAATTTCTTTTCCCAGGTGAACCATTTCCTAACCATTCCTCGTCTGTATTAGACCCAGGTAAACCTCCATTTGCACAACCTTCATCAAACAAATTAACGCATCGTTTTCCGTTACTGCCGTGATGTAAATTTCTTTTACCAGGTGAACCATTTCCTAACCATTCCTCGTCTGTATTAGACCCAGGTAAACCTCCATTTGCACAACCTTCATCGAATAAATTAACACACCGTTTTCCGTTAGGATTTTCATGTAAATTTCTTTTCCCAGGTGAACCATTTCCTAACCATTCCTCGTCTGTATTAGACCCAGGTAAACCTCCATTTGCACAACCTTCATCAAACAAATTAACGCATCGCTTTCCGTTACTGCCATAATGTAAATTTCTTTTACCAGGTGAACCATTCCCTAACCATTCCTCGTCTGTATTGGACCCAGGTAAACCTCCATTTGCACAACCTTCATCAAACAAATTAACGCATCGTTTTCCGTTACTGCCATGATGTAAATTTCTTTTACCAGGTGAACCATTTCCTAACCATTCCTCGTCTGTATTAGACCCAGGTAAACCTCCATTTGCACAACCTTCATCGAATAAATTAACACACCGTTTTCCGTTAGGATTTTCATGTAAATTTCTTTTCCCAGGTGAACCATTTCCTAACCATTCCTCGTCTGTATTAGACCCAGGTAAACCTCCATTTGCACAACCTTCATCAAACAAATTAACGCATCGCTTTCCGTTACTGCCATAATGTAAATTTCTTTTACCAGGTGAACCATTTCCTAACCATTCCTCGTCTGTATTAGACCCAGGTAAACCTCCATTTGCACAACCTTCATCAAACAAATTAACGCATCGTTTTTCGTTAGTGCCATGATGTAAATTTCTTTTACCAGGTGAACCATTTCCTAACCATTCCTCGTCTGTATTAGAGCCAGGTAAACCTCCATTTGCGCAACCTTCATCGAATAAATTAACACACCGTTTTCCGTTAGGATTTTCATGTGAATTTCTTTTCCCAGGTGAACCATTTCCTAACCATTCCTCGTCTGTATTAGACCCAGGTAAACCTCCATTTGCACAACCTTCATCAAACAAATTAACGCATCGTTTTTCGTTACTATCTTGTTCTAAATTTCTTTTGCCTGGTGAACCATTTCCTAACCATTCCTCATCTGTGTTAGATCCCGGCAAACCACCATTCGCACATCCTTCATCGAATAAGTTGACGCATTTTTTTGGTTTGGTAATTGGGCCATTTAGATGTCTTTTACCAGGTGATCCACCGCCCAGCCATTCTTCATCTGTGTTGGCACCTGGCAATCCACCATTTGCGCATCCTTCGTCAAATAAATTAACACACCGTTTCCCTTCATTATTTACACGATGGACATTTTTACTTGCAAAGTGGTTCGTTGCCCATACTCCATTCGCAGTCGGTAACAGCAAATCACTACTGTCACAGGCCCCTTCGAAAAGACATTTATACAGAGTCTTCGCTTTCGTAACAACTAGACAAATTTGTAATAAAAATATTATCTTCATTGCTTTGATGATTTTCAACGTATTCAACGACTATCATTCGACCGACTACATAATGCGATACTGTATTTATATTTTATACCACACGTTATCTGCGCAATAAATAGTCAATGATAATATTAATTTGAACATATGGTGATACAGAAAAATATAACAAATATTTAATTATTTATGAAAATATTAATTAGTCTTATTAAAAAGGTTGACTGATATGCCCGCTTAAATAAATACATCAACGAGGATTACTATAAATGATAATTTCTCTGCAAACCAATACAACTGTTCCTATCAGTTTATAAAATAAAGAGAAATTGTTGTTTTTAATATCACTATTTTACCCCCACCTTATTAATTTTTCATCTTTAGTTTTAATTCGTTGGTTTCATTTATTTAATTTTTTACGATTTATTTAATGTTATTTGCATCCTATTTGTTTTCTTTAACTTACACGTCCATTAGCTAGTCAGTTGTTCTACTTTCAATTTTCATTTAGTTTAGTGTGTGTAATTTTCATTTCTTTTATTGTCGCGCGTTTCGTTTTTATGTTACTTTTCTTTCGTTGTCTTTCATCGTTTGTTGCACTATTTCACAACGAAGAATTAAAATCATTGTTTTTCTTTGTTGATACACCATGGAGTTTAGAGCCGCAATGTTAGAATGTTCTATAAACCATAAACAAATGACGAATTTTGTAGTATTTCGAGAATATATAGGCAAAGCCATTTATCGTTAAGCCCTTTAATCTAATGCCAGATGGCACGAATTAAAATATAAAATAAGTACGCATATACTTGGTATTATTGATTTATTTTATTTAAAATAAACATGCTTTTGAAATAGAATTTAGGCAACCAAACATACTGATTAAATTCGGTCGTGTCAATTTTATCTACTTTTCATACAAACCAAAATTGAATGCGACAGGAAGCTCCTAATACATGACAACAGTTATATGTCGTATTATTTCTCTTATATAAGATATTCGCCCATTCTTTGGAGCGTTCAGGCGGTTCCAACTGATAAGTAAATATAAATATTTGATTGGCTCAAACGTAATAAGTAAGTTCGAGCAAATTAAAGAAATAAACAACCAACGAAACTCAACTGTTGGCGCTCATTGTTATAGTATACAACGTGGCCAGAAAATCGCGGATAAACGTCAGGTAGATTAATTCTGTGTCTACAATCCTAATTCAAGAAAGTTGCACGGTCCTTCCTTAAGTCACACGAGGCCATCAAATCTGAAAATTTGCGGCTAGAATTTAGCTGAATTCGTTAAAATTACATGTGGACAATCATTGCGGTAGAATTTGAAAGTGGAATTATGTAAAATGCATTGACGTAACTAGTCGATCAATACCAATACTTTGCATTTTTAACACATCTTCATTAGCATTTTTTCATTAAAATACGTATGGCAACGTAGTACAGTAGTAGTACTTGTCAATTTTTGACGTTTTTCATAATGACATTTGTTTGTTCAAATAAGTCAATTTATTGTGCAGTTCTGAACATTGTAGAACGTTTACTTTTGGAGAATACGCTGATATGTAGAAATTGGTTAGACCACAACTTTCCGAATCGGTGGATAGGGCGTAATGGACCAATAGCATGGCCAGCAAGATCCCCTGATATTAATCCACTGGACTTTTTCGTTTGGGGATTTTTAAAGAAAAAATTTTATGCAACGCCTCCAACTCAACGAACAAGACGTAATTAATAAAATTGAGGCAGCAGTTCGGTTAATTACCCCAGATATGTTGGAGGGCGTGTTGAATTCGCTTCCCCGAAGACTAGAACTCTGTCTGGAAACTGATGGCCACCAATTTGAACATTTACTATAATTTTTGAATGTTAGTACTTTTTAAATTAAGATATATTTTTGAATAAAACTCGTATGTTTACATCACATTTCTACTAATTTACGTATTTACCTAATTCATAAAGCATAATTAAATGATTACTGTCACAGTACTGATTAGGTGTTGCCAAATTTACATTTTTTTGTAAAGGACCGTACACCTTTTCTCAATTAAGATTGTCGACTCAGAATTGAACAGACAATCGCTCTATCTGGCGTTTGTCCGCCTTTTTCTGGCCACTTATATACACTTACACCAAAACGCCAATTGGTTACAGCTCGAAATTCTCATAAGCTGGTGCAAATGGGGTCCCATACAGTACTACGATTGCGGGCTTCAACAATCGGGGGTTTTGCCGACTCCTTAGTCGAAAGGAGTGTTATCAACAAAAATAATATGTTTATGGGGAGCAAAGTCGGCAAATAAATGGATTTCGAACAATACGTAAAAGGTTTATGAAATATTAAATGACGAGTGTGGTACCACAAAAGGCTGTTAAAACCAACGGAATCGTAAAAAAGTCAATAATGATACCCGTAGGTTATTGTATCACGATACGCATATATTAAATATTTCCAATATAGGTTATGTTACCGCCGCAAATATCTAACACGAACATATATACATAAAATATAAAACGATTCCGCGAAATATTCGATAAATGCATGGGTCGATATGATCAGAAAATGTAATGTAAATAAATTACAATTGAAAAAAAATAAAGTGGACAAATTGCGTGTGTATCGCAACAATAAATACCAAGTACCCTCAAAATATTTATTGAATAGGGTTCATCAAACACGCTCAAAACTACAAATAAAATAAATAAATAATGAGCAAACGGCATTTTTTACACAATCTCAGTTTTGAAAACATATGCGCTTTGTAGGTTATGCTTGTGGATGTTTATTTCCAAACACCAAATTTTATCATACAGATAAAATTTATATTAAAAATTGTACGTACTTACCAGATAACGTTCCTGAGGATCAGCAAACGAATGTTTAAACACTCAAATTAAGCGGCAATTTGATTGTCGGCCATCACTATTTGTTGGTTTCTATTCGACGGCTGTTTATGTACGTTTTTAAGCCTTAGTTATTGGGTACTAGATGTCGCTGCGCTTAACGCAAATAGATTAGATTTTATTAAGCTTCTAATTTGATTAAATATATATATATATATATATATATATATATATATATATATATATATATATATATATTCTTATGAAAAGTAGATAAAAGATATTACAGGGGCTGCTATACAATAGTACATTAGCAATAAATGGTTTGATAATTTTGATGTATATGTTTGGTTGCCTACATTTTATTCCAAAAACAAATGATTTTAAATTTAATTAATAGTAACAAATATATCTTTTCTTCGGTGCTCTGTCTTTGGTAAATTCAGTATTCAGTGGTAGATGCAAGTTGTTTGTATTCACTCTCAATAAGCTGCATGTGCATAATTGATATTGTTTACGAAAAAAAAATTTCTTGGTCTAGTCTCGGTCCTTAAGCATGACGTCTCCTCCCAGCCTCACGGGATATTATTTGCTCCTTTAATATCAATTTTATGAAAATATTCAAATAAAAGCGACGTTGTTTTCTTGTGGTAACCCAGAGGTTTCAGTTTAGATGTGACGTTATATTAATAGCAGCACATATTTTATTAGTAATTCAAGGATGTAAAACAAGCAATGTTTATGTTAGAAGAGAGCTGATGGAACGCACAAGTTGAGGATATTCATACCAACTTTATAACTTTCAACTTTTTGAACAATCTGAATCACGCATCACAATTTTTTGGTGAAGGTTGTATTTTTTTGATGAATTTTGAAGTGATTAATAAGAAACACTCAATAGAAAAAAAACTTTATTTAAAAAATCAGTAATTAATAATCATATTATCAACTAGCAATACTACGCAAGATCTTTATGATCATAATTATTAACTAACTAATAAACTATGAAAGATCTTGACAATCGTAACAATAATTAAGAAGTAACTAAACTATGTCAGATCTTTGTAGTCATAACAATAGTTAATATAATTATCACAAGTCTTCAACATCAGCATTAAAACGCAAACATAAATCACAAAATCATGAGCATAAAATATTCATGCACAATTTTCTAAAAAACAATTAGTAACTTGAACCGATAAAACCAGGGCGATGCACTCAACGTGTATCAGCGCAGATTTCAGATTATAAAAATACAAAAAATTAAGTACGGTATCCCATACTATAAGGCAACGATAGTGAACAGATTTTCTTTTATTTTTTTATTCTTCCTCACGTGCACCTCCATCAGTCCTGGTCTTCTCCCTTTTCCTTATCTCCCTCAACTTTGTCATCGTTATCCAGAACTTCCTCATAAGTTTCAAATGCATCAGCTGATGCACCTGCAGTAGAAGTAGAGGCACGAGTTTCTGTTGATACATAAAGATTATTTAACTAAATATTTTAGTTATTTATATTTAAGTAGTAATATTATTATTATATTTAATATTGCAATAAGAACTACTCGAAAGGAATAATTGGCACTTACGTGGTACAAATACTGGTGCTTCTGGATTGAGCTGGTCCAATCCGAACGCATATCCAGGCGGCATATTTACAAGAGGCCACTTCCATGGCTCATTACGAGGGCGAACCTAAAATAATTTACATATTTCACACAAACGACTTAATTTATTCGTATGTGTTTAAAATACCTTGCAATTGTCAGCCAATTCCAAAAACATGGAGCCTCTTATAGCGTCAATGATGAAACGTATGTTATTGGTGAGTCTCTGCAGGCGACGGAAGGATGCTATCAAAGTCACCGGGACGTACCCCTCAGCATCCATGTTTCTGCGCAAGAAGAGATCGTTGTTTAAATTCTGATCGCTGAAATAATACTCTCTGCAAGAAAAAAACGTGTGTCATTTTGATATTGGAGAACACAATTAACTTACATTTGCATGCGGATGTGGTCAATTAAGCCGGGTCTTGCCAAGTTAATGTAGTTGTTATTATAAAATAACATCATGCTCATGGACGGGCTCCAGCATAGAGGATACATAATCGCTTAGTTTTAGTAGCTGCAACCACACAATAAATTAAAATATTTTAAATAACTCCATGGCTAAAAATTAATAAGTTGTAACAAATATTATATTCCTAAACAAAGCATTGTATAAATATGATAACAAAGATTGCGACGGCAAAAAGTGAGTAACGAAATCAAAAATAATCACAGGGCCCATAAAATTTGTCTACTATGAGTATTTATAATTATATTGTCACTTTTCAAATATATTTTTTGATACAAACTAACAGTAACTGCACTACATTGCTCGCACACTTTTGTATTGTGCAAAGACGACAACCGACGGTTAGTCAAACTAAAATCATAATTTTCACCATGATATATATTTTATTGTTCTAAATGAACCACTTAAATTTATTACAAACTAGGCATAAGCATCAACTTCTATTTCTTAAGCAATTTTACTTCGTAAACGACAACGATAATTTTTGAGGTTAGACTCAAATAACAAGCTCTACTGTTGTAATAAATTAAATTTCCGGCTTAACTAGCAAAGAATATCTACACTGAATCAATTATCTAGCTGCTTATTATAAGGAACCCAGTGTAATGTGCTACGGGACTAGCTTTCTAAGTTACTTACCTGATGCCTATCGCTGGACTCAACCGAGTGTGTTTACGGAAGAAAAATTAAAAATTCTTACATAATCATTGATTATTTGTCTTCATTCTTAACTTATAAACACTATTTGACCTGTTATTAATGATAATTAGCACACTGGAAGACACATCGGCAATGAATAATCCATGGGATAATATATAAAATCTCGCACACATGCAAACAAATATATAAGCAAAATATTATGTAAAAGTACCTGGTTAGAACGTGAAAACAGAATCAGATGTCACAGGTTGTTAAAGTCGATCAGGTGAAGTCCTATCGACTGGTTTTGTCGCCTTCCTTGCAGATCTACCAAGTTGCAGATGGCTTTCTTGTCACTCAGTTAATGGTTGCTCACTCGTTTAAATTATATCCTTATTATTTGAATCACTATCACTATCTTCCCTGTCTTCGTTGTATTGTTTGGCAGTTGACACTTTTGTAGCTAGGACGAGACAACTAGACTTTCTATGAATTGACATGAAATTTATTAGAACATTTGATCTTAATAATATTCTATTAAACAAATATAAGCAAAATATGATATAAAAGTACCTGGTTAAGACGTAAAAAGAGAATCAGACGTCACAGGATGCCAAAGTTGATCAGGTGAGGTCCTATCCACCAGTTATCTCTTCTTCTTTGCAGTTCTACGAAGTTGAAGATTTCTTTCTAATGACTCTGTTAACAGTTGCTCACTCGTTTAAATTATATCCTTATTATTTGAATCACTAGCACTATCTTCCCTGTGTGGGATATATTGCTTCGCAGTTGACACTTTTGTAGCTGGGACGAGACACCTTGACTTTCTGTGAAATGACAAAATTCATTAGAACATTAGATCTTAAAAACATTCTATTAAACAAATAGCTACAGAAACACTATTAACACACTATTGATACAGTTTACAACCATTCATTTATCAAATAACTTATATAATAATACTTGTCTCAATTTAAAATGTAATTTTGTTAAATTAAATATTTCTTACCGGTACGATCCTACTGCAGATTACAAAGCTTCTAATACCATACAACACAAGCTACAACATTCAGAATGACTCAGCAGATAACATGAACTAATAGGTGAAAACTGATACCAGATAGTAATTGCTTTTCATCTAAGATTACTTTGATAGACTCTATCATTTTATGCAACTTTTAGTTTTCAAGTTAGTGTCCAGTATTCACAAATAAAAATAAAACTAGGTATTATATGTAAACAAATGAAAATTGAGGATTTGCAGGGTTTACCTTCCTATCAAAAAAGAATGGAGCAAATTCATCTCTGATTTGAATCAAATTTAATTATTCTGAACATGTTCAAAGTGTTAATGGGTTAATCTTTCGATTATTGAATAACTTCAAACAACCATTAAAGGCAATTCAAATGTGTCCTTAATACATACTTTTCGCTTCATTGTAGCACCTGGCTGCTGGTCATCTAAACACAATAGGAACAATGTCCCAACCTGCAGATCTCTTTTCACCAGACCAACCATTTTCTGTAATATAATTGCAGAAGATTTATTAATCTATTAGTACCACTAAGAACGTGCACAATAATATTATCAGTAGTGTATGCCCACCATGGTCACCATTAATATGTTAACTCGAAATGAACGATCCAACCGTGCAGTAGTTTAAACAACAATGATACTCGTGATTTTATTTTAATTTTTCATCATCTCTTATCAGCTTTTACTATATGGGTATGAAGTGAATTGCAAGGGGGTGCTTTACAAAAATTTAAGCATTGCTAAGAAATATGGGTGCATGCTACATAAACGAAGCTCGTGTCTAATTACGACACAATCATTTCATTACATATTATTTAACCACATCTTACGTCTTAGTTTTATTCTGCATGGTGTAGTTAACATGATATTAAGCGCGTTTGGATTAAATTATTTACTTCTCATATAAAAATGGAATCAGCTGTTTGGTTGTACACTATTCTTATCGATTCACAGGCAGTGTTGCCATGCCGTTAGATTTAAATCATGGAATTCAATTCAGAATTTCTTAATAAAAATTATATACACATTTATAATTAAACATAAAAGAGGTAAATGGGAAGATCTGAACTGTGCTTATGGGCCTAGGCTTAATTGAATAATAATAGCAACAATATTGATTAAACATTTTGGACGAAGGGGCAAAAAAAGCTCAAGTTTAAAATAAATTACGTTTTATTTCAATGGACAATTGACAACTGTCGTTTTTGGTTTTGGTCTTTCCTAGTTATTAGTGGTGCACTCATGTACAGTCATGAGCAACATAACATACATACTCTAGTGAAAGCGAGGTAGATAATCGGCTTGAAGAACGACGATAATCTAAACCAGTGATATAAATCAACAAACGCAAACAATTTCAACTTTAAAGCCAATTTTGTCATACGGCGCTTCAGAAATGATTTTTTCCATCCTTAAACCGGAATATTGTGTAAATATTTGTTTTTATTGGATACAAAGTAGGAGTGAGAAAATTTAAATCAATTAACATTTCACTCCTTCAAAATAAATGAAATTGTACTGTGATGGTATATACCTATCTATTATGGTTTAGAAATGGGACGTGTTCAAAGTAGCACGTAAGCACGTACGCGTTTCACGATACATTTTTAGATTTAAAGTCCCTCCCCCCGCTTCTAAACCGTTACAAATAAATGCCTGGGTTCCCACTAGATAATTCTCTACAAGCCTGTTTGTTTAATTTTTTCCCATATCGAGCGGTTAGGGCAGCGTTTCGAATAATGAGGCGGAGCTGTATGTCGCTCACGTATGACTTGTATAGTCTCATCGCCAACGATGTCAATGTTGGCCGCGCTTTTAAAAGTGCCACATAATTTACCTTCGTGAATATTTTATATAATATCAAATTGATCGTTGCGCGCGTGCTACTTGACATCACAAAAAAGGGAAATATTTCTTAAGAATATTATATGTATGTAACCCATGGAATAAATCATAGTTCACCATCAGTTTTAAATGAAAAAATGTCCCCTAGCAAAACAGTTTTCATCTCTTTCATTCTCACTTTACTACCCCTATCTCTATATTAAATCTTCTTTATGTTATTATCATTATCTATCCTTATTGGCCATGTTTTCCATCATTTTCAATTTATTTCAATACTCTTTCTTCCATATCTACGTAATACGTTTCCCCCGCCATTTCCTCTACTATCTTTAATTAATTATCACTTCCAATTTTACTTAATACTCTCCTTGCAAATATCGACGTTATTAGTGTATCGCTTTGCAATGTAAATCCACGATTGCAATTAATAAGGACGTAAAACGCACCAAATCTGTACCAAATCTCCAAAAATCACATGAAACTTATTTTTGAGTTCTAATATTCCTAAATTGCGAATTTATAATACGAGGAGTGTTCAAATTTAAACAGGAATTTATTTATAAAAAAAGTTATTACAATATTACGATGAAAACTATATTAATTTTTGACGTAATCTCCTAGTGATGCAATTGCGCATTATTTGGAAGTTTTTTAATAACTTACTGGACGAAGTATTTGGGTTGCATGCGTATTCACACCTGAAAAGCTTTGATAACGTCATTATTTGACTGAAATCTTTTCTCAGCTAAAAATTCTTTCAATGGGCTAAACAAATAAAAATTAGAGGAAGCAAGATCAGTACTGCATGCGAAAGTAGGTCCCACTGAAGTTTGTTTATGGTTTCAATGTTTGTTGCAGCAGTATGAGGACGATTGAGGATTATTGGGATTGCTGATCGCCTGCTTAACTTTATCGCGCAAAAGTGTTAAATAATAGTTTGCATTAATTGTATGATGTTCTCTCGGGAAATCAAAGAAGAACATCCCTTGAGAATCCCAAAAATATGTTGCCATCACTTTACGAGCTGACGGCACAGTTTGTGCTCTCTTTGGCTTTGGAAATGTGGTGTGATACCACTGCATGCTTGCACTTTTTGACTCAGGAGTAAAATAATGCAACCATATACAATAATGTTTCATCTATTGTCACAATTGAGTCCAAAAATTCATCTCCATTTCTCTCATATCGCTGCAGTAAAGAAGAAACGATTTGCAAATGATTAACTTGTGTTCTACAATCAACCTGGCGCTCACCTTTCGACACTTTAGCTTCTTTTTTTATGATCTCTTCAACACTTCCGACACTACTTTGTAAATTTTGAGAAATTTGACGACCTGTGCATTAACTTTTTGTTAATTTTCACGATTAACCGAAGTCGCAGCTTGCCGTACATGAGGCTCATTTCCTACATGTATTCTCCCGCCGGATTTTGACCACTCAACTTTTTGAAAGACATTAATCGCCATATTGTGCTTGCAGTGTTGTAAGAATTTGTTGAATTTACGACTTCATTATACGTAGTATTATACGTTGTTCCACGCATGCTAGAATTGTCTTCAGATGGTGTTTTAATTTTACATTCCTGTTTAAATTCTGAACACCCCTCATATTAACACAAATATTTTATTCTCACTTTGAACTGGATTATGCATAGGCATAATATTTCTTTAATGATGACCGTTTTTATACTTACATAAATAATAAAACCCCATATCATAAATATTTTATTATCACCAGGAGGCAAAGAAATTTTTCACAAACTTTTTGTTACATTTCCTTAATATGTACAGTACAGAAGAATTCAGTTATTGTCCTAAACTAGAAATGTATCACAGAAAAATGCAGAAACTGGACAATGGCAGTCATTGTTAACTATTAGCTATAAAAAATTCTAATGTACTGTACAATTATCTTTAAGGCACAATAGAAATAATATAATTTTTGTATTATATTAATACACATTAATACACAATCACAGTTTCAAAAAACTATATACATAAATGAACAGGAGAAATTAGTCGAATGGTACATCTTGAGGTGGTGTTTTTGAGCCAGCTGTTCTGGGTACGGCAATTGGGCAATGTCTGAAAATGTAAAAAATAAGTTCAAAATCATTTTCACTCAACAAACAAACATTTCTGCAACGTCAGTGGATGTGGTTGGTCCATCAGTTGGCGATTCACTACGGGTAGAATCACATGAGACAGTACGGGATTCATCTCGGGTTTCATTGCAAGCTTGACTGAGGCATGGTTCGCTCCTGGAAGGAAACAAAAATAATTACCTCCGAAGGAAGAAAATAACTAAACAAACCTATGTCTACGCCGTGATAATTGTTGTTCAGCAGGTTCCTGTCGCCAATTGCCTTCACTCTTTGTTCGCTTCTATCATCAAAACAATTAATACAAATAAAATAAATCGAATTAATTATGGAAGCCTATAAACATACCTTCACTGAGTGAAAATCTTCCATACAACTAAAATTTTGCAGGAAGCTTTCCAACTGCTTATCAACTACTAAAAGATGGCCATTCTTGGAGTATTTCTTATAACTATAAAATTTTTCTATACCGTACAAGTAACCATTCTTATAGTCTTTAATGACTTCATACTGAAAATCTAAGTAGAGGTTTGGAAAAAAATGTACCTCCAGCCCATATGAATAAAACCGAAACAGGCATTCTAATCCATAACGATAACCGTTTTCAGCATCTTCTAAAGCATATGCTCTAAATTCATTGTACATGTCAAAGTCAACATTATTCCGCAAAAAAAACGACCAAAACCGAAATAGGGTATTCATTTTATTGGAATTTCCTATTCCAAGTCTCCTACGGTCTAAATAATTGTAAGAAATGAATAATGAATCAATGGTGATATTAATATATACAGTTGAGAAGAACATACCTCTGATGCAATCACGCCTATATTTCCTATATTTTTGTTCTGAGAAATTATCATCTTGTAATAAACTGTAGGACACATGCATAAGGCTTGTCGAACTTTGTGAAATATTGTCGCTACTACTACTACCAAGTGTTTCAGAGCTACTTCTACGGAAAACATTAGTTATCAGTTTTTGAAATATTTTACATTTTGATTGAATGATCATGATTATATTCGACATTGAAAAATCTTGCATATTAAATCTAAACAAATGAAAATTATTGGCGAATACTGCATACCTGGATGTACCGAGTTGCAAAATATGATCTATAGCATCCCCAACTGCAGAAATGTCACGCTCTTTCGAATTGGAATCTTCCATGTCAATGTTTTGCTGACCATCAACCTGCACATAATTGGGTCTATAATCATACTGTATTAATATATCCTGCCCGGTCATCAACAGAAAAGGTCATTAACTGCATAATCAAGTATTTGAAAATCTCGAAATTACAAGTAAAATTAAAAGAAACAAGATGACTCGCCAGCAAAGGTATCATCATTCACAAAGAAATTCTTGTTTTCCTATATATTCCCTGTTATAATATTTTAGAAGTCATCTTGATCGTGAGTTTACTATTAATTAGAATATAGTTCCTTGTAAATCATACATAACTATTTTAAAGGGGTCTATAATAAAAGTCCATTGGAGATGATTCTGTAAACATTTTAAGGTACGGAACCCTAAATAATCGTGGGAGTTTCATTTGATTTGACAACTGATGTACCGGGTTATGGCTCTCAATAAAATTAACAATTAAATTAACTTACATTTTCGGCAACCTCTACTCCAGGTTCTTCTTCTATTTCTGGTGTCTCACTAGTAGCTACGCCAGTGTTATCAACAGCATCTTCAGGAAAACTAGAGGAATTGGGTAACAATTGAATTGAGCAATTTATTAGCGATCTAACTGTAATTCTATTGCATGGCAGATCTAAATCTTCATAGGAATGAACGTAAAACTCTAGTATTTCATACCTGGTTTCCGCTGTATCCTCGTTATCGTTGTTTCGGATATTTTCACCGTCGTGTACATCTACTGTATCCTCGTTATCATTGTTTTGGATATTTTCACCGTCGTGTACATCCACTGTGTCCTTGTCATCATTGTTTTGGATATTTTCACAGTCGTCTACATCTACTGTATCTTCGTCAACGTTGGTTCGGATATTTTCACCGTCATTTACTGCTGTAGCCGCCTCTTTGTAATTCACAGCATTCCCTGTTGTTATATAAAAGTAATTGATGAAAGGAAGCATCGAATAAATCTCAGTAATAAGTGCAATGGAACATTAGGAAAATGAGGAACATAAAACACAATATAAAAATACAATGAATAACACTTGAAGGTATTTTTTTATGAACAGTAGTAAGTGCCAAATAAAAAAATTCCTTGCAGATTTCGATTACTGATATTTGATATATATGTTATAAATATATATCAAAATGTTATAAATACAATAAATCAATTCGTGCCTATTTATAATACTCACGGGGAACAAATTCCGGTACGTTCGGGTTTAGGGTATAGGTACGAGCTCCTCTGAAAACATTTTGCTGCGGTGGTGTTTGTAGTGGCCATCTGGTGGGGTTAAATCGCGTACGCACCTAAAAGAAACGATTTACAGAAACAAGTTCATTTACGTGTAATTTCAAATACCTTAAAACCATCGGCAAATTCTAATGTCCTGGATCGTTCAATGACGTCAATAATCAAAGACAAATCGCTCGTTAGAAAGCTCAGTTCGCGGAACGTTGCGATTAAGGTTACTGGCAAGTAACCCTCAGCGTCCATTCTTGACCTCATGAAGACATCAGAGATTAAATTTTCCTCGCTGAAGTAGTATTCACTGTAAAGAGACGACGATGAGTGACTTAAATATATGAGGGAATGTGACTTACAGCTGATGTAATATTCTATCTCTCAGCGTGGGCGGTCCAAATGGAACGAAGTTAAAATGTCTTCCATACATTTTGTATGGCTGGAAAGAATGTAAAGATCGTTATATATATATTTCATGTCGTTATATACATATTTTACTAATACATCACCTAGAAGGTTGAAATGAAAACCATTTAACAAAAGAAATATCAAGACATGTCTTTCAAGTATGAATTTATTTAAATTTTTAAACAAATTTAGCAAAATGGCTCTTGTTTATAAAATATGTTATAATACAATCCGTTGCGGAGGCAATCGCATCCGTGCAATAGGTTCTAAGTAAATTTAAAAGATACTTAATTATGATGAACCTGTTTATAATCCTAGAGGTACGTGAGGAATACCAGAATAATTAAATGCACCACAGACTCACCCTGGTTAATCCGTTGAGAATTGTCCTCACCGATTCCTTTCTGCGAGATCAACGCTTTTTTCTAAGGGCCCACTTGAAAAGACTCGCGACTTGATTTCTGATCGCCGGTTGTGCAGTACAACTTTCGCTGAAAGTACAATCAAATTTTAACATCGAAAAATAACACCTTTCTTAGAGGTTTTATAATAGTTTTGAAATAGTTTATGACTTATTGCTTAACCTAAAACTTAAAACAATTTAAACTGTGAACTATATCTTTACATAAAATCTTATCCAACACCAACACTAATAACTCATAAACCAAAATAAGTTTCAAAATGTATACACAAACACAACAGGAACTATGAAAAAAATTCAACAGACTAACAGTCCTTTTGAATCATCTACTGGCCTAATCAGCACTGCCAATTACTTGCCAATTCCCTAATATTTGTGCAATTTTAAGTAACACGCATTCGTTTTGGCGGGAATAATATGTATTACAAGTTAGTAGGGTTATTTAATGTCTACACTATTTTTATAATTACTTATCAAGTGTATTTTTTAAACTATAAATTAAGACAACGTATTTTTGTTAGTAATGTTATAACTTAAAACTTTTAGGAAATACTTTGCAAATTATTGCATAGACGCGCCACACTGTTTTGACGTAAATGACGCTGATTTACGTTTATACGACAACTAATGTCGAAAAGTCGCGTCGTGGCGGACAACTTAAAAACTCGTTCGCTGCTTAAAAACGATAATGGATGCAAATAAATTATTAAAAAACTTTAACATATACCCCGTATTTTTACAATTAAGTGTCCCACAGACTCACCCTGGTTAATCAGTTGAGAATTGTCCTCACCGATTCCTTTCTGCGAGACCAACTTCGCTTTTTTCCAACGGCTCACATGAAAAGACTCTGCGACTTGATTTCTGATTGCCAGTTGTACAGTACAACTTTCGCTGAAAGTACAATCAATTTAACATCGAAAAATAACACCTTTTTATAATAGGTTTGAAATAGTTTATGACTTATTGCTTAACCTAAAACTTATAACAATTTAAACTGTGAACTATTTCTTTAAATAAACTCTTACCCAACATCAACTCTAACAACTCATAAACCAAAATAAGTTTCAGAATGTATACACAAACACAACAGGAACTATGAAAAAATTCCACAGAGTAAGAGTCCTTTTGAATCATCTACTGGCCTAATCAGCACAGCCAATTACTAGTTGATTCCCTAAGTTTTTGCAATTTTAACTCCCACACATTCGTTTTGGCGGGAATAATATGTATTGTAAGTTAGTGGTGTTATTTAAAGTCTACACTACATTTTATAATCACTTATCAAATGTATTTTTGAAACTATAATTTAAGACGTATTTTTGTTATTAATGTTACAACTTCAGGAAATATTTTGCAAGATTATTGCATAGACATGTCACACACCCCGTACTTTCAATTATAAGAGTAGCGGCGTGTAAGTTGATTTTTGTAAATTACATGCTATGTATTATATTTGATTTATTTGATAGAGGGTTTCAACGTGTTTTCAATCTTGTAAGGTTGTTGTAATAGTACACTGCTTCATTTATATAGCAGGCCGTGGAAAATATACACCAATATACTTGAACTTACCATACCAATTACCAAAATTCCACAACGATTGCGTTTAATAAACATTTATTGCATTTACCTAGGGTCTCGTCATCAATTATTACAGCATTGGTAAGTAAACGTCTAATTTCAAATCGTCCTACCGGATTGGCACTTGAGATGCTTAGCAAATGGAGGCGTTTCATTGGATCAAACTTACAACCGTTGCGATATTCTGCAACGGTTGCATTTAACATAAATTTTTGTTTCATGTCCCATCCTGAAAATAGCTCGGTTGATTTATTTTTCGTTGTGATTTTGTAAGTGAAAATGACGAAAAACAAAACGCGTCGTGAATAATCAAAATTAAGTAGAAAATAAAGGAACCAAGATATATAATTTTTTGATCGACTCATGAACGGTTATTATAGCATTGGCAGCGTTTAGTTAACACAATTGTTGGAAAATGCCTGCAGTTATTTTAAGATTGGACCAATGAAATGTCTATTTACCGGCGTGGCCAGGTGTCACGAAATGCGCGGTAGAAAATTCCGATTTGAAACAATTATTAAACTTTGTGAAAAAATCTTATTATTGATAATCCATACATTTTGAAAATCGTAAACAATAATGGAATCAAAAGAATAGCTTGTTAAAAGTTGAAAAATCATGGAAATAATCGTTAAAGAGCAATATTTGACAAACTTGTAAAAATAATCAAAAATCTGGGTCACTGAAATCGTAAAAAAATAACTTTTTGAACTATTTTTTAATGCTTGTAAATGAATATTGCCCATGGAAAATGATGCATTGGCAACACTGAGCCTTGATAGTCTTATACAATTTGAGGTTATGTTAATTGATTATCATTTTGTACTAGTTTTTTCGATAATTTACACTGGATCTCAGATTCGCTTTTAAGTATTATTATTTAAGTCATAAATGGTACAAATACTAAACACTTATTTATAAAAATTATCGATAAATGTGTTAGGAAATCACTGGTTAAATACGTACTTTTCGCTTCATTATAGTTTCCATTATAGTGACCTACGGCTGGTGATTTCGATTATCATTGGGCTGTTTTATGGGAACATTTGGAAAGGACCATGCTGCATCGTACATATCTTTCTCTATGCTACCCATTGGTTTTGTAATAAACGGATAGTTTCTGCTAAGTTAACTACAAAAAGAGCATACACCACCATAAGTTCATTTAATATTATATGAGAAGTGCTTACTTCTTTCGTTTTGTAAAAAATACCAGCTTAGAAATATTTGGATTTAATTCTAATGTTCCTACATTGGTTTCATTGATCTCAATTTAAATTCGTTGTTTTCTGCTTTTATTCACTCAATAAAACATGTAACAAATTTGCAGATGATCGTAACGTTTTAAATTGGCAAATTTTCTTAACGAAACAAAATCAGCTGTGAATCGTGCGCGGTACACATGCGCTGCAAGTTTGGCAGTTAACAACAATGTACCAATGCGGAGAACGCCACATGCGAATGCGCAAGTTAATATTTGGGTATTGGCAACACTATGTAACTATTGCATAGATTTGTTCGTTTCAGAATGTTGTATTTTACCAAACAAATACCGGTTTAATACATAAAATACAATAGGAAATTAATGCTAATGTTACAATGTACGCGTCTGCACACGAAATAAGCATGCATCAAATGTTATAATTCATTGCGTGATGTTGGCAGCACTACGTTAACAATGTGTGTTAATTTTTAAGTAATTTTTCGGAATATTGTTTTTTATATACAAAGTAAAGTCAATAAATAAACGTTTACGCGTTTTATATAACATAGGCATATATGGCGTCCACAAAAGTAAAGTATGGGGTCACCTTTCGTTCAGGGCGAAAATGGCGAAGTACGACTATCTCCATTTCCATACAAAAAGATCGAGATCTAATATTCAAGTCTGTGCTTGGGTTTTTCAATATTTAGATTTTACTGTTTGAAAAAAGGACCGGGACGACACCACTCCCTATCAAGGAAACAATTAAGCTGATAGATCTCTGCCATTGGCATTGTTGCCAATATAAAAAATATTACTTGCGTATTGCGTATACTGTACTATTTTATTAATTAACCCTGGAGATTTTAAGGCATATTGTTCTTTTATTTGATTATAAAGGCTCGTACGCTGAAAACATGATCATTATTGCAACCACACTTGTATCTGTAGTGTAAAACTGTGATGAACATATTCCCAACGAATCAAAAATTTGCATCCATTTGAGTTTAATAACAATAATAATATTCAATAAATCGCGCTTTATCCATACACATAAGTTTTAAACAAAGTTCATTATATTAAATATTTATACCTAAATCATAAACCTCTGTATTTTTAAGCATATAAACACATACTCGAGGCTGAGCGTTTATACGACATTTATTACACAGAATTGTGAAAGTTGCCTATCTTAGCATTATATGCTTCGTAAATTTATAAACGAGGTTCTAAAACATAATCATAAATCATGAACAGACGCCACTCTCTATGCTCCCTCCGTGTTAATTTTAATATATATATATATATATATATATATATATATATATATATATATATATATACACCATCGATGTATATTAAAATAGCACCGAGCCCACAACAGCCAATACAAGTTCTTAGGTCTGACTTTAATATTTTAATTCATCGCATTCCAAGTTCCCCAGGTACTTAAATTGGTATCTACTTATTAAGTAACTTTTAACTCGGTTTTTGGTTGTTGGCCTAGTTTTTCAAATAGGCTCTTCCATTCAACGTATTCGTTTAGGATCACACATTGATGTCTCAAATGCCAATATTATTAACAAACAAGCACAAATTGTTTGTGGTTGAGTTTAACATGTAACATGTGAATTTTGTCTAGAGTTTTTTAATTTAAATTTTAACGAAAATTCTTTGTTTACAACATTACTCTCATAAATTCTAACTTATCGCAGATAGAAAATTGTAAAACGTGATATAATTAAAGTGTCACATAATTATGGCATTTACCCCGAGAAATATTTCAAAGTAACGAACAATTAAGGAGCTATGATAATCAGATATAATGTTCAATAAAAAAAATCTCAGGTAGACTGCAAGTGAGATTTAAATGATGAGCGTAAGTCTGTTTGAGTTTATAGTCAATTGTAAGTATCATGTTTACGTTTTACATCTTATTGCTCACTGATTTTGTATGTAATTGACTTTTTTAATGGAACACATTTTACAATAAATCTACATATACACCTTGTGATATGTTAAGGTAGAATATTTATTTAAAAGCTTTGGTGATCTATTAATTACTTTCGCAGACTCAGTGATTGCGATATAGACCAACAACTGCGGTTAAGCTTAATAGATTTGTATTTTTGTAGATTTATGCAGCAACTGTAAATGTTCTAGTATATTTTCAAACACTGTCCACCTGAGCCACTGTCCAGTATCTTCAATTATCCGTCAGCTTACTGCGAGCAATATCGATTGTGTTAAATTGTTATCTAATTGTTTTGGTTCTTTATAGTGTTTCAAACATAGTGTTAGATGTAAGTAAAGTGCCATGCTGATGCATTCAATACGATTCTTTTTAGGTTCTATCAGATATGGTAATTTTATTGCTAGAATACGTATCTCAATTTGTTAATATTTTTAGAGTTTAAAATCAGTCTCCATCGTTATTATTATAGGGTATCCATGCCATAACAGATTACAAGGAATCAAACCTGGAACACAACTTTTTACAATGTTTTGTGTAACTAATTTTATCTCCATTTCATATACCCGATACAAATAGAGTGGATGATCTGTTTTGTCCTGCCCAATGTCATTAGTATGAATGTTTGTATTACTTGGTATAGGCACAATTTATTTGTGGTTGAATTTAACATGTAACACGTGAATTTTGTCTAGGGGGTTTTATTTTTAATTTTAACGGAAATATTCGATTGCACGGGATAAGAATTCCTCATTAAATAGATCTAATTGTTTGTTTGCACCATTACTCTCATAAATTCCTACTTATCGCAGAGAGAAAATTGCAAAAGGTGATATGATTCACATAATTATGACACTTTCCCACAGAGATATTTCAGAGTAATGAACAATTAGGAGCTATGATAATCAGATATAATGTTCAATAAAAAAAATTTCAGGTAGGCTGCGAGTGAGTTTTAAATGATGAGCGTATCATGTTTACATTTTACATCCTATTGCTAACTGATTTTGTGTGTAATTGATTTTCAAAGACACTTGAGATTTTTTTAATGGAACACGCATTACAATAAATGTACATGTACACCTTTTGATATGTTAATGTAAAATATTTAAAAGCATTGGTGATCTATTTATTACTTTTACAGACTACGTAATTGAGATATAGACCAAAAACTGTGGTTAAGCCTAATAGATTTACATTTTTTGTAGATTTATATAGTGACTGTAAACGTTCTAGTAGATTTTCAAACAATGTCCACCTGAGCCACTGTCCAGTATCTTCAATACTGAGAGCAATTGTGTTAAATTGTTATCTAATTTGTTTCAGTTCTTTATAGTGTTTCAAATATAGTATTAGATGTAAGTTAAGTGCCACACTGATGCATTAATGACTTTTTTTGGCAACAGTTTAATTTACACTTGTAAAATTTTATGCTCATTGTTGGACTAGTCTAGAACATATTTTTGGATATAATATTCACTTTATCTTTCAACCAGTAGTGGTTTCTCCCGGAGGTTGACTATCCTCAGATTTTCTAACATACGCTTTCTTACACCGCCTATAACTTTTTGTATCCCTGCATGTAGCCATGATTCACGGCTCTTTAGTATAATAATCCATTTCTTTTATAAATGTCTTATACGAGGGGAGTTCATTATTTAGCGTTCTGACATAGTAGATGTTGAGTGACATATAATCAATTTGACACATTTAAGTATTAACATTTGTTGTTACGTTGATTCAATTGTAGTTTTGTCACTTGTTATCTGTTCAAATAATTTAGAAATATTCTAAAAATTCAAAAATTAGAAGTTCATGCAGTTATAAAATACTTACAAAAGAAAGGGTTGTCGCCAAAAGAAATCCATGAAGACATGGTAGGTGTATTGTATAAGGTGAGGGTGCTGTTTCTTACCAAGTGGTAAAAAATATATCTCGAGAATTTAAACTGCGAAGACAAACATGTGAACGTGAACGAAAGGGTGCTGGACGACCAGTGACTGTCACTACCCATGAAAATGTTAATCAAACGTTAATCATGATATGGTAATGACGAATTTTCCTTATGTATGGTACTATAGAAAATATTTTTGGGATAAAAAAGTTGTCTGCACGTTGGGTCCCACGAATGTTGACACCTGATCAGAAACGTTCTAGAGTATTGCATTCTGAAGCCAGTTTGGCAAAGTTTAAAGCAGATCCGGATGAATTTCTTTCTCGATTCGTCACTGTTGATGAAAAATGGGTTCACCACCTCGATCCTGAGTCGAAGCAACAAAGTATGGAGTGGTATCGCCGAGGTTCTCCACCACCCCACAAATTTCGTGTTTTGCTATCTGCTGATAAAGTTATGGCCACAATTTTTTGGGACACAGACTGAATTTTGAATTCAACGCTCCTGCCCACAAAAGCCATAAGCGCTATTCTGAACTGCAAATTGTTTGAACATCCCGCATATTTACCAGACCTGGCTCCTAGTGATTCCTTTTATTTTCCAAAATTAAAAGAATATCTTCGGGGGACCAGATATTACGACGATAATAAATTGATGACGGCTGTAAACGACTGGCTGGAAGAGTAACCAAAAGAATTTTTTTTTAAAGGAATCAAAGGTTTGGAGCATCGTTGGATCAAATGCATCGACGTTCAGGGAGATTATGTAGAAAAATCAACGTTTGATATTTCTTCAATTTGTTTCCTTCTATGTTAGGGACCGTAAATACTGATCTCCTCTTGTATTATGCATATATTACTCATTACTTTTATAAGTTTTAATTTTATTAGAATCACTTTGTTCTGACAAAATAATTCTTTGTAGTTTTATACTCTTTTATACTAAGTTAGGTGCAATAAAACAAATATAAACAAAATATATTAGAAACATTATTTTAATAGAAATCCATTTGTTATAAATATATATACATGAGCTTGTTACAAGAGTTATTACTATTCAACTTGTGACGTGTACATAACCAGTCATAGTTTATATATGCTACAGTTTTGAATTTAGAAAGGTATTGAAAATTATTGGTATTGAACGTATATTATAAAATATTTATCCAAATTGTGGAACTATTAAATAGCGGAACACAAACTTGCTATAATTTAGAAAACAAGTTACGTAAGAGTCTCTTAAAAACTAGTCCTTATAAATAAAGATATGTGAACATATTGAAAGTTAAAAGGAATCTGAAATTATCATTTTCAATAACACTCGAAATGTACTAAACCAGTTGCAACACGTAGTTGAAGAAATGCAATTGATTCTTGCGTGCGACTATTCAACATCTATATTATAAGTCGTTGATTTCAGATTCATTTTTAAGGTAAAATTACAGCTGTATTGCAAATTTATATCCTAATGTCATGTACCGTTTGAATGAAAACATCGATGGCACCTTCGACTAACCATACAGGTGCATCTTCTCCAATATTTGCTATGTACTTTGTGGTGCCGAATTCAGCAATCATTTTCTTGGTCTCTGACTTGATAGTGTCATCATAACCGTAAAATACGAAAGGATCCAAGTTGCCCTGTAAGATAGCACCAGGGCCGAAAATCTTCCGAGCATCAGTCCCTGTAACCGTTGTATTGACCGTAATGATTTCATACCCCAAATTCTTTTGCAACTCCATTGACACATTATGAGTCGCACCTTGAGCGAACAAGATCTAAAATTACAGATTATGATTATCAAAAATACATGTCGCATAAAAAACGCACCATTGGAACTTTGGGAATTTCCATTTCTGCCAATTTAGCTTTCACCTCAACATAAATTCTTTTCAAATAAGGAATACAGTAAGTTTCGAATAAGTTGGTAGTAAGAAGATGACAATTGCGCTCGTGAACAAGCATCATTTCGGCACCGGAGTCAACCTGCATTGCTATAAAATCGACAATTACGTCAGTTAACACCGCCAGTACTTCATGAGATTCTTTTGGGTGGTGATACAGCCAGTGTCTTGATCTAGGCGCACGTCTTGAGGGAACGCCCTCGAGGATGTATGACAATACAGTGAACTAGAAATAAAGAACATTTATGGTGAAGTTAGATTTTTCTTAGTATAATGTACGAAATCTTACAGGTCCAGGGGTATATCCTATTAGCGGCACTAGTCCGTTCAACTTATATCTTGTCATAGTTACTGCTTCACCGAAATATTTTAAACGGTGGATACAATCCTCCACTTGCAAATTTTTCACTGTTTCAACAGTCAGTGGTAACGAAACAATAGGATCCTATGCATTAAAATAATGTTTGCAAATTTATTTAAATTCAAATTTTTACAATAAAAATAGTTAAACTTACAGGCTTGTTCTTTTGCAGTACAATCATAAAACCCAGAGCATGGGGTATCATCATCAATTCGCTATGCATGATTGCAGCGTCAAATTGGAACCGTTTAAGGGGTAGCATGGTTATGGTACAAATGATGTCTGGCCTCTGCCATAATTCCATTCTCCCAAATTCCTTTTCTAATTTCCGATATGCTGCAAAATATACACATTTTTAATGTACATAGGATTATTTTCTTTTCTACTTACCGTGAGAATGTTTTCCAGCTTGGAATAACAACCAAACAGGGATCTTGTCAGGCTTCATCCCTTTTGCAACTTTCAACACCCTATCATTTTTTAAAGGGTTTAAGTGCTTTAACGGGTATTTTTTTGTTACAGTTTTCCAAGGTATAAACTTCACACGTTCCACTACTTCCGGTTCCTCCTTGGGAACTTCTTTTTTAGCCATCTTAGCAGCAAATCTTCGAGCAGGTAATTTGTCTTTCTTCAAAGGCATAGAAGCTATTGAATATTGTTTTCCTTTCGGGGGAATAATTTTCTTAAATTTTAAAGTTGATGGTGCTTTTGGAGCGCCCGCCTTCATCTCTCTGGTGAATAGTAATGTTGTCGTTGGTGATTTCGAATCAACTTTAGTCGCAGCAGGTAGCTTCTTTCCGGCTTTCACTGCAGACGCATCAGTTGAGGTTTGTTGCTTCCCCAGTTTTTTAACTGGGGCAATTTTAGGATCAGGTTTCAGTGATGATTTCTTCGGTAAAAGTTTCTTAGCAGCAGTAAGTGTACCGGGTGTTTTCGTACTGGGTGAGGATGCTTGCTTATCAGTTGCCTTAACAGGAAGACCTTTCGAAGGTGCTTTCTTTGGTTCCATTTTTTTAGGAGGAAGCTGCTTCTTTTCTAATTGACTGATTTTCTTAACGGCCTTGACAGGTTGCTTTGCTTCCTTTTTCGTAGTTGCAGCTCCCTGCTCCCCTGATTTTTGACCTCTGGTACAGGAAACAGCCCTCAAAGGTGGCTTGACTATTTTTATAACAGGTGCTTTGTCTTGATCATCCATGGCAACCCCTTTTGAAGTACCTGGCTTCTGAATTGCCGTAGAAGAAAAAGCAATTTTTTTAACAGGTGTCTTTATAACGTCATCTCTTGTAGGCCTCCGGACTACAGTAGAAGAAAAAGCCCTTACGGGTAGATTCGTTGCCATTTTTTTAACGGGTGAACCTTTACAAAGTTGCGACTCTTCAATTTTCATACCGGAAACACCAGCGGAGAGTTGCTGCTCCCACATTTTTTTAACAGGCGTAGTTCTCGCAGAACTCGGCCGTTGAAGTTTCGAAACAGAAACAGTTCTGGTCGATTGCCTGGTTGCTGTTTCCTTCGTACTACCTTTCAAAGATTCCCTCGCACCCATCGGTATGTCGACTAACGGCTGTTGGTCGCTTTTCTTCACAGGTGATACCTTCGAAGAACCTAGCCTTATCAAAGGCGAAAAAGTTCTTGTTAAAGTTGGAATTTTGCTAGTGGACAAGGATCTTGAAGGCCTCTTCGTTTCAATTTTCTCATCAGGAGTGTCTTTCAAAAGTTGCTCTATAGTTTTCGTAATAGGCGACAGTATTGAAGAACTCGACCGTTGAAATTTCCTAGCGGATAAAGTTGGGATTTTGGTAGCGGAGTAAGCTCTCAAAGGCGGTCTAGTTGCAGTTTTCTCAGCAGGAGAGTCTTTAGAAAGCGGCGACAATTCGATTGTGGGAACATGGGTTGACGATTTCTGTTCGTCCGCTTGCGATGGTTGCATCTGAGTCGGTTCTATAGGAACAGCTTCTGTTGACGCTTGTGCTGAAACCTCTTCACCCTCTACCTTTGGAACCGGAGAATCTACCACTCCAGGCTGCTTTTCTTTGGGAGGTTCTTGCACCTCTGTTATCGAGGCTGGACCTTTATCAGCCTGCTGCTCTTCTTTAGGAGTTTCTTGCTCCTCTGTTATTAAGCTCAGATTTTTATCAGCCTGCTGCTCTTCGCTTGACTCCATTTTAATTGCAGGGCAATTAAAATTCTGAAGACATAGAAAGTTTGATACGTAGTACATATATTACATTATTTTTCGTTGCATTTTTTGCAAATCAATTACAATATTGTACTATATGTGACGTTTAACACATTGACGGTCAATTATTGGTACCATTGGGTGTTGAGAATCACACATCATGTTAAATATGCTCCATTGGGATACCCAGAGTATCTACCATGATATCAAAAATTATCTTGATCAAAGGTTGCCATGAAATGTAAAACGGTTGTCTTTGCTTAAATCATCCTTTTGAAATAATCCTGTCATTGTCGAGCTACACTGACATCATAACTTAAAAATATGTTACCTACTTATGTATTTCAACTGTAAAATAGTAATGAACTGCGAGTTATGAAATATTAATAACGTTTTTATTAACAAGAAAAACTAAATTACAGTAATTGTTGGAAATGGTCCCTGTTTTGTTCAATGCACAAGTTATGCGCCTCCTCATGCTGTCATCCTCTTGGTCTACCAACACCTTTTTTATGAGTCACAGAACCAGTTTCGCGAAACATTTTAACACAATTTGTAAGGCACACATAAAAATTATCTCGTAATATTGCTACGGCTGGAAAGTGCACTCGAAAATTGTCCAAACACAAACGTTGACGGTACCCCCAAGTTCCATTAACTAGCACCCCCGTTTGAAAATAGGATGCAATCGTGTAAATTTTGTGCTGTGTGGTGAGACTCATATTCCCAAAACTGTGTAGGATTAGAAAACTTCAGCACAATGACTTGACAGATTTTGACACTCAAAAAATGATTGACATAAATGTACGATGGGAGCTGCGACAATCATTTTAAAATCCATGACCAGCCTTGACCAAGGTAATTTTTGATATCACGGTATATAGTTCAACGCATTGGTCAACAGTTACAAAGGGGTTGTGCCCGAGCTGGTACAACTACTTACACGAGTATTCTGTAATGCGTTAAAAGTTCAGATATATTGCTCAATTCAGGTTTCTAATGAGTAATAAATAATATATATTATGCAGTCAACAACAGAAACAGGTGCCTTCTTTCGGTCGGCCATAAATAGGCAAACGATCACAGGCTATCGCTCAAGAAGAAAAAAGTACAAGTCAGCCCTTTGATATCGAAGGAAACTTCATAAGGTTACTTATCCTATCCTGTCGAACGCATCACTCAAAGACTTAACAATCTCATTGAAAATACAACTCCGTTAAAACATGTGAATAATGCAAATATACCAATGATAGATATTTAAAAAGCAATCGCTAACTAGATAGGCTGTAAAATGATCACAGCAGTGTTAAAATGAGTAGAATAATGCTTAACACGACTACATAATCGTCAAATTCAATTCATCGATTACAAAGTTACAAATTTCAAGTTACATCGATGGATTTTTTGAAAAATCTGGCATAGGGTACGAAAGTACGGTGTACGACTAACCATCGATAGTCCCAGTAAGTCGATATTCAACTATTTTCATACTCGGCCTCATCACCTTATATTTACTCAATAACGAAACGATGCGACTGACTAGAATCTCGACAAAGACTGCAAAACTAGAAATGGGAGCATCCCCGAGGCTCGGTTACCTCATTGGAAAATACTTAAATGTAGATGTTTTAGATATTTTATTTTCTTTTACTGTATAGTGACGATCCCGTATATTTATATTTATATATAAATTCTCATGCACTATTGATGTATCCCCAGTTGCACATTAATGCAATAAACAATAAAGTTACGTTTTTTAACAGTTTACTGGAAAACCAGGGTAATGTTGGGAGAAAATGACGAAGCGTCCCCAAAATAGCGACATGCAAAACAAGCGTGTTATTTTAAAGTGAATTTCGACGGCGTCGAATATATAATTATCTTATCTATCTATTTATTAACTTGCAATTAAACTCACCTAAACAAATTGTAAGCTAAGAACACGTAGACTGCGTACAACGAATTCTGTTGCACATGTAACGCTTGCAAAGATGGCGTCCGACGTAGGAGGATACACGTCAGGGGAAAGACAGGAGTGAATATATCTAAAAATGTCGATGTTTAATTCATCAGGTGGCGATATTCGAACCATTTCAATTAAAAAATGAACAAATTAAGGGCCTTACCTCTTAACAGTAATAACACTAAAAAAGTATTAAGCTGATTTAGTATGAAATTTAACAAATTTTAAGCGAAACGCCGGCTATATAGTAATCCAACCTACGCACTTGCTATGTTGGGACGTGGAACTCGCCGATTGGTCAAAGCGGCTTGCGCTTAAACTAAAATAAATGGGGACGGAAACTAGTTCCATGTACAATAAGTTTAGACAACCACTTCGGGATTCGAAACTGCTTTCAATTTGTACTGTTAACATGATCTATTTGTTAGCTGGTTCGAACGGTGTAAAAGTTCTGGAATTTTCTTAGAACTATTATTCGGAATCAGTTTATTGTAAGTTCGAACTGCCAAATCAAAAATCTGTTTTATTCGAACCGTTTGGAATCGTAGCAGGCATTTATAGGAAGCAATTAGTAATCTAGTAAAATCGAATGTTTGGAAAAGTTCTGTAAAAAAAGTTCGTGAAAGCGAGCATTTTATATATAATACAAGTGCCTGGTATTAATAATTATGTTGCCGCCAAGGAAACCATTTCATGCAAAATGGCGGCTATGCGCGTCGACTTAAAAACTATATTATAACTTTTTCAATACAATAAAGTGATATTATCGAATAAACACCTCGATGATGATGATAATAAAATGTATAAAGATATGCCTCCTCCTCCCATAGAATATTAATAAAAATAAATAAGAACAATTATAGCATGCACGACAATTTCAGTTTTATATGCAACTTGAAATTAACTTCGCAATAAAACAAAATATTAAAGTCAAGCACGTCGAAATATCTAAAATATGTTGTATACGACGTGAAATAAAAATTTAAATAGTTATTTAAGTAAAATGTTTGATAGTTTAATTGTAAAATTAATAGTGAAGTAGAGAACCATCATTCAAATGGCGTCATATAATAGTTCATCGGCATATGACAGGGGGCAGCACCATAAACTAGATGTAAACTGCCAAATCGGGTGCAATAAGGTTAGCGATTTCTAAGTAAACTTTATTGTTTTGGTGAAAGGGACAAATTTCAAATATAACTTTGAGACCGTCGATATTATTTCAGCCGCTTGTACTTAGCAAAAGCGCGCAGTCCTCCGCTAGCCTAGCGCTCAAAGTCACGCATTTATTTCATTAATGCTGCCTAACAAGCGCTCGAAGTAATTGGATGCCATAATTATAAAATTGATTTCATGAGAATTTCATACAGATTTTAAATATTCATGTTATTTGGTGAAAACGAATAAATGAAAAATAATTAAAAATCAGCCTGATTTTTTTTTGAAGACCACAAAAAGCAGGTGTTATCGAAATTATTATTCAATGTTTACATTTTCACAACGCATGAAATCGGCAAAAATTGCGTTTGATTTGGCGTTTTCTTATATAGTGCTGCCACCTTGTTTATACCAGCGAATTACCAAGGACGACAATTCACTAAAGGTTCGCAACTTCGTTATTAAACATTGACAATATGAGATTTTGAAGAGCTCCACTTTAATATTTTCTTTTATAACAAAATGAATTTCAAGTGACATAAATCGTAATTAACACACATTAACATTAACATTATATCTTCATTCATTCATGACCATAACATAGTGATTTTATTCCCTAACTAAAAAAAAATCTATGATCTAGAATAATGTCAGCAATCATTGTAGTAACTCTGGGCCAATCAAACCTCCTCTTTACTAAGCAACACAATGGTTTGATTTTGGCGACGAGACATAAAGTTTAAATTTTATTTGAAATAATAGCTGATGTAAGGGTATTAAAATTACTCAGCATCTACAAAAACCTAAGACATTTCAAATAGTCATAAGATACACTAAGGTTTAGTTACTGCAGCAAAACAAGAATGAATTTTTAATTAATGTATGTATGTAGCGCTAGTTGATACGTATGCATCTGAATCTAACACTATTTTTTTCAGAAAGGGAGTAAACCTAGAAATTTAGGTTTAATCAAATTGCATTTACCATTAATGTTTTTTATTGGCTGCTATTTGAATCATATTTGAAATATTTGAAGTCTCATTTATTTCGGAATAAATTGTTAAAATGCAATTATTAGTATACAGCAGGTCGACGTAGCAGTGATAAATCAACATAGTCAGCCACTGTCGGTACAATTACTAATAACAAAAATATCAATAATGGTGCTGCTGGTGTAGACCTGTCATAGTTTTCTCTGTGTAATTTAATAAATAAGTTCGGCTTTTAAGCTTTTTGAACTACCGTAACTGTAGGTAAAAAAAACTAGGTGTTGCAGTTTTGTCAGTTTTAATTTTTTTTTAGTGTCACTGGAAGACAATTACTAGCCACACTTCCACAACACACTTTATAAGCTAACTTATCTCATATATAGACATTCTGTAGTATTTTAATAATATACACAGTATAGAAGAGTTTAGTTATTGCAAAATGTGCTAGACGGGATTTAAAACTGTATTACAGGAAAACATGCAAAAAAATGCACAATGGCAGTAACTGTTAAATAATATAAGCAAGACAACAACATAACTCTTCTGTACTGTAGTTGTTTTATTAACTTAACTAACGGCTTAATACTATCTAACATTCTCTTTAGAAATTACAAAATACACTTTACAATATGCTCAAGTTTATTAAAAATATATCAATCCATTTTTTTATGTTTTTCTTTAGTGTATAGTTTTAACCGATAAAACTAGTTACAAAAAATAAAATAGACGCAAGTCAATATCATGCAACAGCAATTGAATTTGTTACACATACTAAATAAAAGTTACTACATTTCCATTGAATAAATTTTAGTGATGCTCATCACATACTAATTTATAAATATCTATTTAAGAGTATGATGTATTAACGAGACAAAGAAAGTGTTTCACGTATCAAATTGACTTTCACATTAAAATAATATCATCGACAAGTCTAAAAATTTAAATTAAATTATAAAATTACGAATACTTATTCCATCAAATAAATTTTTCAATGCTTTTTGTTTTGAGTACTAACATGCCTTATGCGCACTGTCGACTAATAGTTTCGAACGAACAAGACATTAATTCTAATTATACAATAAAATAAAAACCGTTGTAAAATATAGGAGGATATATACATACTATTATGCACTAAACACATTAACCTAAACTTAAATTTAATCACTATGATTAGTACAAATAATGGTAATACATATCAAATTGAACGAAAATTAGAAATATCACGTTCGACGTAAATTTGGTATTGAAATTGTAATAAACGAACTAAAGTATGCAATGCGTTCAAACAAAAATAAAAATTTCAGTGGCATAAAAATGCGTTTTTACAGTTGCACATTTATGAATCAGCTAATGTAATAGTGATAAGATACATGAAACACCAATTGCATCACTGATGAAGTAATTATCAATCAACAAGAAGTGGATTTAAATAATTATCTTGCCTTAGTCTTTAATAAACCACACATTCAGTAAGCAAAATAATTGTGGCGGCAAATACAAAAATAGATTACAAAATCACTATTACTATTCAATCAAGATGCTCATATACGATTAATATTACACTAAATGCGGCAAACTGCAAATTACCACTCGCTTAATTATTATCAACATTACATTAATATTTAGTACCTGGTGTATAGTGAATAAAACTTAATGTCGTATTGAGCATTTTATATATACAGTATGTAAGGCAGCAAAAGCAGAGATTATTGTAGTTAGAAAAGATTAGAATATTTTCAATCGGTGAAAGTAAAATTGTTAAAAAGGCTAATTATATAAGTGCCGATTGGTCGCCGAAGTGGCAACTCGATGTTCCATCTATTTGATTTTCATCGATGTAAAATATTATTCTAACCGTGTCTGAACAGTACTAGACCACTTGCCGCTTTTTATACTGTGTATGTACAAGTAGCAACCCACCATATCTCGCATAGAACATGACAGAACAGCTAACTAAGTTACCAAAGAAGAACAGCACAAACAATAGTCATGACTAATACAAAGAAATTGTAACGAACACCAGACTTAAATTAAAGTTTTACGATATTTATTCGGTACTAGAAAAATATGAAAACTAACTACAGTATCCCATATTATAAGGCAATGGCACTGAGCACACTCACACTAGATACACTATGTACAGACAGTACCTCTGATTCACACATTCTCAGTGCATGTATTATATAATGTACACTTATTTTCCACGTTGACAAACACATTTACACAATTTCTTTTAGGCAATCGGAGAGGCCTCCTTTTTAACTAAAAAAAAATCAAAAAATATATTATTTTACTATTTTTGTTCATCTACTGCGACTTACTTTCAATATCTCTTTGTCTCCAAGATTCAGTACGAATGCGAGCGTGCGCCCTTGTGCGCCCAGAACCAAATGAGTGGGTACGAGATCTGTCGGCATTTCGAAAACCTGTTGATGCTGGAGCGCTCGTTCCAGGTTGAGCAACAAAAGTTTCAGTTCTGTAAGTAAAAAATAAATAATTATGTCAAATTAACCCAAAAGAGCGTCCATTCACCTTTGTTTGTTATTGCTCCCGGAAAATCGAATTACTTTGTTATTTTCGTCGGAACGAGCGGATGTAGATGGCCGATAGCCCGATTGACTCTCCGAGACGCTACGATTCCGTGGCTTGTGACGGTACTGCCCTCTACCATTTTGATTCTTTGATGTTTCACTTATCTGCGGCTATATTTTATGAACAATACAGTTTACACCAACGAGATAAAATAAATGCATCGTGGAAGTCATCAAACACCACAAAACATATATTTGCCGTATACATACCTCTTCCACCCTGAAATCCTCAATGACCTTAAACTTTGATAAGTGTTGTTTTAATATTGGGTTAACTTGTAGATCTGCGCTGTGGCTGTAGTATTTCATAAACGCCCAGAACTTCTCAAGTCCATACAGTTGACCGTTTTCGTAGTCTTTTATAGTTTCTTGTTGGAAATCTTCGTAGAGCTGCGGTCTAAATTTATTTTCAAGACCATAGGAATAGAATCTGAACAAGCATTCCAATCCGTATCGATAACTTTTTTCAGCATCTTCTAAAGCAATTGCTTTAAATTCTGAGTACATCGAACGGTTAAAGTTCTCTCTTAGGAAGAACGACCAGAATCTGAAGAGGGTATTCATTTCACTGGAGTGTCCACTGCCCCATCTCTTACGCTCTGTATATAAAAAGGCATTAATTTCAAAATTAATTGTTAGTGTTTATAACGTACCTTTCAGACAGCGGTGCCGATATTTATGGTAGGCTTGTTGGGTGAAGTTATTTTCTTTCAATAATGCATGAGATGGATGTTGGAAACTTGGCAAAGATTGCGGAACACTTCCACAACTTGTTGCTAGATGATTTTCATTCGGACTAGTACCCATACTGCTTCTATATAAAAAATAAGATTTGTTAACTGTGTATTACTTAGAAATCTATTTGGTTTGAGTATTTGGCCACCAAAATAAGTTTATGGAACAAAATTAGAGTTCCATCAATCAATCAACATATTTATATACTTAGAAAGATCTTATGTACTCAGTTGGTGAATTAAACAATTTTCGCAATAGCGCGACACCCTTTTCTATGAAATGTAGGAAACTATAAGTAATAAACGTTAATATGACAAATGACATTAAATAATTCCTATTTAATTCAATCAAAATCTTTAATCTATTATAAGAATTCATAATTAGCATCAAATAATCGTGTAAATGCATTAGTCAAAGAATTAGATTGTAATGAATCAAATACTAAAAACTTGGAATTTTGTAGTACTTTAATATTAATTTAATTAACATAAATTAACATATTAACAATTAATACTAAATTCATAAAATTCCCATTTTGAAAAATTTAGTTAAGGTCTTGCATCTGTTTAGTTCTAGAATCATAACCTTGAAGTTATATTTAAATAAATTGTTAAATAGAAGAAGTTATTTATATGAAAACTTGCCTGTTATTAAACTGTAAATCATGTTTAAATTAAATTATAAATAATTAAATTATATTTGGTGTAGTTTTTTAAATTCATTACACGGGAAGTTGTTTAGTGATTTTCATTACAACTGCTGCACAAAAACTTCAGTTACTTCAAAAAATCCTCAAGGAATATTCATACATAGTAGGCACAAATTACTGGCATACAATCTGTACAAACGTCATAGAAATGATGACAATTCAAAAAGATATTAAATAGTAGAAGCGGAGAAAAGTGGAAGTCGTCAAGGAAATGAATCTGATGGTTTGTATGACAAACTTCAAAAAAAAAGTGTTCCATGAACATGTCCACAACTTATTTTTTAAATGACCAACAATTATCAAAATCTTCGAATTAAGTATTCTATTTTGCAAAATAAACTTTATTTATTTCATCTTTGGTTCTTTATTAGGCTGTTTACACTGACGAAACATTGTCGCCAATTGGAGGGGCAGATTTATGGAGTCGTAAAGAATTGTTGGCAAGGGAGTTAGGAATCTAATATTAACAGAAACACCAGATGTTATTTATAATTATAATATAATAATAAAGTTTTTAAATAAAATAAATACTTTTGGCAGAAGGGACAAGAAGTCCCTTGAGATTACCATGAACAGATGAAGTCTGCAGTATTTCAAGAGGAGATCAGGATATCACGGTATTACTACTTCTCAAAGAAACTTCGATTGTCATGGACAACACACCATACCGTTCAGTGGAGGCAGAAAGAAACACCACTAACTGGAAAACAGGGTACATTTCCACAATCTTAACATTTGAAGAAAATCATTCATATTGGAGTTGATTTAATAAAAAATACATGGCAGCAAATCCTGTGCTGTAAGTCATCGACAGTTTGATTAAGAACACTGGTCGTGGTACAGAGGTTACCTCCTTATGATTATAACGTAAATTGTAATGGTTTGGGCACAGGTGGAAGAACATGTGACAAACAATGTAACATTTAAACTTCCTGATGAAAAAAATCATTTAAGGAATGAGTGAGGCAACTCCTCCCAACTAGGTAGGCAGCTTGTGTTCAACGTGTAATAAAAGAAGAACAGAAACTGTATAGTCAGCATAATGTCATTGAAAATAGGGCGTTGAATTTTTCAATTAATAATTCGGAAGGTGACGAAATAGTTGAAACCATGTTGAAACCAAACCAAGTGTTTTCATTACTCCTCGTTATTTATAATAATGTTTCATTAAGCGCCTACCGCCAACTCGATCAATGTGAACATTATATATTTATTAATAATAAAATATTTGCAATTTTGAATTTTACTATATATCAAACAGAATTATTTTATTTTTAATAATTGTCATAAAATGTATCCTTCATCCAACATAATTAAATATATCATAATTGCACAATTAATCGATATCTTGCTGAAGCAGGCACAGACTGTAACGTTATTGATTCTGTGATTTAACTTAAATAAAGAGTTCATTTGAAACAAATAATAAAGATACTGAAGATTTTTATTAACTTTCTTAGTTCCATCCACCCAGTCTATCTATCCACCCATCCATCAACCGAATCACTCACCCACGCATCAATCCATCCTTGAGAAAATTATATTTGACCTCATTGTTATGTAATTACTTATTAGTAGTATCAAATAAATGTGTGTATTGTAAGCAGACAATTGAGACAATTCAGATGTCAAGGACATATGTATTGCATTGACACTCATAATGTTACAATAATTGTTTGCGTTAGTCATTAATATCGGCTGAAAATTGCATAATTATTGAATTGACAGGAAGTTAGCTTTATATCTAATGCATCACATATATAATTTTGTTTTGAATAATTATTCAAGGGCCTCATTCACACTCTCAACAAATAATTTACTTCCACTCTACCAAAATATATTGATTTTCTTTCCTCGACAAAGGAAACAGAAAATATACAAAAGTCATAGCAATTATTTCTATTATGTACCGTTACATATACGGACGTCAACTACGACCTTTTCTAAGTTATGAGTAAATATATAATTAAAAATATATATAAAAACTTCTATTATTTTTATATAAACATAGCTTATTATTATTGCGTACCCAGCTGATGTTGTGCGTATACGATGTTCTTTAACATCCATAATCCAACCGACGTGGTGCTCCACAGGCGGATTATTCGAATGTCTTGTTTTTCGTTTACGAGGAGTGCGAGGATCTGGACCATCGTCTTTAACCACTGCGTAGAAGCGAGGAACATTGCGATTGTTCGGCTGCCTATTATTTCGACCAAAACCTCTCGCATGTTCAACCTGAATAACAATTAACAATGTAATTACACATATAACTTATTTTACATACTCTCCACGATAACATGTCCAATTATTGAACTAAAATTATAAAAACTCGTGAAATATTATACAACAAAATTTTCTTGAAACATTAATGATATGACCTCGTATCATAAATTAATGTATCGTTAAAAAGAATCTAGATGTAATATTAGTATAAAAATCTCCATCATCGATCAAAAATTTACTAATATAAATAATAACATTTACCACTGGAGGAGGTGGAGGAGGAACTTCTGGATTTTGCTTACGAGGTGCAGGTGGTGCAATCTTTTCAAATGCCTCCTGGCTGATAATATTCACAGTTTTATAGCTTCCAGAAGAGACACGATCCTAAAAATCACACATTACCACCACAAATTATCATTATTGAGTAAACATACGTAATCATCACTAGTCCATAACCCAGATTCATAGTAATAAAGTCCATCGTTGATAGCTTGTTCCAATTCCTGTGTCATCTTGACCCGAGTTGTCCAATCGCCAGTACGATCGTACCCTTCGTGTTTAGGAACCCGAGAAGATTGTGTAACAATAAGCAGTTTGTTAACATCGTGGTCACTAAGCTCATCCGAATCGTCCTCGGCCCTAAAACATAAAGTTAGTACTGTTCAAACGGAATCAATAATTATTTACCAGTCGGTTGTGAAAGTATTTTGTCGCCCCGTCGGAACGTCTTGATCCAACTCTTCATCGAAATGAAACTCCAACTCTTCTCTTTCATATCGCTGTTCTTCCTTCTCTTTAGTTTCTTTCTTAGCTTTCGCCTCTTTATTTTTGCGTTTGACTTCCTTCCAACTATTATCATCGAATACCTCGGTCGTTTTTGGATTGGCAGTTGATTTTTTATCGGCACCATTTTCTGTGATAACAATGAATAAGATTTAGTAGTACGAATAATATCGAAGAATTTCATTCGCTTGCTTTATGAGCCACTCAATAAGCTTTGCACTTTGAAAAATTATCGGTTAATCCCCCACCTTGAATTAATACTGCATAATTGATTAATATTAATATTAATATTCACACTTGGTTATAATATACTATTTCTGGGTGCAGTAAATTGGGAGAGATGTGACATAAGGTTGATTTTCAAATGAAACCCCCGAATGACATATAAGCAAAGTTTCTTAGAGAATATATTTTTTTTTTCTTTCCATAATTTATATTTCTTTAAATGATTTGCGTTTTAGTGCAAAAACATTTAAGTGTTTCGGTAACTTTTAAAACTGAATCTTTGACAATAATAATGACAATATTATAGTTGCCATTTGCTTCTTGGGGTGTTGATATTCTCCAATCAATTTTGACTGTACCAATGACAATGTTAGATCTACATCTGGTCATGTTTCTGGAGCTGTTGGTAATATACCATAATTTTGCAAGTTGCTTTAAAAAACCACAGCTACAGTCCTATGTTTCCATAATTATTTTTTGCCAATCGAAATAAATCAGATAACGCAGCAACGTGTTGTTCCCTATTGTAATTTTATTACTAATAGTACATTTTTAATCATTTTTTTAATATCTATATTAAAATATATAGTATATAATAAAAATGCGCACCTCTGAACAAAAATAATACCTCGAAAAGGCTACTGTTAAGGATGTGCTATTAGTGGTATTATTTTGTCATACTTACTTCCGTTAGTCTTGTTATCGGCAATGTCATGAGGAATGAATTCGGCAACGTCGGGGTTAAGATTTTCTAAATGAGGTTCTCTGAATGTTTTTGGCAGTGGTGGCGGTGGAACCAAATGTTTCAACGACATGGGTTTATCATCATCGCCTTTCTCGACAACAGGCCATTTCTTGGGGTCATGTCGCGTGCGGACCTAAAAATTACGCGTTTTATGCACACAAATCCAATTTACATAAAATTCAAAATACCTTAAATCCAGAAGCCAACTCAAGTTTATCAGAATTTGTAATGGCTTCGAGAACCAACTTTATGTTATTCGTCAAAGACTGTACTCTGTGAAACGACGCGATTAAAGTGACCGGCAAGTAACCCTCTGCATCCATTTTCCTTCTCATGAAGAAGTCGCGTAATAAATTTTCCTCGCTAAAGTAATATTCTCTGCAAAAATATAGTTGTGAGTAAATTAAATGCAGTGGAAACAAATAACTCACATTTGCTTTTTTATATAATCTTTCAGCGTGGGACTATCTAAATTAATGTAGCTACTACTGTTAAAGTAAAATGTGCCCATATAAGGAGCACAATTAAGAGGATCCATGTTGACGCCGAATTTCGATAGCTGCAAACGAAAGAACAAAATTTCAGTTTTTACTTGTAAGCGATTTGCAGATATTTGCACATAAGTTAAGTTAAACAAATTGAATGCTAAGAGACATTAGAAACAAAACAATACTGAGTATTAACAAATAATTTAAACGCAGTTTTATTCATGGACAACATAAAGTATAATGGAAAAAACCATTAAAGAATCGTAAGAATTATCATTGGAAGCAGGAAAGATTTAGCAGACAACATAACAATATGGAACAATTAAGTTAGATGAGCTTGTGAAATTGTGTTAAATATAAAAGAACTGACACTGCTTTCACAACAAATTACATTTAATACAAATGTACATTTCGAAAGCTATTGCTTTCATCATCAGTGATATACGTCTCAAATAATAATAAAAATGACATAATTAAGTTGTCAAGGTATAATTACATATATCTACTAACCAGATCCAGTAATGCATTATTTAAAGGAGACAAATCAGTATTTAATAATTTTGATTGGAATTTTTTCATATAAATAGCTTCATACATATTTAAACAATAATTTTGAGAATGTTTTAGTAATTTTAAATCATCAATGGTAAAAAGATGTCCAGTATTAACAAAATGGTTAGCTAAAGCAGAAATACTTACATTGCGGTTCTTTTATGTATATGTAATTTATGTTCTTTAAATCTAGTTTCTAGATTCCTTCGTGTTTGACCTATATAACATAAATTACAAAAACTACAATTAATTTGGTAAATACCTGACTTTTTTGTAAAATGTTCATTATTAATATTGTGTTTTAGGTAAAATTTCAAAGTGTTGGTATTGGAAAAAGCAGGGGTTAATAAAAAAGTTTTTAACGACCTCACTTACTACTTTAAGTCCAATGGTTCCGTCTAATGTTGATAAAAGATTCTTTAAGTTGACTTTTCACCCAATTTGGCAAAATTGCCTTTCGAATTTATATAAGAAATTTAAATTAACCCCTGCTTTTTCCAATACCAACACTTTGAAATTTTACCTAAAACACAATATTAATAATGAACATTTTACAAAAAAGTCAGGTATTTACTAAATTAATTGTAGTTTTTGTAATTTATGTTATATAAGTCAAACAGGAAGGAATCTAGAAACTAAATTTAAAGAACATAAATTACATATTAAGAACCGCAATGTAAGTATTTCTGCTTTAGCTAACCATTTTGTTAATACTGGACATCTTTTTACCATTGATGATTTAAAATTACTAAAACATTCTCAAAATTATTGTTTAAATATGTATGAAGCTATTTATATGAAAAAATTCCAATCAAAATTATTAAATACTGATTTGTCTCCTTTAAATAATGCATTACTGGATCTGGTTAGTAGATATATGTAATTATACCTTGACAACTTAATTATGTCATTTTTATTATTATTTGAGACGTATATCACTGATGATGAAAGCAATAGCTTTCGAAATGTACATTTGTATTAAATATAATTTGTTGTGAAAGCAGTGTCAGTTCTTTTATATTTAATATGGAACAAGATTAGGATAAAAACAAAGCTAATGGTTATTTTAAAAGAACGACAAGAAATAAGAATTAAATTAGGGGAAGAAAAATCAGGTCAAACAACATCAGTATTTGGGAGTTACAGTTGATGAAAAGGAGGGCAAAGAAGTGAAATAAATGAAAGAAGGAAGTCTGAAGATGAATGATACACACGAAAAGACTGGATACGAAACAAAGATTAAGGGAGGAGCTAATAGAATCTATACTTGAATTTGTAGAGAACAATCAGCTAAACTGGTGGGCAATCTACAAAGCGGCCAGTAAAAAAAGATTTGGGAAACTAAAATACAAAGATGCGGTTCATTACCCGAGAACCAGAAAAACACACACACATATATACGCAACTTTATTTGTGACGACTACATCTTAACATTTTATTGCGATTTATAAGGTTTTGCTTTTCCTTTGTGATCAATTTTATGAGCTACGCGAGTCCAAGTCTAATTGGATTCTTAATGATAACTTCCAGTCCATGTTTCATGTCAAATAGACGTTATGTGAATTATGAACGTTACCTGAGTGTACTCTGAAAGGTAGTCAGAAAAATCAGAATCAGCAGTTATAGGATTTCCAGGTCGATGAAACGGGGCGTGCCTTCCACCGCGATTTCGCCCTCTTCCTCTCGGAGCTGCCGAAGAAGGTCGCGGATGTCGTCCGCCCTGACTTGGATTTAATTGTTCTGCTCTCCAATCTCTATCACCGTCGCTTAATGTCGACTGATTATCACCTGTGTTGTCAGACCTGTGCCTGGGTAAAGCCTCGCGCTTACTTCCTTTGCTCAAATCAATCTCCAATGGGACCCATTTCTGTTTCAACGACTTCTTCTTCTTATCTGAATCGCTGTCGTCGCCGTCTTGAAGATTTTGCTTCGTGGTTGTCGGTTGAACCGGTGGTACCGGGCTATTCGACTTTCTCTGAAAATATAATAAATCTATTTATAACGTTGAATAACATTTTTATTAACAGGAAATGTTTCATAATCCAACGACAATAATCTCATCAGCCACGTCATCTGAAGAACTGACGAATCATATTGCTCCCTTTTATTGTTTGTTTAAAGGTCTGTAAATTTAAATGCATATCAAATATTTATTGGTATACGAGATGTGAAATGAATGGTGATACAAATAGATTATGAACCTTTATGGAAAAATAGATTACTTAAGATTACCATAATGGAATTGAAATTACTTTATTAATTGTGACGTTTATCATTAACATAATTACCTTTTTTGGTTTGTTTGTTTTATTCTTTGCTCGCTTAGATTACAACAATTGAACGTCTTTATTCAGATCCAACGGTAATTATAATAATAAACTTGAATACGTATTTTTAACGACAGTTATAAATATCTATTAATATGCCATAACATTTTTAAGAATTGTTTAACGGGATAAAAAGAACCTTTTTTATATTAAAACGCGTGCGTCTAAACTCAAGAAAAAGTAGTTGTACCAAACTTTCGATCACCTACATCAAAACGACACGAAATCTGATTTTCTCAATCAATGAAGTAAGATTATGAGAAAATATCTTCTTGCGGATTAATCTACACGTACATACCTAGATTTAAAAAAAAAATCGACTACGATCGTGAAACAAATTTCGGGTCCTTTGGGCGATGATTCGCGCCTGGCAATTGATATTTATAGGTTGCTTCCTTTAAGTAGATAAACGCGCTGATAAACGTGAGATATCTACATTTGCATCTTAATCTAACATGTGCACGCAATTATTGGTAATCTGATTTTTTTAAGTGCGTCCAAAGTCATCAGCAGAAGTAACTATCGATAAATAAAAAATATCAAATTACCAATAAATCCGGACGAACTGAATACAAACGCGCTGACTCTCGTTATTACAAAACCAGTTCTAAAACGCAAAAATGTATGATGGCAATGAAACACGTTGTTGAAATCTGCTGGTAATTGGAAATGGGCGGAAAAAATAGCTCAACAAATCTTTAATAAAAAAATCCGCGGTGGTCCGCACGAAACTTACTTATACTTAGTTATACTACGTTTTTCGAAAAAACTTTTCAAATGAAAGTTGTTTAGAATATCAATATCTATAATTTATGTAAGAATATTTTTTTCCGTAACGTGTACCGTTTTCGAGATATGGAAAAAGGTGATAAGAGTAAACCATCACTTCCGGTTGAGTGATTGCGTTCAAAATAGGACGTTTTCCTCCTTGCTACATACAAATGTTAAATTTAAAGTTTCAGAAAATAGTCAGAAACGATACAGGGGACCTCAAAACGCGTATATCCGTTAAAATCTCGAGGTCGAAATTTTTCATGATTACTATACTTACTTATACATAAAGTATAAGTAAGTAAAAAGTCCACCGCAGTCCTTATGAGCTGAATAAGAAACGAAAACGATGGTTTAGTGTCTTAATATTTCTAATTACAGCGTTATACTTGTTTTATTAAAAAATAGATTTGTTGATAAAGTGGATACAAATATAACAAGTGTGGAATACTGACTGAAATGAACTTAGAAATGAAACTGAAAATAATGTAAAACAAGAGCCGTGATATGTAAATTCGTAGATAGGGCTATGGTTAAACGATCTGCAATTATTTTACTTTTAGTGTATACCATTTATATATCATTATTTTGACGATTATTTTTAGGTGTTATTTATTATATTTTAATTTACCACTTCGTACCTATACGCTTCAATAATTCAATACGATTTATTAAACATACTCTTATAATTATCACCGCAATTGTATAATAGATGTAATTGATGATAACATATTATTGATTATTATTATTGGTGGTAAAGCGAGAGTAGAAAATGCAGCTCTGATTTATGACCTTCGAATCTGCAGAAGTGCAGTAATTCCGTGACTTAAAATGTTATCATTAATCGACGATGCGAAAGTTAAATAAATATTACGCGATGGAGTGAAAAGTGTATGCAAATGTGTAATATCGGAACACCGGTCTCCTCGAATATGCAGCGCGCTCCGAATTAATCAATACTTACTTATGACCCTGAAAGAGCTCATTTATTAATTATTATGTGAAGAAGGTAACGAAAACGAACTTTTAATTTTATAAACTATTTATAAGGAAGGCATAAGCAAATAATGGCAATTATGTCGTTTTTGTTTGCCAGTCGACTTGAACGGATGTGATTCATGCTCGTTTTCAGATAAGAAGTCGCTGAAATATTTACAAACTCGCCAATGCGGCATCGACTTATTCGTTTATTATTCTTTGCGTAGAAAACATTTTTAACAAAAACATGCGGTCTATCTCGGTGGTCAAGTCATAGCAAAACAATACGTTGTATTGTTACAAAAAAAATGTTTTATAAATAAAGAATAACGAATGAGTCTACGAGCTGATTCATATATGATACCGTGTCGATTGTGAATATAATAAACATTTTCATTCATTCTAATTTGCCGATTACGACACTTTTCTTTTTGAATGTATCGTTATTATGAATAAATTAAACCTTTAAAATTGAATTAAACTGATTTAAATATATTTAGTAACTTTTTAAAACATAGGCTTTCGAATTCAGGAGTTACAACTTTTTATTTCAATAGCAGTGTCTGGATTTCATTAAATTTCTAAAAACACAATTTAGTTTCGAACTTCGTCCACCCTTGAACGATGTGATTAGTGAACCACAAGTGCATCGGATGATTAAACGATATTTGCACGTTCCATCTCATTCTTGCGCATTGCAAACAACTTAAAGCAGCGCCGAACACATTTGGCACCTAGGTGGCCTACGAGCATGTGGCCCAAAACGATTGCAGTTGTACGCGCGGACTGATGGCGAGCGAGGACAAATATCACTATAACTGTCTGGACAAATACAATGACGTCATAATCGCATTTAAATTAAGACGAGTGCATGCAGACGATTCTTTCACTTTTCACCTTCACGTACTTCAATTAGAGAAAATAATTGTTTATTTTCTCTCCATTTCCGCTCCAATTTATTTTAATTGTAAACCGCAGCTGTGGTTTAAACTATTGAAAATAATTAATTCACCGCTGAATATAAACCATTACTTAAATTTCACTTAAACACAATTAGAAACTACTCGACCTAAAGGTACGTAACGTATAAATATTGTAAATGTCATAAATTATCAATGCCACTTGGTGAATCTATTGATCGAATACCGTTTTTTAGTTGCTAATAGTGTCTATTCTGTAAGCGAATCGTTAAATTTTAACGGGTGTTAAATTTTAGCGGTAGGTTAATATAATACTGGCATTAGTGTCTATTCTGTAAGCGAATCGTTAAATTTAAACGGGTGTTAAATTTTAGCGGTAGGTTAATATAATACTGGCATTCTGTAACATGGCTGCCACGTTAAATTTTTAACGCTACCTTTAAATCGAACCGCTAATTCGTAATTTTTAGCGGCTACTCTCCTAGTACATGTTAAAATTGACAGTATGGCTTTCGATGGATTAATACACCTAATAATAGCTGACCAAGCTGAAAGTGGACGACAACAGTAAGTATATACATACATAAGTATATACATACATATTTTAGAAGACAGGTTAGAATACTTCAAAGAGTATTAAGGGATGCAAGCAATCGTTTCACACTTCCCGATGCTATACTTTTTTAATTATTCCGATTAGACTGTGTGCTCAGCGATTAATTATTACTCTTTCCCCGTTGATGCAACAATCAAACGATAACAATTCACAATATAACATAGAAAATAACAAAAAAAAAATAATTAAACGATCGATTTTTTTTGCAAGAGCGGCAAAATAAATTCAATATTCGAGGTTTTCTAGCCGGGCCATGTCGGACAAATGGTACATTACGCCTAAAATTGTCGCATTCGACCGACTTGAACCGAAGATTTGCGATCATTTTAACACCAGCGTTAAAATATTTTCATTTAAAGGTAGCGTTAATTCCCATATACAGAATAAAGATACTGGTTAAAAACAGAAATTTTAACGCCCGCTAAAATTTAACGTATCGCTTACAGAATAGGCACTATTCTGTAACATGGCTGCCACGTTAAATTTTTAACGCTACCTTTAAATCGAACCGCTAATTCGTAATTTTTAGCGGCTACTCTCCTAGTACATGTTAAAATTGACAGTATGGCTTTCGATGGATTAATACACCTAATAATAGCTGACCAAGCTGAAAGTTGACGACAACAGTAAGTATATACATACTTAAGTATATACATAGATATTTTAGAAGACAGGTTAGAATACTTCAAAGAGAATTAAGGGATGCAAGCAATCGTTTCACACTTCCCGATGCTATACTTTTTTCAAATTATACAAATACAAATTCCGATTAGACTGTGTGCTCAGCGATTAATTATCACTCTTTCCCCGTTGATGCAACAATCAAACGATAACAATTCACAATATAACATAGAAAATAACAAAAAAAAAATAATTAAACGATCGATTTTTTTGCAAGAGCGGCAAAATAAATTCAATATTCGAGGTTTTCTAGCCGGGCCATGTCGGACAAATGGTACATTACGCCTAAAATTGTCGCATTCGACCGACTTGAACCGAAGATTTGCGATCATTTTAACACCAGCGTTAAAATATTTTAATTTAAAGGTAGCGTTAATTCCGATATACAGAATAAAGATACTGGTTAAAAACAGAAATTTTAACGGCCGCTAAAATTTAACGTATCGCTTACAGAATAGGCACTAATATGCGTTAGTTGCATATTAGTCATCCGTAACTATAAATAAATTTGCTAATAATTTGTCAATAAATGATCAGTAGCGCGAACCGATTTAATTTAAATTCGCACGCTAATTTTAAGCTTCAGGTCCTAAAGCATCAAAAATATGTTGAGCTACTCTAGGTTTTTCGGTCTATCGTATCTAAAATTAGTTCTCTCCAACGTGTTTGAATTACGTTGGTCCCCAAACTACGGTCGCCGTACCACTTGTGTGATGATAATAAATGGTCACGTGGAATTTATAACAATATAATAATAACACCCTCTCCCCTTCCCCCATATCACGAAGTTTCAATTTAATTATAAATATATTAAATTCTACGAAGCCTATTGAATAATAATGGTGTAATAATGGTCACCCGATTTAATAGTACAGGGCATGAACGAGTTTATATTTTAAGCCACGCATTCTGAGGAACTACGTCCGTGACCTACAAAGGATACTTGACAATACAACGTGAAAAAAGTTTTTGTCAATTTTTATTTCCATATTTTAAACTAAATGGAATTTTGTAAAATAAAGATATACACACTGTTTTCTTACTCGCGTCATACAAATTATACTATTCCGGAGTTTACCATAAAATTGCGATGGCAATCCTAAGTAACTGTAAGTAAAATACATTAAAAGTCCAAACAACCAGTAAAATAGCGGCTGTGAAATAATATTCAGTACGTATCACAGATCCAACTGCGTCAACTATTACGCTCTTTATGTTACATTATAGATAAAACTGTCTAAAAGATCTAAATCTAAAACAAACTGACGATTTCTGTAAAACGACAAACGGTTTTTTTACATGCTTGGCCTAGTACAACGCAAACGAGAAAAACCACCTGATCACTTTTGACCAATAGACATGGAAAATCGCGGCTCATAGAATGCGTTTATGTCAAAGTGTTCTCATCACATTATTTCATGAAACCATCAGTTCAAAATGCAGGGCTAACACAACGCATCGAGAGGTCAATCTAAAGTTAACGTAGAAAATTTTGAATATACAAGTGTAGTGTCTTATTTTTGTTATTGTTTTTAGAATTATAAAAATGTAGTAATTGCTGGAGCGCGGTTTTATTGCATTTTTCTTATTTATCATCTTGGTAGTAGATGTGTAAACATTAAATACTGGCTAGTTTCTACGCAATTATTGCATAGAAATTTATTTAAGCAAGAAAATATTCAGGGGACCAGAACAGTTCGCAGTCCTTAATTCTATTAAAATTCTCTGGACAGATCCAAACTTAGCTATCTCAAAAGTCTGTGTTTGAAAAATTGTGGAATCTTATTCAAACAATTAAATGAAATTTAAAGGCAAAGAGAAAAAACATGGAAGAAGTACATGTTAACAAGAAAAAGTAAACGACAAAACGTTAAATAAACAAAAAATAGATGCGGCTAGGCAGGAAGAGAAAGAGGCGAAGAAAACAAGACACTTATTTATATAATTTAAGGATGTTGCCGAAAAAACAGACAATAGAAAATAATACGGAGAACGAGCCTACAAAAAATAAATAACGCAGGAAAAAATACCAAAGCTGCTAAAAACTGGTAAAACCGTAAGAAGCGATGAAAGAGCACCGGAACATTTAAAACGGGGAGGAAAAGAATGGAGAAATGGTTAACAAGGATATTTAGAAAAATGCAATCAGAAAATAAAATAAATATTGGGCGAAAATATAATAATACCAGTACACAAGAAGAGAAATAGAAGAACATGTGAGAACTATAGAACTAGTTGTCTTGCATCAACACTATACAAAATGCACACAAAAATAATAGGAAATAAATTATGCTACAGGGTAGAAAGAAATTGGAGGAAGAACCTACAGCTTTCAGAAAACTATACCAAACCCAAGATCACATACGCATAATCAGGAAAGTAATAGAAAGGGCAAACGCACAAGGGACAGAACAATACCTACTGGTCGTTGATCTGATCAGAAGAGAAAAACTGTGGAATTATCTACAAGTCAAAGGAAAAGCTCAAACAAGTGAATAAAAGTGTTCATAGAAAGTTTTAGGAAAGGTCCAGAGGATTTGAGATGAAGAGGCACTACGCACAAAGATAGTCTAGGTCCCTTACTGTTGAATATAGACATGGACATAATTTTGAAGTGGTGCAAAAGAGATATTTGTCAAAGATAACCATTAGTTACGAAGAACGAATGAACGAAACGAGAATATAAAATATAGAATAGTCAAACAATAGAGTAAAATAATTGTCGGGCATGCGATATTATATTGACGCCATAAACACTAACCAACAGAGTCCAAAAGAAATGAGAAAAGGATGACGAAGAAAAAACATGGAACAAAGAATAAAGGAACTGGGGCAAAAAGAGGGAAAACAATCGAGGAACTGAAACAATTCACAAGGGGCATGAAAAACTGGAAGGATTGCGTAGAACCCTGCAACGATTGACGCACAAAGACGCAAAAAGAAGAATATATGTACCGTAAAAGGGGGATTTCTTAAATTTTATTCGTCGGACCGTTTTTTTGATATAGGTCATCAAATACAGCCGACTATTACTTTAGTACCGATGCTATATTTCTAAACAGGAATATAACAAAAATACATTATAGTATAACGGGTGTTTTTTAAAATTTGGCGTCGAAGTTGGCCATGAATGTTTAACTGTGAATGAACCACAATTTTGTACATACACTCAAACGTCACTTAAGTAGGAACGTTTGACAATTAAAAGTGAGGTTAGACCGGTTAGAGATAGGTTAAGATGTAAAATTAATAATGATGGTTCGTTCGCAGTTAAACATTCACGGCCAGCTTTGACGCCAAATTTAAAAAAACACCCGTTATAAGTCTGGCATAAACTGGACATCACATGCGCAATATTTTTTTTTAATTTACGACATTGTTTATTGCATGTATTTATTTGTACAATTAGAAATAAAATTCTAAAATTAGCTTGAAGCAGTTAATCTGCAGAGACTCAATACCACCATATATGATACCACTTTTAACTACGGCACTGGATTGATGTGACCTCACCCGTGGAGTCAAAACGTCAAAATTATATTTCACGCAATTTGTGAATTACATAGAAAATCGTCACATACATAGTGGAAAAACACTTAAATATAATAAAAAAATCAACACAATGAAACAATAAATGCGACAATACACTTTTGGATTCAATTTTTAATATCGATTAATCTGGCGATAATATGTATTGGGCGATATTTTAGAAACACAATTTCCTGAGACGTAGTGAATAATTAAACAATTTTTAATTTTAAGATCGTGAGCTTTGTTTCAGGATTATTTTGGGATTGGTGCTTTTAGACATGTGTTGGGACACATTGTGTATAAAACATGTAAAAAAGACAAATATGACACTTTAAATTTTAATTGTAATTTATCAATTCACATTAATTTTACCCCGCTGCATTAAAAGTGTTAACAGTATTTTCGGATTAGACGTTCTAGAACGTTTAAATAGATTTTTGTTATATTTAATAGGCGAGGCACATTAATATAAAATGTAAACCTGTACTCAATAATCCGATAACCACACATTTCAAAATTATTTCGTGGATAAAGAATTGCGCAAAGCAGATGCAGATATATCGTATCAAGTGCCACTCCAACAATTTCATATAGAAATCGTACAAAGTTATTCACCGACAAACTAATTAAATGAACACTTGGAACTGCACGGACGTCAAAATTGCTAATTTCCAATCGGTCAGATTGCCGCGAATTTGTATTGATTGGAGAGCATGTTATATTAGACGCGAATAACAAGCGCACAGTAGATTGCATACTCCTTCCTATAAGATACGTTTTTAAATTCTTTCATATGTAATAGTAGCGACCAGTCCGGCTAAATACTCTCAAATACGTATAAATAGAGTTACAAACCTCAATGGAGTGATTTCCCAACGTTGGCCAGTCAGCGACATACGAAAAATCACTAGCCTGAAAAGAAACGGCAAAAAAATTAAATCACCGTATTAATAAATAATTATATATTAATAATTATATCGAGAACGCTAAGAATTCTTGTTTAATCACCGGTATATATACATGCGGGTCAAAACAAATTGGAGGATGTAAGGATCGATATTCGATTTAATTTCCACTGGGTCTAAGCGATTTCGCAAAACGGTGCACGTGGTACCTAACGTTGCAAAAAAATATCACATTTCACGACGATTTTTCCCAGAATCCTAAATAAAAGAAACTCAGGAAGAATTATAACATATCTCTTTAGCCAGTAAGGACAAATTTTCATCATTTTATTTATTTATTTATGTAATTTAGTTAAGTAATTTTACACCAATCTGTGTAAAATACATGACATTTCAACATGCAAACACAAAACAAGCGACGCAAATGCACCATTTAGGAAAAAATAGATATCAAATATAATGTAAAGAATTTGAATAGCCTAAATCTATCTAAGACAAGTTTATGCATCGTCATTCATCACAACGCTCTACTAAATGATTTCTAAGCCAAACGTTAAAGGATTACAAAAAAAAAACATTAAAAGATAAAAAGACAAATTCAGCATAAACTAAACGATATAGTAAACATAGTTGATTATTTTTTGTCGTGGTTCAATGACATCCTCAATCCGAATGTTTACTAAAAGATGATTTTATCCAACAACTCGGAGTTACTTTTTAGAAAAAATGTACCCCAGAAAACAATGTAATAGAGAGAAACTTGTAGCTTATAGGGGGGGGGGGGGCAAATGATCTAGTAATGCTGAGTAATCCAGGAAAATATAACCTCAAAATAGTTTGGACTGCGAGTCTACTATATCAGTACCAACAATAGAGAACAACTAAAGAAGCAATGATTAAAATGATAGAGAAGATATTGAATCTGAAACTTGAAATAAATAAAACCTACCAAATAGGATCGAAGAAATACATATTCGTATTAAGAATTAAAAATTGTCGACAAATAAATGATGTATTAAAAGAAAAAAGAAAGAATATATTCATCGAATATATTCAGATCAAAAAAATAAAATACAGTTCAAAGGGAATCGAAGTCAACTTTAATTACAGAAGGCAATGTAGGCAAGTCATGTAATAGGATCTGAAGAAAGAAAAAGTAATAAAGATCAAGATAAAGATAATAAAGATCAACTAAAGAAGCAATGATTAAAATGATAGAGAAGATATTGAATCTGAAACTTGAAATAAATAAAACTTACCAAATAGGATCGAAGAAATACATATTCGTATTAAGAATTAAAAATTGTCGACAAATAAATGAAGTATTAAAAGAAAAAAGAAAGAATATATTCAGATCAAAAAAATAAAATACAGTTCAAAGGGAATCGAAGTCAACTTTAATTACCAGAAGGCAATGTAGGCAAGTCATGTAATGGGATCTGAAGAAACAAAAAGTAATCAAAAAAAAAGAAGAACCACATATGGATGGAATACGTCGACGGCCCCGCGAAGGAGAAATGCTAATGAAGCAGGCAATCTAAGAAAGGCTGAAGAACACAATGAAGAGGTAATAACTAAAGACAAAAAACAAATTGAATATACAGCCGATAAATGGAAATGAAGAAGAATTAGCCGAAGTAATGAGCGGTATTAGGCATGAGTTAAAGCAAAAAGGGAAATGTAAAAGAACCTGCGCAAGGACTACACATTAAGGTACACAGGAACCGAGGAAGAATTTTGAAGTGCAAAAGAAATATGCCAAAAATAACTTTGGTTACATGAGAGATATGCCGATAACATAATACTAACGATAACAGCATAGAGTCAATGACGCAAATGATGTATCTGAAAGATCTGGCAGCAGACGTTAAAGAAATTAAATCAGAACATCAGATTCAACGAGAAGATACAAAGACATAGAAGAAGAAATAAAAGAATTAAGGAAAGAACAAGCGGATTACAGAAAATAAGTACGGGTTCAAAGAAATAAATGAAAAGGCGATGAAGGAGATAAATGATTTAAAGAATGAAATAAACCTATGCAATGAAAGAATACAAAAATTAGAAAGCGACAAAACAGGTACAGGAGCTAAAATAGACACAGGAGATAGTAACCTTTTAAAGAAGGCAATGAACAAGCTTATATAGGAGGAAGTATGAGATAAAGTAAGGTCAAAAACAGCAAGAAAATAGGTATGAAAGCGACAAAACAGGTACAGGAGCTATAATAGACACAGGAGATAGTAACCTTTTAAAGAAGGCAATGAACAAGCTTATATAGGAGGAAGTATGAGATAAAGTAAGGTCAAAAACAGCAAGAAAATAGGTATGAAGACATGTCTGGTGGAACTTAGCAACAAAGAAAATGAAATACGGTGATACAGAACAAAAGTAAACTTAAAAATAGAAGAGAGGGAGATACAAAGGAAAATTAAACAAAAGAAGAGAGAAAGAGAAGAGTGGAAAAAACGTAAAAATGGGATTTATGAAAATGGTGGTAGACTGAGAAAGCTGGAAATGGGATAGATTAAACTAGAAAAAAAGGAAATATAGAATGCATTAAAAAAATAAGTGTGACGATAGGAGGGATATGGATTTGACTAGGCAACGAAATGGATGGCGAGAGCTAAATGAACTTAAAACTAATAAGAAAAAACTACGACAAATAAACAAAACACAACAAGGATATGCACATGGAATATAATAATATTAGAAGCACTTTTGCTGAAGGAGTCGTGAAACACCTCATGGAGAAATGAAAAAGTGCAAAATAGACATCTTGGCACTTCAAAAAACGAAACAAAAGAGAAGAACGATAACAAAAGACCATATATTTTTTGTTGTTATTGACGTTAAGGGATACACGGATATAATTTGTGGGATAAAAATTAGATGTCAATTTAAAAAGCTGAACCAAATAAATGCACATGCACAATTCGAAGAAAAAGGCCTAGACCGCGAAACCAAGTTTAATGAAGACCTAGAAAATATTTTTGATATTCGATATAAAATGTATATTAGTGGATATGAACACCGAAGTAGGAGGAAAAGAAGAATATAAGGAGGTAACGGGAGGAAAGAGAATACATATTGCTAGTAATGACAATGGAAAGAGAATAATAGAATATGCGTTGGAAAACAATATGAAGATGGTGGGTACTGCTTTTGATCACAATAACATACATAAGAAACATGGATATTGCCAAATGGGAAGATGGAAATGTACCATACAAAAATGGTAGCGAACTGTATCTTAGAAGAGCAGGTGGATACAGTGACCGCATATTAGTTATTGCAGAAATGAAGTAAAAAGACCTACACAAATCAATGAAAAAGAAATAGGAAGAGGTGGCATAACTGAAAGACTAGGAGGTAACAATGCACTTTGAGAAAGAAATGTCAGAAAAATTATAAAACTGCATAAAGCACAAGTGATGAAGACGAAACAGGAATGAAGGAGGTGGTCCAAAAATAACGAAAAGAATCGAAAAAATAGCAAACAAATATGTGGTCTGATGCGTAGTGTGGACACATTTTGGAGCAAAGAAATACAGCTAGACTAAAGGTAATAGAAGAGCAGAAGGAAGAAAATAAAAGAAAGTGTGAACAAATAAGAAACGAAGCTAACGTGATGTGCGGAAGGGAAAGGAAAACATACTTAGAACAGGAATTAAAAGAAGAATCGTATCGTACTTCTATCAGGAAGTGAAAAAGAGCAAAGGTCAATACATACTCAAGAAGATCCTATTACCCCATGAACAAAGAAAGGTTATAATAGGTGATGCTGACGGCAAGCTAAACCGATTTGTCTCAGTTCTCAGAATTGTCTAATGAGAATACCAGTGAAAATTTATAAATAGGGGCGTAAAGCATTAAGGACAAGAATATGGTAGTCAAGGGATGGGAAGAAGAAAAAATGCCAGAAGTATGGAATAAAGGACTAATAGTACCCATCCATAAGAAAAGATCCAAGGAAGACTGCAACAAGTACAGGGGAATTGCACTGCTTGATTTCACATGTACGATTATAGCGAATAACAAGTTTACATCTACTATTCATCGACTATCGACAGACGCAAGACTCTATTTGAAACTATTTGAAGCAATGATAAAACTAGGATTACAAGAAAATCTAAAAAGGCTAGTGGAAATGACTACCTAGGACATAAAATTGCATTGTCCAAGTGGTGAAAATGGAAAGAGTCAGGTGGCTGGCAAAGAGAAGAAGAGGAAAACCCAGGAAGAGATTGTTAGAGGAAGTTAAGAAAGATCTAAGCGAAGTATGAGTCAGAGATTGAAAGGAAGAGGCACGGTATCGAAGAAGGTGGCAAAGAAGAGTGAAAGACCCCGAAGCTAAGGACCACTAGGGCCCGTAGCACTGAAATATATCTAACACCATAGAAAATAGACGGACCAGCAGATCAACAGAACATGATGAGGAAAATAGAACAAGTAACAACAATTGAATGATTAGGAACAAAGATTACCTACGACGGAAAAATATGCACAGAAATCTGAAGCCGAACAAGAAAAGCGACACAAATTTAGATAATTAGTCTAATGGAAGTGAGCCTTCCAATCAATAATAATAATAAGTCAATAATAACTAATGTAGAAGGAAGGATAACAGAGCCAGAAATGAGATCTTAGAAAAAAGCAGGAAAAACAAAATGGGACAAATGCAGAAATGAGGCATAAGGGTAATCAGGCAAATAATTGAAGAAAACAACTGTAGTAGTATGGACATGTGCAATGACGCCAGACACACTGGTCAGGAGAATAGCAAAGTCCAAAAGATATGCGAAAAGAAGAAAAGGAAGACCATGCAACAAATAATAGAGGAACTGACACAAAAAAGGGAAAACAATGAAGGAACTGAAACAATTGACAAGGGACAGGAAAAATGGAAGGATTGGGTAGAAACCTCGCAACAGTCGACGATGTAAGGCACGAGAGTTTATAAAAAAGAAGAAGAAAATTCGTGATTGGAATTCCTTATTATGTTGTTTTACACATTATCTCTCTGTGGTTAGTTATGTTGAAAAAAAAAAACAAATCCGTGATGTTTCTCAGAAACATTAGAATACAACAAAATAAACAACAATAATGGATCAAAATGCAGCAACTTATACTTGCTAAAGGCAATCAAAACGCTGGCCTATGACAGTTTTTTTTTAACATCATTGATATGGCGGCACTAAATGCATTCTTTCGAACACAAAACCAAGAGTACCAAAAATGCGTTACGCATATGCATTAAATAGAAACGAAATACATTTCTTAAAAATCAAGCGCAGTAAGGGATTTTAATTTATAAAAACTAGTGTTCGCCTAACAGTATAACCGCATGTTGGAACTGGAATATTCAATGGCTGAAAATACTTTTACGCAGATCAACAATCTCAAATAAATTGGCGAGTGCAAAAATACGCGCTCTAAAATGAATTACTATTTTCAAAATCCTTGAACATCATGTGCAGAAAAATTTTACACACTTATTTGTAAGCACGTGCATTCTTGTTATTCTGAACCCATATTTTACTGCCAGCTGTCGTTTTTAGGAGAAAACAAACAACAATAATTTGTTTTCCAAACCAAACGATAAACAAAAAAGTTAAAAAAATGTAACTCGTCAACTAAAATATTTAAGTGATGTACACATCTCTAGATTATATTTTTAATTGTAACATTTTTATGCTTCACTAATAAATAATTAAAAAATAAACTAATAATAAAATTCAAAAATCATGAATTAAACAGCTGGAATAAATTAACCATACGTTGTCCCAGGACTTTTATGTTCAGCAATGTGATATACTTTCCTTCAATGTATCTTTAAATTTGACATAAAATTAAATTAATAAAAACCATACTTTCCTCACGGAAATACGATAGAAATTTGAAAATACAAATTTTCGTTAAATAAATAAGTCAAATAAATAAAATAAATAAAACAGTTGTGAATTAAATCAATATTTGTGTATGTTTAATAAATAAATGAAAACGTACCACATTATTTACACATTCACTCGCCATTTAATAAAATGTTCGCAATAACTGAAAATTGTTAATCACAAAACGTCAACTGACTTCACGTGGCACATATCGACGACCGTAAACGAATATTATTAACAATGGAAACGCACACACACTGCCGTGAATGTTTACATCATGATTACGACCTATATATAATTATCTACAATAATGTCTAGCTTAGAATGATTGCACGCTCACTTAGCGTTGAAAATCAAAAACTGTTGTAATCATTAGAGTATTTTATAAATAGAAACGTGGACATAGTACGATTATAAATAAATAGTTAGCATTTGCGTTTAGATATGTGTAAATGTGGCGTTCATGACTGATTCGAAAATAAACAGCGCAAAATCCAATGACCTTTACTTAATGAAAATGATGATAAAGCAAACTGTTTAGTTTCAAGTTCATGCGCATATTAGCAATACAAGTTGCCTATCATTACATTTTTAAATCTAAATCGGGTGTGATAAACCAGCTGTTGATAAGAAATATGAAAATTCCAATGCGAATGATTATGCGAACACAACACGAAATAAATGGATTGCAGTTCATGTAGTACGCCTCTGAAAACATGTTACGGTATCTAGATCATTATCCACAGTACAGTGCCGATAGTCCACGGCAATTGGGAGAAGGCAGAGCCAACATAATTGAAAATATGTTAATGCGCGTGCACGCGCTCGTTATTTTATTTCCATTGGCGCGACTCATAAACTATTCATTAATGTAAATATAAATCTAAAACGATGCTTACCTCGTTTATTCACCGTTCAGTTGTAAAATAAGCACGTTTTGCAATAATCAAATTCATTTCGACGTTTTATTTAAAAAATAAATTAATTGTGATGCATAACATTTACGGACCTATTTTCTTTAAACAATTGAAGGCACCTCCGAATAATTTAACATGTATGGAACAAGCCTTCAATTGTAACGCATGGATCAGAAGTGCGAAGAGTAAAATACTAAAATTGAAGAATTGAAGCACTGCAACTATGTGGTGGTGAATGGGACTGGAAGGAAAAATAGCGATAGGCGCAAGATAAGGTATAAGATGAAAGTAAGAAGGTATATTAAAGATTAGCGAAACTGATGTTGGAAAGCGCATCTAAAAGATGAAAAATAAACGAAGCCATAAGTGTTACACGTTTATAATTTCTGAATGACTTTTCCTCAAGCTACTTTTACTAATTTTCTTAATGACAATAGCAACTTTGTAGCAATTAATCAATTTAAACGCGAGTTTAATTAAAGCAACAATTAACGCTTAGTTTTTAATTACTAACACATACAAAAAGTATTAATGATTAATAATTAAGTTATCAAGTAACATCGTTTAAAGTATCACTTTAATCATAACGCATTTTTTATTAGTGCTAGTGTTTGCTTAACGCAAACAAGTTGGCATTTTAATCTAGACATTGCCAATACAGCCAGCACATGTGATTATCAGATGAAGACCGCTGAACAATAAATCGTGAGAGAGGTGCGTGAAGAGTTCAAGTTCACGATCGCAGAAAAACAGATGTTTGAACACAAACGTCGAAGCGAGATGGAGTTGGTAGTTCCTAACTAAAGTTCTCACAGTCCTCAAAACAATAAAAGGGAAAGTCAAATTATCGATAAATTGTCAAATAAATAACAGAATAAGAATGTCAGTCGCACAAGATTAGTATAAACATGATGCAATGTGGTCTATTCTGTAAAAATGTTTATTTTTACATCAAACCGGTCGGAGTTATCAACTCACGCCCGGGCAAACCTGACGCTGTGATCCACTTAAACAGTAAATGTCACTACTAATTGTTAATTTATTGCGAATGTCAAAAGTTTTCGACGAGATTTTGAAAACGAATATTTTAAAACAAGATACTTCAGATATATTATCTAATACCTAATAATGCGAAAAGATACCGGATAATTATTATTTATCATAAATACCAAAAAATATATACTAATACTAAATACTAATACTAATATATATAAATATATTAATATAAACAAAAAGTCGTACAATGTATTCAAAATAAAAAAAGGAACCGATGATTTGTTGAGCAATTAGAGTTGAGCTGTAACAAATTATGTCACGCTGCGACATATTGTTGTAATACACACGTTTCGCATGCACACGCAAAAATCTTAATTTTGATAAAAAACTAAAACTAATTTGAAATTGAGCCAAATTATAAATAAGATTGTACGTACATAAAGAAACAACATACACGGTGAAATGTGCCAACATATTCAATATTACGTGTTACGTTTAAATGCAGAGAATTATTTTATAACACATTCCAAAAATATAAATATATAAAATGTGTTACATAAAAAAGTAAAAGTAAAATTTCATGCAAATTTTATTAGATTATATTGTGAAATAAAATAACTAATTTAAAGCCCCTCCTTCGCTCGCGCTTGTTTCGTTTTTAATTTATTTGTCATTTCGTGTGATTCCATTTATTTAATTTTTGTACGGTTCAGACACTATAGGAACCAGATGGTTCGTAAAGTTTTGGGTAACTTTGAAAGTCTTGACTAAAAACTAAAATCTGGAAACTTGGACTAACAAAGCCTTGTCGTGTAGTTTCAGAGAAAAAAGTTTTTTTAATTTAATTTTTTGTGTGCCCAAATTAAATTTACACCGTGGGGTACAAGTTACACATAATCGATCCGCAATGTGTTCTGTTATTATCAGTGTTCGAAAATTATTTAATCGATTAAATGTTTAAAAACCTACGTATAGGATGACGTGTCCTTTCTAAAAAAAAAATAAACAAGATTAAATCAGACAGATGTACCTATTGCTTGTTTAAAAAAAAACAACTGTGTACATTTACAAATGTACGTAGATAAACGTGTGATGACGTGGACCAGTTCAATGCTTCAACAAAATACATAAAAATGTTCAACAAGTCAATATGATTCGCAAATAAATAGCATTCATAACCGTGTAATCGACTATTTTTTTTGTTTTAAACTGATTCAAGCCATTATCGAATCTGAACACGATAATTTATAGATATTTTTTATTGGATTTTTTGTTATATTTCATTTTGTAATATCATCATCATCATATCATCACATTACCATTTTTGATTAATGTAAATGTAACTACCTAACTAGTAAACTAAGTAAATTATTTCATTTTGGAATAAAAAATAACATACAATAAAATATTGTTAAGATACAGCACGTTTAAAATAAATGCAAAAACTCTGAGCTAAAGCAAAAAATACAAATTATTTCTTACCTTCATTATGAAGCAATCAATATGAAAATACGTTATACCATTTTTATATATTCCATATTCATCCAATACAGAGACATGAAGAAATTTATTTATACTTTTATTTTAAATCATTTCGAATTATATTGCGATAAAACATCCCAGGAGTCCCGAGATGATTTATTTTATTTTCTATTTCTCAAAGAAACGCATTTTCGTGAATTTGCAATTTTTCTTAAATCTTTCCTTTTTACTATTAATCTTAAAATGTTTGACAGAATATGTTTTATTTTGGTTTACCTTTGTTTTACTTATGCTTATGTTTAAAATATATAAATGTGGTTCAAAACCTTGGCATATTCAATCAATAATTTCCAACTTGCAAATCGATGAATATAATAACAATAATAAAAAAAAGTAAAAGATTTGCAAAATACAATACCATAATATCTTAATAAAAATATTACATCGAAGTGATGAAATATGTGCGATAAACAATTTGTAACCTGATAGGACTAAATTAACAACACCAATGACTGTTGTTTATATTTTAATTTGTTATGTATTGAATCAGCCGCAACCAAATTTACACTTGACACCTGTTTAGATGTTTGATGACACAACAATTTCATAATAATAATTACGATTGATAATTTTGTTGTACTATAAAAGTTTTCTACATAAATATTAAATTTAAAATAGTTAACATTAAGAATCATAGTTTGATCAAATGTTAAATCCAATTAGAACAATTGATAATGTGAGCAAAACAACTATGTATGTACTCAATCAAATCCAACCAATGAGAGTAATATAAAACTTAAATGACATAACTGGGTCCATTTTCATTAAAAAATTCAACCAAACATTAATAATCCAAAGTGAAAATATATTAAAAATTTAAGCAAATTTGTTGTTCGAAGTTGATTAATCATATTCAAAATCTTAGCATACACAATTATTAAGTAAAGCAATAAATGTACTAATTACTTGACATGAATTAAAAGATTGTACAAATTTAGTTGTTTCATATGACAAATGCTCACTACAATGTAAAGTTTATGAGTTATAGAACAATTATCAAATAGGTACAAAGATATCTTAGTTATCAGATTATAAAAATTGGACATGTGGCACTTACCTTTTGATTATATTTACGCTTGTCTTTAGTAGCTCGAACGACATATGTTGGTTGACCATTGACCACGGGTTCTTGTTTATGGGGCTTCAAAACTCTTTTGCTACTTGATTCTTGGACCGGTTCGGTAGGGGCCGAAACTGGAGCAGCTTTTCGATTAGCTTGCCACGGATTAACTTTTGGTAAAGGTGCCTCGACGAATACTTTCTTCTCAACCATTTCGGATTTTTCTTGAGCCGCTGGTTGAATTTCACGATCCTTCGTTGGAACTTCGCGCTGCTTCTCTTTTTCAACTAATCCATTAACCACAACCTTATTTGCATTTGTATCACGAGTTTTTTCACGTTTGCTTCTGTCATTTTTTCTTTCACGTCGACTGTGACTTACTACAGGTGTAAAACTGCCATCACCATCATCTACATGTGGTGTTTCAGTCGAATCATTGGGTTTATTTGTTCGAGTTGGAGATTGTGACACAGGCACTTCAACGTCATTTATATTCTCCTTGTTGTCGGCCGGTTTGAATCTTACAGCATGTGCGTACGACGATCCTGCAGGCTCCTGGTTCACAGTTTTGTTGTCACCCCCTGAGCAGGCACTTGCTGTTGTAGCAACATGCGTAGCCATTTTCGGTAGAGTTCACACTTATAGTAAGTTTTAAACAAACGTTGTTAGTTTCTTTTCAATTTGAAAAGAACAATATGGAGAGTAACCATGTTAGATTAAAAACGCATGGCTATCATAGAGAGAACACATGGCGCAACAGCCAAATTCGAAACACCATTGACAATTTTTTACGTAACACAGTCTATTTATCACACTTACTAAACACGACGATAACTATAAACTACGGACGTAAGTTTATTTTTCGTTACAGATAACAAGCACTCATTATTTAACACAGTGTACATTTACTACTTCTAACCTTACTAGGGACTTTTAATTCACAACTGAATACAAGCACATGTTTGAAGTTTGGCCATTTCAAAGCGGGCTTTTCAAATCTCACAATAATCATTATTGTAATTATAAGTAAAATCAATAGTATTAGACTAAAAATTATTCTAAAATAGCAATACTTGAACTCCTATTCGTAAAGCAATAATCATGGTTATATCCTATCCGCATTTTAATTTATTTCAATTTAATTCAAAAGTGTAGTTACTCCTGATAAAATTGGTGCATCGATGGTTGATGCACACATGCAATCAAATATTTATTGTACTCCATTAACACAATATTTGATATAAAGATAGTGTATGTAATAAAATTTCCGTTACCCCTCATAAATGTCACTAATGTAGTGTATAAAACTGGTTAATCAAAATTAATTTTTTTCGTGTTCTAAGGTTTCCATAACAATGCGCAGTTGCCAACGCAACATCTTTCAACGCTAAATTTACAATGAAAATTATACTAAAATACACTTTTTCTTACAATACTATGCCCTGATAATTCGAATTACAATTACTTATTAAAGAACTCTTTTAAAAAATCTAATAATTAGCAACATTTTAAGTTGATGACGTTCCACGGAATTTAATGATTTAACGGAAAACGCGTAAATTAATTTCACACACCCCTGAAAACACATCCTTATTTCAAAATGATGTAAACTTCTAATATAAAAGTAACGTGCAGAAATAATATTTATAATAAAGTAGTTTAAAGTAGGACTTCTTTTCAGGTGAGGTGTTAATGTCCTCGATTATTAAAAAAATATTGGACTTGCGGGGTATAACACCACAGCATTCGTGGATTTTCTAATATCTGCTGGCAGGGCAAAGCTACGATGTATTTGTGAATGCCACAAATTCTGCCAACATACTAAAAATATACGTTAGATAATATCTATTTTACTTTATTTAAATTATTGAGTAAATGTATTTATTATAGTTTCATTTGGTGTAATAAATGGCGCAGTTTTATTATTTGTTAATTATAGATTCATCGCCTTAAAATAAGGTTACGAGGCGTCCTACTTTCGGTAAGAGCCCTACAATTCCAACCTCGTGTCCTCCGTGCTACATTATGCTTAAACGTTCTACATTCTCTTGAATTTATAAACTGTGTAATATATTCAATTATTTTAGTTTAGTGTTACAAAATATCATTATGAAAGCAAATCTAGCACCCGTCACGAGATTCTATCGCATTGTACTCATAATTGTACTCAACCCGCGGAGCTCGGATGAAGACATGGAGAGGGAATCGTTTCATAACAATACTTTGATTATATTCGGTGTTGCCAGATCTCATGATTTTCCATAAGATCTCATGATTTCGCTACGAATAAATATCACGTCATGAGTTACGTGGGGTCTCATGATTTTCAATTGTATCAATATAAATGTGTAGTGTAATTTATAGTTTTTTAAAATTATTTTAATCCTTCGTTTTGTTTCATTAAGTATACTATTTCCTCTAATTAATTTAGAAGACAAAAATAGGAAACAATTAAAATTCAAAATTTTTGAAGATAGAAAATTTATGAAAAGTTTTTTTATGCAAAAACATATTTTTTTAAATTTTCGGGATACCCAACAAATCGCCGAAACACTGCATTTTATTTGGCAATGTTGCCTTCTTATCATCGGCGCTGCTACCTTGTAACATATCGATGAACTACTAATGACGACCTTTTGACGGAAGGTTCGCCACTTCACTATAAAATTTACCGAAAAACTGTAAGTAAAAAAAAATTAGTTATTTTGAAGTGCTTGATTTTAATATTTTGTTTAATTGTATATTGCAAGTTACGTAAAAAAATAAGATTACCATATATACAATTATTATTCGTACTTATTTATATAATTTAGTTTAGGGAGCCTTGCTACATTTTATTATCATAACATATTGTTTCTATTGGATTGTATTGGCCCAATGATACAGTTTTGATGTGATGAGCATAGCCGCCATATTTAATAAAAACGCGCTTAGTTCCTGCTCATAGAGTAAGAAGCTTAATGGATACACCCAATATTACCTACAATGGTTCTACGTATATGAAATTATAAATAAAATACGTATGCCGCATGAGCTTAAATTTTACATCTGAGTTATATTCTATTCTGGTTAATTATTCGATGCTTATTCATCGCAACCCAAATTACCTGTTTACATTTAATTAGTTTAGCGATTTTAGTTATGAAACTGCTATTACATAAATTCAAATGTAAACGACTCTTTAGGTATTTCCTGTTTTCGTTTTCGACAGGATTTATGACAATTGTCATGGTTACATAACAACATCTTGTCAATAGCCACGTCGTGTCAGAGAGGTAAGTGTACACAAATCTCTAGTTTAGGTAAAGATATGTTTTATATGTTAGCCTAATTTGATTCTCGCGCGCAAAGTAGTTTCATTTAATATTCACCACCTTTCTTTTAGTGATAATGTGCGAACTGAAAAAGTAATGAATGTCAGTGTCATAGGTCGTCATGTATGATGGCCATATCAGTGATTTTTAGTTGCTGAAAATTAACATTTCCATGTTTCATTTCCAGTAACACATGTTCGCGTATTTATTCAAGATAATACCCTTGTCCATCCCACTCTAATTTGCAACTACCTTTGTATACGTAAGAGTTCAAATTTCGATGTTGATGTTTATCGTATCCCCAGATAACTTTCGCTATCAAATGACATGTTTGTTTCAGATAACTGCATTGTAGGTGTCGTGTTCGTTCACTATCTGTCGTAAACATATAGTAGTACATCATTATTATTGTCGTCCTCCGCTAAAATGCCTGTAAGTGTGCCAAAATTAGCTCCTGAAGAAAATGAGGTTAACGGTATCAATGCAGTATTATTGGGTCCACCGGGATCCGGCAAGGGGACGCAGGTAATAAATTCTCATAATAAAGTGTTTTTTTACAAAGTTTTATCACACGTTATGTAACTTAGGCACCAATTTTGAAAAATAAGTTTTGCGTGTGTCACCTGTCAACTGGGGACATGTTACGGGCAGAGGTTCAATCTGGGAGCCCGTTAGGATCTAAAATCAAGAAAGTCATGGATGAAGGCAAACTAGTAAGCGATGAGTTGGTTGTTAGCATGATCGACAGCAACTTAGACAAACCGGAATGCAGTAACGGGTTCCTTTTGGATGGTTTCCCGAGAACCGTCGTACAAGCAGAAAAGGTAACACTTTGACAATCACTTGATTTTTACTTAATAATATTTGTGATGTAGTTGGATGAATTGTTGGAGAAACGCAAAACAAATTTGGATGCAGTCGTGGAATTTTCAATCGACGACAGTCTATTGGTCCGCCGCATCACTGGACGATTAATCCATATGGCCAGCGGCCGTTCATACCATGAGGAGTTCCATCCACCGAAGAAACCAATGAAGGACGATATCACTGGGGAACCTCTAATTCGCCGGTCTGACGATAACGCTGATGCATTGAAGAAGCGACTAGAAGCATATCATAAACAAACCAAGCCATTAGTTAATTATTATTCTTTAAAAGGTATTCATTACAAAATTGACGCTGCTAAATCATCATCCGATGTATTCCAGTCAATTGATAAGATATTTTTAAACGCTCAAAAATCAGCAATGAAAATTTAAAATCACCGTTTCTAAGTTTGTGTTCATATATTTTCTTACTGATGCATTTACTATGTTGGTTAATTGTAATTGTTAATGTTCTTGGTGTAATTTGTTAATTGAGGATTAAAACTATTGTGTTGTACTAATCGTTTATTTTTGGACAACAATCGTTTGTGTCAACGGTACACTGAATTGTATTCAATTCATATTGTAATCACAATTTGGATGGAATCGTTCAAATTAAATAAATGTAAAAATTTGTATATTTGACAATAAATGGAGATGAAATTCGAATTAGTTTGCATTATGAGAAATATTAATATGGCATAGAGGGCATGTTCTCGTCGTCATAAAGCTATTTAGAATGGAATGGTGACATCCTTCGCACCCAGGTAAGTTGAGTGTCTTCTATTAAGGATTGTCCTGATGCTATGCACACTGTATATCATACTGCGCAGCTTGGACAGATCGTACTCCCACAATGCAGAAATTGTATTTTAATAAATAATTTCATTAAATAATCTGGGACAGATTCTTGACAGTTATAACAGGATTTTCGCACACATCGAATATCTTTCGGATCGTAATGTCTGAAATTTTTAATCTCTGTTCAGACAACTAAATAGACATTTTTTATCCAGATTGCCAACAGTTTACATCTAAAACTCTCACAATGAGCAAATATAAATTTCAAGATTGGTCCATGTGGAGTAATGCACTTTTTGCATTCACCAATAATAATGATAAAATGTGTTTTCAAAAACGTACTAATAGCAGACAATGTTACAAATAAAAAATTTGCGTATATAAATTCTCGAGGGTGCCCTCGAGATATTCCACTACAAAATAGCAGAAACATATGCATTATAGATTAGATTAAATTTTAATTATTTGATCTAATAGGTTACACCATAATTGACAAATTTAAACATAATATGACATTAATCTCATATTGCGAGCTAATCAGTCGTTGAATAAAACAATGTTAGCAATGTTAAGAGTGATCGTGACACATTTGCAATAAGATGTGTCAGGAGTATTTTATCAAGCAATTAACATTATTAATGACATTAAATAAATCCTAGTTTGGTTTTGCAGCTAAAGTTCTATATATACTCACAATAAAGTACCTAATTACGGTATTCGATACGAACAAAAATGAACTGATATAATTGCTCACAATAGGAAATCTTGATGGAATATGTCATGAAAACCATATCATATATTTCAAAAAATAACAAAACAATTCACTTTATTGCCGCAGTTATTTATATCATATTATATTTTGTTACATCGTAAGATGTAAGAGCTAGTAAACAATAAACTTTGACATCATTTATATAATCTAATCAGTGTATGAATTCAATTGAAAAGCTGTTAACATAGCGCCATGAATGTTACCATGATATAACTGATCATGGGTTAATATATATAAATGATAAGCTTCAGCACCATCCCAAATATTTTCGGTGATGCTAGCATTACGAATACCTAAAAATCAACCTATATTTCATTCCTACAATATAAACAGTACATACGTTTCACTTTGGCGAAATGTTTGATGAGTCGTGCAACGTATACATACAATTTTTTCAAAATCATTACATCCTTGTTAGTCTTTTTGATTCCCCTTCTGCTAACTGAAAAATACAAATTTTATCATCGCAAACTAAATTAGCATTAATTTACCTTTAGAGTAATATGTGCAGCATCTAAGTAATTTTTGGTTTGAACGTTTAACTGGATAGCGCATGCTAATAATTTCTGATCGACTTAATCTATGGTATGTTTCGTAAATAGTGTGAAAATTTCTGGTATATTGTATTTTTTGGCTAAATCTTTAGTTTGGTCCCATTTGTTATGTAATATGCACAAATCAATAGCAGATTTAATATCACCAAACTGCAATAATATTGCGGCATAACTTACTGAAAAAAGCAAATTAGACAAGCGAGAAATATTACCTTTGTGTACGCTTGGACTGCGATTGTTTGGACGCCGTCAGCAGCGTACATATCACCAATCTGTTTCAATAAACCGTCTCCTTCATTGGAATTCTGGATAATTTCCAGTGTTTTCTCGTAGTGTTCTAAATGATAGTAACATTCTACCACATGAATTCGATTTTCAGCTAATTCGAAATATTCAACAGCGTCTGCTTGTGTGTAATTTGTTAATTGGAGATTAAAACTATGGTGTTGTACTAATCGTTTATTTTTTGACAATTGCTTATGCGTCAATGCTACACTGAATTGTATTAAATTCATATTGTAATCACAATTTGGATGGAATCGTTCTAATTAAATAAATGTAAAAACTTGTACATTTGACAATAAATGTAGTTGAAATTCAAATTAGTTTGCATTATGAGAAATATTAATATGGCATAGAGGGCATGTTGTTCTCGTCGTCATAAAACTATTTAGAGCGGAATGGTGACATCCTTCGCAGACCCAGGCAAGTTGAGTGTCTTCTATTAAGGATTGTCCTGATGCTATGCACACCGTATATTGTACTGCACAGCTCGGACAGATTGTACTCCTACAACGCAGAAATTGTATTTGAATAAATAATCTCATTAAATAATTACCAATCTGGGACAGATTCTTGACAGTTAAAACAGGATTTTCGCACACATCGAATATCTTTCGGATCGTGCTGTCTGAAAATTTCCAATTCTATTTTCGTGAAATTTTCGATCTCTGCTTCAGATAACTAAAATAATAGACAATTTTTTATTGTAGTCCAGATTCTCCACCAAATAAAAAATTTTAGTATATAAATTCTCGAGGGCGTCCGCGAGATATTCCACTAGAGAATAGCAGAAATATAGGAATTCTAGATTAGATTAAATTTTAATTATTTGAACTAATAGGTTACACCATAATTCACAAATTTAATATAATATAATTAATCTCACATTGTGAGCTAATCAGTCGCTGAGTAAAACTACTATTTAAGTCAATATAAAGTAAATACAAACAAAAATGAACTGATATAATAGCTCACAATAGGAAATTATAATGGAATATGTCATGAAAACCATATTATATAATGTTTCAACAAATAACAAAACAATTCACTTTATTGCCACAGTTATTTATCTCATATTATATTTTGTTACATCCTACCTCTTCTATTAACTTTATTTGAACCATCGCTTTTGAACAAATTGAATATGACTCGTCAAGGTAAGATGTAAGAGCTAGTAAACAATAAACTTCGACATCATTTATATAATCAGTGTATGATTTCAACTGAAAAGCTGTTAACATAGCCCCATGAATGTTACCATGATATAATTGATCGTGGGCTAATATATATAAATGATAAGCTTCAGCACCATCCCAAATATTCTCGGTGATGCTAGCATCGCGGATTCCTAAAAATCAACCTATATTTCGTTCCCACGATATAAACAGTACATACGTTTCACTTTGGCGAAATGTTCGATGAGTCGTGCAACGTATACATACAATTTTTTCAAAATCATTGCATCCTTGTTGGTTTTTTTCGATTCCCCTTCTGCTAACTGAAAAATACAAATTTTATCGTCGCAAACTAAATTAGGATTAATTTACCTTTAGAGTGATATGTGCAGCATCTAAGTAATTTTTGGTTTGAACGTTTAACTCGATAGCGCTTGCTAATAATTTCTGGTCGACTAAATCTATGGTATGTTTTGTAAATAGGGTGAAAATTTCTGGTATATCGTATTTTTTGGCTAAATCTTTAGCTTGGTCCCATTTGTTATGTAATATACACAAATCAATAGCAGATTTAATATCACCAAACTGCAATATGATTGGGGTATGAATTATTGAAAAAACGCAAATTAGACGAACGAGCAACGTTACCTTTGTGTACGCTTCAACTGCTATTGTTTGGACACCGTCAGCAGCGTACATATCACCAATCTGTTTCAATAAACCGTCTCCTTCGTTGGAATCCTGAATAATTTCCAGTGTTTTCTCGTAGTCTTCTAAATGATAGTAACATTCTACCATTTGAATTCGATTTTTAGCTAATTCGAAATATTCTACAGCGGCCGCCCTAAAAAATGTTTATTAATTTTTGGCACCTCAGCAAATAAGTTTTACCAATTGTTAAACTGGGCGAAATATTCGGCAGCTGAATTTTGAGCCACTTCTAGGACTAGGTCCGACGCGACGACGTCGTTCTTTAAAATTTGCATAACTCGAAACCAATCACCTAACGTTTGTCGTAATGATAAAGCTAAATCACTAAAATAAGCCAAAAAATTATATTCATACACAACAGTTATAACTGTGCCAGTAGAAATATTTTCGTTAGCTCCTAAGTTAAGGTGACCAGATTCTAAGGGGAGGTAGTTAAACACACTTTTAAAATTTTTATTATTTTTCTCAGCACATTAATTTCTATGTTAATTTACCCCTTTCTACGAAATATTACGATTTTTAACAATTTTAGAATAAACTTTTTCTTACGAACTTTTTTCACATTTTATCAAGATTTTTAATGATTTTGCCATTTAAGAGAAAATTTGCAATTTTAAAATGTTTATTAATTTAAGACTCTTTACGATTTTACATTTTTATCAATTTTTACATTAGCAAGTTTTTTTTAACACTCAATGAAACCCCGGGATAAATTGTTAAAAATCGAGTCCCACAAAAGCGAGACTTAACTCGTTAGAAACCTATTCCAACATTTCTATTATTAACAAAGATATTTCAAGTGGCTCTATTATGTAAATGAAACATACCATCTATCTGATTCTATGTACATTTTCTCTGCTTCATCGAACTGTTTGAAATACGTGGCAATATAAGCCTTTGTTACAATTTCGCAGTTAATATTCTGCATTTTCTTAACGAATAAAATTCCAGCATAATCGTAAGACCTTATGAATGCCGATTCTGCCATTGGGAGATTCAAACGTTTCAAAGCTGCCTCAGCTAACAATCGCCTAGACAAATTATAAAAAATATTACTTACATAACGACTATTTTATTATGTTAGTGAAAATAAAACAGATGCTTAATGTTAAAATTGATAACCTAATACTATAACCCAAACTGTAGTAGACACTTGGAAATAACAAGAAGCCATCAAGCGAACCCCAATAGAAAAATTAACAAATATATTAAATGCATTGTTATTTCACCTATTGGTCATCAATTTGGCAATAATTTTGAGTTAATAATGATCTCGTTTATATTTAGTTGATTGATATTTATTGCATTTCGATAGTTATGTAATATTACCACAATCTAGGATGTGGATTATCTTCGATAAACTGCGCTGCTTCTTTAATCCCGACTTTCTCTAGTAACTGACGAGTGTCCCGTAAGCTTTTAACTTCTAGTTTAATTAGATGTTCCTTATTTGGTTTATTAGGTGTCTCCATAATTTCGTCCAATAATACAGCTTGTACTTCCAAATCCTTAACAAATAAATTATGTGAATGATCAAAATCCATAAAACAAACTAATGAATGAATATTATGGCAACATAGAAAACTTTGTGGTTTATTTATAAAAAATACTTTTAGATTGATAATAATATTAAGAATTGAAAAGTTTATATGATATATGATATTCTTTTATTTATTTAAATAATTCTTTACCTGAAAACTGCAGATGTAACCAGATGATGCAATAGGTTCTTCAGGATTATTTCCCTTAAAAATATACATCCTGGTCTTCTCCATTATGGCTAATAACTGTGGATTATCTGAAGCCCAACACATCGCCCAAACATCCTTGCGTTCAAGCTTTTTATTATCAGATGAGATTATTGGATGTCCTATGCCTTCAGATATATCCAACACAGTTAAAATTCCAGACACGTCAATAACAGATACAGAACTGCACAAAAAATAATATTTCATTCTAAGCTTACTATAATAATGTGAAACTTACGATGCATTACAATTAATGGCCATTTTATGTGGCCGTGATGCCATTTTAAATCTATTAAACAGAGTGACATGCGGTAAAGCATAATGTTGTAACATCCCAGATTCTCTGCCGATAACTAGCACTTTATTTGAAGATGCAATGCTGCAAATGGGATCTTTCGTCGAATGGGTGTTAACGGGACTGTCGAGCTTTTGCTCTAGGTCTTGCAAAACCTCAGCTGCTCCAGATTGATCGTCGTCAATGTGGTACATCTTACACTTAAAACGATTACCTAGAAACAAGCGGAATAGTCTTAAAATCACAATTGCTTCACACTCACCAATAACTGTAGAAAATTTAGGAGTTTTATATTGCCATATAATGAAATTATCTTTCGACGCAGCTGTTACATGTGTGCCATTCATCGTTATCCATTGCACGTCAATATCTACATAAATTGCTAAAAAATTTAAATAATTTTAATAACATATTATCAGTATATCCTAATGTTAAAGAAGTTAAATCATAGATGGGAATAAAGGATCTAAGATGCATAGTCTGAGGTTCTGAGGCCTGGAGGCAAATAAATCTAATCACAATTAGATTATTGATTATTTTCATATAATATATCCTCAATCTGAATATTTCCTTTTTATTCTGGCCTGGGATATGTAAATTTATAGATTTATAGTACCATGCTAGTTAACACAAGATTTTTCAGAAAATTTTTAGTCTAACATAAATAAATTAATAAAAAATATACATTGCCACAAGTGTTTCAAAAAGTTTATATTTTTCTAGCGTCAGTTAATTTCAAGTTATTTCATTTATTGAATAGCTTATTAGAATCGAATTAAAAAATAATGACACTACACTACATTGTTAATTTTTTATGCATCTCCTTGTATTTACCATCAACAAGTGTTCCTAAAGTGTTACACAATAATAATCCACATTGTCGAGTATTATCGTCATTTTCAGATGCGGTAACCAAGACACAATGGTCACCAAATCCTGCAACATCTTTCAAAACTGGTACGTATTTGGTGTGGCACTAAAATAGAAATGGTTGAAATCATGTTCGTGCAATCCAATATCCGTACCTGATTATTGCTGGTGTCCCAGAACGAAACGCATATTTCAGCTTTCTGTGGCCGACATGAAGTGAACACAATTGTCCGTTTGAAATAACACCATTTGTAATCCGGTCTTATGTTAGCAAAATAAACAAATGAATCGATCGCGAGAGCAATTCGCAATGAACCGCCCTCCCACGCGCATGAAGAAATTGATGATCCAGGAACTTTAAGTGTACGTAAATGCTGCAAAAGATAATTTACGAGACATTTGTTTAAAGTTATTTTGATTGCACTTACATCCCCAAATGCGCTGTAGAATTGTACTGCGTTTGAATGTCTGTCTTCTTCGATCTGTTTTCCAGCAACGGCAATCAACGATCCATTATGATTCCAGTTACAACACACTGCTATCATTCCAGTGTCTACAATAATCGGATCTGTAAATTAATAAAATAGTTAGCAGTAATACGGAAACATGGAACTAGAAAGTAAATGCCGGCCAAAGTTTCATAAAACTATAAATCATTGTTTGAAGAAGTAGATAATTAGGAAAGCGCCTCATAATCATTATTACATCGCCAGTGATATCCAAATATTTGATACTACAGAAAACAATAAATAGGATGATCCATCCTAGGATTAAGACACCAAGATATCAATAAAATGAAAGAAATTAGGCATACTTGTATCATTTTCATTACACATGAGTTGCAAACGCCCGTTCTCGTAACAAATGGCCAATGAAGGACACAACGCATGTAAATGTCCATATTTTCCATCATACCAATCTAATCCAACGACGGGAACTTCCGAACCAGTAGGCTCCAAGCAAATAATCTCTAATTTCATCTAAAAACAAAAATGATTAATTATACTTTACGAGTAGCAAACTGACTCACCGCGAAATTTCCTAAACAATCGTATAAATGCACTTGTCCATTTTGAAGACTAAATAAAAGAAGTTTTCCATCTGGCGACCATTGAACACCACAAAGTAGATTTGTTTTCAACTCTTTCGCCCAAATTCTATTACCGTCGACGGATCCTACTATTACCGCTCCGTCTTCATATATAATACAAACTTTCAGTCCATCGGAATTCCACGACATTCCAATAACAGTCGATTTCTTCCTATTATTAATCATTTCTTCGTACCACACACCTTTGTACATCATCCATACGATGATAACGCCATTATTATCACTCGTTGTTAACTTCTGATGCGTTTCATTCCAAGTGATTACTTTGATGCTGTCAGTGTGCCCCTCTAACGTCTGGTTCATTGATAGGTTACTGGCTGCCGTTAATCCTTTCGTTTTCATGCCCGCTTCGGCATCTCCACCTTAAATATTTAATTATTACAAGAAATATTAATTAAACAAATTTGTTACTTCCGTCTAATTTTAAGACTTTTAATAAGCCATCGTTTCCACCTACAGCAATGTAGCCGCTTTCTTTGTTCCAAGCAATACAATTTAATTTTGTATTGTTTGGTATAGCAATCTGCAAATAAATTATTTATTCTTTAGGAATAGAGTAAGGTTAAATTTTCTTACCTTTTTGCTTAAATAAATCAACATTTTATATTCTCTAATTTAGAAAAAAATCAATATTGTCGAGGTTGTTTCAAATCGTTTGTTATTATACGCGTTCATAGTTATAAACAAACTTGACAAGAATAAATTACCATACAATGTTCCAACCTAAGAAAATTCATCATTGCCAATATGAGTCATACATTCTATGACATCAATGTCCTTTTTAACTGTTTCATTTTAGTCTATATGTATTTAAATAAGAAAGATCTCGTCGTGTCTTTCTATTACAGCTGAAAATGTTAACAATAATTCATCATTGTCAATTGCATTAAATGTTAACTTCAATTAATTTATGAGCCGGGCCATTTTGAAGGCGTGGTAACGGCTGGTTTTATGTGAAAGGTTGCTAAGATACGCCCTCATATTGCGACTAACACAGCTGTATGGTTAGATCTTAAAGCTTCTTACCTGGATAAAGGGCACGCTTTTCAAAGACCCATTGACACATGGCTGGTCTAAAGGGAGATGCGTGTTTTAAGCAATATTTTATTTGTGTGGATAGCTGTTGTTGCAGTTGGTGCACGTAACATATAGTTTTCTTTTCAGAATCTTGGGATCATATTTACATTTTTTGTAGTACTTTTGTAGACGAGGTTATTTAATTTGATTTTCCTTCTGATGTTGTTTTAATGCTTCTGTCTTTTGACATTTTGCTTGGGTTGGGTTGGGTTGTTTTGGGCGCTTCAAGTGACATTTTATTTTATATGTCTTCGTTTTCCGTGATGATGAACACTTTTTATTTATTGGTTTCACAACGCGTTTCGACTTTCGTCATTGTCAAGTGAATCAAGTGAATCACTTGACAATGACGAAAGTCGAAACGCGTCGTGAAACCAATAAATAAAAAGTGTTCATCATCACGGAAAACGAAGACATCCAAATATCAAGATGGAATACGGAAAACAAATCCAAAAAGAAAAAAAAATGACATTTTATTTTTGTTAATAGCTGATGGTGCACGTAAATAATATAGTTTTCTTCCCAGGAGCTGGAGATACCATGGTTTAGAATGAGAAAAAAAATTCGACTATAGTAAGAAAGCAAACGAATGTGTCACGAAAATACACTCCTGGACAAAATTATCGCACCACTTTTATTTTTACAGTAATAATTAAATGGAAGCAAATATATTTCATATTTCATTATGGTGGGTTTATATCAGTGAAATGCAATTGCAACTAAACGAAAAAATGGTACACGTAGAGAAAAGGTGCACTCAGCAAATCGTTCACCAGGAAGTCTACATGTCCGGCCCCATCCAACATGTTCTCGTGCAAATCTTAATCTGGCAACTCGATTGCGTCTGGTAAGAAGAGGACCAGTTGCAGGCTGTCTGTTTGTTAATCCTGCTTCTCTTAACCTTCGCCTTACCGTTTTAGCAGAAATTTGCACATTTCGTACTTGTCTCAGTTGCTGCTGTAGTTCAACACTGGTAAGCGTCCGATTTCGAAGTGTGGTTTGTCTTAAAAAATCTATCGTCTCTTTCAGTGGTTTTACGGGAACGGCATTGACCTTACCTTCTGGTGTAACAGCCAGTCTCCCTAAATCTTCTTATGCACGATTTACTGAAGAATGATGAACTCCTAAAATTGTAGCCACGTATCGCTGAGAACGACCTTCGTCTAGCAAAGTTACAACTTCGAGTGCGGTCTTGTTCTTCTTTCCATAAGAACCATAAAACAATGTAAACTTTCAGAAATCAAAAAAAAAACAACCGAATAGTTTTAATTTTAGCAAAGGAAATCAACACAATAATGCTATCAATCTGTTGTACCAAACAATTATAACTGACAAAGGTAGAGACAACAATGGAAACTTTTGACAAAACATGTTTTTGGTTCATAGGTGACTAGAATTTGTTACCAGTATCTTATATCAAACAAGAAAATCATTGGTAAAGTGATTAATTCAAAAATATACCTGTAAAAGGTTGTGGTGCGATAATTTTGTCTAGGAGTGTATGTAGGAGGGGAGATCAGTAATTACGTAGCTAACATAGAAGGAAACAAATTGAAGCAATATCAAACGTTTATTTTCTACATAATCTCCCTGACCTGCATTTGGTCCAACGATGCTCTAAACCTTTGATTCCTCTGGAAAAAAATTTCGGTTGCTCTTCCAACCAGTCCTTTACTGCCGTCATTACTTGATTATCTGGTCCCCCGAAGATATTCTTTTAATTTTGGCAATAAAACGAAATCACCAGGGGCCAGGTCTGGTGAATATGCGGGATCTTCAAACAATTCAAATCCTGCGTTCAGAATAGCGCTCATGGCTTTTGTGGACAGGGGCGTTGTCTTGATGAAACAGAATTCCTTTGCTCAATTTTCCCCGTCTTTTTTCCTTGACACACTCGCGTGATCTTGAAATTAAGTTGGCATAGTAGGTGCCTGTTATTATATCTCCACGTTCCAAAAAATCAGTCAACAAAATTCCGTCTGCGTCCAAAAAAATTGTGGCCATAACTTTACCAGCTGATGGCAAAACACGAACTTTGCGGGGTGGCGAAGAAGCTTGGCGATGCCACTCCATACTTTGTTGCTTCGATTCAGAATTGAAGTGGTGAACCCACGTTTCAACAGTGACGAATCGAGAAAGAAATTTATCCGGATCTGTTTTAAACTTTGCCAAACTGGTTTTAGAATACAGTACTCTAGAACGTTTCTAATCAGGTGTCAACATTCGTGGCATCCAACTTGCAGACAACTTTTTTAGCCCCAAAATATTTGTTAAAATATTTTCTATAGTATCATAAGAAAAATTCGTAATTTCTGCTATCCGATCAAGTCCAAGAACCAAGTCATTACCCATTTTGTTGGGTAATGACTTGGTCGTCCAGCACCCTCCGCATGTTCACATGTTTGTCTTCCCAGTTTAAATTCTCGAGACATATTTTTCACCACTTGGTAAGAAACAGCACCCTTACCTAATACACCTACCATATCTTCATGAATTTCTTTTGGCAACAACCCTTTCTTTTGCACGTATTCTATAACTGCACGAACCTCTGATGATCTTTATGATCTTTCCATTTTTAGAATTTCTCTAAACTTGTCTACTTAAATTCAAAATTATTTGAACAGGTAACAAATGACAAAACTACAATTCAACCAATGTAACAACAAACGATTAATACTTTAATGGGTCAAGATTCGACGTCATTCAACGCCTACCATGTCAGGGACGCTAAATAATGATCTCCCCTCGTATATGTCAAACAAGGTTCGCGTCCTTCTTTGAACGAAATTCATTTCATCTGCTGGCTTACATGTTCTTAAATATCCAATGTTTCAAACCCTTTCCCAGTTTGAAAAGTTGCAGCTCCGAAATGAAGAGTATGATTCAAAACAAATGAAAGAATTTGAGCTAGCTGCAAACATCCCAGATTTAATGAGATGCGACTGGTTATTGAGTCGCGTTCGTTTATTTAAGTGTTGTTTTAATATAAAGCGTTTTTGCCCAAACCAACCGTAGGTCCACATGAACATATCCACAATAGTATAGTATATCAATGTTAATAAAAATCCAAAACTGCAAAACTTATTTTTATTAAGTACACAAGTATTACAACATTTAAGGTTCGATTGTCTTTCTACGATTTTGCTACAATTAATATTATTTCTACATGTACCACAAATAATGAAATTTTCAACAATGTTGTTAGAACTAGTTAAACTACTAATACAATCACATAAATAATATTAAAAGTAGTAGGAAAGACGTGAACTCATCACAAAGAGTTTTTACATAAATATTTTTTTTATGAATATAATTGTCCCAAAAGATGTGAATGTTCGTGAATATTCGAGACGTGGTCTAGGAGGTAGACAAAAAAAGTGTAGGATTCGTTTCGTTTATTGTGTCGATAATTTATTATGATAAAGCTAAAGCCAAATGAAACATGACAATGCCTGCTCCATATTTTCCACGAGAATCTGATTTTTCACCCAAATCATGAATGACGAATATTCGACGACGTTTGGAACATATTTAATCTCTAAACAATAAAAACACGTAAATTATAAGAATTTAATAACTACACACAACACAATTATTAAAGTTGAAAATCTAGGAGGAATGCAACAATGTAATGAATGAAATCTGCTATATTATTAAAACAACAATACAAAAAAATATGGGAGATATTACAAAACAATAAAATTGTGATATTTGAGGACAGTCAACATAACAAACATGCATTTTAATTTTTGTGATAATCCGGTGTAGTTCGAAATTCTTTTAATTTTTCTGTTTTAGTACATTACCTGAATGTAGCCACGCAATATATAATGCAACTTATAAATGGGTGAAAAACTTAAAAGTTATTAATCTTCTGATTCAGTTGTTTCATCACTGGAGCTCGAATTTATCATCTTTGCTACATATGTTTTCAATTGTGAAATACCAGCTCTAAGGTTAAATAATCTTAACTCTCGTTCCTGGCGCTTCCTTTTTGTGCGCATCTTCCTTTCGACTTTCGATAGGTACTTCTTCCTTAGAAACCTTTCATAACGAAGCGTTTCAGATGAGGCGGACGAATCCGAGAAGAGGCACCTATCCTTTTCAGCGTCACGTGCCTCTTTACGTTTTAATGCGGTGCGTCTATCAGTTGCTTTCTTCTTACACTGTTTTTTCTTTCGTACTACTACACGTCTATTAGCTCCCGAAGTCGAACGAGCATCCAAATCTCTTACTGACCTTGGTTTTCTTCGTAAACGTTTACGACGACGCGATTCAGACCAGGATGAATCTGACTCAACTTTCTGACATTTTGCCTTGCGCGACGTGGATGCAGATTGATTTGACATCTTCCGCTTTCGTGTCGCAGGAGGAGTCTTTGGTTGTGTGCAACTTCCATTAGGAGCATCGTTGAAATTGACCACCCGTTTTCGTACTTTTCTCAAACGTATGATTCCCACTTTTGGAGTGGAAGGACACTCCGCATCTTTTTGACCAGAAACTGGATTTGGCGGCGAAGGTGCGCCAACACGCATGAACCGCTGTGATGTCGTAGCTTTAGGAATGCCAGGATCGCTGCTACCAATTTCCCAGATCGATAGATCGGAAGGAGGTATTTCAGTACTAAAATTGGTTTCTGCATGTTGTGCAGCTGATTCTTCTTCGTTGTTGGCATTATCGGTCGCACTATTGGCTACATATTGCTCAGTTGGTTTTTCTTCTTTGTTTCTTTCAACATATTGTTCAGCTGATTCTTCTTTGTTGGCATTACCGCTCACACTTAGATTTTCTAATTGCTCTGTTAATTCGTCTCTTATATCATTATCCGCAGCTGTTGTGGGCTCCAGTAAATGGGATTTACTGTTGCCGAGATTATCCTCGCTATCTCTAGTACGATCAGAATAAATCAACGGCGAATCCTTTCTACACGGAGTAAGCGACATTAGAGAGCTGGTTGAGCCAAGCATATTTTCACTAGACATTTTCGGCAAAACTCTAAAAACGAAACATTCAAAGTAACGTTTGTTTACAATTTACATTACAATTTTGATTATTCATTGATTATTTCAAGTGAATGATTTCTGGTTGAGTATGCCTCTATATTTATTTGTGCTTTTGTTCTGTTTTGAAAAATAATGGTGGGGAGAAAATGGTGTCTGATCGCCACGTACATACGTTTATTATATTCTTTGTATATTTCCATGTTTTCGTTTATAAATATAAATATAAAAACATAAAAAACAATATAATAAAGGTACAAATAAAAATCACATCAGGCACCATTTTCTTGAAAATGGCGAACGTCGAAACGCGTCGTGAATAATCAAAGTAAAAAATCAAAACAAATTAAACAATTTAATTAGTTTACTAATAATAATAATAAGTTATATTTAGTGAAACGCACGCCCAATCGGTCTTACTGATTATAATTCGTTTACCTTTAAAATAACGTGAAATTACACACATCGTATCCAACACGTCTGTAAAATGCATGCCAACAGCGCGAGCATGGCGCATGCTAGTTTATTAGTTTAATCATAAGACGTTGGTTGCTTTAGTCGCTTTGCGTTAGTGAAACAATTCATTTATTTAAGTACTTCACTTCATTTAAATACTTCACAATACTTGAGCGATTAAACTCTAATTAAAAACAACGGTTGTTGTTTTGACGGGTTTGAAAATTGTTAACCACAACACTGGCCGTGTTGTGCAGGTCTGAATTCAACGAATGCATGTACCTACACGTTTTCATATTCGTATTACAATTACCGTACCACGAGCACCGAGTTTTACTACATGTTTATATACTCACCAAAATTGTCAAAATATGCACAATTCACTCGAATTTCTTCAATTATTTCAACAAGCAAAACTAACCTTTATTACACTATATATTTGAACTGCACTACCACCTAGCGGGTTGGTTATACAGGCAGCGTTGTTTCATGTACCTGTGGCGCCATCTAGTAGTATTTTTGACATAACATGTCACATATGTTACCACGTTTCAGCCAATCAAACGACACCAGTCAGTTTTTGTTAGTAATTGTGCTTGTATAAATATTAAACACAAACATAATCTTGCATGTCCATCATACAACAACAAGAATCTGATTAATGAATTGTATAAATGTATTGGGGATACAAATCTTCAATTTGAAGAATGTATAAGTGGTTATTAACGAGTTCCAAATTTCGTCAGACCGTGTAAAAGACGACATGATTGGGCGATTTAAATTTGTCATCCTACAATAATTTAATTAACATACATAATTAAACTTGTACTGGATACAAATACTGTAAACAGTTGAGGTGAGTAATTTGTAAATATTTATATTTTATAATCGTGCCCGAAAGTCTGTGGAGTAGTCCGATGTTCCAAAATGACCATAGCATGACAATAAGAATTCAACGGCGAGTAGGTAACTCGGTTGTCGAGATAATCGGTTATCGCGGTGCGCTTCTCGAATTACATTTGTAATTATCAACACCGCGTGTTTTCAGTTTCACGTGTTCAACGACATGAGTCTGACGATGAAATTAGTAAACGAAATTAGATAAAAGTATCTGCAGCAATTAAAACAAGAACTTTAATCGTTTTATTCAAAAAAAGGTACTGCAACTATTTTGTTTTTGTTTGTTTATTTGTTGTTTTGTTTATTGGGCCATATATAAGAATTGATATATAATCTTGATTGTGTGTGTGGGGGGGGGGGGGGGGGGGGGTAAAAAGCATGCTAAGATTGTAACCAACTTTCGCGATATATTCAATTGTTATCGTTTTTTTCGATTTTCAATGAATTTATTATTTATAATATATTTTTTATTTTTAAAGATTAAAACTATATTTTTTTGTTAGATTCGACAGAATTCGTTTTTCTTCGATAAATCTATCTATCTTTTACATTAAAATTTTGAATTTTTACATTGTATGATGATTTTTAACGATTTTCAAGGACTTAACAATTTTTCACTAGCTTAGTTTCCATGGCACTGTATACCCCGTTTAGCCATTAAATGCATCTCCACACAAGTGCGCGAAGTTTGAATAGAAGTTTTCTATTGGTGGAATTTCTCAATCCCAAAACAAGCAACTACAAAATTCGGCAATCGTGATTGCTTTCCGATGTTTTTTAATTTGTGTGTAGCGGCTGTTGACGCCGAGACGACGCCTTTTCTGCATCTGTTCGTTAAACGAGATATAGTAAAATAATACTATTTCATCATCGTTAATTTTAAATTTCATTTTTAGATGATTTTCTCGGCACATTTGATCATCGTCGCAATGCAGCAATGTGTGGTGGCCTTGTCCCACCAGCTACTAATCGCTGTTCAAACTTTGAACTGTAAATTCTCATCATTTGGGTAAGCTAAGTTGGCTATTTTTTACTTTCTCTGCGCTAACGTCTTGAGAGTTTGCGTTTAAACTTTTACTATAACAATGAAGCTACCATTCATGATCGGTCAACTGGACGTAGGTAGTTGAAGATTGCATTGTCTTAGTAAAACAACCACTAAATTTCTGTTAGAATACGTAAAATACGTACAATAAACGATCTGGATGGCACTTTGTATTTAAACATTTACCACGATAATAAAGTTTAAAGTAGTAAACCTTTAGAGCTTGGTGAAACTTCACCAATCGATTTCCATTTTAAATTAAAATTAACGAACTGGTCATTTGTAAAATCTTCTATATTCTAACTTGTACTGCGATAATAAAACCACATTTAGATTTCGGTTTTCAGTCCTCAACCGGAATGTTTAGTTGAAACCCGATGTTTTAAATTTTAATTGCACGAAACGCTGGTTGTCCACTGAAGCTGTTTATTTAGAGTTGATTTTACGACAATGTTAACTATATCTTTTTATTTTTCTCAGGATTCATGGATTTTTGTGGGAATTAAATCAACGGAGAATTAACAACGTTGAATTTTCAATACCCTCGAATTGTAGATGCGACGCAACTGTTGCGAAACTCTCACCTATTCATTTAATAGACTTTGTGTATATGGGAGAGTGTGGAGGAGGATTTCTATCGGGAGTCCTTCAAGCTCTAGGAGAGCCACGCAGAAATATATATATTTATGTAAGCGATGTTTTCTCTTCAACTTTTACGATTTACGACTTGATGTAATACTAAATTTATTTCAGGCAGAAAATTGCACAATGCTCCATAAAGAGGGTCTCGACACGTCAGCTTCACAATTATTTGGACTATTATATCCAAGTGATGGACCTGTATATTTGGTAAAACGTAAGTGTCGTAAGTGCTCCAAGTGATATTTGTATATCTGGACCTGCGTGTATAATTATAATAAATGCATGTCTTGTCAAGAGCGCAAAGTTTTTTTTGCTGCAGAGTTCGCAAAAGCAGTATAAGTGACACTTCTTTCAAAATGTCGGACTTTAAATTTAAATAATTTTTGTGAAACGGTCGTTAAGATTTAAATCGAATTTTGTTGAAGCTTTAACAAGATTAACATTAGGATTATTTCAATCACTGACAAAGCGCAATAATATGTTGTTTTACTGTGAAGACTAGAATTCCAAAACGTCCAAGTATTTTAGAAAATAAGTTCACAGCGGTCTACCAGATGGCGGCACTGAACATTTTCACAATGATTTTAAATTTAATTAATTTTTATGAAACCATCGTTAAGATTTAAATTGGATTTTGTTGAAGCTTAAACAAGATTACGATTATGATTATTTCAGTCAGTGACAAATCACGTTAATATGTTGTTTTACAGTGAAGGTTAGAATTTCATAACCAACATTTTAAAAATAAGTTCAAATGGTTTACTAGATGGCAGCACTAAATATCGTCGCTGATCTTTTCAAAGAAATGATATTTAATATAATTAAGTTTCTGTATTTGTTTATATATTTATCGTTAAAAGATTATTTCCCATTTTCGTTAATGTATTAGTTGTTAAATATTGCATTGAATTTGTTTATTGAATTGTTTAATATATAAAAAAATAATACATATAATGTAATGTGTTGATTGATTATTTTGATTTAAGAATAACGGAACAAAATGCGTCGTAATTAGAAAAACGTGCAAATTTTTTAATTAAAATTTTTATTTTTACGAATTTTATAGACCATTTCGTGTAATTTGGTTTGGTTATGTGGTTCAGTTTCGGTATGGCGAGTTTAAGGTTTTTGTTAATAGCATTGATTTTGATTGCGTTTTTATTAATTTCAACATGGGAATGCAATGACATGTGAATTAAGACAATGATTATTGATAATTATAAGACGCACTTTTTTAAAACCTAACCTATAAAATGTAATGAAACGAGTAAAACATTTAAAGATCTAATTAGGTGGATGAATACAAATTCTACGTGAATAATGTGGGGTTTGAAATACACAATATTTTAATAAATGTACTAAATAAAATTAATGTTTTATTATATGTGCGGTTGAAATGTAGATATTTGTATAGATATAACGATTAAATGTAAGGGCGTGTTGGAAATCATGTGATTTGTTATCTTAATCCCTATATCAATAAATCTATTTGTTTAATCGCGGTAGATAAGAGATTTTTAAAGGTGAGAAATGTCCTAAGCCTGCGCAGCAATATACCAGGTAACATCATCTAGCGAAAGTCCACGATTTTAATTTTATATCAAATAAACAATTTGAATATTATTTTTTTAAGTAAAATACGTAGTGAAATGCCAGTAAGAAGGTCTGTCCATGCTGGAAGTTGGTATACAGATTCAGGTAAAATTAAAAATATATTAAGGTCCCAATTTTATTGTTCAAATTTATATCATAGATGTCATTCACCTCAGATCTAGCTAATAAATTAATTGTTAATTATTTAAAGTGTCCTGTCAAATTTAGTCATTTTGTGAATACTTTATAAAAATATATAATGAGAGTTTACAGGCCCTGAATTATCTAGACAGCTCGATTATTGGTTAAATCAAGCTGATTTAAGTCATGGACCTGCTAGAGCCATTATTGCACCGTAAGTTTATGTTTCGTTATTTTAAATCACATTGATCATCCTTTTTATATAGACATGCTGGGTATCAATATTGCGGACCATGTGGAGGTCATGCGTATCGTCAAGTTAGCCCTATCGTTGTGAGAAGAATTTTTATTTTGGGTCCATCGCATCATGTAAGATTATCTGGATGTGCCTTGTCTAGTGCACAAAAATATCGGACACCACTGTACGATCTTCATGTTGATGTACAAGGTTAATATACAATTACAACTATTCTTACTAGAACAAAGGATTATTTATATTTAAAATCGTGTATTATAGTCAATGGTGAGTTGGAAATGACTGGACAATTTGAGTGGATGGATTTAGATACTGATGAGAATGAGCACAGTATAGAAATGCATTTACCATATATAGCAAAAGTAATGGAAAAGTAAGTAGCAAAAAGCAGTTGAGGCGAAATATCAGCAACGTATGTTTACAGTTATAAACATCAGTTTACCATAGTGCCCATATTAGTTGGTTCATTAAGTCCGGAAAAAGAAGCTTGTTACGGTAGAATATTATCAAGTTATTTGGCTGATCCTCAAAATCTTTTTGTGATATCTTCCGACTTTTGTCATTGGGGGCAAAGATTTCGTTATACTTACTATGACCGTTCATACGGTAGTATTTTCCAATCCATTGAAGGTTTGGATAGAGCGGTATGATGCATCTCTCGCCAAACTTAATATGCCTTTAATGTTTTCATTTAAGGGAATGAATATTATTGAAAATTTGAATCCTACTGAATTTACTAATTATTTGAAGAAATATGGGAACACAATTTGTGGTAGACATCCTATCGGAATTTTGTTACAGGTAAATTTATATTTTTTTATTATTTGCATTTATGTCTCATTTTAACAGGCACATTTCACGCTGCTTTTATTTTCTCTTCTTTTTTCACATTTGCGACTCGTACACAAACACATTCGACACCAGCATCTTTGGGGCTTCTTTAAACGTTTAGTGATGGGCAAAACCAAATGATTTTAACAATCGAAACATTAGTATTCAAATGGAACAGGAGAAAACCAATTGAATAACGAAAAACAAAGGCTTTACAATGCAGTGATGCCGATACAATGAAGAACAGCACGGAGTTATGCTCCAACCTAATATTTGAGTAATATAAATTTTTAAATCATATCAGCTAAATTTTTAAATTTTAAATCAAAATATCAATTGTGATTTTATCGCACATTTCATTTGACTACTATTTCTTAACGAATGATTTCACCAAAAGATTTCATTTGATTACTATTTTCAAAAAAACATATGGAGAGATTTTAACAATCGAATAATTCAAATGAATTCCAAGGGTTGCGCCCGTCACTAATTAGATTACATGGAAAAAACATCCTACTGACTTAATAATGAAATAAATAACCACAATTTCATTAATTAACAAAAACAAATAATAATACCATGTATTAAGCTTACCACTGCCTGAACTATTAATTACAACCCATTAAACAATCTTAAATTTATCGTGGTTAATTATATTTTAACTAAATTTAAATATTTGTATTTATTTTCAACCAAATACATGTTATTTTTGTTTGAATTGCATAAGTCTATCATTAATAAGTCCTACTGGACGGATGTGGAAGCGAATGTGTTAATTGTAAACATATTGATGTTTTTTGAGCATTTATCTAAGAAATAAAACAAATTTATAACCTACTTTCAACATATGGTTTATTGGGCTCATTTCCCCCTTATATTTCATTCAATCTTACTAGATGCACTGTTTTCTTTCCCAGTCTTCGTTTCAAGTCTCCACCTTAGTACGTCTATCTTTTATTTCTTGTTTCATTCTTTTTCCTCGTGGCCATGTTTCAAAATATTTCCAACCTACTTCTAATCTAACTTCCAGTCTATGCCCTTTTTCCCGATCATCCTCAGTCACACCTACTTCCTCGTATTCTTCCATCCTTCACCCAATTTACGCAAAACACATCTCCCATACTCATCATCCATCCAATATTTGTTCTCTTTTTTTTTCACTTGTAAATCTCGTACTCATTCCCTTCCTTTCCTGATTTTACCTTCTCTTAAATTGATTTAATAAAAATATTATCTCCAGAAAAAATAGTATTTTCTCATATTGTTTCCTTTTTTGAATAATTTATTAGTGCGATGTTGCTGGTTATGACATCAGAGCTTGTGTTACGTGTAAACGTGGTGGTGTATCATCAAGCAGTTACAATTATTAACGAAATTGGTAGCAATGGTGTTATTAACTAAATTTGTTTTAATTCAATGGCTGAATGCTCAAGAAGTTCGAATTTGACATTAGACATCATTTATTGAAATTTAATCTATTTTTCATAATCGTCTATTATTTTCATCACTGAATTAATTCATTTATTAGCTCCTTCAGACCAACATTGCTACAATTAAACTTGCACATTCAAAAAATGCATTTCAAAATTAGTGCATCGTTCTTGAGATGTGTCTGAAGGTGTTGATTAGTGTCCGACAATAATAATTATTATTATATTAGTTTTCCTTTGGTATGATAAGTAAAAACAAGTATATATGTTATTAGCCAATAGCTAGAGAGTTGATTTTTGTTTCAACGTGACAGTAATAATAAATTAGTCAAATGTACTCATACTCATGTGTATATATAGTCTGCCTATTCCCACTAAACAATTAGAAATAAGGAATCTTCGCTATTGGCTATTGGCTATTGGCCACGGTTAGTCCATTAATATTTATTTTCCATGTGCGATTGCTTCAACATACGTATCTGGATTTGTTAAACTATGTATAACAAAGTCTACTCTCTAGTATGTAATAACTAGCTACAAAATAGCCTATTCAGATTCAGCTACATTTACGACAAAGATACAACATTTTTCTGAAATTGAACATTCCTTTTTATCCTATTTTAATGTATGTGATTCCTTTATTTTTCTGAAATTGAACATTTCTTTATATCCTAAAATAGAATGTTTAATGTGAATCGTTTATTTCTTAGTACAGATCCCAAAGATTAAATCGGTTCAATTGTTGCAACAACTAGGAAATGTAAGAAATACTACTTAAATCAGTGGTTCTGGTTGAACATCTTTAGGATACATTTATGTTTAAAACGACCTACGGGGCACAAAATGAACCTAATTGGTAAAAGCCACAGAAAGCTGGGCAATGTTCGTTTCATTTTAGGGGTTTACTTGCCTCGTTTTCTCCTTAATGTGCGGTCGGCTCCGTTTTGGATAGAAACTTATGACAAATTAAACAAGATTTGATTCTCCATAAAAATGTTGAATTTTTTCATATGATTTATTTTAGCGAATGTACTTCTCATAGCAATAGCTTAGAAATCACATACGTAAGACGTGTTTATGAATATTTTTATGGAAAATGTAATTTGTTTCTGTTGTGCAAGGAGACACAATAGAATTTTGATTATCCGGTAGTTTTAGTGTCTATTTTCTTCAATAATTTTTTTAATACTTTGTACTTTTTGATTTTTATAAAGTTATTTCTAATTGGAGATAAATTCTTTCTGTCTGTTTGCATGTCTGCGGGGCTGCGAGCTTGTGTGTGCGTGCCTGAGGTCTAGTGCCCAAACAATTGATGCTAAAATTACGAAACTTTGAACTTAAGATGTGTATACAGCAAGGAAGAAAACATTCCATTTTGAAAGCAATATCTCAACCAGAAGTGATGGTTTACTCTTATCACCTTTTTTCGTATCTCGAAAACGGTACGGGTTATCGAAAAAATTGTTCATATAAAAGTTAAAGATGTCGAAATTTTAAACAACAAAAATGGACAGCTGTGCCAATTTGCTGGAAATATCTTATTACGAAAGTTCAGTGCGAACCACTGCAGAATTTTTCGATCGATATTAATTAAACTGGATTAATTTCCCATTTTGGATAATTTAGAGTATTTAGAAAAAACGTCTTCTTTAAAATGCCCCAATCGCGGGAGAGTGTAAACGTACATTAATTACACTATTAAAATAAAGCACTCAAAATATTTCCCAGCTTTCTGTAATTTATTCCCAATTTCCCGTACCTACCTCTGGCTTATTAACATTTAAATTAAATTCTGCAATTAATACGAAAAAACATGACTAATAGTTTTTAAATATAAGTTTTCAATATTGGTTGTCCAACTACAGTCCTAAGGCTCGAAGTTGAATTTCGATAACTCGAAACTTCTATAATTTTTTTATTACCAGTTGCCCCACCACTTTGTCTCTGATGATATTTAAATAGCCATCCAAATTAGTACAATTAATGTATTCATGTACATTGCAGTAATAACTGTGTTTTTTGTGATTACCTCGTTATATTTGTTTATCTGTTTGTCAGTCACAACTATTACACAATATTAAATGAAAAACAAATTTTATCGTAAGTTAAGACCAATCTTCATCAATGAAAAGAATTTCTAGCAATCACTTCCTTGTGCAATTATGAGTAGGACTTTCAAATAAGTTTATTAGGGGAAATGTGTTGATTATATTTCATTGATTCTTTGGTTGAAAATGGATTATAAAGGGAACAAAACATGTAGCGAATAAGAAAACCTTTGGTGGCAATGAGTAATCGCCAAACAGCTGATAGCACCAAACACCCGACAATTTTAGAATAAAATAAATCTTGTTTTGTTTCAGTAGTGTTAAACGCTATAAATATTCAAGCTATTCTAAAATCCATGTAACAAACACTGAAAACTATACAAATCAAGGTGTAATTTACAAAAGATCATAAAAACATTCTTCTCGACTTAATTTCGTCCAAAGTTTCGTAAATTCGACTTTGACGATTGACTGTAATTGGTATCTCTACCAACTTTAATTACTTTAATTATATTTTCATAGCTATCCATATAAGGCCGAATTTTCAAGATAAATGTTAGTTTATCATCGAATTTATTAATTGGTGCGTACTTATGTTTCACAAATCCGATCTGAAGATGCTACTGTGTAGCTACTGTGTCATCAGTACATAATTTATTAAATATGTGTGTATATTTACTTGTGTTTGTATATGTGTAATAAAAATGTGGTTTCTTTAGGAAACATCCATTATGTAGTTATATATTATTATTTCATTTATCATTATTATCTTGGTTTTTGGTGAAAGTGTAACAAACTAATGATAAATGTGTTAGAATACCGGGTTGAAGATTTCAAGAAAGATAAACTCCGAAAGAAGTAGGCTCGCGCCAACGCCACAAGATGAGAAGATTGAAGAATGAATGAAGAACTATTGATTATAATATATATGAGTATTCGAACAAGCAACTGCCTTGAAGACATCACAAAATAAACGATGAACAAGTCAGTGCTGCAATGCAACTCACAAGAAGAGTGAAAAGACAAAACTGAGGATCTTCCAGATGCTAAAAAAAGTGATACGAAATGTAAGTTACCATTTTTAAAAATTCTACAATGAAAATATTTGTGTTAGGAAACGGGGCAAACGTCTAAATCCGTTGGATTTCGTGACGAAGTGGACTGCAGCAGATTTCGATGTGAGCAAAACAATGTGGTTCTAAAGCAGCGTTGGCGAACCTGCATGTGAATGTCGGTGTTCAGTTTTACAATTTATTATAAATTTTTTTTTTTAAACGAAGTGAATAGAATTTATTGAAAAGGTTTGCCATCACTGTTCTAAAACATATCCAGTGTCAATGAAACGGGTATTTACGAAAGAATTATCAATTTTTGTCTTGTAGAAATTCTTTTTTCGTTTATTTTACGTTGCATTCAATTCGTCGTACTCAGTTAGAGACCCGAACGAAATGTTACTCAAAGGGTCATTTATCACCTCTGCAAATGTCAACTTAAATGTGTAGAAGTGATTGATCATAGAATCAAATGAAGAACGGGTTTGAATTGAAACTAACAGACAACGAACCCATGAACACTCCTGCAGAGGATAAACTGGTGATTCAATTGCTTGAATGGAATAAGAGCAAAGTGGGGAATTCTTAGATGTATGCAAATATGTGACGGTACATCGAGGATTACAGAGTATAACTTTATGATGAACATCTATCTTCCAAACATAATTAAAAGCATGTCAAGATAATGCTAAACAGTTATTGATGCCAGTGGAAGTTATGCACTCTAGTAAGACACTTTTAATTAATATTCTTTTTTTATTTATTAATCAAAAATTGATCAATCCGTTTTTAAGAAAACTTTGATTCTTGTGTATTTACATTGCATTATTTTTCAATATTTAATAACTTTGGAGCAGTTCATGTCATATATTTACGATTTATTGACAAAACAAAAAGATTGTTCCTTTGGTATATGTTACAAAATAATATGAATAAACATTACTAATTAATTTTTTTAGATATTCACTATGTTTAGCTTTTTTTGGTTCACTATAAAAATGAAGTTTTATGATGAGGTAACCTTGGTGTTGATTGATGCAGCTCAACATGCAACTTTACGTGGCATGTAGCACATGTGAACACGATTTTTTACACAGAAATCAGGTTCGTTGTGATGTGTTAATGTGCACCCTCCCTAACCCTTTTGCTGGTGAGTTTTAAATGTACATGTAGTACTGAATAAATGTCGTAATTACATGACAGGAAGCGAGTAATTGCTTCAGTATCATGGGATGAGCCGGTTGAAATTAATATGGGAGAGATTTTCACCACACGACTATAAATCCTTTTAAAAATTTCGTTATATATCTCATAATAAAATAATGTATCTTTGTCGTAAACTATTTAATCAAAAATTCTCGTTGGCTAAAAGCTATTTGCAAAAATTTGTATGTTACATGTGTAATCCAAACTAATTTTTTTATTGTAATTTATAGGCAATTCAAGAATTATTAAGAAACGATCATACTCAGGCAGCTAGTTTAAAATTTTTAAAGTATGCACAATCAAGTCAGTGTCGCAATATGAATGACTCGTCTGTCAGTTATGCATCGGCAGCTCTAGTTTTTGAATAACCTGAGGCCTTACAAACATTCACCCAGTGGCTACCCAATAAAAATTAAGTGATTTTTCACTCATACTAGTGATAAGTACATTTTTAATAGTATTTTTGTAAGTAATTCATCATGTATATAGTACACAAAATCGTGCAAATTAATTTTCGATATCGTGTAATAGAACCTTATTTTCTCTTTTTTATTATTTAGTATTAATTGATTGTTAAAATTAACTTTTTATAATTTCTGTACGATGTGGACGTTAGATATCTAAAAGTATTTAACCGAAACATTTGTTTCTAGTATACAAGGTATCATGAGGTTTGTGGTCAATTAACGTTTTCTTATAAAATCATTAGTATTTAATTTGTCTGTAAAATACTTTCAATTAATGAAAATGCAAGCCATGCCACTAATAGCTCAGGTCACCTATTATAATCAAATGTTAATGCCATTGTTTCAAAACCTGTCCATACAGTGTTCACTTAAGTATGAAGCAATTTTGTTGTTGTACGTTGCCATTCGCAGTTTGTATTTAAAACTATGGTACGCGTATTATGTTAATTATATTTTATTAATTTTGTTTCGCAAATGTTATCATTTGGGATCAGCCTAGAACCTTTTTTTATTTTATTTTAGGGACACAATTCTAAAATTTTAAACTTATCACGGCAATGGAAGTTACATACAAGCATCGTTGTATAGTTTGATTATTTTACGTGTAACTTGCTTTAAGTGTTAAATATGATTGAGATATTATGACGTACTATTAGAATTAGTAACTTAGTTAACCTTTGTCATAGAGGTCTTACATATGATCAAGGTTAATCTTAAAATGTTTTCTTTAAATCCAATTTATTGACCGTTGAATTAAATAAAATCGGAGCGTTGCAATTGTCCGTTGCAATACAAGGATTAGTTTTTCTAGCGAAATTTATCCAGAAAACGAAATTTGAATTATATATTTTCATTAATGTAAATTAAGACTGTGTAAGAATCAAAAACAAACCTAGTCATTGCACCACCACGTAAATTCCCAAGTACTTTTTTATTTGTGATTTTTATCTGTGATCGATTATCAATTTGGACCTGTAATATTGAAATGTGTAATCAAGTTTTTGTCGCACCTCTAAGTACAATATTCTTTTATACAGTCTTTTAAAAATTGTGATATGAGTATTTAGTTTAAATATATATATTCAATGATTACTTTTTCGTTACCTGTATATTTGAATCAAGGTATTTTTCTTTAATTATGTAATAAATGTATATATATGTATTAAAATTACCTTGTAGTTAAAAGTTTAAAATTTTAGAAATCAACTATGCTGACCCGCTTTATTAATTAATTGATTATGAAAATAGAGCGTCCCTTTTACACGAAAAGTTTCATATTATTTGGGTATATTTTTATTTACACTACTTTCATTCAACTTATTTTAGTTATGTATTAGATACTCGAGTCTGACTATTTTGAATTTACATCTTCTATATCAAAAAGATAAACTATGTATATTTTGCAAATATTTTTATGTGTACATGTTGGTTTTTACTTACTTCGTTCTTTAAGTGCAATTAAGTAATCGAATTCTTGAACATCCGACGTGTTTTATGTTACAGTGAACCCTCTGTTGTGCTTACCATAAACATCTCAGCTCAGTTCAAATATACTTATGGGGTAAAGTATAAATACGATACATACAGATTATGTTGAGTTTTGTCCATTGAATTCAGGTTTGTAAATAGAGGATTCACTGTATTTAGAATCAGGATTATTTGTATAAAATGAATTATTTATACCTTAAAATGTTATCGTTTCATGAAATGACATGTTAATCGCTACGTCACCTAGTAGTAGCTAACACATTGATACACACTTGTCATCTACCAGTTGGCTGCTTTATTTAAAGTATCGAATTTTATGTTTGAATTAATTTGAATTACATTTGAATGTGGTGGTTAACGTCTTAGTTCACATTTTAGTCAAAAATAGCTATTGAGATAGCTAACACACATTGTTATTAATTTAAATAATTTATAATATGCGCTTAAGCTAACATTTTTATTTGCACTTGAACTAGATTGCACCGGGTTGCAAACAACGTCACCTTCGAGTTATATTTCCCAGAATCAATCTACAAATCATCGTAGTTATTAATTATACGATTCGCATAAATCTTCAGGGAACATGAATTCATGTGTCGCCACATAGTTTTTCGTGGTTAAATATCATGTTATGTGTATTTAGTGTTGGATAATTTTGACTGTCGGGAAATGATTTATTTTCAATCGTTGTTATTCAATTATTATTAATTGTTCAATTGAATAACAACAATCTTGTTGTTTGTATATATATCGGTGGTTTTATAAGAAATTAAATGAATAATAAATGGGCTAGATTAGTAATTCTCAAGGATAAATGTCATTAATTAAAACAATTATATATTGATTTGTATTAAAAATCAAATGCTATTATAGCACATTATTAGCGTTGTGATGGAGAGCACTAACTCATGCTCCATTTGTCATTTTGAACTTTTTTTAATAGGCGTTCAGGCATAAATCCGATAACAAAATATCTTCCTCGGAGAACTTGAATTATGTCATTTCATCAAGGAAATTGTGATTATTAATTTTTGTTTTTAAGATAATTATTGGAAGTTTAATGGATTTATGTCTATGTTCATAGTGCATTATTTTATACATATGTTTTTGCACCGAAAATGCAGAAAACTATTTATATACATAACTGAAAACCCCAGTCTTACATCGGTTAATACATGTGAGTTGGGGGGATTTTGTGCAATACGTTTTTGCTCCAATGTATTCATTATACAAAGTCAAATATGATCAGCAATTATGTAATAATAAATCATTAAATCACTGATATTCAGTGGAAAAACCAGTACGGTCCAAACATTTTTATTCATGTATCAATTACGTTTCTGGTACATTTATTTGTAATGGAAATGGTGGCTTCGAAGACGAATACATGCATCAGATCGGCTCGCTTTTCCCACGCCAATTTCTCTAAAATATACGATGAAAACAATAACAACATTGTTATTGTTAAATTTGTACATTCTTAACAAAGGAATGGGAGTCCAAACAATTAGTTTCATTAATGAATAATAATACACAACTTTTAGAGAGAAATTTTTATAAAAATCTTCGATTACTCTCGTGTCCAATTATGTACAGACTTGAATGTTAAGTAAACTAACTTTATGGCTCCTTCTTACCCTCCTGTTTGGTCAGGATGACTGAACAGACTCGGCTCATTTTGGAACACCGATTCAAATCACTTAACTTAATTAAATCGTGTCTCAAAATGCATCGAAAATGTAAATTCGAAGTATGCAGTGTAGTTTTTTTATTTAAGCCTATATATTGTATATGTTAAGTTATATTATGGTTTTCCTGTAATTAATTGATTAATTTGTATATGGTTATTGTAATTAAACTTGTATTTAGAATTAATACTTTTTAAATTAATAATTAAGTCGCATTATTAAGTAAAATATGTTTGGTTTTGTTGTTAGTTATGTCCAGTGACGTAATTAGTTAATATATTTCTACTTTTACGTCTCTTTTTTTTTCTAACAGTGTAACAATAAAAACTTTAGTGTGGGCCTGCTCAGTGTAAGCCTAAGACTGTAAGTTCACTTAAAAATGCCTTTTGCTAATGTTTATTAGTTTTGTGCATCAACATTTTATAAGATTCTTGTAATTGATTAATGAAGAAAATAAACATATAAAATAAATCGTATTATTTGTAATTAATAATCTACAAACCCTGGTCGCAACTAATTAAAATTATAAGCAATTGTTTTGAACAGAACAAATTACTTTTTAATTAGGGGGATTTGAAAATCGTATGCATTCTACGCTAATAATCATAGAATGAGAAATACAATGCAATAAAGAATTGGTGAATTAGATACTTTGATTCGTAGCCAATCAGATCATCAGTGTCATTACTACATTTAACTGACAAACAGTACAATTGAAGGTAAATTTATGTTTACCGTAGTTAACGAGTGCCAATTAACAATTTCTTGTGGACGTAAGCGTTCAAGCATCAGATGCTTGCGACATTATTTTTTAAAGAAATGCCGGTGTCAGTTTTTGATGATTTTTGAATTTCGACTAATCCTTGTGCATTTGATAAGCTATATCTTTTAAATTATGACTTGGCCATAGTACAAACAATTTGTTCTACCCAGTTGTTTCTAATTTAATGCTAGGACTAGATGGGCAACAAATTAATTTATTTTTCTCCTGCACTTACAAAATGTGTTGGATAGTTCAGTATTATTGCTGTTTAATTGCGGTTTACAGTATGAAGCGTGCTCCATGAATTATTACAGCAACAAATTACCATTATTTCATTATTCTTCATTGCAGAAGGAGCTGTAGAAATACATGTAATATTTTCTTAGACTCATTACTCTGCTGCTGAAATCCTCTTCTACAAAAAAGCACCAATTTAAATTTTTGAAGTAGCCTTAACATTTGGTAAACAAACTACTTGGTTCGTGATTTTTCCGATAATGTGCTTCACGCGCTACTATGTCCCCTATTTACGATACATGTTTTGGATAGCACCAAATTCTAAACTAAAGAATCCGGGACTGAAACACAGATTAATCTGTTTCATTATATACGGGATTTGAAATTTGAAACTTTGGATCAGTGAATCCGTTAAATGTGGAGCTAGCTTAAGTCACATACTGAATTTAAAGAATAATTAAAATAGGTAGTGATAAATTACATTAACTTGAAGACGTTAGGCTAAAAATAGCAAATATTGATTTGTTTTTCAAAATATAACGTGGAATTTAGGAATAAATTATCTACGACGATGCAAGGCAACTTGATTTGTTGACGTAACTCTCGAAAGTTGCGCCCAATTGGTATGCAACCGTGTCATTTCAGTATAAGAGGTTGCATATATTAACGGTATTAGAGTGTTCTCTATTTACATACATACACATTCATTTACGCCAATATACTGTAAATGTTTCATTATTATTATTACTATTATCTTTTTATGTTCGCTAAATTTGAGTAGTTACATTGCAATAATAATTTATTAGTTATTAAAATTGTAGGTACTTAATGCTGTTTTTCTGTTAGTGAAAGTTAAACTTTCTAATCATCTGGTGTACCTAGACACGTTTTTCTTTTTAATTAAAAAATTTAGCAATGAAAATACACTTTAGCGTTATTTTGAAATTGTGATATTTAGGGCTAGGCCTAGGGCATCGTAAAGGTATTGATGTTAAGGCAAGTTTACAAGTTAGTATTAAAATGCATGCGCATTGACATTTTGCGCCCAATAGTTTTACACATGACAAAATTCTGTTAATATATGACTTTGTTCGATCACGTGCGTGCAGTTCGATGTATAAGCGATTGATATTTAGTATCGAAATTTTGTCGTCGAAGTATGAAATTAGTTCTTCGGTGTGAAGAATGCTTTACATTAGACGACCCAGTTCCACGATATTGAAGTGAGAAGCACCGAGAGAGAGACGAACTCTCAGTAGTACAAACAATTTTAACTTGTGTGTTGGTGTATATTTGATAATAAATATAATTGTTTATGTTTCATTGATTAATTATTAACATTCGAAGTGGACTGTAAATAATGACTAATGATACGTGAGGCAGTTTCACTTTAGTATTTAAATTTAATTCGGAGTTACGGTGAAGAAAACGTAAAATTATTTGAAGCTGGATGATATAAACATGGCTGCTACTCTCTATATTCCTTCATGTTTTTAAACGACAGTTAATGATACGTAAAATAGAATTTAGATACAAATCAACATGATTTTATTTAGCCCAGGTAATTACAATGTTATTTTGCAATATATTTTAGTTTATTAATCGAATACTTTTTGTAATTAAAACAACTGTCAACAGTTGTTTATCAGTTCTATCGAAATTTTTCGTAAATATGAAATATGTTGCTTCTTCTGCAAGCATATGCTGCTTTGTTTGTGTGATTATTTGGTAATTGTTAAATTTCTGTTTAGGCTGTGTCTGCATGTCAGGCGGTAGTCTGGGCAAGCGATGAACTTATTTGGCTGTCTATTTCCATGTGCGTTACAGCACAATTGGTGGAGTGTTCGTAGTGAACCGTGTATGACTGAAGAGTTTGTCCACAGAATGGGAGTGAATGCATCCACCAATAATACAGGTGATCCTGGAAATTTATCGGGAACTGTTGCTTTAACAGATCCATCTATGCCTGCCTATCGTGATCCCATGGGAGTTATTGTAAGGTAATATTTATCTTTATATCATTATAATAATAACATTATAATTTAATAATTTTCTAATGAATCGCTGAAACGAAAAAACTAATTTTATTAAATATTTTAAAAAGTTTTATTATCATAAATTAAACATAATATTTTGTTAGATCAAATGCGATATTTATATTTTACACAGATTACAACACATCCTTTGTTCACTATGACTTCAAAGATTTGAATCGTTCCAAATTACTGAACCTGAGTAGCATAAAAAGGATTTAATCAAAAATAGTAATTAAATTATATTTACATTATTGTTCTTCGGTAAATTCTGTGTCAATATAAGTTAAGGTAATCAATCATATTTGACTGCTTAGTCCATTTCTTGTCAAAAAGCGACTAAAATTTTCCCTTGAATTGTAACCTATACTTAAAGCCCACTGAATCAGTTATAGTATACAATTTGTAATTGTATGGAGTATGTTATTAGTTAGTTATAATGAGTCGGGTGTTCTTAACCACCCCTCCACTGCAACCACAAGGATCTATTGCGGCTCACAACTATTTATAGTTCACCCTCAATTCTCATTCTCTTTAGATAGAGAAGGATTTTAGAGTGTGAGATTTTGTCAAGTTCGGCCAGCTCAAGTTTTGTTTCACCAAAGACTGTGAACTTGATTAGGTCCCCTGCGGGGCAGGCACACATGACATGCTCTGCTGTCTCATCAGTTTCAAGGCATAGTCGGCATTCAGTGGCGTCAGTCACTCCCAACCTATTTATGTGATGCCTTAGTCGGCTATGACCAGCAGCCAGAGCTGTTAGAGTGCGCAGGTCTTTCCTGCCCAAACCCAACAGTGTCCTGGTACGTGCAGCAGATGGGCCCTTGAGTACTATCTTGGAATGTCTCATTCCCTCGCACTCCTGCCAGTATACAAGTACCTTGCAGTCCATCCATTTATTTGAGATTTTGGCCAGGGCTCTTGTAATCCCAAGAGCTGGTTCTGGGAAAAAATTCTCGGTTAGCTCCACTCTTTGCCAGGGAATCGGTAATGCTTCGCTCCTTTTCGAAAAATTAAATAATTTAAGTTGCTACTAATGTGAAGAAATTTCTATATGGTGCTCTAGCTTTTTAATCGTAAGTTATCATTTTTCTAAGCATTCACTTTTGGCCATTGTTCCAGATGTCGATTTTAAATTTCTAAATGATTTACAAAACAGAAAGGTTTTGCTAATATTATCAATGATTGAAAAAAAAAATAAGAGAAAAAGTGCTTAATAGTTTCACAAGTTCAATTTATTGAGTAGTAATGTTTGAGTATCCATTATTTTTATTATTTATCCATGAGCCATTATTCTATGTCTAAGTTTTTGTCTAGAAATTTTTTCGCAATCCTCTTTTAACAACTTGGGCTCATCCTTGCAAAGCACAAATTGTTTATATGCTTTATTCATTCAATATTTTTCATTTTCCTTCCCTATACACTTGGACTTTAGTTGACAATCTATTCTTCAAAGAACCGAAAATTTATGCGTTTTCTCTTTCAGGGTACTACTTGTGTTGCTCGTTTTTAACCATATTAACAATTTTTACTATACTTGCTTGTTCTGTGATTACTTTACCATCTTTTGTGGAAAAAAATCGAAAACTGTTTTATAACTTCAGTTGCATATGCTTTTTATTGTGGAAAGTACTGAATGATTAAATAGTTTAATTTTTAAATATACATATTAATATAGTATAGATATAATACGAGTACATGATCCCTTGGAACATCTCTTTGTTACAGAAAATATTTGTTAAATTTTCATTCGTTTGCTTCTGTTTTATTTTATTAGTTTTTTTTCCGTTTTATTTGTTATTAATTACTTTCTTAATTTATTGTTTTATGTTTTGAAGTTCATTTTTTGATATCCCTGATAATGTTAAAGATTAACACTAATAAAATATTTTTTATAGGGAAAGGAAGAAAAAAGTAACCGGTTTTGCAACATTAAAAAAGAAATTTATAAGACGCCGTAGATCATCGAAAACATGCGACCACGGTCGAATGTTAAGGGAATTAGTATCTGATTGGAATTCATTAGAAATAACGGCACTTCTAGAGGAATATGAAGCGTTAGCTGCCTTAAAAGATCTCTGTGTACAAGCTGAATTAGCACGTCCACCTGCCGCAACATTTAAACAAGATTTATCAGCACTCTATGATTTTAAATATTGCACAGATGCTGATTTGGTGTACCGTGGGGCATGTTTTCCAATACATCGAGCTTTATTGTCATCGCGATGTCCCTATTTTCGTGACTTATTAGCTGGATGTCCTGGTTACGGTGCTAGGATATGTTTGGAATTACGAACAGCAACCGTTGACGTGCAATTATTCTCAGCATTATTGCGATATTTATACACCGGCGACATCTGCCCGCACGACACGAATATCGACTTAAATCTGTTGCGACGGTTACGTGAAGAGTTTGGTACGCCGAATGCTCTCGAAGCCGATTTGAGGTATTTATTAGAAACCGGTGATTACGCAGACGCTGCACTTGTTTTCACATCAGACGGTTCAGACTGCCAAAGGCCTGATTCTGGTAGTTCAGAGTACGGTTTCAGACCTAAATTAGAGTTGCCTTGCCATAAGGCTATTCTATCAGCAAGATCTCCTTTCTTTAGAAACTTACTGCAAAGACGATCTCGTAGTGGAGAAGAACACACAGAAAGAGCATTACATATTCCTACAAGAATTGTCCTCGATGAAAGTGTTATTCCAAAAAGATATGCACGTGTTTTGTTACACGCTGTTTATCTCGATCAAGTCGATTTATCACTTATATCTAGAGGCGGCTGTGGTGGAGGACTGGGAGAAGCACAGGCTTTAGCACATACTGGACGAGTTAGGCCGTCTCCGTTGGAAGAAGCTATGGAATTGTATCAAATTGGAAGATTTCTCGAACTCGATATTTTAGCGCAAGGTTGTGAAGATCTCATTTTGGAATGGTTATCTTTAGATACATTACCGACAGTTTTACAGTGGGCTAGACAACCACATGGATCTGCATGGGTGCATAGACAAGTAAGTTTTTCTTTTATTTCTATTTTTGCAATTGAGTTATGCATTGTAATATGTAACAACATCTTTGCTTATAATATATTATGGATATTTTCATGAATTGTTTGCTTATTGATTCATAAATTGAATATAAGAATCTGAAACCTTCCACTATAAAAGTACTTTAGCATAAATTTTTAAGCATAGTTTCTATTTGTTCTGAATTTCCATTGTAATATATGCGTACATGTAATAACGGTGAAAGTATAACAAAAATTGAGAAAATCAAAATGGCATCGAGTTACTGGAAGAAAATTCATTGGAAAGATAAATAAGTGGTATTAAGAAAATTGGAAAGTGTACAGATATGAAACAAATTGCAAAACAAACGAGAATATGATAAAGGGTCTCAACTTAATGTCCTCGTGAATAATGTTGTTCTGGTTTAAGAACCAATGCACAAATTTGTTAACTCCATTACGTTGGTCATCATCTAAGGTGCAAGCATAAAAATATTAATTGAACCAAGTGTAGAACCAGAATATATTTTTCGGTTGATAACTATTGATTATATTATTTATATATTTTTCAAAACTCAAACGTATTCGTAAGTTACATCTAGATATGCTCTTGTTACGAATAAAATTGAGCAGCAAAGCAATGAATTAATTGTTAATTCCAGACTTTGCATTTTCTTCGGGAGGAATTCCAACCGATATCCCAATCATCTGTTTTACATCAACTCGACAAGACTCATTTAATAGAGGTTCTGAAAAGTCCTTTCTTACAAGCGAGTGAATTAGAAATACTCCACGCCGTTTTAAAATGGGGTGAAAACGAATTAATCAGACGAATGGAAGATCGAGGTTAGATTTGGTGATACCTGCGGTGATAACTTTGAAATATTTTTTATTTTTGCAGAGCCAAATTTACTGAGTCATACAGCGCATTCAGTTTCCCGTAAGGGTGTTAAGAAGCGAGATTTAAGTGATGTAGAATTACGAGAAATCCTTTCTGATCTCCTTCCGTTAGTGCGTATGGATCACGTACTTCCTCCGAATAGTGATATTTTGAATCAAGCCATCCGTAGAGGATTAGTGAGTACACCGCCGAGTCATATGATTGGTGGTGATCGTGAGAATCTTCGTGTGAATGCCTGGATACGTGGCGGTAAAAATAACGGATTGTTCGTCCAACCGAGGTTGTTTATGCCTTATTATGAGGAAGTGAAAGTTTTGGTTGAAGATCAATTGGGGCAAGAAGTTGAAATAATGCGTATGCGGAGAGCTAGGTATATACCGGATATTCCGGATACCTTATACATGGTTGAGGATAAACCACGAGTTCACGGAGCTGCTGGTGTAGACGTTTTGGCCTCAGTGCTACCAGTGCCCGATCCTGCCATTATGAATGCGATGTTGAAACGTGAACAAAAGCTGCGCCAATCTCCCAGTTGTCAAAGAGCTTTGAACATGCCTTTATCATCAAGGCATGAAATAAATAGGCAAATTAGGCTAAGAGTCGTTCGAGAATTTAATTTACCTGATCCAGTAGCCGATATGTTAGAAAATTGTTATTATGTACCCGATCAAGCGGATAACGAAATAACTAGCGTTAATGAAGAATCGGTACAACCTTCGCCAGCTAAGGTTCCGAATGTTAACCGGAGCTGTTACAGCCACAACATGACTTTTCCAAGACAAGGTGGATATTCGCGTCACGAGTTACCTGCTCTTGTTTCCGAAGGCGAATTTCGTTTCACAAGTGAACCTGAAAGTAGTTCTTGCAGCGATGGCCATTTGTCGGATATTATGCCCGACGTAGCGATGGCCACTTCAACGTTAGGTCAAATCCAACTTCAAGAGCAACAAGAAATGGAACTCGATTTAGGAGATGGTGCGGCGCATTTACACGGTTCCGTTACAAATCCGCAAGATTTACCAAACCCCTTACATTTCCCTTTGTCTTATCGGAGGTATAATCCCAGTACGTACCCACACCACAGACCAGATTCACAGTCGTACCATACGCCAATGCCACGTTTTTTATAGTTTAAAGCGTAAATGGTATGTTATGTAAATTAATAGCTATAAATTACAGAAAATAATGTACAACTGTGATTTTCTGAATGGTTACATCTTAAATATGCCTGTTAGTCCATCTTATTTTTGTAAATGTTATTTACTGTCGTCGGTGACTCCATGTCTTTGATTTTATTAATTTATATTTTATTTACTGGTGTGTGTACAACAAAAGAACCTTATTAGTGTTAGATAATGACGTTTTATGAATGTAATATATAGAATTGCGTTAAAAGAAGGTTCTTTTCTCTTTTAAAGGATGTACAAATTATTTTGAGCTAAAAATTGTTAATTCATGTACCTGTTTATGTATTGTAACGTCTTTATCTAGTTTATGTAGGATGTGTCTTTCTGAAAGGTTAAAACGATTTTCACAATAAGTAAAAGACATATACATTTACTTTCACTTACTAAATTAATTTCAAACATATTTTTGTTGATATTTAATACACGTTGTTTACAATTTCTTATTTAGTCAGATTTGACATTTGCCTATTAAATTTCTATAATTCACATATATAGTTAGAATACAGTAATAATTGGAATATTGTAGGGTTTTTTCTAATTAAAAATTAACAATTAAGGGATAGTAAATATTTCTGAAGTAAACTATGTACAAATGTTATACACAAATCTTAAGAAGCAAACATTCTAACGTGTTATATCATCAAAATGAACCATTGAATATAAAAACTAAACAAAACATTTGCTTTGTCCATAGTCCAAAACACTGTAATAAGTAAAGAACTTGTCAGTATTTTCAACCGTTTAATTGAATATTGAATAAGTATGCAAAATTTATTTTGAATTTTTTATTTTATGGTTAATAGTTAAATTAATTTGTAGTTGTTTCTAAATCTGTGTAAAAGCGAATGAACTCTAAAATGTTCCAATTTTGTCTTCTTATTATATATTTAAGAACAAAATATGTCTAGCAAATCTTCCTCAGTTTTGTAAATAAATAAATAGTATATATCTGAAAGTGCTTGGATGTTAGCTGGTGTGAACGTGTGTAAATAGACATATACATATATAAATATATATACTTATACAAATAAATTTATAATTGATCTGCAAGTATGAATTAAAAAAAAATTGTAAGAGAACGTTGAGTTTTCAGTGATCGATGAAAATAAATCTGCCAGTTTAATTTGTGTGCAATTGTAAAATAAATGTGTACTTAAAATGATAAATGTCCGTAAAGAGAGGTCGCGAATTTTTCAAGTGTTAACAACGAACATTCTCTGGTCTCGGCATTTTCGTTGCTATTGTTTGCAATTTATTTCTTTTGCAATCAATATTTCCATCAAACAATAAAAAAAAACTCTTAAAACATGCAATTAAGGGAGTTCGGCAAGTTGGTGTTTCGTTTACTTAGGGTTGGGTGCTGATCTAGTTTTGCGCAGATTTACACCTTTTTTACGAATTAGTAATGAAAACGGTTTAATTTTAGGATTCTCGTATCGGTGTTAGAAATTTTGAAACGGAATATTTGATTTATTTTCTTTACCTCGAATATTTGAATAAATACTACCAGCCAACCCCTCTATACAATTTTTATCTCGTTTATTTAGTATAACATTAACATTGAATTGGTAAATTAACGATTTCATATTCCTGTAATTTAGTTACGAAATGTCTGTGATACATTTTTAATTTTGAATTATTTTTTATTATATGATATTTTGATTGTAATTATATATTTGGACTTACACATACAAGATTTGGTAATTTTTATTGATTGATGTAACAGATCGCCATTTTGTGATACGTAGGTCGACATATAATCTACGTTTACTGTATAATCTTGATACATGTTTAGCATAAAATGTATATGATTTATATTAGGCTTATGAATAATTCTCAACTCAGCGTATAACTTAAAAGATTTCATTTACACTTAATTGATTTGTTATTACGAATGCCTTTCTAATGCTTTCGGAAAGCGCAATATATGTATTACAATCCAGGGTACATCTATTTAACATTATTTATAAAATATGCAGAATACTTCCTCTATTTGGATTTACATGTGATATTGCTAAGTGTTCTATGTTATTCCACCCGATTCTGATTTATGTTTATCTTAACAATTCCATAAAGATGTATAAACAGAATTGGATTAATCTAAACGTATAGCTTATATACAATTTCAATTTTTATCACTACATAATAAATTTATGTCGAAACTTCAAATCAATATTTTATCAGTTTCAATCCAAATACTGTTCTACTACATATACATTTTCGACTATTCGACTTGTTCTTTCCTTTAATTTATACATTTTGTAGGCTATAAACAGGTGATTAGACGTTACTAGAAATTATTTATATAAGCTGTAAGTCTAGAATTATTATTTGTACTCATTAGAGATGCTGAATTTTAAAAGAAAACATGTCATTTTTATTCATCTCCTTCATTGTATATTTACTTAAATAGGTACAAGGCATGTCCATAAAATTCAGTATTATATTTTTCAGTATTTATTTTCATCTGTAAACATTTCATCCATTGTATGTAATGTTTTTTTTTTTATTACAAATTATAAACTTTCAAAGAAATAGATGACTTTATAACTTATTGAAAATAAAGATATTCATATTTAATATTAAGAGTTATTTGTGTTATTTATTTTTCATATTTTAACAACAAACATATGTTTAAAAAATATATTGGCACATAAATATTACAATGACTTAGAATAACATATAATAGATTAAAAACAAAAAACACTTAATTATTATGTTACAAGATACAGTTTTAATAAATAAAATCAATCAGTCTGCGTACACTTATCAATCGTGCTCTTACTCTTTCTGGTACATCTCTGGTATGGTATTGTACAATTGATTGGTTTTCTACATTTTACATCAGTTAATTTAATTTTCTTTAATCTCTTTATTTCATCACTGTTGTCACTATCAAGTCGAGCTCTTTTAAGTGATCTTCGCTTTGTATGGCTTCCTTGATCTGTTAAAGATACAAACGGTTAACGAGATAATTTACTGAATAAGATTCATGAATTATTGAATTATTCGATAATTCCTAACCAACAAACTAAATAATTGTCCTTAAGATGGCTATTAAAAATATGAGATGACTAAATTGATGTGTATTCTCTCAAATTAATGTAAAAAATTTCTGATTCGTTAAACAGGTTTATTATAGTAATAAAAGATACGGATCGAAATATACCTTCTTTTTGTGATTCGACTGATCCTGATAAACCTTGTACGATATTTTTAACTAAATTGGTTACTGATGACCAAATTCCCACGTTTTCCCTCGTCAAAGGCTTCAAAATATGTTCCTTGGGATCTAAAAAATGATGCTGATTACACTGTCAAAAATTTGATTGTTTACTAACAAATGCTATCGAATGTGATTTTGTTTGAACCGCCTGTAGAGTCAAAATTTGATTTGGAGAATTCCGGACTGCTGTCAATTGATTTTATTGATGAATTGTACGGCAATTTGCTTTCTAGTGGAGTTTCACATGAAGCACTTTGCCATAATGTGGTTTCGTCCTTTGGTGTGAAGATTTTGTCTTCATTCATAACATTTTCACGTTCTGCAGCAGGAGTTCGTGTAACAGTTTGTGAATTAGCTGAAAATTATTATAAATACATTTCTTGTTGTGGTCTTTGATTATTACTTAATGTTTCTTTAGGAGTTCCCTAAAGATTGTCTTTAGAGAAGAAACGTCGAGTAATAATCGCAGACCATGGCAAAATCTAGAACAACTTTTTTCAATGGAAAATGACCATGAAAGGCTATATTCAACATGAACTAGTTTTCTCACCAACTTCCTGCTTAGTATCCAATGGTTGTTGATCAGCTAAAATAGTTTTAATAAAAAAAAAACGAATAATATTGATGTGCCTTACTTACAGTTTGGATGCGAATCAAGTTTTTCAGGTATTAGGTTTCCTGGATTGCCTTTTAAACATTTTGCTTTGCTGCTCTTAATGGAAGTTTCAATTAGTGGCGTATCATTAAATGTGACTCTTCGTTTCATCGACTGGTCTTTTAAAGGTTCGTCACTGGCCAATTTTGACTTTGAATTGGTTTTTGAAAACTTTTCTAAATCGGAATTTCTGTTTGTTTCTACAGGTGTTATTGACTGCGACATTTTCTCCAAAAATACTTTCTCTTCACCACTTGCCAATGGTGTACTCGTTGTTACGAATAAGAAGCCGTTAACGTTAGCAAATAATGCATTGCCGGAGATATTTGTACCAAACGGGTACATAATTGGTGGAGAACTGTAATTTGAACTGCTGATCCCACTGCTTTGAAAGGCTATATTCGGTGTAATGGGTGAATTTATTGAACCATGGCCATCTATTTTACGTACCACGGGGCACTTGTTATGCATAACTAATTCATTAATTGATCCAAACATTCTCTTACAATTAACGCAATGCAATGGCCAATGGCAAGTTTTTAAATGATCTAGTAGGCTTTGCGGAAACTCTATCAAATAACATTTACCATAAAAACATATATCGCAATCAGGGTTTACGTTATGTATCATTTCTTCATGTTTTAAACGGCATTTTTTACAGCAAAATACTTTCTTACATTTTCTGCATTTGTTCTATAATATATAAAAATTATTTAATTGTCATAAGTATAATAAATAACAGATACATCACCTCTTTAAAGAAATCCATGTTTGGCAGATGTTAATCACGGTACAAAAAACGTTTTTTTTTCGAATAAGTTAAAAGTTCGTAAAAACTTTCATGATTAACCACTGCACTCTGTTGGTGATACTGTTCCATAATTTTTTGAAATCGCAAATTTAAATAATAATTGGGGATAATCTAATTAGTTTTTATTGTTTATACTAAAAAATACGTTTATTTTTTGTTTTATTACATTTACGTAATTATTACATTTGTTACATTTTCATTTGATGCAAATTTTGCTGAATTATTTTATTTCGATTTACGTAGTATATTTTAATGATTGTTAATTAAATATTTAAGTAAATGTATGTACCAAAAATAATATATACGAGGGGAGATCATTATTTAGCGTCCCTGACATTAATCATTTGTTGTTACCTTGGTTCAATTGTACAAAGTATGGAGTGGCATCGCCGAAATTGTCCGCCACCCCGCAAGTTCGTGTTTTGCCATCCGCTGGTAAAGTTATGGCCACATTTTTTTGGGACGCAGGCGGAATTATGATGACTGATTTTTTTGAACGTGGACATACAATAACTAACTTAATTTCAAGATTGCGCGATTGTGTCAAGGAAAAAGACGGGGAAAATTGAGCAAATGAAGTCCGTTTCATCAAGACAACGCTCCTGTCCACAAAAGCCATGTTGCCATGAGCGCAGGATTTGAATTGTTTGAATTCACCAGACCTGGCCCCTATTGATTTCTTTTTATTTCCAAAATTAAAAGAATATCTTCGAGGGACCAGATATTACGACGATAATGAAGTGATGACGGCCGTAAACGACTGGTTGGAAGAGCAAATGAAAGAATTTTTTTCCAGAGGAATCAAAGGTTTGGACCAAATACATCGACGGATCAGGGAGATTATGTAGAAAAATAAACGTTTGGTATTTCTTCAATTTGTTTCCTTCAATGTCAGGGACCGTAAATACTGATCTCGTATTTCAATGTCTCTTGAATCTCTAAATAAAGCTGTGAAAATAATTGAAATTGATCATAAAAGTGATTTTAGCGGCTTTTTGGGACGTTTGCATTCACACGTCATTAATTGTTTTCATTGGCGTCATAACGTCAACAATTAGTACTTTTGTGTCCTTAGTTTGAATTTACAAACCATTCGCCAACCCCACCACTCCATTGCAATCTATGTGTTGAGTGTTAATCTTCAAATAATATAATTTCGTTTTCTAGACTTAAGCAAAATATGTAAATTGCGTAACATGATAATTTCGTAAATTTAGAAATTTAATAAATTAAAATAAATGTTTAAATTTAATTATCGAAACTAATATTGTCATGTTGGCACCCATTCGGTGAGATGGTAGTTTCTAGTTTGGTGGTTTGTTTGGATCTATTTTTTCAATTCCTAATAAACAGTGAAAAATGAACCACCATAACTTATAAGACAATAAAATAGCACAATAATTACATGAAAAATGAGTGGCGCCGTATATGGAGGCGGTGCGTTTAAAACTGCGTGAATGAACATTGTTTACATTCTGTAACCTCACATTTCCGTAGATGAAATTGGCGCGCTAGTTATTGATGTGGGAAGTAACTCTATAAGAGCTGGATACGCCGGCGAAGATACGCCAAGGTTTGATATTCCAACAACCGTTGGAGTTTGGCGAGATTCCAACGATGATTTCAAAAATAAATATAACATAGGCCTTGTTGCGCTCCATGTACCACGTCCGGGTACAGTTTTCCCCGGCTCGAAATTGCATCATTTAATACACAATTTGCTTTAGATATGGAAATGATTTCTTTTTTAAAAGAGGGCGTAGTTGAAAATTGGTCAGCTTTTGAAAACGTTTGTAATTATTTGTATAATAGTGCTTTAAAGGCTGTCCCGGAAAATCATCCACTTTTACTGACTGAACCTGCTGTAAGTAAAAATAGCATTTTGTGAAACGTATAACAGAATCATTTCTAGTGGATAACACAATTGAAAAGAGAGCAAATGACTGAACTTATGTTTGAACATTACAAAGTACCGGCTTTGTATTTGGCAAAGAACCCATCACTAGTCGCTTTTGCAAATGGACGCTCAACTTGTCTTGTCGTCGATAGTGGGGCTACTCATACGTCGGCAGTTCCTGTACACGATGGGTTTGTTATTATTTTATAATCTCATCTTTTTGCTTATTACGAATACCAATACATTTAAAATTATAATATGATTAAAATCAGTTAAGAAAAATGACATTTTTAATGTTTTATTAAGAAATAGACGTATTTTCAATATTTTGATTTTCTCTAGCCATATTGTTAGCCAAGCTATGGTTAAATCACCAGCTGGTGGCGATTATTTAAATATGCAATGCAAGAGTTTCCTGGAAGAGAAAGGTATTGAAATAATACCAGCTTCATTAGTTGCTAGCAAAGAACCTACGAGATCTGACGAAATGGCCAATTGGAAGATGAAAAATTTGCCTCGTCTAACAGCCTCTTGGCATAGTTACATGATTAAGGTACTTTTCTTTTATTATATTTTTTTAATTTATTAACTAGAACAAAATGTGTTTTTTCAAATTGCGCAAAGCTTTTTTTAAATCCTTTAATACGTCACATCCTTATTCCATCAAGCAATATTCCCCACCCTATACCATTGATTTTAATTTCTAATTTATTTAATTTAGGAAGTCATGCAAGACTTTCAAGCCTCAGTATTACACATTTCCGACACAACGTACGACGAAGAAGTTGTACGTACCATGCCAGCGATCCATTATGAATTTCCAAATGGTTTTCACAAAGATTATGGAGTCGAACGTTTTCGAATAACCGAGCCATTGTTTAATTTAACGGCCAGGAATGGTTCTGGAATACAACCGACTTTAGACGTAAGCACGTTAATTACGACGAGCGTAGGCATGTGTGAAATCGATCATAGGCCAGTACGTGTGTTGATAAATATTTCGAATGTATATTTCACCTGACGATTTTAGATTATGTATAGTAACGTCGTGCTAACTGGAGGAAACACGAACCTTCAAGGCTTTAACGATCGTTTAAACAGAGATTTACAGACTAAAGTACCTCCTGTAAGTCGTTAAGATTTTTTTTATGTGGATTGATTGATTTTTTTATTAGAGTATGCGCTTGAAAGTTATTTGCCAAGCTGGGATCTCCGAAAAGCGATTTTCGGCTTGGCTGGGAGGTTCGATCTTAAGTTCACTGGGGACTTTTCAACAGCTGTGGATTTCAAAACAAGAGTACGAAGAGACTGGTAAAGCTATAGTTCGTAACCGTTGTTAAATTAGTTTTCGTCTTGTTTTAAAGTATTACATTCAGTATTGTTTTGATATTAACTACATTTAAGACTGAGATTATATGTTTAGGTTTTGAATCTCTTACGTTAGAATTATTTATTTCAGAGTTAACTGTTAGTTTAACTTTTTGATATGCACAGTGGTGTCCGATCGTTTTCAGTGTAACATTGAAATAATTGAACGTTTAGCACTGCTAGGAATTAGTGATGATACTTTATTGCTTTATAGATTCAAATATTACTATGCAATAGCGTTTTGAATTTAAAAACATTCTATAAAAATTATGTCGCGTTTAAATAACTTTGTGATAGTTGCTTTATTTTGATATTCTTATTTATCTTAGACGTAAATTAATGTTCCTATGTATGTTTGTGATTTTTCACTTTTGTGATTTGAAATTAAAGATGGTATTTTTATTTAAAAAATTAGTTTATAATAAATACAGTTGTATGTGCCAATTTAATTAATAAAATATACAAAATTACGACGTTTATTCTTAGAACGTTAAACGCACTGGTTTCGGTAAATCACATATTGCATTGTGTGCAAAGAGAGCAAATACTCCAGCTAAAGTTATTCCTATAGAATCAGCAAAACTGGTCGTTGCCATTGAAAATTGTTTATCCTCTTCTGCCACCTAAAACATAAATGTTAAATATTGCAATTTAATATTTTACAAATTTATCGTGTTTAGGATAATAAGGGTAAGAGAAGATGAATGGACCCATCAGTGGTTAACCAGTAAGTCAGTGCAGAATTTAAAAGATAATTTTTATTTTTCAGATGAATTTAAATAAATGCACAATGTCTATAAAGTGGATTGCAGACTTTGTTATGAGAAAAGAAGCCTCTTGAGGGGAACGTCGAAAATTCTTTGATTCAATTAGTTTTTCACTCAAAAGATTCAAGCAATAATTTTGTGTTAAATAAAATTGTTATTGAATTGCAATTTTCAAATGGTTAAAATATATCACATTTGCTTTTCTTGGAATGCGCAATATATGAGCCATGATCTACGTTTGTCAAGGGTCCAATTACTCAAATTACCCAAACTGTTCAAATTAATTCTCAATAGGTAACCAGTTGCTCCTGCTTCTTAACTATTTAATGTCAATTGTATGACTTGTAGGAGGAAGATGAGAACTTTTAAGTAACCTTATAGCTTATAACCCGTAGCTAATTTCTGCCAAGGACTTATCAAACACTGAAGCCTTTTAGCTATTACTTCTACCAAATTCCCATATTTTCCTTTGTGCGTTACTACTGACATACTTTTTAAGAGCCGAGTTTTCATGAACAAGAGTGGGAACATGGAATGTGAGAACCATTTATGGTAGGGAGACATTGCCAGAAGAATTGAAAAAAAAAAATTCTCGCGAAAACAAACTAATGAGATATAAAGGTAAGAATATGTATTGTTATTTAATAGATTTTTGGATGGAGGTGAGGAAAGATAGAAAGCATTAAAATTATGGAGGGAGTAAGTCTTTACCAGTAGGGATATGTAAGATACATAAAGTGAAGGAAAAAATATCGAATAAAATTAAAGTAAAGAAAATACGAAAATAAGCACGGGGAGTATTGAGTATACATAATAACATGGATGTATCTTGGAGAGTGGTGGCAGTCCATGATGTTTTCTTGTGTTAGGGCATTGCATAGAAATACATAATGACGTTTACTCCAATGATAAAAACGTATGCGAAAATTACGTTGGTGGGTAGATGGGGCACAAAATACATGTAGCGCCCCCAGGAGGTGTACGAATACAAAATTATATCTAGCTACTAATGCCAGTATGAAAGTTTGGCGTTAGGTGGCGCAAATTTTATGATATAAATTAAGCAATCAACTTAACCACGCATGGAAATGGCTTAACCCTTGTATATGTATATATACATATCTAACAATCCGTTTACATTGTTTAAAACACGTGTTTTATTATGTGAATTTCAAACGTTAATGTGATTTGCAATTTTTGAACGTAATATTTCGTTTGTATTGTATGTCGTTGAAAGATATTTGATGACTTATTGATTTATCGATAACTTATTGACTTATTGCTGAGTGAAATATTGGCCCAACTATTATAGGATTTAATTATCACCTAAGTTTAATAAACAATTAAAAATCTAAATAAATATTTTAAATTTTTATTCCACGTTACTCACACAAGGCAAGAAATTTATAAGTAACGCTAGTATATTCAAATGACATGGAAATCTTAGAAGGCGTTCAAAACGGGTGTTTTCCCAAACTTTTGTTGTAAGTTTACAAAGCCTTTGAATGGGAAACAAACTTTTACGGAATTACTTGTGACCGCGGTGGCCAATTTTATAATAACCAAATACATAAAGTTTTGGTAGTTGCTAATTATACATACAAGCGAAACTAGTAAACATCTTGAATTGAAGGCTGTTTACATAATAAGCCTTGACACCTCAAATGTAGTTTACAATTGACGATATTTCCACGTAATATTAAATTGCAAGTTATCCAGTGGCGTAACTACAGTCGGCACTGTGCCCCCCCCCCCCCCCACACACACTGTGACTGTGTCTAATATGCTACAATAGAGGTCGCAATAATGTCGTTGCGATAATTACATACTTGGGATTGGCGACGTAGTTAGTCCAAACTATTATCGAGCCTTTTTCGTTTATGAATAAACAACTCGAGATTTTTTTTAACCCAAGATTTATTTAAAACAATGTGAACGACTTTTTTTGTATAACACTTTTTGTTTTTGTTTCACAAATCATAAATTTTTAAAGAGGGTATATTCTACTTCAAAAGAAGGATTGCCACAACTTGTGTTTTACAACTACCAGGACAAACGAGAAAAAAATGACCTAATTTACTTTAATTTCAATATTTAACCCTAGAATGCATAGTCTGGGTCTCTGGGACCCGGAGGCATATTAAACTAAATATAATTCTTACACTGACATTTTTTCTTATGGTTCGATAGCATCCTCAATCAATTGTTCACACTTTTCATTTCAATTGTTACTATCTATGTTTTAATTAAAATGTGATTTTAAGCAACCTCATTTTTGCTTGTCACAGCCCTTCTTCTAAAAAAAGATAACTTTGTTGGTTCTGATGCACTTTGTATCACATTACCCCAGTGACTTCCCGGTATACATACAGGGTATATTGAAAAATTGCCAAAAAGGAAACAAACAATCAATTCGACACGTTGCACCACATTACGAAAGGAAATTCCTACAATTGGCTAAATAGATTAACGATTTGCCTTCAGGGGATAGTACTGGAACTTTTGCCTCCAAGGCAACTTTCCAGTTCAAAGAAAGTGAAAAAGACGATGCTATTTCATATGACATTGTCATTTTCCCTAAATAAACAATTGTACTTGTTGTTGCTCCAAGTGGAAATCATATTATCTGGAAATTACCTGGTTAAAAAAAAACTGACTCTAACCCATTTGCCTTCCCGTAACCAGGAAACGAGAGTGTGTTTCAATAGAAAGATAATCTAGGTATGGACAAGTTTTGTGCATTTTTTAGGACTAATTTTGCAAGCTGGGGGTGTTCCAATGAGGGAGAGCTCCTAAACCATTATCCAGAGGAACAGTATCGGTATTGGTGTTTTAAATTTTTTTATCTGAAATTTGATGACAAACAAACGTGATGATGTTACATACTTACAGACAGAAACTTGATTCAAGAAAACAACGTAATAATAGATGAGCAACTTTTAGCGAATAAGCCAGCAAAATGTGGCCTAAAAATATTTATGTTGGACGCCACCCAGGAGAATATACTAATTTAGGATTTGATGTGAAAAAGTTGGTGTTTGTGAAAATAATTTGGAAACTTTGTCACAATTTGTTATGGGCGACGAGCTGTTGGTGCTTCATTGGAATCCTGAAACAAAACTAGAATCCAAGGGCCAAGCCTCTGCTGGAAAATTAATGGCAACAGCTTTTTGGGAGAAAAAAACATTGAAAAATCTATGCGAAGCAATTAACCAGAAGAGACCTGATTTCATTTCTTCTAATCGAGCGGTGTTTTAGCTGCACGACCGCTCATAAAGCTGTAAAAATTACACCCTTGTGTCCGGACTTTTAAATCTTTAGATTACTAAAAAAAAACATTCGATGACGCAATTTTGAATTTGATGATGGCCTAAAAGCGGCCGACGAATTTTTTAAGAGTCAAAGAAGCATTTTTTTATAAAGGTTTAAGTTCAAACGTCGATCATACTGAAAAATAAAATTACCAAAAAGAATCGTACTTCTTTTGTTTGATAGCTAGGTAGATTTCTTTTCTAGCACTCCTTGTAATTGTACTGGGCTACTAATAATTAAAACTACATTGATCTTAATATAACCCCCCCCCCCCCCGTACAACTTATGTCGTATCCGCAGGAATAAATTTCTACGGACGCCAATGTGTTGAAAGAAATTCCATGTATGATGTAAAATAATAACTTGCATTATCTGTAGTCACACGTGCGTGTATTCGAATACTGGTGACTACCATGAAGGTTGCATATGAAATCGATCGTTATCATAGCAAAAAAATCATTCTTACCTCTGTCGATATTCTATAGAACGTGTTAACGTACGCGGCTCCGCCTAGAAGACCTTCCCACAGGACTAGAGCCAACACTATCCAAAACGTTGGAATGTAATAAAAAATTGCCTCAGCCGTGAAAATTCCTACATTTATTAACTAAAAAAAAAAGAAAATTTTAAGCAATGTTGCGAATGCACACCTCCATATACTTACTTGTAACACAGCCATCACCCAAATATGCTTAATATGTATTATATTAACAGACGACCTAGAAATAAATACGCCTACTTGATAGTCCACTTGCAACCATCGATACTGCTCGTCGTGATCTATAAACGTGTTATCGAAATTGATCAGTTCAAACTGGAAACAAAAATCGAATTACTCCGATCTAACGCGACTCAATTTCTTACCATTCCTTGATTTATGAAATACTCGAATAAATAAACGGCCCCCAAAGGAATCATGTACTTCATCAAATTTGGTATTATTCGCAGTTTCTTCTTGAAACTTTCCTTGGGGTTACTTAATTCTTCGGCATTTATGCTCATTTGTAATTTAACATTTTCTTCAATTGGTTTTTCCAATATAAACAAAAATCTAAAAGAAGGTTAAAATATATTATTTTTACGATGTAATGAAAATCAAATTATTTTGAGATCCAATACAGAATATTTTCTTAAACTATTTTATTTAATATACAGTATCGGATTGGCTCTTGTCTATTTGTTTTGGTTTTAATTGCATTTGTTTTTATTAAATTTATTAAATGCATACGTTATTGCCATAGTAACGGGTATTACAAGCATTATAAGGAGGGCGTTTCTAATACCCAAACTATTTAAGGCGGCGTAGGATAATGCTCCAACAACACCTGCTCCTCCAGTTCCAGATGACCACGAAGAGATGACATTTCTAAAATATAGCAAAGTTACACAATTAACGATACGGATTTTAATTACTTACTTGTGGTAAAATGAACTATATTGTAAATAAGTTACTTCGCCTAGCCCGGAGCTGAATGATGTCAAAACTACACCTAGAATTGACATCCATTGTGAATTACTAAATGCTACTATTAAGAATCCTCCACAAGATAGACACACACTAATAGCTATCCTAACGCTAAGGACATAGAAATAATTTAACTGATAATTATGCAATTTTACAACACTTACCGTACAAAAAATGGTAGAAATGGTGCTAGAACTTTTACTACTAAACATGGCATAATATCGGCTAATAATATTGCTCCGGTTGACATCAGATTACATGACCTTTCGCGATTCCCTACCTAAAATAAATATTAACTTTAGAACAATAATTCTTATATAAATATATGATTAAATCAATATGCAATAAAGAAAGCAACAAAAACGAAATATTTCATCCAGTGTATGTAATAGGAGACGCCGGACCATTTCACTCTTCTGGGTTCATCAGAACATCAAAGATACATTCGCTGCAGGTGCGCGTAGGCATACAAACGTGAGTTACAAATGTTGGTCTGAGTGTGTTAACGCAATCTAAACATTAATATCACAATCGTGCTGCTATGCAATTGCATAGGTCTGTTTTGATCGTCTTTGACTGTCGAGACTACGTCGCAGCTGTCGGCACGGTGGACCGCTATGTTGAAAATTAATTTCAGCGAATGTAATTGATGGAAAAGATCCGTCACGACCGTTTACATTTTCATCATTGTGCCGACGGCTACGAAGTAGTACTGACTTAGTCGGTACTGATCTCGACAGTACTCACTTACTCGGTCAAAGCAGATCTCTGTAATTGCATAGCAGCATGAGTGTAGGTTTGTGGTAATATTTTCGCTTGTTTACTTTGACTAAAATTAGCTTTTTGTTAGTTCAGTAATATATGTTGTTTGGGTTGCTATAGCAAAATAAATGCTTCAAAGAAATGCTCAAAAGAACGAGAAAAGTTAGATATTGCTTCGAGTAGATTTTTTTTTGCTAAATCTTAGGTTGTAGTGAATGAATCGTTACAGATAACATGATGCCCGAAGTCGGCTGAGAACAACCTCGAATATTTTTGTGTCCATGTAAAAAATCACTCGAATAAAAACGTCAATATAAGCAAAAATCCCATTAAGTTTTACAAAGTTCGTTTTTTATGTTTCCTTTTGAAGAAAAAAAATGATGGGCGTGTATAATAAATCGCCTTAATTTCGATTTTGTTGCATTTTGAATTTTGTTCGTTTCACGTTTCCCTTTCAATCGTCATTTGCTTGGTTTCCATTTGTCTCGATCCCTTTAATTTTATTTTATTCTTTTTATTAGTTGTGGTTTCATAAATCAACGCTCAGGGTTCAAATCTCAGGCTAATTAATTGTCCGAATAATCCCTCAAAGCCTTGATCTAATTTCAAGTCTAATAAGGAAAATTGTCACGAAATAGCATTGATAATAGCTGGTCGTGTCTTTTTCAAGGTTTCGGCAGTGCTCTAACACTAATTAGAGCTAAGGTAGCTGACAATGGCAATTATAATTACACGGAGATGCACAGTTTTATTCGCAATAAATAAAAATAATGTAATTTGTCTTAGAAATGATAATGTGGGCAATGGAACATATTTTTAATTTTTAAATTTAAATATTAAAATATGTAGATGCGTCCACTTACCTGTTCCTCTATATCATCAGTTTGCGTATGCAAAATATCGTTTGCTGCACTTAACATAACAACATATCCATAATTATTGCAAAGTCCAAATATCCAATATGCAATAATATTCCTCCATTTTTCCGTGGGTGATTTCAGCGAAGAGTTTTCCGAAAGTCCCGATTCACCACCCATCCTAATAAAATACTTCAAATAAATAAATTACGAAACTGCGATCATTTTCAGTTTGAAGCTGACAGACCGGCACAATCCGAAACAACTGGAAAAGTATACAATGAAAAATAAAGGTCACATTTCACGTTGATATTCCACCACTACCTAACACGTGAAATAAATCAACTGCTCTTGAACATCGTGTTATCTTTTTCGCATCGAATGAATTTGAATCGCTTGTAAAGTTACGAACCGCGCAGGTTTCTAAGAATCCTGCGCTTTTTACAATTTTCGCAGTAATATCACTGCAACGACGAAGATGCGTTGTATATATAGCAAATATGCCAGCGAAACGTAATTTGCCAATTGTGGGGTCAATGGGTACAAACAAAATTGTTTTTGTTATGTTTTAGCAGTTTCTCACTCGAAATGCAATCGATCAAATTACCCAATGCTTGTAAATCAAATTACTACGTAAAAATAACATGTGTAATATATTCTAAAAACAGTTACGATGATTGTTTTGAAGTTCATTGCCTGCATTTATGATTTAAATTTAGGTTTGGTGATTATAAAATGCAATTAAAAAGGTTATAATTAGGACGTGGAATATTTTTGTTTTCGTCGCTTATCGTAGCGCAAAAACAAAAATAAGGCCAAGCCCACAATTCGGTGAATCACAAAAAATATCTCGTTGAGATCATAAACATTTAAATACTTTCGTAGAAAGTTACTAAAAAAATTGGCAAATTGGGCGAGACTTAGAAGTGCGTAGAATGTGAGCAATGTTTCATGAACGTAATTCAGTGTTTATTTTCGTACTGATTATTTTTTAATTATTCGCGGTAATTTAGTCTTGGTTTGGTATTTTTTCATTTAATTTAAATTTGTCTTGTTTTTTTTTTATAGTTATATTATGTTCGTATTTATTTGCTTCGTGTTTTTATTTATTATATCATTTGTTCCTCGTTGATTTATTCAATTTCTTGCTTCGATTTTATCTGTTTCGTCTCAGTTTCAATTATATTTATTTTCGTTACCTATTGATTTTTATTGATTCTTATTTAATTTATTTGGTCATTTCTATTTATTTTGGTATCTTTTGTTTCGTTTTCTATCAACTTTGTTCTTACATCTTCGACGTGGATTTTTTTTCCTTTGGTTTTCACGTATTTCATTTTCGTTAAATTGACAATCGGGGTTACGTTGATGTTTATTATAATAAATCGAAGCGGAAGAGTTTTTTACAATTTTCTTGATTTTTAATTCGGTTTGTACATATAGCGTTTTTCGCATTTTGACGTTTCTAAAATTAATTCGGTGATCTTAGTTTTGTTTAGTTTCCAATTTGTTTTTCACTATTTATTATTTTTTAGCCATTCTTTGTTTCATGTTTTCATTTTTATTTTCCTAATCATTTTAATTTTAATTTTTGATATATTTATTGTACATTCTCTGCAAACATACATTCGCTGCTTTTTAGATTTTCTACAATTTTTTTGTATTATTGAATAAATATTCTTTATTCTTTTTGTTTTCCTTCTTGGTTATTAATTAATTTTTTTATTCTTCTTTTTTTGTATTTTTAAGCTATTTTGCTTCAGTGTTATTATTACAATTTTACATAAATTTACGCCTCACTTCCGTTCTCTTTATTTTACAATTTGGTAAAATTACTTAAATATAATAATAATATTGGTTACAAAAATTGGATTTATTTCGCGAAATGATCAGTTTTAAGAAATAATTAAAAATAACGAGCAAGACTTGCTACGGAAAATATATATGATTTACAGCTTCAGCTCTTCGACTCATTGAATTTGTTAATAGAAATGGTGCAATTATTTACACCAATACGTAAAGCATTTACGTACAAATTTACGAACAAAATGTTGTATGATAATAAAGTTTACAACCATAAATAATGTTGTATTTTTACTGTGATTGTCTTTACAGGTTATAAAGTATATATATATATATATATATATATATATATATGTTCTGCTTTTTTCTCGGGTAATGAACCGCGTTGTAGAATTACCCCTGTAAGGGTTGTTCCGACGTTTCGGCAATGTCACAATTGCCATCTTCAGGTTGGTCTTCTCGGTCTAAGCGATCTAGAAGAACTGACGTTTGAAGTTACTGCTCCGTCTTTATATGCTATGGTTTCGTTCCGGGTCGATGTGCATGCTTGGTTTCTACTCTGGCTTCGGGTCAGTGGGCCGTGTCGTTCTTGTAGCTCAGTGGGTGGTAATATTTTCTTTTTGTCTATCACGGACTTGCTATTTGTCCGGCCAGCAAGTGCTGGTCTCCATGTTCTTGGAAGTCTTTGAGCATCATCCCGTTTGTTCATATGTTGTGGCTGCTTTTCTATTTCAATAGCTTCCCGTATTATCCGTGTCGTGAAGTGTGGTATGTTAGCTATGGTTTTCGTGTTCTCAAAATCTATGTTGTGCCCCGTGTCTAATATGTGCTTCACTAGAGATGATGATGAGGTGAAACAAAAGGATACATCAAACGTCGTGAATCGATAGAGAAAGGCCAATCAAGCATGCAATCTAAGAAAAGCTGAATAACACAATGAAGCGAAAATAACTAAGGTAAAACACAAATAATCAGAGTGGGCACATGGAATATGCAGACGAGAAATGGGAAGGAAGAAGTATTAAGCGAAGAAATGAGCGCGAGAGACATCAAATTATAAGCCTTCAAGAGGGCGAGGAAAAAGGGAAAGTGCTACACATTAAGGTACTCAGGAGTCAAGGAATCAGTATGAGCAGTCCAAGAAGTAACCATAATTACAGAAAAAGAAAATAGTTGACTGGAAAGCTATAAACCACAGGATCTAAACCTAAATGAAAAATTAACGATAATACAAATATATGAATACAGAGACGGCACAGAGGCCAAAAAAGATTTCTGCGCAATGTTACAAGACGTTCTAATAATGGGAAAATAAACGGAACTAGAAATGTTGTAGATGATGGAATAACAAAGTGAAAGCTAAAGTAAAGGATAGGAGAAGAGCATGTAGTAGTACATTTTAACCGGAAAATTGGCGATAAAGCACTATACAAACAAAAAGGCGATGTCACCAAGCAGGAAGTTAAAAGGGCGAAGGAAAAAATCTGTAAAAGTTATTGAAACGAAATAGAAACCATCCAGCACAAATTAAGGCAAGTTGGGAAAAGAAGGAAAGGAAGACTAAGAAATGAACAAAGACAATAGTAATAGGTACAAAAATGCCGGAAGAATCAACAAACTGAAGCAATTGACAAGGCGGCAGGAAAAAGTGGGTAGAAACTCCGCAACAGTCGACGTCGAAAGGCATACAACTTCAGATAAAGAAGAAGAAAGAGTTTTTTTCTAAACAGTAACTCAGTGAGTTTGATCGATAAGATTCAGATTGTGTACAACAGCACCTCTGAATAACTACATGGTGCTACTTTGTATAATGAATAATTTTTAAATTATTATTTTTTATTAAATTCAATTATGTGTTTAAGTGTTAAATAGTGCAGTGTTATTAAACGTAAAAGTGCGTTTAGTATCAGGTGGATGAATAACAAGTCTGGTGTTATGCGGCTGTTTCCAGATAGAATTTTAATTTGCAGATGTAGGTGGGAAGTACGAGGGGAGATCAGAATTTACGGTTCCTAACATAGAAGGGAACAACTAAATAATGATCTCCCCTCGTAAATTTTTGGTAAGGTTACTGTGTGCTTTAAGTCGCCTCCGAAACGTTTTGGATTTTATTTAGACGTTTTCTTGTAATTAATGAGTTCTATTACCAATTAAATGAAAGCACCTACTTTTTTCATCATTATATATATATATATATATATATAGCTAACCAGGTATACGAAAGGGAAATCAGAACAAAATAATTTGTATTCAATTACCACCTAAACCTTCGAATCCTAATAACAATGTCATTGATCAGGGCCAATGTTTTCATTAATCGTCGCTAATACGAAGTGGCTATTCAATAATTGCATACTATTGTGTACGTTTTGTATAGTCGTGTGCATGAATAATTAAATACTGTATTTTAGTGTTACAGATGGAACGATAACGATGTTTGTAACATTGTTATGTATTTTCCCGAGAATTAGATAACTAATACCTTGACATCTTTATGAACAAATATTGCAAAATGCTAATTTTTTGCCGATGCGCGAAGATTCGTTTGTTTTAATATAAAAATATTGCACACGTTTATTAGAGAAATTATTGCGTAAATTTATTGGAAAATATTTAATAAAATTGGATCTATTTGCGATTGATTTTAATGTTAGGGCCAACGACGACTTCAATGATATAAATAGATTTGTATTTTCAACTTTAAAAAATCAGTTATTTCTAATAAATAAGATTAAGATTATTCATAGATGTTTATGTTTTGAGGTTTTGATGTCATAATTATTAAGATATGGCACAAACTTGTTTTTTTTTTTTAATAGAAATCATAGCAGTCATTGACTACTTCGTGCGATATAAATATTTGCAATATTTGTGTGTATTAAAATTCAATGGAAAAGATGACGACATTATTGAAAAAAAAAATACAAAATGTAGACTACCTCGATATAGCGGAAAAAAATAAAGGTCAAGGAATAAAGGAATGAAAGGAAGGTTATCAGCTATATTGAGTCGGAGTAAATTTAAGGGGTAAAACCACTCTAGAGGCAGGAAGAAAGAGCTAAATTTATCAATTTATTTTGGGAGTATGACAAGCGGAATAGAAATTCTTCTGAGAGGGTCCATTAAGCACATATTGAAGTACAAAAAACTATTTTTTCATTGTCATTTTCATTACAAATTTCGGCGATAGAACCCGTCGTCGAGAACACCTATTTTAAAAACACGGATTTCTCGGCTCGTAGGAGTCCTGGAGCAAAAACGTAAACAAATTCAAATCTATGTACCTTGGGCTTTGGAAGAAGGTAGGGGTTTTCTTTTTTATCAATTTTTGTGGAAGTTGTGCACTTTTTAAGGAATGAATCAATATTTTGCCCTAAAAATTTACATCAAAAAACGTACTTCCATAGAGAACCTACTGTGAAAATTTTAAGTGGATCCATGCAATAGTCTCCGAGAAATCTGTCCTCCCAGTTTGGAAAAAGAAGTTTAGAGAAAAACGCGTTTAAACACTTCTGCGATGCCTGCACAGGGTCGTCATTTTGGGACGAATTATTATTCATCGCGCCGCGCGAGTGCCCAGCACGCGGTCTGACACGCTGCGGTCGATCGATATTTAAACCCTTTAACATTCTTTTTTCACTATAAAACAAATGGCATATTATTTTTATGAATCTAAAGTATCGTTAGAGTGAAGAAAAAAATGTGTTTTTGAAAATCCTAGAGTGGTTTTACCCCTTAAACAAGAGAAGGGTGGAAGGAGTCGGACTAATAGCAAAACCAGATAAAGCAAAATCAATCATAGAAGAAAGATATATAAATAAGAAGCTACTAGTGATCAAAGCAAAAATAGACGAGAAAAATATGTGGTCAATAATAGTGGCCTATGCAACGAGTGATAACGCAAGAAAAGAACGAAAATATAAGTTCTACGAAACATTACAGACAGAAAAAAATAGAGAAGAAAAAATATGATAATAATGGGCGATATGAATGGAAGAGGAGGAAAGAAGAGAAGTATACAAGAGAAGTACACTCGAGAAATGAAAGATCACTTCATAATAAACAAAGAAAATTGGAAAATGGAAAAAGATGTACATGTGAAAAGACATTCGGAAATAAACAGCGATCACTATCTGGTGAAAATGCAACTCATGACAAGTACACGAGAGGATAAAGAACCAAACAGAAATAAAATAACAAAAATCAAAGGGAGGTGCTATAAACAGGAAAGCAACGGGATCAAAGAAAGCTACCAAGAACATGTAGATATAGAACTAGAAAGTAAGATGAAAAGTAAAATAGAAATAAAATACAAATTGAAACAATTCAAAGAATCTATACTAGAAGCAGCAAAAGCTAGTTGCGGAGTAACCAAAACTACGAATTCATATACAAAAAAGCACATGGTGGACAACAGAAATACAAAAATAAATAAAAGACAAGAAAATAAAATGGAAAAATTCCTACAAACAGGATTAAAAGAAGATGATAATATATACAAGCGAAAAGAATGGAGATAAAACAAACGATTAAAGATGTAAGAAATGGAAAGAATTTGGACACAAGAAAATTATTCAGAAAACCAGAAATTGTTCCACGGTACGCTGAAACAATTAAGACAAAAACAACCACCACAAAAGTTAAAAAAAGATACAAATGGAAATATTTTATGATAAAAGAATAATGCGAAGATCTAGAGAATATTTTAAAGAGCTTACACAAGGAAATGACGAAAAACACGGAAGATATGAAAAACACAATTAGGTTACAGCAGAAAAAATAATATCTAACAAGTAACAAGAGAATAAGTTACAGAAGCTATCAAAAAACTTACAACAGGAAAAGCAACTGGAGAAGACCAAATCACAACAGACATGTTAAAATACATGGGTATAAAGCAAACGAAGTATTCTGTAATTTGTTAAATGACATTTTGACTAAATGGGAAATACCCAAAGATTGTAATAGAGGACTAATATAATATATTATAATATATATATATATATATATATATATATATATATATATATATATATATATATATATATATATAATGAAAAAAGGTTGTTGATGCGGGAACAAAGATATATAAAAGGAAGAATTTATTGGGCAAAGCCCGCGTGGAAACACGCAACCGCCGACACGTGTTTCTGACTTATTAGTCGTCATCAGGACGGTATAGCCAAATTAAAAGATGGACACAATTTGGAGATACAAAACAATCGGAGTCAACACAAGCAACCGACCTCCACATTATGACAACAGTCAAAATACCCACAATATTGTGGGAACATTCAACATAGCCACGCGGGAGGACATAGCCACCTGCGTGAACAACATGTTGCGTGTTTCCACGCGGGCTTTGCCCAATAAATTCTTCCTTTTATATACCTTTGTTCCCGCATCAACAACCTTTTTTCATTATTATATCCTGGGCTCGGTTGTTCACGCAGGTGGCTATGTCCTCCCGCGTGGCTATGTTGAATGTTCCCACAATATTGTGGGTATTTTGACTGTTGTCATAATGTGGAGGTCGGTTGCTTGTGTTGACTCCGATTGTTTTGTATCTCCAAATTGTGTCCATCTTTTAATTTGGCTATACCGTCCTGATGACGACTAATAAGTCAGAAACACGTGTCGGCGGTTGCGTGTTTCCACGCGGGCTTTGCCCAATAAATTCTTCCTTTTATATATATATATATATATATATATATATATATATATATATATATATATATATATTTTAGCGTTCATCTTCGTTTTTGGATTTTCTTCAAACTGCTGGTGTCTATGTTAGATTTCTTAAATTAAGCTGTTTTATCAAGAATAATTTTATGATACACCGAACAAAGATTTTCTGTTTGGTACAAAAAAGTTCAAAAGTGCTACGCTAGCGCGATTGCCATTTGGAATGCTCGATGAACTGTTGTATTCTGAGCGTTGGTTATGATGCCACCATGTTGGATTCTTATTGTGTGACAATTTCGCCGAATGTACGCAAATATAATATGAAATATTCCAGAAGAAAGTCAGTTTCAAACAACGAAACGACTAGTGTACTTGTCTTTTTCGATAGTATTTACCGGTATTATCATTATTTTAATTTTTGACTTATAATTCTATACATGTCGAAGTTCTTCCAGATCAGTGTTTCCCAACCCCTTTTTGTTAAAAATATTGTTCTCGACCCCCTATTTGCTCCTACTTCTTGCTCAAACCAAAACAGCGGCCAAAATAGCCTAACTAAATTACAAGTAACTGATTGTTTCTCAAATTTTATTTTACCTTGCTGTTTAAGTTTAAATTAAATGAATTAAAAATTAAATTCAACAATTATTTTAATTGTGATCTAACTCGCTAGTTGATAATAACTAGTAATACGTCTAACGGACTATCATTTGCAATAAAAATAAATAATAAAAAATCGACTGCACATTGTACATCGCGATATCTTTGTTTATGTCTATAATACTTACTGTACTTTTCCACGATATTCGCGAGAGCTCTATTCGCTACTAGATGACACTCTCTAATGTTTTCGAAGCCTCGGTTTGGCTATATATATAAGCAGCGAAGCGCAATAAGACATCAGGTCCAAACAGCTCTTTGTGTTGATTGGGATACTGAGTAAATATTTTACGTTTACGCATTTACGTCCACGATAAGTTACAAATTATGGATAAGTTTTTAAAAGGAAGTGTACAACGATCTACGTATGGCAGCAATAAAAGGAAAAACAGATTTTACAGCGATGAATATCTTAAATATGGTTTTACCGCTGCTTCCAATAATCCACAATGTGTTATTTGTGCGTCTTGTCAAAATATAGCATGAAGGCCATCACAACTACGACATTTAAATAGCAAACACCCAATGAAAAGGACAAACCCGTGGAATTTTTTAAAATCTGAACAGGCAGCAAGATAATTTTTCATTGACAACCACTACTAATGAAAAAGTATTATGAGCAAGTTACACAGTTGCTCATCGCGTTTTAAATCAGTAACCCGCACTCAATTGGTGAAAAATTTATTTAGCCAGCAGTTATTGAAATGGTACATATAATGTTTGGTGAAAAAGAGGCTGCAAAGTTAAAAACAATACATTTGTCAAATAATACTATCCAAAGAAGAATTAGTGATGTGACAGAAGATATTCAAACACAAGTAGTGGAAAATCTTAATAAATCCACGTACTTCTATCTACAAATGGACGAATCTACAGATATATCTAACTGTGCGCAATTTATTACGTTTGTAAAATATGATACAAATAATGGCATTAAAGAAGATATTTTCTTTTGTTCCAAATCGACACCAATACCACTGAAACATGTTTATTTGGCACTTTTGTGAAACGCACAAGTAAATATGATATTAACTGGGGGAAATGCAGTGCTATATGCACAGATGGCGCTAAAGGTATGACAGGCCATCAATCTGGTCTTCTCGTCAGATTACAAGAAATAATACCTAATGCCACATGGAGGCATTATTTTTTACATTGGGAAGCTCTTGCGACAAAAGTTTTACCACCTGAAATGGACTCTGTTATGAAAACCGTCATTAATGTTGTAAATTCCATTATGGGCAAAGCTTTGCCGACCTGTATTTTCCAAAAAATCTACGAAGACATGGGTGCTTTATTTAAAAATCTTTATCATACCGAAGTAAGGTGGCTTTCAAGGGGCAATGTCTTAAAAGAGTATTTCACTTAAGATCAGAGCGTTTAAGGGGGGGGGGGGGGGGGGCAATTTAGACGGGTCAAAAAATCAACTTTTTTTATTTCATAAATTGTTAGTAAAACTATTCAGGAATATGTCGCCAAAATTTCAAAGAAAAATTCCGACTAGTTCCGATGTTATGGGCACTTAAGTGACCGCCCGTCGCTCGGCGTCGAAGCGCGCCGTAATTAGAACGGAGCGCTCGCTCATGTACTCCCTTATTCAGTGCCTGGCTCAATACCCCTGTACTACTGGATAATAAAATTTGACCGTTTAGTGATTGGCTGTAAAGCACCTACATGCTGGCCTGAAAATATTGTAGATTTCAGTATTCTTGGCTACTGCGTTATTTAATTAAGGAAATTCAGCCCTTCTAATGCTAATGGATGAATTAAAACTCGTAGTTGGCTCGCAGAGCTTCAATTTTGCCGGGAACATGGAACATACCGAGGAGCAGCGCGTGAAAGACTGAATAGGCGCAGCTCGTGGGAGACCAAGGAAGCTCGGAAAGCTGGTCAAGAGTAGATGCAAGCCCGAAATGATGCGTTTGAAGAAGAGGGTTGCTATATGGTGCTGAAATAGCTGATTAACCGGTGATCAGTTCATATAATTAATTGCTGCCTTAAATTTCTCGTGTTCGCTACATTTGTTTTTCTCGAAACGACCTTTTTTCAGCTGGTGGGCATTGTAGCTCAAAAAGTTATTGATCAATCGTTCTGAAAATTTGTGTGGATATTCTTTATTCAATTACAGTCTATATGAACCTAACTCTGGGTTGATATTATTATTAAAAATATTTTTTTTAGTGCAAAAATACATGCAATTTTCAACATTTTTGATCATATTCTTAGGAAATATGTCGTTAATGAAGAAAAAAAATTTTAGTGATGGCAGATAAAAAATGTGACTTCAGGAATGCCCACCCGCAAAACACGCGGATGGCGATCCTCCATAAGCAGCAGCTTCTAACTCCACTGTTTCCGGCGGAAATGATTTGAAAAAATTACAAAGTGTGCTTGAAAAGATGAGTAAAATATCCTCAAAGTTTGAGTAAATTCTGATTATTCCTTCCCTGTTAAAAAAATTCACGAAAAACACAAAAATTTCGGCCTTCTAAACTGGTTTCCCCCCTTATTAATGTATTTGCAAGATGTGAAGTCCCCATATGAAAGTTAAAATATGACACTGCCGAAATGGTCTTTCGAGGGACAATTCACCAACGCCGTTTATTACCCGTGAACAAACAAACACAAATACACAGACACACACAAATATATATATATATATAAATATATTTGCAATGAGGAAAATTGAAACAAATTAAAAAGTGGCCACATTAGTACTTTTCAGGTTGGAAATACCTATTCCTATTATTGAAGTATCGAAATTAATCCACTTGTGGGTCATCGTATATTTACTTATGAACAGTTTGTTGTCAGGTGAGTTTTTTTTGTACCTCTGACGTATGCAACAAATCACCGTAATTAAAATAGTCAAAAAATATTTCAAGGCCTTTTATTATAAATTCATAAAATGTTTTTAAATCAGGACAGCCAAGCCTGAGAGCCCACGTCAAATATCAGAGGGGTCATAAAACTACGATTGCGATTACTGTTCGTAAGAAACAGAAACTTCGTTTCCGTCAATATTTAATAATTTCATAATAAAAATTCGATTGTATCGACGTCATCGCAGGCGAAATCGGAAACACTATTTAGTTGTTTTTAATTAACAAACGTTCTAAAGTGCGAGCAAAAATTAAATCCTCGCGTTTTTCTACATTAATATTGAAAATTTCTAAGAATCGCGAGGCAGTTGCATGCAGCTAAATATTTACAATGTTAACACGTGTACCACAAATTGTATCACTTGTTTTAACAACACCATAATCTAGTAATTGCAACACAAGTGCAATAAATTAAATCATTTAGAAATAACTTACGGAATTTACTGGTAAAAGCTTATATAACTATTCCGTTAACGAGTTATTTTAGAATTTCAAAGTCATACTAATGGCACTGTTTATTTATGCGTTAGTACTATTAATTCAATAATAAGATTTGTTAAATATTTTTATCAAAATATTTGTTATTCAATTAACAGCATTCTTTGTGCATTAGCAAGTGATTTGCGCCTAATTTTTTAAGTTTGTTTTGCCTATAGCAAGATATCTGAAACTCACATTTTTACTTTAATGATGTATTGCCACGATATTCGATCAAATTAATTTATGCGTAAAATCCCGTTGTATTGCATCAAGTTCAAATTAATCGAAGTTCTCGACTTTGGAAATACCACCGATACCACACTCGATACTTGTCTATAACCCCGCATGGTAATGGTTGGAAAATAATTTTTAATTATTCCAAAATTCTCAATACCCTGGTAATTTCTTTTCGATATTATTTATTTACCAATAAATTTTATTTTTCGGTTACTGCACGCAATTAGTGTTCATAAAAATTGTCTTTTTTAATAAATATTTGGTTCCAATCTCGTTTTCAAAATTTAGAAAATAATTTTAGTTAATAAAATATAGCAAAAGTAACCAACACATTATCTCTCAAGTAATTACATAATCCCTTATATATAAGTATATATATATATATATATATATATATATATATATATATATATATAATGTTATGGTTTTTAGATAAATATAGTGTTGCTAGGTACAAATGCCACGTAGTTGTGATTGGTGAAACGTCAAACTAAAGTTAGTCAGCAAATTCTTGACTCGTCAAACGAAGTTTACAAGTATTTATCACTATAAATGAATCATATAGAATGTGGTAGCATGAAATCATAGCACTTGGAAATTATTTAACTTCTAAAAAAATAAAAACAAAATAACGGTAACGCAGAATTTATGCAGTGCATTTATTGATTGGATTATAAGATATGTACATAGCTTTTTAAGGTAAGGTATAATAAGGTATAATAATTAAAAAAAACAAAATGAAAAAGGTTAGTAACGCCACTGTTCATACTGCTGTATGTTTACACACATTTTGCGTGATACGAAATTAACAATAAATGCCTCAAATATACGAACATCGTAATTTGTTATGGTTAATGATTTATTTATATAAGTAATGGGATTGGGACTTCCCAGCTATGCGGTAATTAACGAGTACTGAGAAATGGACGCAATGTACACTGCGACAGCAAATTGAAATTCTTGTACCTGCACTATTTATTCAATCTAAATGGAATAATATTTACCCCATAGGCAACCATTAAAAAAATCACTGACCACTATATAATAACTATCATAAGTAGAAGAGGTTTCTCACGATATAAAGAAAATAGAAAGTGTGAAATTATTCAAAACGTGAATCGGAGAAATATGGAGGAACAGTATCGAGAAACAGTAACCCAATTTAATGTTATAATTAAATGAGATGGACCTCATTATATATATATATATGCATCTTAGCTCTGGGGTTGTGTCTCATCTGCCATCTTCAGGAGGTCTTGCCGACTTAGAAGAACTAGAACAGTTCTTCTAAGGCGGCGAGACCTAGAAGAGTTTCCTGAAGATGGCAGATGGGGCTCTGCCGAAATGTCGAAGCGACCCTTTGGGATTTCCACAACGCGGTTCACAACCCGAGAACCAAGAAGCACAGATTTCAGCAGCGAGAATATATATATATATATATATATATATATATATATATATATATATATATAATTTACACGAAAGATGGTCTAATCTTACACCTCAATGGTGTAGTGAACATTAATTAAAACAGGTCCATGAAGACTAACTGGTGGATCGCTAGACAATATTGTTTCTGGGTTATTACCCTTCGTCAGTAGCGATTACCAAGAACCTTAGTTGTTGAAATACCTTTACATGTAGTGGCCATCAAAACTTCTTGGCGCGAGCCAATCACTCCTAATGAACCACTGACAACAGAACACTGACAAGACGATACCTTGTCTAACACCTCGCGGCGAGTAAACAAGACGACTGTCAAATGTCCAGTGTCAACATATAAAAGGATTGCTGCAATTAAGTTCAAAAACAATTCAAATTGAAAATGTGTCTTGTCAAATATGACAGAAAAATGTAAAATTTACACGAAAGATGGTCTAATCTTACACCTCAATGTTGTAGTGAACATTAATTAAAACAGGTCACTACTGACGAAGGGTAATAACCCAGAAACAATATTGTCTAGCGATCCACCAGTTAGTCTTCATGGACCTGTTTTAATTAATGTTCACTACACCATTGAGGTGTAAGATTAGACCATCTTTCGTGTAAATTTTACATTTTTCTGTCATATTTGACAAGACACATTTTCAATATATATATATATATATATATATATATATATATATATATATATATATATATATATAGGATTGTCCCTAAAAGTCACATTTACCATAGTCAGCTTGGCTTCTCGGTCGAAGTGATCTAAAAAAATGTCCCTTGTTGATTATTTCACTTATTAAAAAATTAATATAATTAAAAATTAATCCTTTGAAGATGTAATTCAAAGTTAAAGAACCAGAACCTTCAAATAATTAATCCTCTCCTTCATAATATTAATCCAAACATGCAATTAAAAAAAGAAGCGAGAAGAAAAAGCAGATTTATTTTATTGAAATCTATTTCATGGATTTGCAAAAAAATATCGGTGATACCCATAACAAAGATATTGATGGTAAACAGCCATTAAAAGAGCCATTGAACTTCCAGGGTTGGGTATAACTTGCCAGGCCGCCCCTGTCGGCAATTTGTCATTGAATACCTTTACTTCATATGATTACACTTTTTCATTGCATTTGGGCAACATTAACAATAACTTCAATTAAAACAAAGCAATCTAACATGGATAACTATTAACTTACGCCATATACATCATACAGTGACGTGATATCAAGTTTCAGAAACAAATGATCACCAATTTTGGATTAATTTATTATAGATAACTTCGAAGAAAATTAATCGTTATTATTATTAATTTAGTTAGAATATAGTAGCTCGTGGTTGGCGCTGTGTATTAGTAAGGGATTTTTAAAAATTATATATATATATATATATATATATATATATATATATATATATCAAGCTGATTCGAATCTAGGCTCCGAGATAAACGCAACCTTGATCTGAACTCTCATTAACTTTAAAATTGTACAATTTTAGCCCTCGACGTCTATTATGTCGTGTGATATAAAATATGTAAAAGAATCATCAAAAATTTATCTCACCGTGAATCTGAATCCAAATAAAGAAACCAAAGAATCGACAATGCATATAAGATTATCGCTATCAAATATTTATTTGTACAAACTAAGTAAATATTTTTAACAACAATCTTTATTACCTTATTAGATTATCTGATTATAAAGGTACCAGGGACGTACTTGGCAATTAGTAGGGTTTTAAAAATTTAAAAACGTGAAAAAATAGAAAATGATTCAATACAATTATTACTAAATAATTTTAGAAAAAATCAAACCTGGTATGACCGCTAAGAATTCGTAGAAAAATGTACTATAACATTTACGAACCGTAAACATGAGAAATAATAGAACTAACCGAGTGTTATTTAATACGTTGCAAAAAAAAAATTGTTGATGGAGGTCAGAGACTATTACTTACAAGTAACTGTACGTGAGCAATATCTAACGTTTATTGCACACATGTAATATTTTTGGAGCAATTTCCGCTAAGATAAGAAATGTATTGATAAATATCTTATTTATAAAATGTGTGTTTCGAAAATATATCGACGTGACATTGTAAATAATATTAAATCTTTGTATTTATTTAACGCATTTCACTCAACTATAATCGCGAACTTGCGATGCATTTTTTACAATGATTTCAAAAAAAATGCCTGGGGAATGAGATAAAACCATCTTCGCGGTACATACTACAATTTTGTACGTCAATTATCTATTATATATGTAACAACTATTCAAGTAATTTAAAAATTAAAACGCCATTCATTGAAATACTTTTGATGATATGTAGTTAAATTGGAATTTTCTTCAACTTAAAAATCGAACGAAAAATAATAGAAATAAAAAAGGTCGAGGCAATAATAATAACCAGAATTTATTTTTGTGTTAAATGAGGTCACATAATACAAGTGTTTAAATTAGCTCGGTATTTGAAATAGGTCGTTGAGATTACATCAATTTCTGAAACGTAAAAATAAATCGTTTAATGTATATTTTTGAGGACGTTTTGGAAAGATGGAGGAGACAAACTGAGAAGGAAGAGAGTGCGAACGTTTGGATACTAGTTATTGCCTTTAGTCTACTTAAAGAAAACAAGAGCAATGGTAAGATTTGGGTTGGGTTGGAAAGGTGGCAAACCGAGGAGGAAGAAAGTGTGGACGTGACTTTTTGGTACGACCTGTTGCATTTGACAGATGCGGGTTGAAACGTTGATCGATTAAAAGTTCACATAAAACATAAAAAAACAAGGTCACCGACAGTTATTAAGAAGAGTGTTGCGAATAAGAATGAGAGGAATCTAAAGGTGGAGGTGTTATTAATTATAAAGAACGTGGTAAACAGGGCCCTGAATCTTGTAAATAGTTTCTAATAAACTAACATAAGTTTGGATCCATATTTAATTTTCAAAGCCTATTCGTAGCATTTTTTTAATTCCACACAACAAAAGAATCATTCGGTTGACGAATATGCGTGCATACTATGTTAACTATAATCGGATCAAATAAAATCAAAATAATTAATTTTATATTTTAGCCATATTTAATAGCCGATGTCTGCTGATTGAAATTTAATTAAGGCGTCTTTAATGTGAAAAAGGGGTGAGTAAATGTAACCGTTTGAGAATCGCTGTTCCACGTCACATCGTCGTTTTTAAAATCGGTCATCGGGTTCAACAATTTTAAAATTTATTGGAGGATAAAATTTAGATTGATTTCAGAGCCAAAAGTTGTTTATGTGCAGCGCCATTTCTGCATATTATTATTTTTTTTATGTCCGCGTCATTTATTACAAAGTCGTTCTCCGTTCATCACCGTCACGTACACTATTTAAACGCGATAAAATATAAATTAAAATCCGTCATTCCTATGAACAATCAGGTAAATGAAATTTGTGAATTTTACGTCAATCTGTTGTATATGCAAAAATGGTACTCTGCGAACGAGCGGCGGATTTTATCTCTTTCTACACTGTGTGAAAATTGACAAATCCTTGATCGCCTAATTTGTTCTCGTAAATCACAGAAAAAAATAATAATATAACAAGCACTTTTTTATGAAACATAGAAATATCTCTAAAAATTCAATTCTATATAATTTTCTTAATTATTACGTTTTTTTAATAATTTCAATTACCTATTTAAAACGACAATAAATGTACTGCAAAACTTTTGAATAAAAACAGAAAGAGTTTAAATAATTATTTAATGAATATAATTTGAAAACTTACTTCAGTTTATTTGTTCACTTAGGCGCTTATAAGCTACCGACAACTTTAGGAGTACTGATTGCTTATCGGCACCGATTGACTACTTCAACTTTTTTTATACCTGTCATAACAAAGCCATTTTCTTGCACTAGATTAATATATTAGCGTTTGATCAGTAGTATAAATTCAATAAAAAAATTAGTTCTTTATTGTACATCATGGATAACGCCAATTATGTTTCTATAAAAAGACCCAGACAAATTAGGAACAAACAAATTTATTAAATAAAAAATTAGTGCGTCATACATGTACGACTATGCTAAATTAATAGTCGTTAATTTACTAATATGTACATGTATTTTGATACAATTTGCATTGACATGAATTCTAACACCTGTTCACCAGTGACGTAGATGTATCCAAAAAAAATATTTAAAGAAAATTCTGTCTATTAAAAATTGTTATATTAAAAACATTATATCAAAATCATTACTAAACTGATGTTTAGTATACGATAACTTCATTGGAAAATGCGTTTATTTTCAACAATTTTAGTTGCCATAAGTTGTATATTCGATTTAATTTTGTAATTTAACTGTCACGTTATAATAGGATTCATGCAACGAGCGTATATGCAACACAACGTACATTTATATATTTATCACAGCACACATCAATTTCTAAAATATTACTCATGGATATTACTTCGCCGGTGAAAGTTATACAGAAAGAAAGAAAAAAGAAAATACCACAATCGAATAGAAGTGATTTGAAAAATGGAATGAAAAAATTTACGAAACAGGAAATAGGGGTGGAAGACAATATGAAGAGGGGAGAATGAATTATTAAAAGGAGCTAGAAATACAGAAAAAATAAAACATAAGGAGGAATAGGAAAGGAAATCATTTAAAATTCTACTCCAGAAAAATACCATACACGGAAAATAATGAAAATTTGATTAAATTATATAAAAAAAATTAAAGATAGCAAAAAGGGGAAATGTACACGTTTTGTAAAATAACTGAAGGAAATAAACAGGTTCTACAAAAAAAGAAAGAACATGGTTACGACAATGCAAGAGACGAAAAGCAATATCATTTTAATGGGCGACCAAAATGGCAAAGTCAGAAGCCAAAATAGAGAAATATAGAGAATAATGGAAAAATAATAGGAAATCGTGAAAAATAGCAACGGGGAAAGATTTATAAGGTTATATGCAAAAGACGATATAATAAGACAATTAGAGCACATCAGAGATGAAGAAAATGAGCATGTCATGGATCAAGCAATTCAGTGTCGTGGATAGTAAACTAGTAAAAGATAGAAAATACCTTGGAAGAAACTAAGTATGGAGCTGCTTTGACGTTTACTATTTTCGTATGTGCTAATTTGACAATTATGTCAAGTCCGCAACTTCCACATCTATGACATGTTGCTCAATCGATTTGGCGTTTATTGCTTTTAACATCGATTGCGTTGGCGTTTAGAGCTGTCAGTTTATGATGATTCAATGATATTTGACGTTTATTTCATTGAAGTCACTTCGGCGTTTACTGCTTTCAAGTCGATGTGGCCGTTATCGATTTGACAGCTTTGACTTTACGAAATCAAATTTGTTCACTACTTTCAAGTTACCATGAGTTAATGTGACGATTGTAAATTTGACAGCTGTCACTTGCAACAAATAATCGACGACGTTTCTTGTCGCGAAGAACTGTAACGTTGATGTTAGTTATTTTCAAGTGGACATGTGTCAAGTTGGAAATAAAAATCTGTCACTTTAAGGTCCGATAATTCCCAACCCAAGAAATGTTGAAGGCGTACACGTTTATTGGTTTCGTGTTATCACTGACACGTCAATTCGACAGCTGTCACTTTTGAATATACAGTGATTAAAATTTATCGACATTTCTCCAATTGACGAACCGTCACCGTTTTCAAGTCGACGTGTCAGTTTGACAGCTGTCATTTTTCAATACAAAATGATTAAAATATTTTAATGTTTCTCGCCTTGAGCGTTTATTGTTTTCAAGTCGATGTGTTCATTTGACAACTGTCATTTTTACGACAGAAAATTAAGAACTTATAATTTTCCGTCTATTAACTTAAACAAGTTTGACGTTTACTGTTTTTAAAGTACAATAAGTTACCTTGTCAAATTATCATTTTGTTAAGTTGACGAGTGTTACTTTGACAGCTGTCGCTTGTCAATGTGCGGTGATCCATATGTATATTGAAGTTCCTCGACTTGAACAACTGAGAGAACTATCACATTGGCGTTTTCAAGTCGACGTGTCAATTTGACAGCTGGCACATTTCAAGACAATGATTCAAATATTTTGACGTTTCTCGCCTTGGAGAATGAACAGTAAACGCCAAAGTGAGTTTACTGTTTTCAAGCTGACATATTCATTTGACAACTGTCACTTTTACGACAGAAAATTGAGAACTTATAATTTGACGTTTATTACGTTAAACAAGTGTGAGTTTGACGTTTACGGTTTTTAAAATACAATGAGTTACTTTGTCAACAAATACAAGTTATAATTTCACGCATATCAAGACGAGTATTAATTTGACAGCTGTTACGTTTCAATATGCAATGATTCATATATATTCCTCGCTTTGAACAACTGTCTCTTTGACGTTTACTGCTTTAAAATCACCACAAGTGACGTTCTCAATTATCAATTTGAATTATTGAAATAATTCAACCATTTTTACGTTTTTGTTATGAATAACTAATTGTTGTGTTCGCTACTTTCAAGACGATATGTGCCATTATGACATTTATTGCATTGAGCATTTTTTTGGTTAGGTTGGGTTAGGTTGGGTTGGGTTGCATACTCCGATGATCGAATGTTCATTGTACGACGAGCGATGAGAAGAGCATACGTAAGGATGAAGAGATTAGCATTTGCTTCCTATACTGAGAAAAAGCATTTGGCTAAATAAGATGTCTGGGAAATTAGAAAGAAATGGAAGCAATCGAAGTATTAAATGTAATGAGGAATTACTAGAAATTATGAATGAAAAACCGTCACATGGATTTAAAATTTAGACATCCAACCACAGAAATAAAATATACGAAGCAAGACTTGAAGGAAGAAATATATAATGTAGACCAAAAAGACTGAGATGGTCAAACAAAAAAACTGATATTATATTAGGAAAGTAACCCGGAAACCAAAAGGGACTCATCTCGATGAGACCAAGTAACTTATAGCTTGTAACAGAAATGTGACAAATGTCGCGCAACGAAACTTTTACGTTGCTCTACAACTTTAATGTCATTATTTTTTAAATTTCATAAATGGTTGGGATACTAACGAATTTTAAAATATTTTTTGCTACAGTAAAAAAATATGCCTATCGTACGATTAAAGTGACACAATACAGCGTTAAACAATCAAGACAAAGACTTTTTCGTAAATTCTGCTAAAAACTCGATATGGGTAACGTTGACCACAATTTTGAGACTTATAATGTTATGACGTTGTAAATTTCGACTTTGTGGGTAAAGCACTAATTGAACTGGTTTCATATAATAAGCATTAACAATATTATTCCTTAAATACTGTTTTTTTAATTAGTTGAAATTTTGTATAAAATTAAATAAGAGTGCTAAAATATGGTATTGAAGTGGATATGTCAATTAAAAGTAAAGCGAAAATGGTAACCGAGATAATAAATATTTCATGATTTTAAATTTAACGATTCATGAAGGTTTAAAGGAAAAACGTGTACGTGTCACTTCATAATTGACATTTGGCCAAAACGAAACATTAAACGTATGCCCGGCACCGGGCAGTCCACTAATCATGTTATCTCTATCGAGCTGGGAGTTCCGATGGTTCATGTATGAAATTCCTAGACTAGATTATAAAACCGATAGTAACTTTGGCAGAGTCGAGTGAGTGAACATCCAGGTCGCAAAAAGACAGGTGTGAGCGGATTAAACGGCACCCGTTGCAACTCTACTCGCAGCGTCACATCGCGTAACCCATTATAACTGATTGTGATCTTTGTTTGCAAGAATGCCCGTATAGCGAATGTACACGCACCTGGGCTTCACCCCTCTCTTACTTGTTTTAAACATACGTATACGGCGTAAAAAATCGGGTCGAATGGTATATTTGGGGATACTTTATGAATGGGGTAGTATAATGGAATCTGAGACGCACTGGTCTACCCCTAACCCACCCTTTTGATACACGATGATGTTGCAACCATCAACGACCTCGTCTCTTTAACGGCTGTTGTCTGTTATCCTATCAGTGATGCTGTGCACAAACTTTTCATTACAAGAAATTTGTCTCCAAAATTTCATCATTTATTTAATTTCTAAATCATTCGAAGGTATTAGTTATTAAAGTATAAGATAAAATCATTTTGCAATTCGCGTTTATTTTTATTTTGAAATGCTTCGCAGTTTCGTTACCTATATTTAATATTTTTTGCGTTTACTGTTTGATTTACTTCATTCTTTATTTTTCATTAGTTGGCAAGATTTTGTTATTTTTACTTTCTTATACTTTATGTATAAGTAAGGATAGTAATCATGACAATTTTTGACCTCGAGATTTTAACGGATATACTCGATTTGAGGTCCCCTAAATTGATTCTGACTATTTTCGGAATGACGCCTGTGTTGTGTTTGGCTGTGTGTCTATCGCCCAAACGATTATAGTTGGAACTTGGCAAGGAAGAACTGGGCAAGGAAGAAAACGCATATTTTGAAAACAACATCTCAACTGAAAATGATGGTTTACTCTTATCACCGTTTTCCTTATCTCGAAAACGAGTTACCGAAAAAGTTATTCTTATAAAAGTTGTAGATATTGAAATTCTAACTTTCATATGAAGCGTTTTCTTCGAGAAATGTAGTATAAGTAAGTATAAGAAAGTTCAGTGCGGACCACTGCAGATTTTTTACTTTTACATTTCATTTAGAAATTTATGGGTTTCGATTATAGGGAATTAGAGTGAGAATAGAACTATAAATATCTGTATTAATTGTCTTCCTCATTTGTTTGTTGTTATTTAGAAGTTAAGATGTAGACATTTTTCTTAAATGTTATGGTAAAGTAATTTGGTTATTTTTATGTCATTGCTTTTAGAATAACTAAATACCTCGTTGCTAGGGCACAGATTATTTTTTTATACTTTTGTACGCGCAGCAAAAACAAAAAACAAAACATTTGACACAACTTTTATTCTGCATGCGGCTTTGTTTTAGTGCCCGGTTAAACTTTTTGGAGCTTTTTATAGCGGTTTTAAATTTAATTCGTTCTTTTTATTGTACAATAATACAAATCACTAAATTTGCATTTGCATGCGTCTATATCATTCCTATTAATTATTGTGAATCGAGCCCGCAAATCGCACGTTGGGCATCAATTTTCATATGCTTCCTTTCCTGTGGGATTTACAAAAAATGTGTTTTTTTTTTGGTTGAACAGTTTTTTCGTTTTGAAAGGAACAGTTGTTGTGTTATTTATAATAATAATAAATTTAAATTTTCGAACCATTAGCAAATCCAACTGGTTCTGTTTGAATGGTATTGTTTGCCTTCTTAGTTTTTGGAAAAGTTGGTAATTTTAGAATTATCCAAACAATAGTAGAATGAAGTAGCAATTTCAAAAAACATGATTAAAATGTTCTTCCTTGTTGTGCTAATCATTGATTCTTTCGATATCTGACAAAGTCTTCATGAGGTCTTTTCATTCTTTCCCAACCCCACCATAGCTGTGTATGTCCACATACACTAATGATGAATTTGACCCCCCCCCCCCATTCATGCATTTGTGAAGTTTATAAACATTTCCAAACACAATAAACTTATATAAGTGTGTAAGAAATAATCGTTTAATATTAATGTGCGAATTGTCTACCAGTTCGATTCCACGTGGAAGACAGAAGTCAATTACAACATTCGGAAAGTCGCGCCCAATTATCGATTGTTTTCACTAACGCGTAGATTTCTTTTGGAAGACTTACAAAAGAACGTACTGGATGAGTAGAGCATAGGATGGAAGACAGTGGAACAAGATAAGCGAGTTATGGGTGGTGAACATTTTGAGGTACTTCTTTATTTTTATTTAAGCTGAGTTTTCCAAATTTTATTTGTAAACTTACAGTTACTTCTTGGTTGATATTTAAAAAAAAACTCAATGTAATTTAACCCTACTTAATCCAAACCAACTCAACCCTACCAAATACAATCCAACACAACCCAACTCAATTCAACTCAATCCAACCCAATCCAACCAAAGCCAACCCAACCCATCCCAACTCAACCTAACCTAACATAACGCAACCCAAACCAATCCAACAGAAAAATACTTAAAATTAAAGCAACGTAATACCTCATAGTTGTAGATCGAAATTAGGCAACAAACATGGTCATGCCATGAATAAATTAAATGAACAACAGTTACTGCTATAACAATGTATATCATCAGCTGATTAAATTGCCCCAAAAGGCAATATACGAATAGAATCTAGCAAATAAATTTGACAATAAAACGTTAACCTACTTAAGTAACCCAAGTTAACCTACGTAAATTTTCTGAAACGTCCAACGAAGTTTATAAAACCAATCTCTTGATTATATTTTTACGCCTTTTGTACAATCACTCAGTTTTATAAATCGTATTTATATATACATATATTTATAATGCCTAGTTTCCAAGTTGCCTTGATCACGTTCGTTTCTATCACAGATTTGTAAAATATTAATACAATAAATATAACTAATAGTTTTAAAAACATTTGTAAAAAGACGTGAACGTCACGGAAACGCTCTCTATGGAACAATTGGAGAATTGGTCAACTCATGGATGAGGAAACGGAAATCTGGAGCTGATGGAACCGATATTTGACTGGAATGCGACCAATGTTAATTGGATTTGTTCAAACAAAAGTAAGGGTCGAAACCAAGTTGACAAAAATGTGGAAAACCGAGGAACGAGCTCAGTGTAGAGCAAAACTTCCACAAAATAATAAAAAAAAACATTCAGCTAAGAAAATGAGGAAAATTCTCCGGAAGACAATTATTCTAATATCTTGTAATCTAACAAGAAATCTCCACCCACACAATAGACATGGTTCTTGGATTCTGGTGCCTCCATTCCACTCGACAATGTAAATACTGTAAACCTGCTCAAATGGCATAGAAATTTGTATATAAATCAAATCCCTTTGTTTCCTGAATATTCAATCCATTGCCATTACTCGCGGAGACTACGCAGAACTTCACATCTTGAATTTCGTTAAAAATAATGTTTCAGAATGCTTCCTGATAGAAACTCTTTGGCACAGATTGGAAAACTCCAATTACGAGATTTTTTTCAAGATCAAGGGAATGAAATTCAAGGCCCAAAGCAGAAAATGTGGTCCATCGAGGGGAAAAAGGCAAAGCATCCGATCAACAAAACAATGGCAGAACGACATCACCTTTGGAATTAATTCACAGTGATCTCATGGATCTGATAAAAGCGGTATGTCATGACCCTGATCGATGATTATACTCATTTCACGATGGTATACAGATTTTTACCTCGATTTTTGAAATATACGTGGAAATGGTGAGCAGCGAACAAATCAGCAAACAATGGGTGGTGCGTATATCTTTAATTAAAATTTCTTTGAGGGTATCACGTTCGAACACACGCTTTGACATACACCGGAGCAAACCGGCATTGCGGGGAGAAGGCATCGAATGATCATGGAAAAGGTTATTGAATTATCCTTGGAAGCGCTATGGCGTACTATTGTCCAAATGGATACAGATTATGATGCCCCGGATACATGAAAATCATCTTCGGCAGAGACATCGTGTTCATGGAGAACAAATCTTTGTGGGTGCAATTTTCAACGATGGATTCCAAAAAGAAGAAATCGAAGGAAACCTAAACTGAATCTGAAACTTATTGCAGAAGCGAAAGGAACGAAAACCAGTCAAAAAATCTCGAGGGCTATACTCTTCTGGTTTTGAAAACGGAATGTTTTGTAAAAAAACGTTCGTGAAACCATGAAATATATGGAGCTGCGACATGATAAAGACGAATGGGAAAGGGTGATTCAGGAGGAGTTGAATGCTTTGGAGAAAACCATACCTTTACATTGACGAGACAACCAGAAGGAACCTTCAGGTTTTGAGAATCAAAAGAGGCATAAAATATAAAAACGCACAACTCAACTAGTCGTCTAAGGCCGTTCACAAAAAGAAGCATAATTCTGAATTTCCTCATACTCGATTATGAGGAAATTCAGAATTCTGCTCAGTATCTGCAAAGAGAACAATCTTTATTTGAACCAGGTGAAAGGAGGAAATATACATGAACGTCCGGGAACGAGTCAATGCAGATATCTGCAGATGAAAACTTCTCTGCAGAAAACTTTATATGGATTGGAGCAGTCACATAAAATTTGTCAAAAGATTGGAACTCGTATGGTCGAATGTTGATCGATGCCTCTGCATAAGAATCTTTAATGAAAGCAAAGGTCACTAGCCGATGTAGACGACATGATGACATTTTTATATCAGGGAGAAGCAAAACAGCGTGGAAGCTCTGAAATCAAAACTGAAAGGTAAATTTCTTATCAAAGATTTGCATGAACCAAAAAAATCCCTTGAGGTTGTTGAAATTTCCAAGAGACACAGATTTATCTTTTTGAATCAATGACTGTAATTAAATTAAGGAGGAGTGTTTGTCAAAGACAATTTCGTGTCGAACAAATAAAAAGTGACATACTAAAAAAAATGTTATATATTGTTTTAAACAAATTTTGGTTTTAAAACAATAATTTTATCGTCAGATAATTTTTTTCCTTCTTTATGAAATTCAAGGTCAATATCATGTTTCATCCAGTTTTGTGGTGGATCTGAATGTTAATTAATCCTTAAAGTGACTTCTCTCTTTGTCATAAGTTATCTAAGCTCTCGTTGTTTAATTTTGTTTAAATAATTCTTTCTTTATTTTCAAGAGGAAGGAGTTTGGAAACATTAGGAAATCTGTATTCTGGTTCAAGAATATTGTTATCTACATTTATGTACAAGAATAAAACAGACAAGCTTGGGATCATACGAAGTAAATGTACGAGTGAGTTATCGCGGGCTAAGGAACAGTGATGAAGCTGAGGCGAAGAGGAACATGAGCCTTATCCTCAACATTGAAATAAATTACATTATGAACTATTATTTTTTTTTTTAATAAAAGGTGTTTATTATCAAGTTATTTTACCGTTTATTAAAAAAAGAAATTGGGATCCAAAATACTATAATCATCACAGGTAAAATGCCGTTTTACCTAACATATATTTTCAATAAAACCACGTGTTTGTGTGACCCAATTTTAAGAATTGGCGGATCATAGAAAGTCGGAGCTTGTAAAGGAACATACGCGAAGCAGGTAAGGGTAACAAATAAAGAAGGGGTCCTATCACCCTTCCAATTTTTTTCTAACGGAAAGTTATTTTTTAAATTGAATTCAATTACAACCACACGAGATCTCGTCGCATCAGCATCTCTTCGCCGAGTAAATCAGTTTTCGTCCCCGAACATAATTTTAAGTGATAAGTGTTAAAAGTGTGAAATACGCAGTTACGCAAAAATTATAAAACATCAGCCTATAGAAGGGTGACGAAAAATTCGGAAGGGTGGTGTTTTTAATCCCTCTATTGTGCGATTTTATTGATCCAGTCTAACGATAAATTTATAAAAAAAAACTATGAATCAGGAATGCTTCGACTATAAAACAATTGTGATGTAATGGCAACTAGAACAGTTTGATTTGTTAATTAATAGTTAAATACGTCCACCATTTTAAATTACGTGATAGGGGCGGAGTTGTAGTGCTAAATTCAGGGGGTAGAGCCAGTCAGAAGGGTGCAAATTGTAATAAAAAGCTTGGCTTGCGTATAACCGGAAATTGCCAATGCGCAAGTAGCCACCAATACAAAATAGAACTTCCCGTCTAGAACGGATATATCACCATCTGAATTACCAGCTTCAAGATCTTCAATGTTTTATCAGTGTTGCAGTGTTTTATTTCAGTGGTTTACTTTTATTTGATCACCTTCTCCGTTACCAGGTAAAGTATGCTGACTTCTAGTCATTTTATATGTGATTTTGGACGCTTAAGTTAAGACGCGAGAATTAAGACGTAAAATGCTTTGGTTGTTGAGTTGAATAAAAAACTCATAATCATGGTTTTAGCGGTGAAAATGTATATGTTGAATTATTGTTAAATTAATCTTATTTAGACAAATTTTGACTTGCTGGATGGTGGATGGTACGGTTTTGGACGCTTAAGTTAAAACGTATGAATCGAGATGTATAACGTTGTGCTTTGGAAGTTGGAAGCTCATAATTAATATGTATATATTTTAAATTATCGTTACATTAATTTTATTTCCACAAATTTTGATTTCAATTTACTAAAAATTCATCTAAAAATGTTTCTAAACAATCACTTTTGTTATGAAAATTATTGAAGATTTGCTATATTTTTGAATGCGTGACACGTGTTTAAAAAATGTAGTTTTACTGTAGGCCTTTTTAAGGAAATGTATTCAGTGAAAATTAGAGTTGAAACGTATTATTAAATTGCTTCCCAAATCCAATTGCTTGATCACGTTTGCAAAATTTGCAAATATATATATATTTTGTTATATCAAGAGTTGAATTAAAATCACTCCAAAATTTCTTCTAACTCCACCACTTAGCATAAATTGTCATTTTAGTGTCCAAATTATGGTTTTAAATTAATTTGTGATGATTTAAATTCTTGCTAATTTATTGATGATTTCTGTCATTATACATGTATAGGGTTGTCTGCGACTAAATGCAGAAACCGTGTACGAAATGGACCTAATTATAAAATCATGACATACTAGATGGAGCCACCTAACGATAATTGACATTGTGCATTAGTACTAATATATTTTTAAACAGACATTGACTGGCGCAGCGAGTGAATTTTGCATATTGTGTCACCTCTTGGATTGGTGACAGGGGTAATGATTAGTTATTCATGGACCAGTCTGGACGTAGCAGATTCCGCATTCCAACTTGGAACGTCACATCGTGACGTACTAATACTGCTGTGGAGATCAGATTGCAACTAAATCCGGTCCAGTCATTACCTCACTGACTAGCAACATAGGATCACAGTTTGGAACTGGCGCTGCTAGCTTTGCATATTGGGCAATTCTTATTTCATAAATGGATTTAACTTGCAACTTGCAACTTGCATCTGAAAATAGTTGGTGGTAAACCAAATTCTCCACGTTGATGTAAGTAGTTGGTGTTTGAAATATCCACACTAAGCACATTGTTTCCGCACTGTTATTTTATTTCAATTCAATAAGTGTCTGCATGGATGCACCTATTAATCAATTGTTTTACTTATATTCTTAAATTGAAATTATTCTTGGTTACCAGTTTAGGTAACCTCATTGGTCAATTTAGGCAATGTAGCTAGCTATGCTTGAAACTGCAGTATAACCATTCGAATGTTGCACTATGAAGCTATTACAACTAAATATGATACAATTTGATAGGCATTGACTTGATATATTTTCAACGAAAAATTTATTATGTGGACGCTTTCAATAAAAGCAACCGTTGCTGATCTCTAACTGCCTATGTCTGGCTGTACAAAGGTAAGCAACACACCGTGATCTAGATTAAAGATTCCATCTCTGGAATTAATTTGATCTGCATTCATAATATAAATACTTTTTATAAGTAATTTGAAAATTATTTCAAAATTGGACTTAAATATTTCGTTATTTTGTGTATCGACTTTAATGACAATTTTCGAGAAATTGTGAACGTTATCCCAAATTATAAGTCTGCAGAATTTAAATCAACAATTAAATTTGTTTCAATTCATATTTCACATTTTCAGGCAAAACTTTCGAACGATGCTTTAAAGCAAGTTAAAGTTTGTTACGATTAAAAAATTAAGGTGTTCATAATTTCAGTCTGCTTTTATTTTGGAAAACAAATTCTTGCACGTTGATCAACATCGACTCTGCTGTCTGGGGGAAACTAGAATCGAGTTTAGAATATCGGCACTCACAGGAACTTCAACGCATGCATTGGTTGGTAACCGCAGCGAAATATTTAAAAATCCAAATTCGTTAGTTAATTTAATTGTTTTAATAACGTCTATAATACATCGTTAGTATTTTAGGCAACTCGACGGAAACCAAGTCAGTTCTTTGTGGTTTTGATTGTTGCTCAGAAAGCCGTATGTTTGAAGGCTTTCGGGCAATAATCATTTCCAGGACGAAAATGACTTCAACGTATTTCATCGAAATTGATTATTGTTCAATTTTGATAAGTTATGTAATAGAACTTTTCCAGTAATCTCTTTTGTGTCTTGTAGATTTTCAAGTGGAGAACTGGAATTTGATGCAAAACGTAATTTCCACATTTGCCCCAGCTTTTCATGGTAACCAATTAAAATATTACTGCTGCCTCACAACGTGTTGAACGATTTAATTACAAAGAAAATTAATTATATTTCGCCTGTAAATTTTGTACTAATTGTATTGTATCATTATTGATCATTCTGTTTTTAAATTTGTTTTTATTCTGCCACATCTACTTAGAGGAAGAAATTGTTAATATGATATAGAACGCTATATCGCCAACATTTCTTTATTCGTTTCCTCATTGCAACAAAAGCTCGGTCAGCAGCAAGAATCGTCCTGAAAAAACGTGATGTGGTTCTGCATTTAAAGTTTGCTTTAAACTGATAAAATCTATATTTCCCGACGTGTGGGTCACGACCCCTGGGGGGGGGGTATTAGGGGGTCGCCCAGAATTTCCAAAATAAGATAAAAACACTTTGTTAAATCATGTGTTTTTATTTTAATAACCTAAATAAAAATATAATAATTAGTTATCAAATGAAACATTATATTAACGAGTGCGTAGGTTTTGTATTTAAGACACATACATGATTTCTCACTTTTGTTTTGATGGCAGTCATAGATGAGAAACTTAAGTCGCATAAATATGATGTTACAATGGAACCAAACATTTAATAGCTTTATTCGTCAACTGAAGGTATTCCTGCAATCTTTTGGTCCAAAATGCGTCCAGGTTCTGGGAAATGAATTCAAGCTCCAACATCCATCACTTGATATTTCAATTCGTTTTTCTTTCATGTTTATTGGTATTTGGACATGAAATTGAAATGAATCGTCTAAAAACGGATTCGGTATCCATCTGTAACTGTCTTAACTATTTTGAATTTCTTCTGGAAAATAATCACAGAGCTTTCGTTTTAAATTGAGCAAAGCAACTTGCAAGCCTGCAAAAACTTGTTCAAAATTTGTAACACTGTACCTCTTCCATAATTTCCTTGAATGCACCGGAATAAATCGAACTGATTTTTGCCAATTTAAGTCGATCATAAGTCAATTTTTCTTATAAATCCATTAATTGACTTTCATATGTGGACTTCACATATTGCAAATACATTAAAAGCTCTGCTCTTAAGTGAAATACTATTTTTAAGACATTGCCCCTTGAAAGCCACCTTACTTCGGTGTGATAAAGATGATTTTCAAATAAAGCACCTATGTTTTCGCAGATTTTTGGGAAAATGATTTTCCTTTAATGGAATTTACAACATTATTTCATAACACAGGCCATTTCAGGTGGTAAAACTTTTGACGCAAAAGCTTCCCGATGTAAAGAAACAATGCCTCCATGTGGAATTAGACATTATTTCTTGTAATCTGACGATAAGACCAAATTGATGGCCTATCTTATCTTTAGCGCCATATGTGCATATAGTAATGCATTTCCCCCAATGTCATATTTTCACAAAAGGGATAAATAAGCTTTTTCTGGTAGCATTGGCCTCCGATGGGGAATAAAACAAAATATCTTCTTTAATACCATCATTTGTATGATATCTGTATCATGTCCATTTGTAGAGAGAAGTAAGTGCATTTATGAAGACAACTTGAATATCTTCTCACATATCACTAATTCTTTTTGGGTTGGTATTATTTGACAGAGGTATTGTTTTCAACTTTGCAGCCTCCTTTTTTGTTTGTCTTTTTTCTCTAGGTGTTTACTATTTAATTGTCGAAGTAGCTTTGGTGGCTTCATGCTTTCATGCAACACATTGTGTTTTATTGGAAATAGCGGTAAAACCACATTTAACATATTCTTTCTATTGCTGCCACTTTCAGATGTAGATGGTGCTACACTTCTTTTTAAAAACGTATCAAAAATTTATAATTTATCGTAGACGTTAATAGATATGTTATATATTATATTTTACCTTAATTTACTTCGTAATTTTTCTGTCGTTTTTTAGTTTAGTTCATGTGACCATTTCGATACCACCATAGGGGGAGTAGGAGACTGACGCAGTGCTTTCCCCGACAGGCCCTCTGCACTCTTTCACTTGTTCCTTTGCAATATTCTATAGGAAACAACGACGACATAGAATGCGACAGACCACGAAATGCATCAAGGTTACAAACAAGGAAGAAGACTGCTTTGCTGCTCAGTGTTATCAAATGAAACAAAGAAGGCAAGGAAAGGATACCAACCGAGTGAGTAATTTTTATTAAAATAATATGGAGATTTATTAGGACGAAGAAAAGACATATTTAAATTGTGGACTATGGTGGGATTATTTTCAAGAGAGGAACGGGTCGAAGAACGAGCTGAAGGTGGAGAACAAAATCACACAGAGCAAGAACATAAAGAAATTATAAAAAATTAAAAGAATTTGATACATGTAGACATTTCTAAATATTGGGTAGATTTGAAGACCAAAATGAAGTATTTATTATTTCAATTGAGACCGATATCTTTGAAACAATTCAGAAAGTGTTCGACGGCTCTATCAAAGAAACCGTTTGACGAAAAAATGAAATAAACATTATTACAACCAGCAATCATGTTTCCATAACATACCTACTGTCAATTTTTGTTACCTCTCCATTTAAAAATATTAATTAAAGACGTGCAACAAATAGGTGATCAAGTGATGAGTAGTATTTTAATGGTGTCATTCACAAATTTACTTGTAATTAAAATGAAAGAAAGAAATATACAAAAATGATATGATCATTTCAACACAGTTCATAAATCAATAACGGCAAACTGCGTAAAATCACTAATCTCGAAATACAAAAACAATTTGTTAACTCGCATGTTCACGATCGTATGTACGTCAGTGACGACGTCTTGGCTGGCGTATAGAAATTTTGCGTCAAAGCTTCAATTGAATAATACAATTTTTTACGCAGTATTCTAGCTTATTTTTTTTTATTAAGAGAAAAAATTATACCAAAATTTAGCTTTTAGCGCACGTTGAATGTATTAAAGTAAAACAAATCGTCCAAATATATTCAACTTCTCTAGATCATAAACTGGTTTCTCATAACGCATTTATATTTCAATTCACAATGAAATATATGTTTAATCACGACATACCGCTCCCTTTTTTCAAATTGAAATATCTGCTAGAGTTTCTCAACTTGTTTTGCTTGTCCTGGTCATTCTATATAATTCAACACAATACGATCTTAAGTGGAGCTAAAACCAACACGAGAAAAAACTGGTCGTTACATCAATGCAAGTAACAAAGGCACATTGAATTACAGAACATTTATTATGCATCACCTAATTTAAATAACTATGTTTGGTAATAATTTGTTCGCGTTTTGGACATTCTTGGTGGCATATGGAGGCCAACGCACAATTAGGCTTCAGTGTGGTCTGGGGCACTAACCAAACAAAACAATTTGATAAATTTGGTGTTGAAGTTTTACACCATTACAAGATAATTTTAAATAACACAATTCAACTGTTCAGAACGTGAATTCGTAAATTGCTAGGATGTTTTTGATTTGATGATTTTGACAGTTTGCATTTTCTTAGAGTTAGATGGTTACAATTATGCAAAAAAATAAGTATTCATATGTTTTACTGCGTCAGTTCATAAAGCTGCGTCCAGATCACCTGTGCTCTTGCTTATAAAGTATGCGATCTTTGCTAATCCGGCTTTGAGTTGAAAAATGCTTACTTACTTAGTCTTAAACCTTTTCTTCCTTTATGTGTAAGGCTTATGAGGTGAGTCATGCATTTTTGTCTCCATTATTTTCTTGTCTTATGTCAGCTCCCGTATTCCATTTCATGTTATTCCTTTTTTTAATGATTCAGTCGATCCACCTTTATTTTGATCTTCTTAAATAAACCACTTTTATATTAAAGTTTTTTTGCGATAAGGTGTTTTGATTTAAATCATTAGCAAGTAATAAACATTTCAAATTGTTTTAATTAATATTAAATTAAAAGGTGAGAAAAATCTAATCAAAAATTGTTCGTTATAGTGGCTCACCTTTCATCGCAAACCTTGATAATTGACAAATATGATTATTCATGCGCTGCGTCTTCGTAGGAAGACGCAGCCGACTAATCCATTATTCGGTGCGTATATGAAATTATGAATGAAATTAATCCCGACGATATACCACACATTTAAAAGCCGCCGACGAACGTAATAATGAATGAAATCCTCACCCCATTGCTTTTATTTGACATTGAACGGACAGTGCGGACACTTCTCAGAAATCGTCCGAGGCAAGTCAGCGTATAGTAAATCAAATTTGAAAGTTCATAACGAGGGTATAAATGCAGAGTGTTATATGTGCTAATTGAAGAAATTAATGAAAGGGTACCCGGAAAAAAGTTTTGAGAAGCGCTGCGTTACGAAATGCGACTGTCGAGTACCACGAATGAAATAATTTTGTACTAATTTTGCGAATCGCAGCGACCTTTACCATAAATGTAGTAGACATATCGTATGGAATACTCAATGAAAATGTGCATTTCTTGATAAGAATGAAAAAAAATAGTTTTGGTGGATTTTTACTTTCTTATACTTTACGTATAAGTATAGGAATCATGAAAATTTTCGAACTCGATATTTTAACGGATATACACGTTCCGTGAATCGATTGTGACTATTTTCAGTATGACGTCTATGAGCGCTCTACCGTCCAAACGGTTAAAGCTAGAGCTATGAAACATTAAACTTAAGATTTGTATATAGCGAGGAAGAAAACCAAGCAAGGCAAGGGGAATAGCGTCCTATTTTGAAAGCAATATCTCAACCTTAAGTGGTGGTTTATGGTCTTATCATCGTTTTCTATTATATCTCGAAAACGGTACGAGTCATCTAAAAAAATACGTTTCCCGAAATTGCGGTCTTTGTCTCCTTCATTGAGTCCGTCAATTCAGCTGGAATTTGTTCGGGGTGATCTTTTCAAATTTGAATGTTTGTGTCGGTTCCATTATTTGTATAGCTTTTCTAACGAATGGCAACCTTGTTTTTTATAGTCTTATTTCCGATGTGTTTTGCATTTTTCTGTACGTCATCAAAGTGAGTGTAAAAAATGCAAAAATATCAATAAAAAAGAGGTATGTAACGTTCATTAATATTTCATATATAATTTTATTTACCTTGTATTGAAGAAGTGACGAAGCGTGTGTGTGAAGGGTCATGCGTGTTCCGAGATATTAAGTGATCGAATATACGGCTTCAATAAACAACTGTTAACTATGCGATATGTTTTTAATTCTCAAGTGGAGTGCCGCAAGCTTTAGACCAGTTAACGAATAACCAATACTATAGATAACAGCATTGGCTCAATTTTAGCAAATTTAAACAAGTTAGCACTACACATATTACTAGACAAGTCATCTAAATAAATGTCATTGCAAGTACAATATTTGTCGAGATGGCCTAATTATTCGAATATATTTGTTCAAAGCAACTGTGTTCAACTAGTTCCTACCAACTGTATTTATTTAGTAGCGTGAATTGGGAAGTTTTTGATCATTATAAAATAGTCCTACCCCAATAATTTAAAATAATTAATATATTAATTTGTTTACATAAAATATATTTTAGTTTGCAGTCAAGGAAAACGGTGTATCGTCCTTAAGTCAAGGAAAACGGAAATTCTCTTAAAAGGTGCAGATATAGTAATGAGATGTTACAATTCGAAGAACAATAACATAAAAGTAACAAACTTCATTGTTATAAGAAAGCATTTGCAATTCTGTATATTCTGCGATAAGCAATACATTTTAGTGGTGTACGAAAAATAAATATTTACAAATACATTTCGAAGCTTTACAGGGTTGTATTACAGTTACTAGGAACATCCTCACAGCTTCAACTATTTAAATTATTCTTTCATTGGTTGTAACAGACATTTTTTAAAGTATTCGTATCTGTGCTGAATTGTTAAATAAAAACAGGTTGAAGGCACTTTATTGACTGAGGCATAACTGCAGCGTGTTGAATGTGTTGTATATTGTAAATTCTTAAATGTGAGATTTTTATTGGTGTTATTGCTGTATTGTACAATTAACGAACAACATTAACAAAAAAGTATTTCAATAATTATTCTTTTATTAGTTTCATTCTAGCGGCTGATGATTGAGAAAATTTACTGTAAAACATTATAATTTCAGCGGATGATAGGTGTATCGTCCTAGTACTCAACAGATCACTAACGATATATCCTCTAAGATGCATGTAGTCATGCAAACATGAGTTACGAGAAATTTGTGTAAGTGTGCTAACACCATTACCCTCGAGCTGCTGTAATCACAGAGGTCGACTTTGTAATCACATAACAGCCCAAACGTAAGGCTATTGACATCTAGATGACGTACACTCACACAAATTCCTCATTAATAATACGTAGAGGCTATCAAATGTGATAATTTAAAGTAGATTCGTTTAACTCTAGTGTAATTTTTTTACATTATATTTGATACGATTATTTATAAGACGAGAAAATATAAGAATAAATATTTGAATATAAGAATATTAAAATGTGTTTTAGTAAAAACGAATTACCAAAACATAATCAATAAATAATGTGATTGGACCTATATCGATCTTATGTAAATTATTGGATATTTTAGAAACTATGTTAGAAGCCAGAGCAATTTAACTGACACTGACACGCTAAATCAATTTCCTCCTACCCTAAATGCATTAAGCCGATGTGCAATGGCGGAGAGGTTTTCTTCTGAACTGGTACTTACATTACATTATTAACATTTGAGCGAGTGGACCTCGTTTCATTGACTCAAGCCGCTGGTTATTCACTTCAACTACTTTGAATAAAAGTTGAGCGTCGATTACATTTTGATTTCAATTATAACTTATAGAGGTTTTCAAATAATGTAGTTGTAGACTAGTAATCGTTAACAACTTGATCGATCATTGATCAAAAACGACCAGAGATAAAATTTGTTTATTGTTATGTATTTGAGTATAGAGATTGTTTGGTTGTGAATGATTGCATCTGTCAAATTTCATATAAAATCGCGGTTGGCGCAAATTTTCGTTTACATACCTAAAAATGTAATAATACATGGTGTTCCATTTGAAACAACGAAGTTGGATTTCGCCTCAAGGAATCAAACATACGATCCACACAATCCTAAATAAATGTTTTCATCCTTTTTTGATAATCTGAAATGTTAACTTGTGACCATCGCGATATTGGACATTCTGTATATATAGTGGTCGCGTTCGTATAAAATAACGAGCTATTCAATATTAAAGGATCATATTTAGAGATGTGCCAAATAATAAATAAGTAACTTGAACCAGAAGAAAATTGTTGACTTGAAAGATAAAATAAAATAAAAATATTTTCATGTAATACTTTTTCAGTTGGGAAATACGTGAGCGTATGTACTACCCGAGTATGCGATGTAACAACCTTCTACTTCGTTTCACACCAATGAGTCCTAAAAGAACATGCTATTTTGACAAAAGCTTTTTTAGTGGCAATCTTAAAACACTGCAACCTCTAAAGAATTCTAACTAACTATTTGAAAGCAATTTCTCAAATTGATGGTTTACTTAAATCAACGTTTTCTATATCTCGAAAACGGTACGCGTTATCGCAAAAATTGTTTGTATAAAGGTTAGATACTGAAATTAAAAAAAAAACTTTTATTTGAAAAGTTCGAAAATGGAATATAAGTAAGTATAAGAAAGTTCAGTGCAGACCACTGCAGATTTTGTGATTCATTAACTGATTGAATGCTCTATATGTAATTAGGGAAAACAATAGTGGAGAAGGCCACATGATACATGCGTGCAGAAAGACAAAGAGAGCGGAGGGAGGATTGAGGAGGAATCTGTTGAGAAAGAGGAGAGGAAATTTTCAAAAAACAATGAAGCTATGGAGCACATGCATAAAGAGCATGTCTGGAGCTGAAAAGGAATAGGTTGGAAAGGATACACCTAGAACAAATAAAAAGGTTACTGAACCTGGGGAGATCAACACCAGACTACATAGTTAGGCAGGCGATAGGGGGCGAAAGGTTGGGAGTAGACGCACGGAAAAGGGCAGTCATGTATGAGATGACAGTGAGAGGGGGGGGGGGGGGAGAACTGTGCCGAGCTAAGAAGGTACTGAAGGAGCTAAGAAAATGGGGATCACTAGAAGAGAAATATAAAAATGGGAAGAAGGGAGGATAAACATGTTAGAAAATGCAGGGATATTAGAAAAAGAGACAGAAAGGAGAAGAAGAGAGGGAGATAGTGGGGGGATGGAAGCTGGTAGAAGCACAAGAAAGAGAAATCAAAATAAGGAAAGCGAGTTACAACGTAAAATAAAAAAGCATAAAAGTAGAAGAATACCAAGATCATAAATATCTTTTGAAGATTGATAGACGAGACGTGAAAACACTAGCAACGTCCAGGCGCAGAAGCGAAGAGAAATCCAACAAGTTCTGGATGGATGAGAAGTACAGAAAGTGTACTTCCTGTGGTGAAGGGTGGGACAAATGGGAACATTGGGTAGGAGAATGCAAAGAAATAACACTAAAAGAATAAGAAAGGAAGGAAGGGAAAGACTGGAGAAGAATTATGGGAGAAGACTGGGGGGGGTCTAGAAATTTTAGTCAAAATAAAGGGGAAGAATGTGGAGAGCAAGAAAATGAGGGAAATAGAACAACAGCAGGAAAAGATGATGGGGCGGCAGGAGAAAACCGAATGGGAAAGCATCTAAGAAGGTAAAAATTAAATGAGATGTAGATTATGTGATATAATGAATGTGCCAGTAAAGGTTATTTAGTAAAATTCTGCAACTAATGTTACCGGTATTACTATAGCTTTACAACAATTTTACAACAAATTTTACTTCGACACATTCCTCGACAAATGGGATGACCCACAATGGAACTACCTCAGCGTAATCCTCAAAGTACCGGAGGATCAACATATGCTAGAATTACAGTAATATAAATGGTGTAATAAAATTCTGCAAATTGGTGCTAGGTGCAATTTTACTTCGACACATAAATATATATTCAATAATAACTGCTGCAACGAATGTTGACAGTTGTTGACTGAATATTATTCGTCAACTACTTTTATATCGATATATTTATGCACGTAACGAAATATCGACACGTGCTACAATTTCAACTATATACTACTGCTATAAAAGTAATGTTACAGTTAGAGCTAACCCTGCAGCACATTACATCGACACATTCCTCGAGGTTAAGTTGGGTTACATGTACTACAATTAATAGTAATTAATCCGGCAATAAAATACTACAATAATGCTAAGGTTGCTGTTAGATTTTTAACAGCATTTAGTGGACTTATTCTTAATGGCACAGGAATGTTCACATTGTAGATATACGTGTGCTTCAATTATAACATTAGACACAACAATAAAATGCTATAACTACTGCTACAGTTGTTCATTCACGGTTGGAGCCTTTAATTATTTTTACATCGACACCTAGTGAAGACGGTCATGTGTACCTGCTATAATGACACCAATTAATTCTACAATACCATTGGTGCTACAATTATTTGTAATATATCTTATGGAAGTAGAACACTGCACAGCCTTCTACAAAAACCAAGAGTTACGAGTAAATCAAGCATGTATTTGGAATCGCTACACCTAAAAGAGTCCGTCGACCACAGCCGATAGTCTTCAAAAACAAAACAAGAAATAGCGAAGCAGTTTTACTCAAGTTTTTTAGGGCGTTGTAATTACTACATTTACATTATTTCTTTCTGATGGGGGAAGAAACTCGATTTTTCAATTTTTTTCACACCCTTTGTAAAAAAAACTACCACCAGAGCGCCAAATAAACGCAAGTAAAAAAGTTTGGAAGTTGTACGAAATTTTTATTTCATGTTTGAGTCAAGTAAGGGAATTTTTGAACAAATCCTGAGAAACCCAAGATTATAAATACTTAAATTTTTAATTATTATATTTCTTATTACTTTCGGCTCCCAGTGCGATTTAGTTCTGATTTGCACCGCCATCTGTCGGTGTTGATTATTTCGGCGACGTTACGCAACGTAAATTGCCGCAATTTAAGAAATTTAAGAGCTACCCCAACGGTCGCCTCCTGCGACACGACTCCGTCCATTTGGATGCAAGATCGACGCCGCCATCCAAAAAGTCCATCCACTAAACGTTTAAAGTCAATCAATCAATCGTTAAATTGCGATTTCATTTAACGCGAAATACAAACGCGTTGTGCACTCACCAAACGGTCGCGTTTAACGTGTGTCGGGTTATTTATCCCCGCGACTGAACATTACATTTTAATGCAACACGAAACAAACGTCCGAAAACTTGCAACGTCCGTTCAAAAATGAGGAGACAAGAAGCATCGCAATTATGAGTCACCGGCGACTGCATAATCACTTTTTTGGCGCAAAAACTGCCCATTTCCCCATTGTGACGTTATCTTTGCATTTTTTCGGGGAAGTAATTACCGAGTTCTTAATATATGTGCCGGCGACAATTAGAAGCTAAGATAGTCTCTTCATCGGTTGCTTATGTACAAATTACTTTCATTTATTGTTCATAAACCCTATGTTTTTTACTTTCTTATAGTTTATGTTTATAAGTAAGTATAGTAATCATGAAAATTTTCAAACTCGAGATATTACATGTTATCGAAAAAATTATTCTTACAAAAGTTAAAGATATTGATGTTTTGAACGACTTGTAATGAAATGTAGTATAACTAAGTATAAGAAACTGCGGACCACTGCATATTTTTTTCTATTGGAATCGCGCTTGTAAAAGTGCGTGTGTGCACGCTCTAGCGCCCAAATAACGAAATTTATAAGAAAACATATTGACCTATTTTGAAAGCAATATCTCAACCGGAAGTAATGGTTTACTGGTGTCACCTTTTTCTCATATCTCGAAAATGGTACGTCTTATCGAAAAAAAAGGTCCTATAAAAGTTAGCGATATTGAAACTTTAAACAACTTTTATTTGAAAAGTTCTTTCGAAAAATGGATTATAAGTGAGTATAAGAAAGTTCAGTGCGGACCACTGCAAATTTTTTCCGGGTGTTGTGGTTGTTGAAATAAACTTTCATTGATCATACTATCACCTGCTTCAGAAGTTTTCTAAAGACTGATGTTGATGAATTTTTTCTCGTTGTATACCCAGTCGCTGATTCGCTTCGTTGATGCGTATCCGTCATGTTCCGTTGATCCGTATCCGTTATCATCCGCTGATCCGTATCCGGTGCTTCGTCCTTGATGGTCCTGGTTAGATCCTTGATGGTCCTAGATGCGGCTTTAATTTTTCTTTTGGTCCCAACTTCCAAACCTTACTTAGTCTGTATCTATCTTCTCGGTTGAAGTAGTAGAAGATTATTAGTATCTTCACGTCGTTGTAGTCGATTATATGACTGCTTCCCGTGTGGTAGTGATCAACTACTGCGGATTTTCCAGTTTCCTTGGTCGACATCTCTGCAATGCTCCTTGACTCTGCACTGTATATTGCGGCCGGTTTATCCAATATACGATTTCCCACTGGCATTGAAGTTCGTAGATTCCTTTAACTCGTAGTCTTGGTATCGAGCTTCAGCAATATATGGCAGGTGTATCTTGCTGGTTTTTGTCCTGGGTCGTCAATGGCAGTGAAAGCAAAATAAATGATTTCTATTATACATATTCTTCTTGTATTATATCTATAGATCTGTGTTTAGCTATTATTGGTCCAACTCCTCCCTTTGATCTTCTTTCCTCATCTATATCCAACGCATACAGCCAGTATCCTTCATGTAATTTCTCGACACCTTTTAATTTTGCCGTGATTCCCATTATTTCTGTGTTTTGTTGTATTATTTCTTCCACTAGCTCTTCTTTTCCCCCACAACTTCTTACATTCCACGTTCATATTTGTTGTTTTTTTAAACTTTCTTTCTTTACCCTATTTCCAGGTTGCCCGTTTTTTTATTTACTTTCTTTCTCATGGTCTTTTTCTTGCGTCCTTATTATTTTGTATCATTTTCCCTGTTTTATCAATTTTGTAGGTTGCGGTTGTTTTATTTTCGTTGAATATTGTTATGTCCCATATCAATAATAAATTGACCGACACTAGTTTTTAAATGCGAAAATATAAAATCTATAAATTTAAAGAAACCCCACCACCCTTAGTTTTTAACAAATCTAAATACGTTGGCAACTTAGTTTCTGTGAATTTATAAATTTTATGTTATTTTCCCATATCCTTTGCCATCTATTCTGATTTTTTGAATTTGTTTTTCCTGGATTTGTTATCAAAATGTTTTTAATAGTCTCTAGAAAATAATTTCCATTGTTATTTCTTTACTCGGTGTTAACAGTCCTGTAACCTTTCCAATTATTGGTTTTACCTTATCTGTGGTAATACCAATACATTTAATCAGTTAATTTATGCGATTTATTTTTTAGAAACTAATGTTAAAAAATAAGTTAAGGAAGGTAATGAATTAAAATCATATTGAATTGATTTATATTTCAAATAGATTAACATGATAACAAATCTCAAATAAACATTTATAATAAAATTCATACATAAATCCAATAATCTGAAACACTAAAAATTTGTACACTGTTACAATAAACGAGGTTACGAAAGTACACTAAGTACACTTACACCATAAAATACCTCAAATTAGAAACGAAACACACATACTTTAGATTTATAACATGTTTACTGCGTAATATGCATCAATATGACTTGAGTATTTTTAAATACTAAAAACAGAGAAATGCTGTTTTCTTTTT